>CM037592.1:92992400-93617400 GCA_021018995.1 Chloranthus sessilifolius
TGACCTTGCCTGTAACTTTTTGAAAGGGACTTACCTTCTCTGGAAGTTTCACAACTCTAATGTGGGGACCATGCACTGAAACAATAGTACATGGCTGAACACAGGCTGAAATAATAGCTCTATGGTTCAGGCCCTTTAACCCTAATGCGGGAACCATGCACTAAAATAATAGTACATGGCTGAACACAGGCTAAAAAAATAGCTCTGTGGCTTAGATCCTGATCTAGGGAGACTATATACTGAAATAATAGTATATAGTCAAAATACAAACTAAAATAATAATCTTGTATTTCAGACCCAACCCGGACCCGAACAACCCTGAATTACACGCCTAAAACCACGCGTGCAATTTGATTACACGCCAATTCACAAACATTCAATCAATCCCTTTTTAGACCAAACCTCCTTTCTTCAGACTGCCTCGAGACTCAATTACGCGCTCCATATGGTACGCATGATCGGATTGAGCGCTCCATCATAGGCGCAATTGGTCTACGCCCGACCTAGTCTCACAGTCCTTGACCGCCGAAATTTCACAATTAAGCACCTTGAATGAAGCGCTTAATCAGATTGCGCACTCCAAAGTAAGTGTGCAATTAGTCCTAACATGATTAAAACTAGGGAACCCGGCTGAGCCAATCAGCCGGTCGCTCACTAAGTCGGTGACCGACTCAAAGCGAATAAGCGCCGAAAAATCGGTGCGTAATTTAGTTAAACGCCTTAAGCAGGCCGCGTGATTAGAGAAAAACCTATAAAAGGCTTTTTATTTCGACCCGAAAAAAAAAAGACGGATAGAGAGTGAACAGAGCGAACACAGAGAGAAACACATCAACGACTTCGTGATTCGAGTTTCAAGTCCTCCGCATCCGAGCTTCGAATTTCGAGATTCCTCTCTGCACCCTCGACCTTAGGTAAAATTTACCTTTTAGTTTCTGATCCTAGTTTAGTTCTTAGATTTAGGTTTTTTTTTTTTTAACTATTAGTATTAAATTTTCAGTCATAGACCGTAGCACCTTTTTTTAGACCGCAATTGTTAATATCTGGTTCCAGTTCTCAGAATCTGGGACCAGTCCTTAATCAGACTGTCTAATCCCTGACCCTAAATCTTAATTTTATTCTAAAATCTTAATCTTCAGTCCTATTATTAATCTATGATTCTAGTTCTTAGTTTCTAGAACCAGACCTTAATCATACGGTCTGATTTTTTGATTTCGGTCCCGAATTCAGTCCTTAGATTTTAAATTTTAGTTTTAATTCCTCAATTTAAGATTTAAAAAAATCCCAATTTATAGTTCAGTTCTCAATTTCTAGTTTTAAAATTTAATTCATAATTATAACCCAAAATTATCGATTTTAAAAATCTAAAAAAACTATCTTATAACTTAAAATTCAATTTACTTTAATCTCAGCCACCCGATTTGCCCAAGGGAGCTTACAGAGGGTACTCGGAAATGAGGCCAATCCTCCTTAGCATAGCGGGCCCAAAACCCCTTTTCTTTAATTTTTTAGTAAAATTAGTTCATTTGCTTTAATTAGAAACTCAATAAAATTAGTTTAATTGCTTTAATTGGAATTCCAGTAAAATTAGTATAATTGTTTTAATTAGAATTTTAGTAAAATTAGTTCATTTGCTTTAATTAGAATTTTAGTAAGATTAGTATATTTGCTTTAATTTGAATTTTAGTAAAATTAATATATTTTCTTTGCTTAGAATTTCAGTACAATTAGTATACTTGCTTTAATTAGAGTTTAACTAGAATTAGCATATTGGCATTTCTAATAAGATTAAGATATTCAAACTAATTAAAATCCTAGTAGGATTAGGATACTAATTCAATTAGACTTCTAATAGCATCAAGAGACCTTTTAAAATCACAATAGAATTAAGACACCTAATCATAGTAGAATTCTAATAAAGGTAGGACACCCAAAAATAATTAGATTCCTACCGAGTTGGACTTCTAATAAGATTACGATATTTAAACCAAGTAGACTTACACTAGGATTAGAATACTAGAATAGTAGATTAATTACCACAATAAGTTCATATAGTTAGACTCATGGTAGAATTAGGGAATTTAAGCTAATTAGAATTACACCAATAATAAGAAAAACTAAACTATCTAAACCTCAAAGAAGAGCCAGTGCTGTTGACGTTGGCAGGCCGACGATTCAGTAAATAAGTAACCCACACCTGCTCCAAAGCGTGATCACTGACGTGTTACAGTGTCGTTAAATATTTGTAGCTGGTGATCACAACAAACTAGGAACCTTCTTAGAAATCCTCATTTATTTTCAACATTCAAAACATCGCATTGCCAAAGTCCACTCAGGACAAAATTGGGCCACTGATTCCCGGGGACTGAAAGGAACCCAGAAAAAGTGTGCACCAATAATATTGCTAAACTTAGAATTAAGATATTTTGTGATTGTGATGATTTATTTATTTAAAACTATCTGTTAAATATATCAAAGCAATAAGACATACATACTAGAACCCATATTAGAAGTTTAAAACTAAAATTTCTTTGTATCATGATTTTATAAAGCCTTAACCATATGTACTACCCAAAGCTTTCTACGTTGACCCATACAATTTATGAGAGTTCAGAATAGAAAAGAAGGGAAGAAGAGGGAGTGAAAGGAGTATGAGTTAACAAATAAGGGATCTGCTGAAAAGGGTACAACTAAAAAGAAATACAATGAGAAAAGGAATGAAAAGAATCATAAAAAGGAAAAGACGATTTAGAAAAACGAAAAAAAATCATAAAATACGATTCTATGAAAGAGAAGCATAAAAACTTCCAAGTCGAAAAAAATAGAAAAGAAGAACTGAGATTTAAAATAGAAAAGAAATGGGAAGAAGTAATCCAACTTTTTGGATAACTTACTGATGCTGAAAATAGAAAAGAAGAAGAAGAGAAGGAAGAGCTAAATTCTCAAAAAAAAATTGAATCCTTTCTACCTTTCTTCTAAAACCTTGAACCCAAAGGTCCATTACAAGCTGAAGGAAAGTCCTTTCTGAATTATGATTTGCAAAAGTATGAGTCTAGTAGAGATATATGAAATAGACACTATGAATAAATAGAGAAGTCATATGAACCGAATTGATTATCCATTCTATGAGATTTATCTTCTTAGTTAATTGTCTTATGAAAATTATCATACATATCATATTGTGAGAACCCAAAATTTTGATATCTTTTTTAGAGTATGCCAATAAGTGAGAGTTTGGATGAAAATAATTTCCAAAAATTGCAGTTTAGAAAAATCTATGATGAATAAACTTTTCACTGATATGCACACACTTCACGTTGTACCGAATTAAAATTATTGAGTTCTAATAAAGGATAATTGCAATGATAGAAAGCTAAGGATAAAGGATTTTAAAAAATTTAAAGAAAAATAATGAACATATAATGATTGACTGAGTAATTGGTAGTGTACAAAATTAGTTTATACTCTGAATTTTTAGTTTTGAAAATTTTAAAAAAATCTAAAACTATTGGAAGTTTGTAGGTAACTTCACTGAACACCTTATGGAGACTACAACTCCTCCACTAGGGATCACCTAAGGGTGTAAAGGCTTATTACATCTGCTAAATGCAATCGTGCTCCAACAAAAGTGACATTTAATTTTATAGTTTTAAGATAGTTATTTTTCCTTGTTTGCTAGGGAGTAGCAAAACTCAAGTTTGGGTGTGTGATCAGTCACATAATTTACCAATTTATCACCCTTAACTTAGTGATTCTAGGACTTAATTTGCTACTAATAAGATGTTGATGTGCAGGTATTAAGAAAAAATAGTAAGAGTGCCAAAGTGTTATTATTCGTCAAAATGAACTCAAAAAGCAATAAGAAAGACGATTAAGCGTTAAAGACTATTTGCTAAGCATTGAAAGATAGAAAATCATAAAAGACGAGTAAGCACGATACTAAAAGATAAAATAGAAAATCGTAATTTACGATTTTCTAGAAAAGATATGTTCAAGAGACTAAAGCGATACAAAGGAAGCGAAGCGAAGAATCATACTAAAGAATTGTCTTGAGAGATGAACACTACAAGAAGATAGAAAATCATGATTTACGATTTTTCAGAGAAAACGATATAAGAAGAATAATAGTAATTTACGATTCTCTAATTATAGACACTTCTCAGAACTGTTGTTGATCACGTGAATGAAGACCATCACTGCCAAAAATGAAATTAGAAGAATCCTTGAATTAGAAGTTTGGTGAATCACGGATCCGAGAGATTGACGAAGAAGATTTATAAAAAGACTTTATTGTTGAAGATAAAAGAACATTCTAGAAGTATATCAACCATGGAAAGCAAAGAAGAATAAAAGTAGAAGTAGAGTTATATTAGGAATCTCATAATTTAGTAGTTTATTTTGTTAGGATTAGATCTTTTATAAATCGACTACTTATGATCTATAAATAAGAGAGCCTTGTCTAGGAATAAACCATCAAAGAAATTCAGCATCAATTGATGCCTAAGGTTGGGTTTTCTTCCAATCAGTAGTGTAAAATAGTTAGAGTAGATTAGATATCCAAGGTTTCTCAAGAGCAATTGACGACTTCTATTGGGTGCTAAAGATTAGTGTAGATATCTATAGTTTCTCAAAAGGAATTGACGACTCCGGCTAAGGGGTGAAGGATATATTTTATTTTGCTTTCTAGTTTAGATTTATTATATGCAATTTACTGCTTTGTAAACATCTCCAAGTTTTGATTTGAATTGATGACTCAGGTTGGAATTTGCAGATTAGTGTAATGGTTTTTACTTTTTTATCTTCAGTTTTCTACAATTTGATTGATGCCCAAATTTTAGGAAGTCGTTGATTAGATTAAATCTGTATTGATAGGATTTTAGTATTGATTGACGCCAATGCTAGGAGACGATAGATATGGTGTAACAGTACTGTTTAATTTCATAAATATCTGATAACTGAAGATTGTAATTGACGACCATAATCTGAAGAAGGAGGATTAGAATTTATTTTTATACAATTTCAGATTTAAGAAAAATTCTTTATTCATATTTCTCTAATAGTTTAGGAACCTAAAAGAGAAATATAAGTTTTCTAAAATACAAGTTAAGAAAGATATATATCTTTGTGGGAACGATCTTATCACTAGCGCTATAATTTCTATTGTGTGCTTGCAATAGGTTAAGACTTAATTAGAATACACATAGTAAGTCGATTAGTACTCCACTATTTTGTGTGCTTTTATTCATTTTCTATTGTACGGTACAAAAATGATAACCATTGATCAAGTAAGAATTATATGATATGGCATTGACATCTAGACCATCAGTAAGGCTCTTCATGATAGAATTTTGTTCATTTTCTAATTCTTTTCTTAACCAAGGAATGTAGATGCCCCTCTGATACTTATTGCTTAACTTGTAATCTTGAAGATAAGCCTGGTACTTCCTGTAAATATTGACTCTTAATTATATTATATCATTTTAAAATTAAAATATATAATTTAAAAATAGAAAATAAATTATTTTCTTCTCTCACTCAATATTTTCTGGATAAAGCTTTAGATCCCATCTACATATTTGTTCATACTGCACGTGTTGAAGAAGATAAGCTTTTCCACTTCCATCGATAGAGTAGCCAATAGCAACATCTTGTTTCATGAATGCAGTTTCTCCTTTCTTATGGCTTCCTCTGCTAGAATTTAGCATATAATTCATGCAATACCTCAGACATTCTTTCATGAGATATTGCTCCATAATAAACCCCTCTGGATATGTTTGATTTTTCACATAATGCCTATATGTCTTCATCATCCTGCACATTTTTTTCAATTAGATATCAATGCTAACGTTATTAACAAAAAGAATTTTTTAATTTTACTGTGAGAATAATTTACCTCTCGAAAGGATACATCCATTGATATCGGACAAGTCCGCAAACAAGCGCTTCCTCTGCTAAGTGAACAACAAGGTGTATCATAAAAATAAAAAATGACGGTGGGAAGTACTTTTCAAATACACATAGTGTTTCGACTATATGCCTTCTCATGTTCAAAAGGTCAACACGGGAGATAACCTTGAAACATAAGACATTAAAAAATATTGATAATTGTTGAATAGCAGCTCTCAATGATTTCTCTTTCTTAAATACATACATAAGCAACACTGGCAGTAACTATTGCATGAGGATATGATAATCATGTGACTTCAAGCCTTTGAGTTGAAATTCCTTCAAACATACCTTGTCCTTCCAATTTCTACTATATCCAATAGAAACCTTCAAATTGTGTAAGGGTTTGTAAATTATTTCTTTTTCCGCTCATAACAAACAA
The DNA here is from genome assembly GCA_021018995.1 of Chloranthus sessilifolius. Classification (NCBI taxonomy): domain Eukaryota; kingdom Viridiplantae; phylum Streptophyta; class Magnoliopsida; order Chloranthales; family Chloranthaceae; genus Chloranthus; species Chloranthus sessilifolius. The sequence continues at coordinate 92,998,726 of CM037592.1, forward strand.
AATGGAGCTTTAGGACAATACAACTTGTCATTTTCTTCCACAGGCCATAAATTCTTCCCTATATTCATATTTTTGAGATCATAACGGGCTTCAATACCATCTTTGGTTTTATCCTTTGTGTCCATAATTGTAACAATTAGGTTCTGTGCAATCGTGGGATCCGTGACGGTCCCGTCGCGGCTATGCGATTGCTAATAAGAATATAGAGTCGCCACCCGGAGCTTTCGATGTCCCGGGAAACCTAGTTCATTTTTATGAGTACCGAAGTGCTAGAAATATGACTCTGATTTCGGTCCACACCAAAGGCTCTTGGGTAGGGGCTTCAGTTATCGATCGAGAATGTGTTAGGCACCCGATAAACCCGCTTAACGCGGTCTCTACTTATGGCCAAAAAATAAAATAATATAAAAGGAAAGGAAATGGTTCCCTCTTGCCCAAATGAGCCTCCAATCCTATTTGTGCCCCTCCATTCCTACCGAAAATTCGACGGCGTAACGGTACAAATGAGAGGGTAGGGAATGCCAAAAAGAGATAGGAGAAGAAAGGGGAGAGCCGGAGCCCTCGGGCCCTTGTAGCACCGTAGGAGAGCCTTGCATGGCTTGCTTTGATAAGCTCTTGAAGGCTTTGTATGGTGAAAAGTGGGATTCTAACTCCTAAGGCTTGAAGTTAAGAGGTATGGAAGGGAGGCTAGGGGATCACGCACACCTAACCTAGAGATTTTGGATGAAGTGTAAAGCTTGAAAGGAGGTTTTGAAATTTTGGAATTTGTATGGGAGGTGTGCACCAAAGGGAGAAAGATCTTCTCACTTTAAGCTCTTTCTCTCTTAGGTAGAAATTCTCAACCCTTAAACCAAGGGGGGGGTCTCTATTTATAAGAAAAGGGTGGATTAAGAGGCTACTTAAGAGCTAAATAGGTTTAGCATTTAGGTAATCTCATATCTAAGGATTCCTAGGATTTTTGGAGCCTTGAAAGGTGTGAGAAGGTCCCCCAATGGTGGATAATGGGGTGAGGCTTCAAGCTACTTAAAGGGTTGCAAATAGGGTGTAAATGGGTGCAATAGAACTAGTAAAACGCACCCCAAAGGTCAAGGTGGTCAACAAGTCAAACCCTAATCACAAAATTCGAGGTAAAAACCAACAATTTACTGTTCATATGCCTGACGCAACTATTCATATGCCTGGCGCAACTATTAGTTGCGCCAGGCAAATGTATAATAAAATAGCGTTTAAACAGTTCCTGGAAGTTGGCCCGCGAGGGTGGGGCCCACTTTTAATCCTGGTACAACTAATAGTTGCACCAAGTCCCTAGGGGGGTCCACTTGAAATTACTTTTATGCCCTCCGGGCCCTGTTTGCCATATCTTTTGATGTACCACTCCGATTTGGGCGATTCTTGGACCGTTGGAAAGCTAACTACCTCTACTTTTCAATGGTATGAGATTCGATGGTGGTAGGAGGTCGTAGCTAGTATCGGTGCACCCCTCCTCACTCATAGCTTGATAAGGTTGGGGTTAGGTTCAGGACGGGTTCTAAGGGTCGGGATTGATTTCTAAAGGTTCAGGGCAAGTTCCTAAGGGATCTAGGGTGATTCCTAAGGGTTTGGAATGGTTCTTGAGGGTTCTAGGGTGGTTCCTAAAGGTTCTATACATGCTATCAAAAGCTCAGAAGCGTGCCTCTCTTGAAAGGTGTTCCGATCAGGCCTTGGGCCAATTTTGGGTGTCTACAGATGCCCCTCTTTGGTATCCGATCACTAATGATCCAATGCCAAAGAAATGAGACATCCGAAGAGGCCCAAGGCATTACTGACGGGTCTGCTTCATTCAAAACAGACTTCAAACATTGAATGAGTAAAGGTGAGAAAACGAAAGCCCTGGGGTACCAAGCTAAACATTCGTTTCTCGAGGTAATTGGTTCCCAAGCGCTTAGCGACATTCTAGGCATAATCGAGGTGGAATGAGTTGTGAACTCCCTATAATCGGGAAAGAAGTTCGCTTCTTAGGATGATTTTGAAGGTATCTGATGTTTAAAATTCATTCTGAATGTAACAACTTCGGGAGTAAGAGGGTGATCGACCCACATTCAAAGATAGGTGCGAAGGAAACATATGCAGGGCTTCATAGTTTACGCCCAATCCTATGAGGCATTTGACGGCCCCATCAGACTATTCGCGGGTGCCCCTGTTGGAAGCAGGGTTTGAGGTCTTTAGGCGAACCCATCAATCCCAAAGTTTATTTAGCATGACTGCCCGAGCGAAGTGAATAGATGTCACAACGCTTTTTGGGAGTGCATGCCATTTTCAAAAGCATGCCTTAGATTAACATGACCTAGAGCATCCAACCTTGATTCCCTTGAACAGATCCAACCAAACATTGGGGTGTCTCCCTAGAGGGACATTCAATCCTGGTCTCCGCTGACAATGATCATAAACATCAATTAACTATACATAATCATGCACCCATCAAGGGCAATAAGCAACAACAAAGGCGATGGAAGCCCCGACCCGGACCCTCTCGGGTATAATTTACGGGGCCAAATGACCATCATACGGATACCCAGACACATGGCGTACACTTTACAGGGATACCGCTGCCCATACAGGTTTTAAGCCTGCAGAAAATAAAAGGAAAATGAGCCCTTCTGAATGCATAGTTGCACATAGTTTGATTGACACGTAATCTCATTCTCAACAGGTTGGTCTCAACCAACTATTGACCTTTTCCAATGGAGAATCTGAAGCTTAAGACACTTAAGTTCACATGAATCCAAAATAGAATGCTCATTGCAAAGATTTAGCCGTGGAGTCGACTCGATCGAAACATTGACCGTTTGATCAGGACTGACACTGTTGCTCCTTCCTTAAAGTAGGATCCAAAAATCCGAGGCGAACCTTCGTCTCAGGACTTTAGTATGGCACAACTGTATTGCTGATAAAATATTGACATTTTACCGCCTTATGCTTGTGCGTCTCTGTGGGGAAATACAAATTTATTCTCCTCTTTTTTCTTTTTTCAAAGATTGCTTTTTCCATTTTTTTTTTAAAAAACAAGCATTATCTGGACCTCAAACCCCGAGAGGCGCACGCCCAGACAACGCATACTAAGACCCCGTGCCTCCGCAATAGTTTGTGATGAAACTGAAGCCAACGTACTCAAGTTTATGTGATATCAAAAAGACCGAGTCAGAATTGGGTGTCCACCGAAGGATACTCAATCTTGACCTCCGTCATCAGTGAAGTTATAAATGAACAACTATGCATAAACATGCACCCATTAGGGGCAATAAGCAGCAAAGGCGATAGAAGCCCCGACCTGGACCTGCCCGGGTATAATTTACGGGAACAAACGACCATCATACGGATACCCAGATGCATGGCATACACTTTACAAGGATACCGCTACCAATACAGGTTTTAAGCCTGTAGAAAAATAAAGAAAATGAGCCCTTTTGCATGCATGTTTGCACATAGTTGTCTGACGTAGTTTCGTATCTGAAAGGTTGGAATCAATCCAACAATGGATCTTTTTGAGGACGGAGTTATCTGGACCCCAAACCCCATAGGGCGCTCGCCCAGACAGTGCAGACCAAGAGTCTACACTTCTGAAAATATCACGTGACGAACTTGAATAACAAAGCACTCAAGTTCACCTAAAACCAAAATATGAAGCGATCAAGGCGAAGATTTAGCGGGGAATCAATCCGATCCAAGCATTCGCTGTTTGACCGAAATTGACACTATCGCTCCTACTTTGAAGTAGGATCCATGGATCCAAGGCGAACCTTAGACCTAGGGCATTAATTTTGTAGAGCTGCGTTGCCGATAAAATATTGACATTTTACCGCATCGAAAATACACGAGTGCGTAGCTGTGCGTAAAAGTTCACGAATTTCTTTTTTCTTTTTCAAAATGATTTTCATTTCTTTTTTTCCTTTTTTTTTTTGTTGGACCTGACGTCATTGGTGAGATGCTTTGTCTGATTTGTCCATCACTGACAAGTTGCCCGCTTCGGGGCTTTGAACCGTGTGATGTTCCTGCACATTCTCGAGAAAACGTCAGTCCCTTTTTTGTTTATACATATAAAGAAAATGCATCCTAAATAATAGAGAAAAAAGTATATTTCTACCTACACTTTTTCATTTTCATGATATTTTTTAGATTTTTGTTTTTGGAGATTTTTTATTATTTTTCTTCATTTTTGAGATTGAAATATGATGCTGGAAATATGTACATGGAAATGAGTAGAAATATATTCACATTTTTTTGTGTTTGGATTTTTCTTGATTTTTTGTTTTTGGCTTTTCTTTTTTGTTCTTGATGCCCTAACAGTGAGATGGAGGAACGGGTCCCATTTTGAGCATAGTCGAACTCTTTCATGCAGTTGGACCTAAGTGAGTTTCCGGATTTTACCAAGGCCGAAACATTGATCCCTTTAGATTGAGTCAAACCTTTCTCCTTGCCTCGGGTCATACGTTTGATGGTGCGGTTTCACAAAGACAATTCTAGTCAGGACCCGATTCGAACTAGCATGAGCAGCCCAGTCGGACAATGAGCAACAGGGAGAGTGACAAAAGGGTTCCTCAAACATTAATCAATCATTTCAAACCTTTCTTCCTTTTTCTTTTTTTTCTTTTTTTATTTATCTCCTTTTTTTACCCGTGGCGCCCTTTCGGGTTTTCACCACGTCCATGGGTTTAGCTCTCTTACCCAAATCGTCCTTTCAAGTTTTCACGTAGTCCACACAAGCCCGCTGTTTTTACCCGTAATGCCCTTTCGGGTTTTCACTATGTCCATCTTGCTTTGAGCTTGTATTTTTATTTTATTGTTTATTCTTTTTATTTTTTCAAGAGCCACGACATAGACGTCGATTCCATCATAGCCGGCTGGATGGGGTTCTGGTGTCGTCTCACGACTCGGCTCATATTGACTTAACAGATATTATGACTGCTTGTGAACTTAAAAGAGGGCTTTCTTCAGGGTGTAGTTTGGCCATGGGTTAGGTTAGGATTTGAAGGTATGCTGGGCTAAAAGGGTTTCCTTGATACGGCTTAAGTTTTCTCAACATACTTTCTTCCTTGAGGGTTTTGCTGTACATGCCCCGTGATTCTTCTACACATTTTTTATTCTTTGTTCTCTTTTTTTTTTTTACTTCATTTCAAGCAATCTCTTTTTGAGGTTTTGCTTTTCCAATTTTTTTAGTTTTTGATAGCGACTCTGCTTCATCTTCTTTTTTTTGTGGTATATGTACACACATTTTTTGGGAAAGAGGTATATTGAAAGAAAGGCCCAGGCTCAAATGAGGTAGCAAAGGATATCATTAGTTCTAGGAATGCTTTATGGCTGTATGTGGAATGATGGCCTCTTTTGGGTAGTTCTTAAGCAGTCATGTATCCGTTTCATCAATACTTACCTTGTCATGATAGACTAAGAGTAGAACCGTCGGACATATCCAGCGTTGATGGGCTCAAGAAGATAATCTCCGTCCATGGTGGCAAGGAGGACGGCGTATCCCAGTAGCACCTCTCAAACCACGTAAGGTCCTTCCCAATTTGGGCTGAACTTTCCTCTCGGATTGTCATGGAGGGATGGGAAGATCTTCAGCACAGTGTCTCCTACCTTTAGATCTCGATCGCGGACACGTTTATTATAAGCACGTGTGATTCGCCCATGGTAAACTTGAGTATGGCACAAGGCTAGGAGTCTCTAAGTTTAATTATTCAAAGCGGGATCTCTCTCTCTACTTCGAGTAAACCTGATTCCATAAGGATTTAGAGTGAGGGTACTTCAACCTCTACCGGTAGGACAGCCTCGGTTCTATACACGAGGGAGAATGGTGTTGCCCCCGTAACGGTACAGATTGACATTCTGTAGGCCCACAAAGCAAACGGCAACATCTCGCTCCAATCTCGGTAAGTGATGACCATCTTCTCAAGGATGCGGATGATTGTCTTGTTCGCAGCTTCCACGGCTCCATTAGTTTGAGGCTGATTAGGTGACGAATGATGGTGCTTGATCTTATATTGCTCACAGAAGGTCCGGATGTGCTTATTCGTAAAGTTGGTGCCATTGTCCATGATGATATCCTTGGGGACTCCAAATCGACATACAATATTGTTCTTGAGGAATTTCTCAACGTGACCGGCCGTGATGTTGGCATAAGATGCCGCTTCAACCCACTTGGTGAAGTATTCAATGGCGACGAGAATGAACCGGTGTCCATTTGATACTTTTGGATTAATCATTCTGATGACGTCTAGGCCCCAGGTAGAAAATGGCCAAGGAGTGGTCATGCAGTGTAGATCGATGGCAGGAGCGTGTATCAGACTAGAGTGTTCCTGACACTTGTAGCAATTCTGAACGTGTTTGCAGCAATCTGATTCCATAGTGGTCCAGAAGTATCCTTGCCACAGAATTTTCTTGGCGAGCATGTGACCACTTACATGGGCACCGCATACTCCCTCGTGAATCTCCCTCATGATGTTGATCGCTTCACTTTCAGTAAGGCACCTGAGTAAGATGTTATTGTACGATCGCTTGTACAGGCATTCTCCACAAATGACATAGCCTGTTGCTAAACATTGAATGGTTCATCGGTCCGTCTTGGATGTACCCTCAGGGAAAGTTAGGTTCTCGAGGAAATTCTGGATATCTGAAAACCAAGGTGGCTCATCATCAGGCTTTGTAGGCTCCTCAATCTAAAGGAAAAAGGCTGGCTCATTCCTTTGCTCAATCATGATCGGCTTCATCTCAACACCAGAGGGGATTTCAATCATTGACGCTAGAGTGGCTAATGCGTCGGCAAAGCGATTCCTTATCCGGGGGACGTATGAGAAAGTCACATTTAGAAGCAAGTTATCAGATCCTCGAGGTATTCATGATAGGGGATCAGTTCCTCGTCTTTCATCTTCCAGTCATATAATTAACTGTGAATCGCCAAATGCTCGAAGGTGAGTTATATTCAGATTTAGAGCCGCCTGTAGACCAGCGGCATAGGCTTCATACTTAGCCATGTTCTTAGTGTAAGGGAAATTGAGCTTGATAGCGACGGGTACGTGGGATCCTTTTGGCAAATTCAGAATGGCACCAACTCCTTGACCCTCGGCATTTGCTGCCCCATCAAAGTGCATTACCCAAGATTCCTCTTCTTCTTCAGTATCATCTTCTGTCATGAACAAGATATCTTCATCTGGGAATTCGGTCCTTAACGGCTCATAGTCAAGTCAAGGATTGTCGGCAAGATGATCAGCAAGCGCCTGCCCCTTGATTGACTTCTGAGTAATGTATGTAATGTCAAACTCAGACAATAACAACTGCCATCGTGCAGTCCACCTAGTAAGAGGTGGCTTTTCGAAAAGGTATTTCAACGGGTCCATTCGGGCCAAAAGTAGAACGGCCTGAGACAGCAAGTAGTGGCGGAGCCTCTGAGTAGCCCATACAAGAGCTAGGCATGCTTTCTCCAAATGAGAGTAGCGCATCTCGTAATCAGTAAACTTCTTGCTCAGGTAGTAGATGTCCTGCTCTCTTCTTTTGCGCTGGTTCTGGTGGGCCTCAGCATGCATGGATCGACCCCGATCTTAGTGGCGGTTCTTAATGGGCATATGTTCAATGCGGACCCGTTATCAATCAAGACTAGGGGAATGACCATATTTCTGAACTCAACGGTTATATTTAAAGACTTTGAGTGGCTACACCCTTCCTCAGGTAAATCAGCGTTAGAAAACGAGATGGCATTCGGAGCCATCACTTGCCCAATTATCTGCCCGACTTCATCTGGGTTAACTTGGAGTGACACATGCACATTTTTTAATGCCCCCATTAATGCTTGAAAATGGAGTGGAGATGTCATCAACAGATCCCAGACAGTTATATGGGCGGGCATTCTTCTCAGTTGAGTCTCTAGTATATGTTCCCATCTCATTTTTTCGAAGGGGTTCACAGTGTTGTCTTTCTTTCCCTCTGGTTGGGCATGTGCTGCTGTTGGCACTTTTGGCTGCTTCGATATCCTCCCAGACCGTGTGACGAAGTTCACTACCCCTTCTCAGCTGCTGTCGGTATTGACATCTGTTTGCTCGTAGCTTAGCAGGACCTGATGAGGATCATATATTGGTCCCGAGAGCTGGAGAGGTATGGCTATCGGTACTTGAGGCACTTGTATTGCGAGCTTAGGAGGTGTGGGCAACACCTAATTTATTTCGGTGGTAGCGGGTTGGGTGGAGAAATTGGGCCAAATGGGGGTGGTGAAGCTTGAGGGTGGTGGTATTGGGGGGAAGGAGGTAAAGGTAGGCCTTGATAGCTGGTAGGTACTGGTGGGAGATGGTGGGCTTGATGGGCCGTTAGGTAATTGATCGGGGTGGTGGAGTCAACTGGTTGCTGAACTTGGGGTGAGGTGATGGGTGCAGGACATTGATAATTGATGGGTGCGGGTGTGGGATTGGGGGCCTGATGGTTTATTGGGTGATTAATGGGGGCGGTGGAGTTTGCTGGTAGTTGAACTGGGGGAAAGGGGATGGGCGCAGGCCATTGATAACTAGTGGGTGTGGGTGTAGGATTGGGGGCTTGTTGGCTCATTGGATAATTGATGGGGGTGGTGGTGTATGGTTGGTATGCATTGATATGTATATAATTGACGGGTGTGGTGGATGGAAAGTATGCCCTGAGATCCAGGGGTTGGTATGCATTGATATGTACATAATTGCGAGGTCGGGTTGGGGAAATATTCTGACAAATTCAAGGGTTCAATTATCCTAATATTCTTCTCTTCAATGTTTCTTGACAATGGCGCTACATAACTCTCCCAATCACTGATGTAATCGGATGGGTCAAATTCAAACTCCTCTTCATCTTCTATCATTTCGACGGTGGGTCTGGGACCTGCTCCTCCGATAGGATGTGGGGGTAGTGGCACCTGGTGAATATTTACGTGCTGAGAAGGTGCAGGGGGAATGATTTTCTCGACATCGATCAAATCCTCGATCGTGTGCTTCAATGGGAAGCAACGATCAATTAGGTGACCCGGACCCTGATGAAAATTACAGTGGGTATTTGGGTCATAATTCTTCGGGATTGGATGGGGAGGAGGTTGCGGTTGACGAATGGTGACTAATCCTTTTTCCACTAACAAAGGCAGAAGTACACTCAAAGATTGCCCTCGAGGTGTAAAAACTCGATCGTAGCAGGCTCTCCTCTACTCCGAAGTCATTTGCATTCCTTGCCCATTCCCCATTCTCTGCATCTGCTCAGGCCTGACTGGTGCTAGTGGGGCTTCCTGAAATTGAAACGGGGTAGTATTGTTATTGGGCCTGGTATTGGCAATGTTATAGACATCGGCCCCGGTTATTTTATCATTTCTTTACTCTGAAAACCTCCTAACTCCACTGGGTCCACTTGGCGTGTTCTTACTCAGACGGCCCTCCCTGATAGCATTTCTCACTAGATCAGTAAAGCTGGACTGCTGCTGATACACTAAAAAGTCTGAGATCACTGGTAAAGTACTCTTTGAAATCATCTTTATCTGCTCATTGTCAGGTATTTTATTTCTGACCAGAGCTGCCAGTGTTCTTGAAAGAGGTGCGTCAAGTCCCTCCACATTTTTATCATGGATGGTTCTAAAGATGTGAACCATCTCAAAGCCAGACTGGTCAGACTCTTCTGAAAGACTTTTATTAGTAGTCACTCGTCCCCTCTGTATTGGCACATGTCCCCACAGTAGGACTTCAGGTGCACAATAGGATTGCCAGTGCCATTATATTTGTTGAAGGCTAACATTTTAAATTTGGGGGGTTGGGGGACCTCAGTGAACATGCACAAATCTGTGAAGTCTGTGGTGTGGATTTCAGCACCACCCATTTTCATCAGCTGCTTCTGTATTTTGACAAACTGTTCTTTCAGTTGTTCTGACTCTTTCGATGCAGGGGCCACTTTCTCGGCCATTGGTTGGACTTCACTTTGGGCCACCAGGGGGTGGGCATTTATGGGAGGAGGGTTAAGGCTGGTCAATGCCCCAGTGTAGGCCCTGCTATTCCTAATCTCGTCCTTCTCATACTGCTGGTCAGCATAATGTGCAGTGAGGGCAGGATTCTCTGGTTGTTGTTGCACGGGTTGGATGGGAATGACATGAGTGGTGGTTGGGTGAGCCCATTGGGGGTGAGGGAAGGTTTGTTGCGTGATGGGAATTTGGTTTTAAGGTGGGGCCTGATGGGGCCATTGGGCATGTGGGAAGGATTGGAGATGGCCTTGGGGTGTGGGGCCGTGGAAAAATTGGGTTTGGGGTATCACATGGGCTTGACCCGTCTGAGAAGGTTGGGTGAAATGTTGGGGGTATTGTGGAAGGTGTGAGTGTGGGGTTTGGGTTTGGGTCATGAAGCCTTAGTCATTTCAGGCCATGGGACATTGATGGGTTTGGGCCGTGGGCCCATGGTAGGTTTGGGCCAGGGGCCCAGGGTAAGTCTGGGCCATGGGCCCTTGATGGGTTTGGGCCAAGGGCCCTTGATGGGTTTGGGCTATAGGCCCTGGGTAGTTTTGGGCCGATGGGCCTGGGTAGGTATGGGCCAATGGGCCTTGGTGGGTCTGGGCCATGGGCCCTTGATGGATTTGGCCCAATGGGCCTTGATGGGTATGGGCCATGGGCCCTTGATGGGTATGGGCCATGGGCCCTTTGTGGGTCTGGGCCATGGGCCCTTGGTGGGTATGGACCATGGGCCCTTGGTGGGTTTGGCCCGAGGGGCCTTGATGGGTCAGGGCCATGGGCCCTAGGTAGGTTTGGGTGGTGGGGTATTGGGTCATGGGGCTCTGGGATATGTGGGGAAAGGGGGTTTGGGCCAATGGGCCTTGGGGTATGTGGGAGTTTGGAATTGGGCCATTTGGCCTTGAGGTGTATGGGTAGTGGGAGGTGGGGCCTTGGGGCATGTGGGTAATGGGAGTTTGGATGGTGTGAATTATGGGGGGCTGATGGGGATCATTGAGGAGTGAGGCATGGAGATTGGCTAGGGTGTGAGATGGGTTTAGGGACATGGGGTGTGAAGGAGGGGGTGTGTTATGAGAAGCCTTCCACATGGAGTAGGCTTGGAGCATCTCCTCGATCATGGTCATGGAAGGAGGGTTAGATGTGGGTGGTGGAGATGGGATGAAGGGGAAATTAGGCATGGCCCCAGTATGATCGGGCATGGCCATGGCAAGAGGTGGGATATGGGGTGGATTGGAGATTTGAGGTGGGGTAAAGGATAGGGAGGGATTAGGGATGTTAGGGATGGTGGTTGGTGGGTGTGGATGTTTGGAAAAAACTGGGCATGGCCCCGATAAAAATGGGCATGACCCGGGTAGTCGGGGGGATTTGTGGAGGGTTGGACAGGCCGGAGGTGGTGTATGTGAATGTGGGTGGATCGGGTCTATAGGGGGGAGATGGGAAATGGGGCATGAGCGTGGATGGGGAGAAAGGGTTTGGGTTTTGTATGGATGTGGATGGGAAATGGGTTGGGTTTTGCATGGGTTTGGTTTGGGCAAAAGATGGAGAATGGGGAGTTAGACTTTGGATATTTTGGGGGGTAGTTGTTGGAAAGATGGGGGCACCGAACGGGCCGGTAACAGAAAAGGGTGGTTGGGTGAGGGGGATGGTGGAAAAGACTTCTCCCGAATGGGAGTAGGTTGGAGAACGTGGTGGCGATGAGTCGGGATCGGCGTAAGCCGGGTCCGCTACCCACGACATTCTACGGGAACGGGTTGGGTAAGGGTGCCTTGGATAAGGCCCAAAAATCCTCCTCCTCCCCTTACGGGACGGCGGAGGGTAAGATGATGCCGTTGTGCCAGCACCACAAACTATATCCTTTTTTTAGTTTTTGATATGCTTTTTATTATTTTTTTTGATTTTTTGGAAAATGTTTTTGGAAAACAAAGGTTCCGAGGCCTTGGAATTCCCTTTTCAGGTGGCTCTTGTACCCTAATTCAAGACCCGCGGCTACGATTCTGACGCTCTTCGGAAGAATCGAAGGAGAACCTTCGATCTATTGAAGGCACAAAAATTGAGGCAAACAACTTGATCCCCGGAATGAGCCAAAAAGAAGTTGCCCTCTTTTGACCGATGGGGGCGTATTGGGTGTCGGAGATGGCGGGGCCTAAACAAGGTACTAAGCACACTGATCGGGGGACTCGGGAGGTGGAGAAAGCCATAAATTCGGGTTGGTGTGCTATTAAACAGACCTGGCGCAACTAATACATGCTCCCAGGTTGTAGGGCACCATTTTTACACTGGCGCAACTATTAGTTGCGCTAAGGTAAAAACTTGGAATTTAAAGTTGGCGCAACTATTAGTTGCGCCAGTTATAAATTCCAATTTTTTACACTGGCGCAACTAATACATGCGCCAGGCAAAAACTGATGCTCTAGAATGTATGACAGCAGAGACAGCAGCCCAAAATGAGTCTCTTTTTTTAGTTTTTGTGGAAGCTAGGCTTCCGGGAACTGAGCTGTTTTTTGGTGATCGATTCTCTTTTTACCGCACCTAACGAGTTTGAGTCTGGTATAACTCGCTAGCGTGCTTCCCAAGGGTTTTAAGCTTTGGAATGGGAACCCACCCGATATACCTCCGGTGCAAGCGCCTTCTCAAATACTAGGTGGGCTAGATTATCACTACTAGAGGCTACCGCCATACTAAGACTCGGGTGGTTGTGTGTATGCCTAATCTCAACCCTTTCAAAATATACCCTGTAAAAATAAATTAATTAAGCTCCCTAACTTGGTTCAATTTTAATTTTTTTCAAAGCTTTTCTCGTTTTTTGAAAGTTTTCTTTAGTTCAAAGACCGGGGATGATGACCCCGTGCCGCCACTACGGGCCGGCGTCCACTATTGGAATATGCTTGCACAAGTAGGCCCGCCAATCGGATAAGGCACTTTAAATGATGGAAATTTAAATGGAATTAAAAGACAAAATTCAAGTAGGCCCGCCAATCGGCTAAGGCACTAAAATGATGAAAAAGTAAGAAAAATTAAAAGACTATGCGCATGTAGGCCCACCAATCGGCTAAGGCTTGTAAATGACGGAAAAGTAGGGGTGAGAAAAATAAAAAAAACAGCAAAAATAGCAAAAATGGTTAGTAAGTCAAAAATAAGGGGCCAAATTTCAAGGAGAAGCTCTACAAGCTCTCCCCAGCAAAGTCGCCATCTGTGCAACCGTGGGATCCGTGATTGTCCCGTCGCGGCAATGCGCTCGCTTTGCAAAATATATAGAGTCGCCACCCGGAGCTTTCGGTGTCCCAAGAAACCTAGTTCATTTTTATGAGCACTGAAGTGCTAAAAATATGACTCTAAATCTGGTCCACACCAAAGGCTCTTGGGTAGGGGCTTCGGTTATCGATCGGGAAGGTGTTAGGCACCCGATCAACCCGCTTAACGTAGTCTCTACTAATGTCCAAAAATAAAATGAAGTAAATGCAAAGGAAATGGCTTCCTCTTGCCCAAAAGGGCTAGGAATCCAATTTGTGCCCCTTCGTTCCTACCGAAAAGTTGGCGGCGTAACGGCACAAATGGAAGGATGGAGGGAGCTAGAAAGAGATAGGAGAAGAAAGGGGAGAGCTGGAGCCCTCGGGCCCTTGTAGCACCATAGGAGAGCCTTGCGTGGCTTGCTTTAATGAACTTTTGAAGATTTGAATGGTGGAAATAGGAGTTCTAAGCTCTAAGGCTTAAAGCTAAGATGTAGAGAAGGGAGGCTAGGGGATCACACACACCTAGGCTAAGGGTTTTGGATGAGAGAATAAGATTGAAATGAGCTTGAGAGATTCTGGAATTTAGGTAAAAATGGTGCACAAAAGGGAAGAAGAACTTCTCACTTTGAGCTCTTTCTCTCTTAAGCAAATTTCTCAACCTCTAAATCAAGGGATGGGGGGCTCTATTTATAGGAAATGGGTGGATTAGGAGACCACTTAAGAGCTAAATGGCTTTAGCAATTAGATAATCTCAAATCTAAGGTTTCCTAAGATTTTGAGAGCTTAGAAAGGTGTGAAGGTGGTTCTAATGGTGGATGATGGGGTGAGGCTTTAAATCACTTGAAAGGTTGCAAATAGAGAGGGAATGGGTGCAACAGAACTAGCAAAACATACCCCAAAGGTCAAGGTAGTCAACAAGTCAAACCCCAATCACGATTTTTAAGGCAAAATCCTAGGGTTACTATTCATATGACTAACGCAACTAATAGTTGCGCTAGGCAAATATACAGTAAGACAGTTATAAACAGTGCCTAGAAGTTGCCTCGCGAGGGTGGGTCCCACTTTTAAAAGTGGCGCAACTAATAGCTTAAAATCTGGGAGAAATGGCCTGGCGCAACTAATAGTTACGCCAAGCAAAGTTATCACTGGTGCAACTATTAGTTGCGCCAAATCCCTAGGGGGCCCACTTGAAATTACCCTCTTGCCCTTCGGATTCGGACCGCCATATCTCTCAATGTACCACTCTGATTAGGGCAATTCTTGGATCGTTGGAAAGCTGACGTCCTCTACTTTTCAATGGTATAAGATTTGGTCATAGTAGATGGTCGTAGCTAGTTCTGGTGCACCCCTCCTCAACCATTTGCTTGATAAGGTTAGGTTTAGGTTCAGAACGGGTTCTAAGGGTCGAGATTGATTTCTAAAGGTTCGGGTCAAGTTCCTAAGGGATCTAGGGTGATTTCTAAGGGTTTGGAAAGGTTTCTAAGGGTTCTAGGGGGGTCCTGAAGGTTCCATACATGTCATTAAAAGCTCAGAATTGCACCTCTCTCGAAAGGTGTTTCGATCAGGCCTTGGGCCGAATTTGGGTGTCTACATACGGATCTGAGAAGATTGATGAAGATAAACTCTGAAGGACTTTGCTGCCATTAAATAAAGATTATTCCAGAAGCATATCAACCAATCAAACTAAAGAAAGAAGGAAAAGATCAAATTAGAAGTAGAATTGTATTAAGATAGTTTTTATTTCTTTTATTAGAATTAGAAGTCTTGTAAACCGACTCCTTATGATCTATAAATAAGAGAGCCCGGTATAGGAATAATTATCGAAGAATTCAGCATCAATTGATGCCTGAGGTTGGATTTTCTTCTTACAAAGTAGTATAGCATAGTTAGAATAGATTAGATATCCAAGGTTTCTCAAGAGACATTGACGACTGCAATTGAATGCTGAAGATTAGTGTAGATATCTGTAGTTTCTCATAAGCAATTGACGACTGCGACTGAGGGGTGAAGGATATATTTTTTACTTTGCTTTCTAGTATAGAATTTATATGCTTTGTAAACATCTCCAAGTTTTGATTTGAATTGACGACTCATGTTAGAATTTGCAGATTAGTGTAACGGTATTTTTTACTTTCCATCTTCAGTTTTCTAAAGTTTGATTGACGCCGAGATTTTAGGAAGTTGTTGATTAGATTAAATCTGTATTGATAGGATTTTAGTATTGATTGACGCCTAATCCTAGGAAACTAGAAATATAGTGTAACGATATTGTTTAAATTTATAAATATCCGATAGCTAAAGATTGGGATTGACGACCTCAATTTAAAGGAGGATTTAGATTTATTTTATGCACTTAATTTAATAAAAATTCTTTTATTCATATTTCTCCAGTAGATTAGATCTTAAAGATCAATAGAAGTTTTTAAGATAAGAATTTAAGTAAGAGATATAGATTAGAGATAAGAAATAAATAAACTTCCTCATGGGAATGATCCTATGCTAGTACTATAATTTTCATTGTGCACTTGCAATAGGTTAAGAATTGAATTTAATTAATTAGAAATATAAACATAAGTGACGATCAGTGACACCAAAAACTTGATCGGTTTACTATGTGTATTCTAATTAAGTCTTAACCTATTGCAAGCGCACAATCGAAATTATAGTACTAGTGATAAGATCGCTCCCACAAAGATAGATATCTTTCTTAACTGTTATTTTAGAAAATTTATATTTATCTTTTAAGTTCCTAAACTACTGGAAAAATATAAATAAATAATCTTTCTTAAATTTAAAATTGCATAAAAATAAATTCTAATCCTCCTTTAGATTATGATCGTCAATCACAATCTTCAGTTATCGGATATTTATGAAATTAAACACTACCGTTATACCATATCTCTAGTCTCTTAGCATTGGGCTTCAATCAATACTAAAATCCTATCAATACAGATTTATTCTAATCAACAACTTCTTAAAATATGGGCGACAATCAAATTCTAGAAAACTAAAGATGGAAAAGTAAAAACCGTTACACTAATCTGTAAATTCTAACCTGAGTCATTAATTCAAATCAAAGCTTAGAGATGTTTACAAAGCAGTATGTAACGCCTCAAAAAATTCTGACCTTTAAAACAGTTACCATGGGATGCGTGCCCGTCAGAGCACGTGCCTGACCCAATGAAAGGTTGACAAGTCAAGTAGGTCATGGGTAAGTGAAACTAGAGGGGTGTAGGGCTGTGTATAAGCTTTAGGCAAGTTAGGTACACCCAATATGGGTGTATGTGTCTTACACCTACAACCAAATTGATATAAAAGGGGGGAAATACAAAGGAGAGTTATTGCTATAGTCCTAGGTTGGTGGTTTTAGAGTTAATGAGAGTAAACCATTGAGAGAGAGAAAAGAGAAGTAAAGAGGAGGGGAATTCATGACAGTGGTATGAGTGTGTACGAGGATTGGGCATTTAATTCGGTGTTGAATTCTCATGAAAGCCAAAAGTTCTAGCTGCCAAAACCTAGCTTGGAGTGTGAAGCCTTGGATCGACAGATCGGTCGATTCGAAGGTATGATTTTTGTGAAAATTTTGATAATGAAAATGTAGAGTATAATTGTAGTTTAGTTGTGTATGTGAAAGAAGAAATGGGAGAAAAATCGATGGAAATGGATTTGGGAAGAACAGACCCTAGCTAGTGAAGGTTTGCAAAAACCGACCGGTTGAATTTTGAACCGATCGGTCGATTTCGTTGGGAGATGAAATGGTAGAGCCCGAGGTCAATTCCGACCGGTCAAATGAAATTTCGATCGGTCGATTTTGAGAACCGACCGGTCGAATCTATTTCAACCGGTCGCCTTCCACGAAACAGGAGGTTAGAAATTTATAGTTTTGGGGTTCGACTGGTCGAAGTAAAACCGACCGGTCGATTTTGGAAATTTGACCAGTCGATTTTAAAACTCGACTGGTCAGTTTAGGTCTGAAATAGGGTCTGGGTTTCCTGAGCGAAACCGACCGGTCGATTCTTGACAGTTATGTTGTCTTCTGTTTTTGGCTTGAGGACCTTGGGGATATAAAATATTCCCCTGTTTTATGTTAGTTCTGACGTCTAATCATAAACTTGTGTATATTAGGTGCCCCAAGCTTTGTGTGATCGGGATGCAAGCTTGAGCTATGGAAGCGTTGGGGAATGTTCAAGGTAAGGAAAACCATTTAACATGTGTATTTGATCATGTGTATTTGATTTCTGTAAATATGTGCATAATGATATGATGGGTATGTGATCTACAAACATGTTGTAGTATAAGTTACCAGGCTTTTGAATTCATACGATTCGATATAGATGTGTGATCACTAAGACAAGTCATGTGTCTGTGTTATGGAGTTTATTAAGTATGCTTGTGCTCTCGTCAAGAAACTCCATTACAAGTTTTGTGAATGTGACATTAGGTCGATGTGAATATATGTGTCTGTGTGAATTTTAAAACTTTCGAAACTAATATGTTTATCACACTTTCATGGTGAATAACTATATGTAGTGTTTTGCACTTTGATTTAAGGTTTTGATATGAATACCCGACCGACGCGGCGGTATAACTGTGACCGATGCGGCGAGATATCTGCGACCGGTACAGTGGGATATCCGTACAACATGTACTCCGGTCCGGCGGGATATCCGGTCTTCGATTTTCAGTGTGAAAATATTTCATCCGACAAGTCACTCCAGTTCCGAGGACTTGTAATTATGTGAAAAAGGGTTCAATTGAACGACAATCGTAGGTATTCCATCGGGGCTCGATGCTATATTGCTCGAGGGTTATTTAAGTGAATGTTTTAAGTGTGTGAGTTGAGAAAAGCATTTTGAATAATGATAAGCAAAATTCTAAAATTTACATCTTTTATCAGCCTTCGTAAATCTACAATTGCATCTAAAGCATGTGTTTTTTCTTCCAGTAAGATATGTATTGGGCAGTATCATGAAATATATGTTTATGTTGAACATACGCATGTTATATCTATTTTCCTTATTGAGCTATGATGTAGCTCACTCCTTCCACTATACATCACAGGTACAGGTGAAGACGTAGCAGCAAAGGACCAGGATAGATTAGATTCAGATTACATCCCGCTTGAAGAAAACGAGCCTCCTTCGGAGGACTTCTTCTAGTGGACTCTTCTGTGCCATTCTGATAGTATTTTGTAAGGCTTGGTACGTCCGGCCATTAAATTTTGAAGTGATGTAATATATAAACATGATATTCTTTTTATGAACCATCGAGGGTGACTAGTGGATGTCACGATGGTTTGGTTCGGTTCGGTTCTTAGTCCCATGCGATTGGCATAGGAGTTAGAATCGTCTTTTGGACCATGTTGTAGTAGTTGTTATGATGGTTATGGAGATCTTCATTTACGAGCTCCTCTTGTGTTATAGAGCATATGCCTCGCTCTGCCTTGTGAGTGGTCGTACCAAGTGTTCAGTGTCAATAATTCTAGGGCACAGTTGTGAATTGTGCCGACGGCTCGAGTTTCGAGGCATCAAAATTTGAGCTATCACAGTTGGTAACAGAGTAATTTCTTTAGAATTTTTTGATAAATTGAGATTTCGTCAGGACGTAGGGACCGTCTGCTAATGAGACCTTGGTTTAATGTGCAGAGCGTAGATGTCCACTAGGGGAAGGGGCTGACCAAGGGGCAGCCATAGAAGGAACTTGAGAAGTCTAGACGAGATCCCCACTGGTATAAATCAGACTCCGGCTAGAGATAGGGTCATTCCAGAGACAAGTAAACCGGAGTTGAGAAACCCCGAAATTCCGGGGACAAGTGGACCGGAAGGGAGAACTACGGGGAGAAATGCGGGGGGAAGTTCAGAAAGGAATGAGGAAAGGGAAGAGAGAAGGAGAATGATGCTGACGCTGGAGGCCATGGCAGCTATGATGGCCCAACAGGCAGCTTTGCAAACGGCATTGATGACCACAAACGCCAATCATCAACAACAAGTGCCTCCTACACCACCAACGCCCTCGATGTTTACAGAGTTTTGGAGGATGCATCCTCCGACCTTTTCAGGGCAAGCTGAGCCAATGGAAGCAGAAAATTGGGTGAATAAAATGGAGAAAATATTCAGTGTGCTTACATGTACTGAGGATGAGAGAATCAGATGGGCTGCTTTCATGTTGGATGGCGAGGCGAGTCTGTGGTGGAAGTCGATTTCAAGGACCAGAGCGCAAGAGACTCCAGGTGCCTTATGGACTTGGGATGAGTTCGTCGAGGAATTTAATAAGCAATACTTCCCTAAAGTAGTATGGAATCAAATGGAGGTTCAATTTCATCAACTTGTATAGGGGTAGATGACGGTGAGAGAATATGGGGTAGAGTTCATGCGATTGTCTCACTTTGCTCCTGAGATTGTGGCCACGGATTTAATGAAGGCCAAAAAGTTTCAGCGCGGCTTAAGGCCGGATATCGGGGGAAAGTGGTGGCTTTTGAACTAGAAACTTGTGGGGCAATCATGAGCAAGTCCCTCTTCATAGAGGAGGACATGGAAGAGAGGTACCGTCAAAGACATCAGCAGGGGAGGGGGAGCAATTACAAGCCGATGAATAAAAAGCTAAGGTTCGTACCTCCCACTTCGAGGCAACCAACTCAGAACAATTTTCCTAGGCCGGCGCAAACTAATTTTTCTCGACCACCTATGCCTATTGCTAGGAGGCCAATTCACTGTGAGAACCCTACGATCACCACTAGAGCATCAGTTACCCAGGGTTTCTCTAGAGCGGCGTCATCTACACCGGTTGAGACTTGTGATCAATGCGGGAAGTCCCACAAGACGTCAGATTGTCGACGAGGCACAAGAGGGTGCTTCAAATGTGGAAAGGTGGGGTACATAATATGGGATTTCCCAAAGATGCGAAAAGAAGGGACGACTTTAGTTCCTATGGGACGGCAAGGAAAAATGACTTTTACCCCGGTGACCAGACAAATGCAACCAAAGAAGCCAACTGTTCAAGGGTGAGCTTACGCAGTAACCACCGAGGATGGTCAGAATGTTAATGGCATTATCCCAGGTAAAATTTTATTTAAATACTTGATTTATTCGATAGAAGTTTTAAAATTTTAGATAGAGAAGGTGTATCGATCTAGGAAATCGTTCGTCTAGTTTTTAAATTACTTTGATTTGGCGCACGAGTAGACTGCTAAAAGACGTGTTCTATATAGGTACGTTACAAATATATGGGAAGGGAAGTGAGAGTGTTGATAGACCCAGGGTCTACCCACTCTTTTATTACGCCTCAATTTGCAAGAAGAATGAAGGTCACCCCAAAGACATTGGATTTTTTCTTAGCAGTATCCATTCCGACTAGAGAGTCAATTAATACGGACATGGTCTGTAAGTCGGTAATAGTGGCCATCAGAGATGGGGACATCTATGAACTGGCAGCAAATTTAGTCTTGTTGGATATGCAAGGATTTGACGTGATCCTTGGCATGGATTGGTTGTCAGCTCATCGTTTTATGGTCAATTGTCAGAATAAGGTTGTTATCTTTAGACCGAACACGAGGAGATCGTTCTACTTTTTGGGGATGAGATCGAAGTTTCTCCCATTTGTGTCTGCTGTCAAAGCTGAGCGCATGATCAAGAAAGGGTGAAATGGTTGCTTAGCATTTTTGAAGGACGACAAGGAAGGGAAGAACATCATTTTCGAGATTTTGGTTGTATGTGAGTTTGAAGATATTTTTTCAGAAGAATTACCGGGGTTACCTCCTGAGAGAGAGGTGGAGTTCACTATCGACTTAGCACCTGGAACAGAGCCTGTTTTCAAAACACCATATAGAATGGCTCCTGCTGAGTTGAAGGAACTGAAAGAGCAGTTGCAAGAGCTCTTGGATAAAGGGTTTGTAAGACTTAGTGTGTCTCCTTGGAGAGCACTGGTCTTGTTTGTAAAGAAGAAGGATGGGTCGATGAGGCTATGCATCGACTACCATCAGTTAAATAAAATCACCATAAATAATCGATACCCTTTGCCTAGGATTGATGACTTATTTGATTAGCTGTAAGGAGCGAGATATTTTTCTAAGATCGATCTGAAATCTAGATACCATCAGCTGAGGGTCAAGGCAGAGGACATCCAAAAGACAGCATTTAGAGCGCGGTACGGACACTACGAATTTTTAGTGATGTCGTTTGGTTTGACGAATGCACCGACGTCTTTTATGGACTTGATGAATAGGGTGTTCAAACTGCACCTAGATACTTGCGTCATGGTATTCATCGACGATATCCTCATATACTCAAAGTCGAGGAAGGAACATGAAGAGCATTTGAGAATCGTGCTACAAACATTGCGTGAGCATAAATTATATGCCAAGCTCAGTAAGTGTGAATTTTGGTTGGAGAAAGTCAGCTTTTTGGGACATGTCATTTCCAAAGATGGTGTTATGGTGGATTCGGCTAAGATCGAAGCAGTGATGCAGTGAGAACAACCAAAGACGATGACAGATATACGTAGCTTCCTTGGTCTAGCTGGGTACTACCGACGTTTTGTGGAAGGCTTTTCGAAAATATTGGGACCGCTTACGAGACTCACCGAGAAGGATGTGAGATATGAGTGGACTGAAGCGTGTGAAAAGAGTTTTTAAGAACTCAAGAAACGGCTCACTTCAGCTCCAGTGCTAGCAATTCCTTCAGGTAGTGGATGGTTTGTAGTGTATAGCGATGTATCGCATAGTGGTCTGGATTGCGTACTCAATCAGAACAAAAGGTTATCGCTTATGGGTCAAGGCAGCAGAAAGATCGCGATAAAAATTACCCAACACACGACCTAGAACTAGCAGCGATCATTTTTGCGCTAAAGATTTGGAGACATTACTTATATGGTGAGACCTTCGAGATATTCACCGACCACAAAGTTTCAGATACCTATTTACATAAAAGGAATTGAATATGAGGCAGCATAGATGAATGAAATTTCTCAAGGATTACGATTGCTCCATACAGTACCACCCTGGCAAGGCTAACGTTGTAGCAGATGCCTTGAGTCGTAAGAGTTCGGCTCAGTTAATGATGAGTAGTGAAATATGATGATATTTTACCCCTAAAGACCTACATTTAGCCATTCGATGAAAGCTATCTAATGGGATTTGTGAAGTTTTATGAGTTTCAGGTAAAATTGGTCATTAGATGTACTAAGGAGCATAAAAGAATATAAAGTTAACAAGAACCGGAGCAGTGAAGCAAAGAACATACTGGACCTCGGATTATTTGGTTATGTCGATCAGTCGACCCACTTAGGTCGATGCATCGACATAACAAATAGGATTTGAGTTTAAAATTCATATTTTAATCTGGTCGATTGATTGACCACTTAAGTTGATCAATCGACTAATCCAAAATTCGAATTTCAAAATAAAAAGATATTTAAAGAAAAATATGAGGATTCAGGGGGATCCTCTCTGTTTTGCATGGTTGCTTTTGGGCTTTTGAGTTTTCTAGGGCAATCAGTCTCGGGGGGTTTTTTCCAGTTTTTCTATTATTCATTTTCCTTTAGCTTAAAGATTTAGACTAGTTTTCATTTATGCACTTGTGAAGAAGGATTGTACTAGATTTTGATTAAAGCTTTTTGTGGATTTTGTTGAAGCTCTTTACGGTATTTTAATGTCATTTTTAATTTCTGTCTTTATCTTGTCATTTATTTCTATCATGTGTGGCTAGTTCCATTAAGGATGGGGATTTGATGAACTCCATCTGAGGTATTTATTTATATTAATACAAATTTGTGGTTGAGATGTTAGATTCTTTTAAATGCCCTAATGATATTATTGACATGGATATGATCTGATTATAATTTGAGATCTAGGAGCTAATCATGCCCTATGATCTTAGCTTTACAATGATGATTTTATCTTAATTATTGCCAATCTCAAGGTTAAGTTCTACCACGATCTGAGGTGTGAGTGTTAATCATACACTCATGGGATGTTAATCATATATCTCCATGATCTGAGATTGGTAGTGTAGACTTTACCCCAGGAGTAAGTTCCAATTACCATCCGAGGTATGAGTGTTAATCATATACTCATGGGATATTAATCATACATCTCCTTGATCTTAGATCGATAGTATGAAATTTACCTAGAGATTGAGTTCTAAATACTATCTGAGGTGTGAGTGTTAATCATATACTCATGGGATGTTAATCATACACCTCTGTGATCTCAGATCTGTAATTTAGAACTCATGTGTGTTCGGGTCCCGTGCTTGCACAAAGACATCTTTTGTGAATCTCATATCTTAATCACAGATTTGTATTGCATGAATGATGAACCTACGATGGGAGGATTTAGTATCACAATCCTTATCTTTCATTATCTGTTTACATTTCAATTTATTGTTAGTATTTATCTCATCCACCAAACTCTCAGAATCTTTAAACTAGTTAAATATTGTGCTAGATATGTAGTAATTTCTTTATTAATTATTATTTTCTCTTTTAAATTTTCTAACCAATCCTCGTGAGAACGATCTCATACTATGCACCCACTGACTACATCACGATTCGTGCACTTGCGAGTAAAACAAGATAAAAATCACAACAAGTTTTTCGCGCCGCTGCCGGGGATTGGGCTTAGAAAATTCACAATTTTTTTAGGAAATAGGAAATTAATTTTTAGAATCTCTCTAGGTTTAAATCAATATTTGGGTTAAATTCAAACAAAAAATTCAAAAAATTGAAAAAAATATTGAGATCGATCAATCGAGCCAACCACTCGTTCAATCAACTCCCAAAAATTCGCACTCTTCCTCTCTCTTGTGTAATCCGAATTTTTAGAATTTTAAAATTCAAAATTTTTGAATTTCTAAATTCAAAATAAATATATATATATATATAAATAAATAATTAATTAAAAAAATATAATTAAATTTGAAATTCTCGATCGATCGACATAAACCCTCGATCAATCAAAGATTGTTCTCGATCGATCGATCGACCTAGACCCTCGATCAATCGAACATAAAAAAAAATTTCCAAAATCTGTGCAGCTTGTGTATGCACACGAGGTCTTCTAGAGAGAACTCTTTAGAACCTTTCAATTCTGAGATCGAGCGAACTTGTCGTTCGAATTGAAAATAAATCAGAGCAGGACGAGAAGCCTAAATTGAAACATTAATTCAAGTCAAGATGAATGCAAACGGTTGTAAAAATCACCCACTTGAAAATGAGGAAGAACCAACTCTTAGAGAGTTGTTTGCTCCTATAACTACAAACACCCCTTCTTGCATCACATACCCTGCCACACTTGGTGGCAGATTTGAGATCCGTACAAATGTGATTCAAATCCTTCCCATTTTTTATGACATGGATAGAGAAGACATCAAAAACTTCGTTGAAGTCTGTTCTTCAGTGTATCAGAACTTCAGTGAGAAATCCGTGAGATTACGTCTATTTCCTTTCTCTATAAAGGATAAAGCCAAAGCCTGGTTAAATTCAGTACCAGCACCTGGGATCAGATGGTTAAGAATTTCTTGTCAAAGTTTTTTCCCATGGCCAAGACTAATGCCTTAAGACGTGAAATCACTGATTTTACACAGGAAGAGGACGAGAGATTTTATGAAGCTTGGGATAGGTTCATGGATATCTTATTGAAGTGTCCACATCATGGATTCTCAAAATGAAGATTGGTCCAATGTTTTTACAACGGACTGGATCAGGCCAATCGGCATCTAATTGAATCAATGAAAAGTGGAGGATTCCTTGGACTTAGGGAAAATGAATCATATCAATTCTTGGAAAAGTTGGCTGAAGATTCACAACAATGGGACTTCTCGAAAACTCGAAATCAAACAGGAAACTCAACAAAGAAAGGAGGATTGTATGTGGTAAAAGAAGCACCTGATCTTATGGCAAAGATAGATTTCCTCACTCAACAAGTTGAGGAATTGATGCTAAAGAAGAACGTGAGTGTTGTGAATGTACAATAAGATCTATGTTCATATTGTGCAAGTTCGATGCACACATCTGATGGTTGCCCTTCAATGCAGAATTACTCAGAAGACGCTTACGAGCAATTGAACGCATTGAACACCTACGGTCGAAATCAGAGAAATATCTTCAATGAAAACAACCCAAATAGTTGGAAATATCATCAAAAGCTCTCATGAAAGCAAGGAAATCAAAAACTTCAAGCTAGAGGACAAGGGATGAATTTTTATCTAAATCAAAATTCAACCAAGGACCACAATAACAGTTTGGTCAATGGGTAATTCCAACAACAGAACTATGGGGGTGGAAACCAATTTCACCAAAATCAAAGTTAAAATGGGCAACCCAGGCTATCCAACCAGAATTATCAATTCTCACAACCAATGTTGGGATATCAGAACCAACCCACGCAGCAACTCGTGAGTCAACCTGGTTTTGCATAAAATTTCCCACCGCCTAGATTCAATAATCAACAAGGAAATATTGCGCCACATCATCCTCAGAACCAATATCCTCAGAATGAGGATATGTGGATGTTCATCCAATCAAATACTTCTTTGATATCAAGGATAGAAACTCAAATTAGTCAATTGGCAACACTCTTATATAAAAGAGAAAAGGGATCATTTCCTAGTCAGCCAATTTCAAACCCAAGAGGACAGATGGTTGTCGAGCAGGCCTCGACCTCATCACATGAAGAAAATCAGCAACAAATCAAAGCAATCACAATGTTGAGATCTGAAAAGTAGGTTTATAACAATGTAGAAATGTCAGAAGAAGATGAGAAGTCTTAACTTGAGGATAGAATTGAGATGAACGAGGAAGTCGAAGAAGAGGAGAAACAAGAGAAAAAGATTGAAGAAAAGAATGAGAGAGAAAAAAGTTTCGTGCCCAAAGTCCCATATCCTCAAAGGCTAATAGGACCAAAGAAAAATCACGATCAGGAAAGGATCATTAAAATGTTCAAGCTGTTAAAGATAAATATCCCCTTCTTAGATGTCATTCAGTAAGTGCCTGCATACGCAAAATTTTTTAAGGACTTAGTCACAATCAAACGAAAGACTAATGTCCTGAAGAAAACTTTCTTAGTAGAACAGGTAAGTTCAGTATTATAAGCGAGACTTTCGATTAAATACAAGGACCCTGGTTGTCCTATAATTTCAATTATTATAGGAGATAATCGCATTGATCAAGCACTGTTAAACCTTGGAGCAAATGTTAATTTATTGTTATACTTTGTTTATAAGGAACTCGAGCTGGGCAAACTAAAGCCTACAACAATGACCCTTTAGCTTGCTGATAGATCAATCAAAATTCTCAGGGGAATAGTAGAGGATGTCCTTATTAAGGTAGGCACTTTCTACTTTCCAGTGGATTTTGTTGTCTTAGATACCGAACCTATTCCCAAACTGACAAATAATGTCCCGATAATCCTAGGAAGACCTTTCCTAGCAATATCGAATGCATTAATTAATTGTCGAAATGGGATAATGAATTTGCCATTCGAAAACATGACCGTGGAACTCAATATCTTCCACATTACGAGGTAACGTGTTGAAGATGAGGAACATACACAAGTATGCATGATTAATAGTATTGTGAAAAATGTATTCTTTGCTTCGGAATATGAGGATCCTCTGGAGGCCTGCCTAGCCCATTTTGGTAAAGACTTCAATATAGATCATGTGATCCATGAAGTTAATGAGATGCTAGATTCGACACCACTCTTGGGAGACAATGAATGGCAACTGAAAGGTGAGGTCAAGGAAAAAGAATGTAAAGAAGAATCAAGAGAAAGGAGAAATCAAAGCTGGAACTAAAATCTCTCCCTGCTTATTTGAAATATGCATACTTGGGAAAAGATGAAACTGATCCGGTAATTATTTCAACAAAATTGAATGAGGATTAAGAGGAATAGCTCATTAAAGTACTCCAAGACCACAAAAGCGCAATCGGATGGTCCATCAAGGACATTAAGGGTATTAGCCCAACAGTGTATATGCACCGGATCCATTTGGAAGAGAGCGCTAAACCCTCTAGAGAACCACAACGCAGACTGAATCTAATAATGAAGGACGTTGTGAGAAGAGGAGGTCATTAAATTGCTAGATGCAGGGATTATATACCCTATTTCTGATAGCAACTAAGTTAGCTTGACACAAATGATTCCTAGAAAGTCTGGAGTAATTGTGGTGAAGAATGAAGAGGATGAACTAATACCAATAAAAGTTCAGACTGGCTGGAGAGTGTGCATTGACTATAGAAAGTTGAATTCAATGACAAGGAAGGATCACCTTCCCCTTCCATTTATTGATCAAATGCTCGAAAGACTGGCAGGACATCAATACTACTGTTTCTTTGATGGCTATTCTGGATATAATCAGATAGTCATAGCTCTAGAAGATCAGGAGAAAATGACGTTCACATGTCCATTTGGAACGTTCTCCTATCGACGAATGCCATTTGGGCTCTGCAATGCTCCATGCACCTTTCAAAGATATATGCTAAGTATATTTTCAGATATGGTGGAGAGATTTCTAGAAGTCTTTATGGATGACTTTTCAATTTACGGGGATAGCTTTAATAACAATTTGCAAAACCTATCTCTAGTTCTTACACGATGTCAGGAAAAAAATCTTGTTTTGAATTGGGAGAAATGTCATTTCATGGTACAAAGTGGCATAGTCCTTGGACACATAATTTCATCCAGGGGCATTGAGGTGGATAAGGCGAAAGTAAATTTAATT
Source organism: Chloranthus sessilifolius (assembly GCA_021018995.1). Lineage (NCBI taxonomy): Eukaryota > Viridiplantae > Streptophyta > Magnoliopsida > Chloranthales > Chloranthaceae > Chloranthus > Chloranthus sessilifolius. Next base: position 93,026,631 of record CM037592.1, read on the forward strand.
TCAAATTTTTCCACCACCAAGAACGGTCAGAGAGATTAGATCTTTTCTTGGGCATGCCGGTTTTTATCTACGATTAATCAAGGATTTCAGTAAGATTGCAAAGCCTCTATGTAGCTTACTCGGCAAAGATGTCCCATTCCTCTTTGATGAGAAGTGTCTGAAAGCTTTTGAGGCAATCAAAGTTGAACTTATTCAAGCTCCAATAATCCAATCTCCGGATTGGAATTTACCATTTAAGATAATATGTGACGCATTTGATTATGCAGTAGGAGCAATATTGGGACAAAGGGTGGAGAAAATCTCGCATATAATTTACTATAAAAGTCGCGCGTTGAATGATGCACAGTTGAATTATTCCACCATGGAAAAGGAACTCCTAGCAGTAGCCTTTGTGCTAGATAAATTTTGATCCTATTTGTTGGGTTCAAAAGTTGTGGTGTTTACTGATCATGCGGCTCTTCACTCTCTTTGCGAAGAAAGATGTCAAAACTCGTCTAATCAGGTGGATTCTACTTTTGCAAGAGTTCGATCTGGAAATTAAAGATAAAAAGGGATCTAAAAATGTGGTGACTGACCATTTATCTTGAATTATTATCAAAAAATCTGACGATCTAATCTTGATTTTAGAAAATTTTCCCGATGAACAATTGTTCGCCATTAAACATTCACCATGGTATGCAGACCTGATTAAATATTTGGTGACGGATCAAATACCACGGCACTGGAATAAGGAGAAAGCTATTTTTCTAGCACGAGTAAAGCATTTTTTTTTTAGAATCCATACTTGTTCAAATATTGTGCAGATCAAATCATCAGAAGGTGCATTCCAGAATCTGAGCAGTAAAAAAATATTTCATTCTGCCATGAGTTGTCTTGTGGAGGATACTTCAGCTCGCGAAAGACTGCTACAAGGTCCTCCAATGTGGATTCTATTGGCCGACAATTTTCAAAGATTGTCACCAACACTGCATGTCATGTCATAACTGTCAAATGTTAAGAAGGATTTCAAAGAGAAATATGATGCCCTTAAACCCAATTCTTGAAGTTGAGGTGTTTGATGTATGGGGAATAGATTTCATGGGTCTATTCCCTAATTCTTTTGGAAATCTATACATCCTCATTGCAGTGGATTATGTTTCAAAATGGGTTGAGGCAATGGCCTGCAAGACGAATGACCACAAGGTGGTTGTTATATTTCTTAAGAATGAGTTATTCCCGAGATTTGGTACTCCACGCGCTATTATTAGCGATGGTGGAAAGCATTTCTGTAACAAAATTTTTGCTCAATTAATAAAAAAGTATGGTATTACACATAAAGTGACTACACCAAATCATCCTCAAACGAGTGAACATGTTGAAGTTTTAAATCGAAAAATAAAATACATTTTAGAGAAAACTATAAAGTCTAACCGTAAAGATTGGTCGTTAAAATTGAACGATGCACTATGGGCTTATCGGACAGCATGCAAGGCTCCCATTGGAATGTCCCCATATAGGATTGTCTTTGGTAAAGGTTTTCACCTACCTGTTCAGTTAGAGCATCGGGCTTATTGGGTTATCAAGTCACTGAACTTCGGTTTACCAAAGGCCGGTGAGAAGTGAAGCTTGGAGATTGTCAAGTTGGAAGAAGTAAGAGCCGATGCATACGACTGTACAAAATCTTACAAGGACCGCATGAAGCGTGCCCATGATCATTTATTGTGGGCCAGAGGGTGCTGTTGTACAACTCAAGGCTTCATTTGTTTTTAGGAAAGCTTAAAACCAGATAGAACGGTCCATTTCAGGTAAATCAAATATTCTCAACTGGAGCAATTGAATTCTGTAACCCTCGAAATGGTAGTAAATTTTGAGCCAATGGGCAATGGGTAAAACCATTTTTAAAAATTATCATTGAGAATTTTGATGAAGTTGTGGTAAGTAATCCCGATCAATTGGGATGAAATTGAAAAGTTTGGAATGTCGGGCTAGCGACACTAAATTTAGCGCTTCTTAGGAGGCAACCGAAGTATGCAAAATATTCATTAAAAAAAAAATGGTCGATCAATCGAGCTTTACGCCTCGATTGATTGACAATGCAACGAATGGTCGATCAATCGAGCTCTCCTCGATCGATCGACAGTCACTTCGTGACATATATTGTCATGACTTTCCAGGCAAATATTTTTCTAGTCGATCAATTGATGCATTAACTTGATTAATCGATTTTTATGCTTTGCGCGTTCCCAACGTGACTTAATTGTCACATCTTTTCGAATAATTGATCGCTTACATGCGATCTCCTCGATCAATCGACGAATCTGGTCGATTGATCAACTTTATAAAAAAGTCAATTCCCACCTGTGATCGTACCATTCCAACGCATGGGAAAGTGATGCATGTCAGTGTCGATCAATCGACCCCCTAAGGTCGATGCATCGATATTATTTAAATCGCATGCAGCCTTAATGTAGTGTCTTTTCAATGTCAGGTTCAATTAATCGAGCTATATACCTCGATTGATCGAGTGAAGCAATGCGACCGTAGTGAAGAAGTGCCTCCATGCTTATTTAAGGACCAAACGTCCTTTCTATTCTTCATTCTCTCCTACATTCCAATTCCTCTCCAAAGTTCTCTGACATTCTCTGCGATGGCGTCGTCTTCATCTGCACGACTTCCTCCTCGACCATAAGGAATCTTCCAAGAATGACCCAAAGGTCATTTTGTAATGAAATAAATTTCATTGGAGTATGTTTACGATATGCCTACATTTCAAGCGATGCCTAAGTGCGCAGTGTCACTAGCATACATCGCCACTCTCAACGTCCATTTCCTAATGGCGCCACCAGTAATCAATATTTCATAGCGCGTGGTCTGCTTGTTCCATCAAAACATGGAGTGGAAAAATGCATCGATCGAGTCTAATGACGATGCCCATTTCACCGTCTCCATTGACGGTTGAGAAAGGAAGATTTATCCGGATATGATCGCGGATGTTTTTAACATTCTTACTGAGCGTCCACAAAATCACCAACTTGGGGAAGAACTCGACGTCGACCAAAGGCCGATGATTCATGTTATGTGTAATGGCATATATGCATCTTGAAATGCTACTAAACGATCGGGTCTTCTGCACGACATCTTATTATGGGATATCGTCGTTTCCTGTAGTCTTTCCCCACGAGGTCATGTGTCCAAATGAACTGGACCTCGGGTGAAGGCTTTGTATGATGGTTATAAAAATTTGTGGCTCAATATTCCATAATTTTTGCATGATTCGATGTGGTGATGCCAACCCTCCTCCTAGAGATGCCGCACTTATTTACTTCCCCCATTTGGTTATGCAACTCCTACATCACCTAGGTTTTCCTTTTTATCTGGATGATAATATTGGAGACCTTCAGTTTTACCGTTATGGGCTATCACAGTGGAATAGGAGTATGCATCTTTTGGGAAATCCTCGTGAAGCCTGCAATATTGCCGCCCAACCTCCTCCTGCCCAGCCTGCATGTCAACGCCGTTGTGTGCGCCAAGAAGAAGCTGCTGCCGAGCCAAAACAGGGCCACAATGAGGGTGTATCCCTGGAAGTCATGCAAGCTCAGATCAACTCTTTGATCGATGAGCAATAGCGGCAGAATAATCAAAATCTCCGTCGTAGCCACTATGATCGATCCTTCATGCATCAAATGGAATGTCGATTGTGGCCCGATAGCTATAACAAAATGAGGGCTCGTGTAAGGCAGGCAGAAGAAGAAGATGATTAGAATTAGGATTTATTTTCGAATTGTTTGTTTTTAGTTTTTAGTTTTTAGAATGTTTAATTTTTAAGTTTTATTAGGCTTAGGATATCTATTTTTAAGCTTGTGTAGAATTAGGAAATTTTACTGTAATAGAATAAACGAAAAATCAATGAAAATAAATAAATAAAATTTCCATTTTCGAGCAATTTTGTGAAAATTTCTACCAGTCAATAGATCGAGCTATTGGCTCGATTAATCGACATTCAGTAAAAAAAAAAAAAAAAAAAAAAAAAAAAGAGCTCTGTTCGGATAGACACTCGATTAATCGACCCACACTGTCGATTAATCAAGGTTATATAATGTCAACCATTTTGACTTGAAGAGTCGATTGATCAACTAGAATTTATCGATCAATCGACTGTGTACTTTTCAAAAAAAAAAAAAAATCTGTCCCAAAATCTTCAAAATTCAGCAGTTTACTATTTTAGAATTCTTCTTTTGGTAGGACTCTTTTAGAACTTTTTCTCCATTTATTTCAAGCACTCATAGGATTTTACAACTTCCTCACTACCAATTAATCGTCTCAATTCTATCAAGCATCAATGGCCGAAAAAACTTATCGCACTCGTGCGACCATGAAAAAGATGGAGGAAACTACAAGAAAAAGGGTAACGCATAACGAAACACCGATTCCAATGGATCTCACTAACGTAGATGTGGTGGACCTTGATCCTGTGCCTCTTCCAATATGGGAAGAACCAGCGAGAAAGAGGACAAATCATTCAGCCAAGCCCACGCCAATCAAATTGGATAATATTGAGATGATTGATTTGGACCCATCTACTCCGCCTCCCCCTGATGTGACTCTGGATTCCACAAATCTTGGCCGTATCACTGAAGTGATGTGGAACTTCGCTTATCCTAAGGCGAATCCAAGATCAGGAAATGATGCTGATATTTAAAGAAGATGTTGAAAAAATTTTAGGATTTTTAGGATGTTTTAAGATTTATTTTAGGATTTTTGTTAGTTTTGAATAATTTTTGTGTTTAGATAAATTTAGGTCTTATTAATTTCTGTTTTCCAGTAAGTGTAAATAGCACATTTTAATTGATAAATTTCTCTTTGTTTTCAATGATGTTGTTCACCTCCTATTTGCTTCTTGGTCTGTGCGAATTTTGATGCAGGTTTGGGGGTACACCTCAATTTTGGTCCAATGAGAACATTACACAATTTAGGGGTGTGGTAATGCGTTATTCTTATCTTTATTTTTATTATTTAAAAAAAAAAGATTTAATCGATCAATCGATAACATATACCTCAATTGATCGACTGAGCACTTTAAAGTGGATTTCAGATTTTTCAAAGATTCTTCTAATTGATCTGTGGAATTGTGCGTTGATAAATTATGCAATCTCATGTTAAGAATATTAAGTGCCATATTTGCTCATTGCTATTAGGAGAGAAAAATTCAATGTGGGGATTGACGTGAAAATTTAAGCCCACCTCTAGAAGTTATGGTGTTTAAGTCAGTTCGAAAATATGAAAATCAAGAAAATTTATCTAAAATTGTGAACTGAAGGATCTTAGCACTGGAGATTAAATCCAGTGAGCTTTAGAGCAAATTTCACATCTTTGATGGGTGCTTACTTAAACTCGAAGTTATCTTTGAATACGACATATATTTGCTTGATCTCATATGTTTTGCTTTGACTTCTGATTTTGTATGACATTATAATTCATATTAATGTGCTAAAACATATTATATGTCTGCTCAAGATAAATAGGCAAGGTCACCATCTTTGAAGGACATGATTGAAGGCCATCTTTGACTCGTTTGTACTTAAAATACCCCACCTCATGTAAATTTATCCTTCTAGTACCCCTTTGAGACTATTGAAAAGTTTACCGTGATACGTTCTTCGATAAGCCACGTCAGCATTTACCCATTCACTAGAAAATTCAGTCCTACCCATCTTATTTGTGAGAAATTAGGAATGGGGATGAGAATGAAAGAAAAGAGAGTGAGTGAAAGATATCAAACGTTGGTACTTGATAAGAGTATGTAAAAAATATAGGGGAGAAAAAGAGAAGAAAATTTGAAAAATAAAGAAGTCTATCAGGTGCTTCAAGAAAATGAAATTCGAAAGAGGAAAAAGGAGTGACAAAAAAAAGAAAGTTGAGAAAAATAGTGGGAAATTAGAAAAGAAAAAGAAGAGAAATAGAAAAATCAGAAGTTAGTTCCTTATCCAATTTCTCAGGGATTTTTGAATCCTAATTTCCCTTTCTTTCTTACCCTTACCTGAGCCCCATTATAACCTTATAAAAGATCATGATCCAAGTTTGCATTGGTAACTGCCTTGTGGAGAGTGAATATGTAATACCTATGGTGCTTGATATGACATGCATAAAAATATACGTATCTTTCCATGAGATCCCTTTTTATTCATTGATTACATCATACTTCTCCTATCATGTGAGACCTTTTATTTGCTTTGTATTGATCTCTCACATGTGTGTGAAAATATACCCATTATCAGAGAATTTCTATTTTGAGAGTGCACCTATTGTGAGATTTGAATTAAAACATAAATCTATACGTTGAAGATAAATGGACTTCGGCCTAATGATCACACTTGACACATCTAAGGATGGGTGATGAATTTAGTTATAAATCAAAGCATTAGGCTGACTTAACTAATTATGTCACAACCTCAGATTTTTGAGATGAGTGCACGTCATGCATTACATATAAGTATATGTGTTTCACAAGGAGACCAAAATGAACCAAAGACACTAAGTGTGTACGTGGGAAACACACTAGTATTTCCCTAACTTATATGTATAAAAGTGAAAGAGAGGAGAGAAGAACCCTTGCGTAACTCTATTCTAACCTAAATAGAGAGAAGGAGAATATAGAGAGAAAGAAGAGAAGAGCCTAGTAGAGAACTAGGGTTTCGTTGGGACTTAAGTCGGCAGAAGAGATTAGAGAAAAAGGCTAGAGGAAGAACCTTGGAGGCCTGTTAGCCTAGTAGAATTTTGAATCTTAAATCAAACTTGCGCGAGACTCATCGTCAGAGGTATGTTAAGGACATGATAGATGCTTAGGCATGTTTTAAATAATAGGAAGAATGTTGGTTGAATATTTTTTTTTGAGGTTAAGGGTTGAATGAAGGGAGAAAGTATGTTCTCGATCTGATCGAGGAGCAAAAACCATTGTTCCTCGCTCGAGCGGTCTAAAGGGCTCGCTCGAGCGAGGATGAATAGAAAAAAATATAACTCTGGGCTGGCTCGAGCGGTCCCTAAAACTAAAGGGAAGCTCGCTCGAGCGAGGGTCCCCAGTAATACTTCGATGGCTCGATTTAACCACTCGAGCGACCTCGATTTAATCGCTCGAGCGAAGTCAGGTGACCACTCGAGCGAGGTCAAGTGACCGCTCAGGCGAGGTCAAGTGACCGCTCGAGCGAGGTCTGGTGACCACTCAGTTCTTAGAATTTTCGAATATAAGAAACTTGGGGTTGTACACCCCAATGGTTCTAGTGATCTTTCTAAGCCTACGCTAAATTGAAATGTAGGTTTGACGCATGGTCATGAAGTATAAACCTCTACGAGAAGGCGTGCTTTGAAATTCGTCGAGGTAGGGAATATTCTTGAAACATGTGCATTATTCCGTGAAATTCATATGCGTAGTGTAATCTATTTAAATAGTCAAATATTGCATGATCCTCATGATAAGGGTGTGTGAGTGAGTTTACAACGTGAAAGTCTTGAGGTCCCCAGGGGACGAAAAATCATATAGTTCAAACAAAGAAGGGTGCGACGGAAATATGGGGCATCCCAGGGATGCAGATGAAAACTAACAGAGAAACGTAAGTAATGTGATAAGGCCTGATGTAATATAATTAGCACAATCACGGTGAATAACTATATGTAGAGCACATTTGATATTTTTATTATTTAATGTTTGATTAGAATACCCCACCGACGTGGCGGGATACCCACGACTGACTCGGCAGGATATCCGTGACCGGTACGGCGGCCAATCCGTACATTCATAGCACATCCCAGGGATGTAGATTAAGAATAAACCCCGCCACCTATGGGAAAGGGGCTTGGGCAGTATTCCCAGGGAATATATATAACAACTGTCTAGTTAGACGACGATGGCGGGTATTCCATCGGGGCTCGATGCTATATTGCTCGAGGACTACTTAAGTTAAGATTTAAGTGATTAGGCCAAATTCACAACTAAACTAATAAGGAGATTAAACAAAACCATGCTAAGTAACGGTCAAAATCATTGGTTTATTTCCAGTTACTCAAATTGTTGTCCATAAGTGATTACTCGATAATTCTATGCTTGTTAAACTACTGACATATGTGTGAAGGCCAACCTATATGTTCTTTTTGTTTCCCTACGGAGCTAGGATGTAGCTCACCCCCCTTAGACTATACGTCGCAGGTCCAGGACTAGCGGCAGCAAAGACTTCTGGAGAAGCTGGTCCAAGGGTTTCGGATTTCCTGCCCACAGAAGGGTCAGAACCTCCTCCTGAGGAATTCTTCTAGGAAACCCGCTGCATATTTTGAGAGTGAGTTGAGAGTATTATGTATGGCTTGGTATATCAAGCCTCTTTATTTCGAATGTCTTAATTACCGTTTCTTGACAAAACGTCTAGGATGAACTGTTATCACTAAACATTTGGGTAAGTTCTTATGTCCATGAATTGGCATAGGACAAGGACTGCCTAGCGATACCTTGATTATTCTTGAGTTTTATTTAGAGTAGCTACGTGTGCCTCAATTACAGTTTTGGATTGTATATATCAATGCTTTGTAAGGAACCCGGGGCACGGCCTTGAAGGTCGTGCTGATGGCACGGATTTCGGGGTTCTGAAATTCGGGCTGTCACAGTTGGTATCAGAGCCTTTTCTTTCTAGTTCTGGCTATTATATCGTCAAAATATAGGGACTTCTGCTAACGAGACTATGGATTCTCATGCAGACCGTTATGTTTCCTAGAGGAAGAGGCCGACCCAGGGGTGGTCATGATAGGAATTTACGCAGTAGAGATGGGTTCGTCTCACCTACAAACAGAGTGCCATTGGGAAACAGGGAGATTCCTGAGGGCAGTGGCCAGGGAGGAAACCAAAATCAAGCAGAGGATCAAGATCTAGATCGACAGGATCGAAATCAGAGTGAACAAGATAGGGTGAGAGAGAGAAATGAAGAAAGAGAAGAGCGTCAGAGGATGATGCACACGATGGAGACCCAATTTTTACAACTAGCGCAAGGAAGGATGACCGTTAGAGAGTATGGAGTGGAATTCATGAGACTGGCTCGCTTCGCCCCAGACTACGTAGTTTCAGACGTGATGAAAGCGAAGAGGTTCCAACAGGGCTTAAGGTCGGACATCCGAAGAGGGGTTGCGCCCTTCCAGCTGAAAACCTATGGAGAAGTAATGAGTAAGGCATTAGTAGTCGAAGAAGAAAACAATAACCGATACCGTCAGAGGGAACAACAAGGAAGAGAAAGCATTGATCCAAGCAGGATGGGGAGTTATGAATCGGTACATAAGAAACCGAGGTTTGTAGCACCGAATCAGAGACAATCGTTCCAGACAGGGTATGGGAGAGCTGCACAACAAGCTACTCATCAAAGTTTTCCGTTGCTAGCATCAGGGAGACCGATGAGGTATCAAGGTCCTGCTATTTCCAGCAGGGCTATAACTACACAAGGTTTTTCGAGAGCTGCTACTTCAACACCAAGGGAAACTTGTGCTAAGTGTGGCAAGTCCCACAAAATAGCGGATTATAGGCAGCGAATGCGAGACTGTTTCAAATGCGGCAAGATAGGCCACATGATTAGAGATTGCCCTGAGATAGTTAAAGAAAAGACGGCCCCAACTTCCATGCCACAACCTATTCAATCTCGGAAGCCTGTTATTCGAGGGAGAGCCTACGCAGTTACCGCCCAGGAAGCAGGGAGTGTACACGACATTATCCAAGGTGAGATTTCTTTTAAATAAAGAATTTCGGTTGCAATACAATTCTAGATAGAGAATGGGCTTTCATTAGGATAAAAATATATATACCCGTTGTTAAGCATTAGAACAAAAAAAAAAAAAAGAGAGAAATTTTTTTTTTTGTATATGTTATGTACGTATATGTATGCATTATAGGTACGTTACAAATCTATGAGAAAGGGTGCTACGTAGCACATGATGCACGAGTGCTGATAGACCCAGGGTCTACCCACTCCTTCATCACCCCTAGATTTGCAAAGAAGATGAAGATTATTCCGGAGACACTAGACTTTGTGTTATCAGTGTCCATCCCAACAGGAGAATTAGTGGACACAGAGTTAGTCTGCAAATCGGTAGTGGTAAGCATTCGGGATCACGTTGTCCACGAACTAGACGCAAATTTAATATGGTTGGACATGCAAGGATTCGATGTAATCCTTGGCATGGATTATTTGTCATCCATCAACTGCATGATGGATTGCAAGGATAAAGTTGTTGTTTTCCGTCCTAACACGAGGAGATCGTTTCGATTTCAAGGGGAGAGATCGACCCAGGTACCACTCATATTTGCAGTCAGAGCAGAATGTTTAATCAGAAAGGGGTGTAGTGGTTATTTGGCATTCCTGAAAGAAAATAAAGAAGAAAAGAATATTATCTCCGAGATAGCAGTGGTGCGGGAATTCCCAGATGTATTTCCAGAAGAATTGCCAAGGTTACCTCCAGAAAGAGAAGTAGAATTTGCGATCGACTTAGCACCAGGAACGGAACTTGTTTCAAAGGCACCTTATAGGATGGCCCCTGCAGAGTTGAAAGAGTTGAAAGAACAATTGCAAGAGCTCATGGACAAAGGGTTCATAAGACCAAGCGTGTCTCCATGGGGAGCACCAGTTCTATTCGTGAAAAAGAAAGATGGGTCGATGCGGTTGTGCATTGACTACCGTCAATTGAACAAAGTCACGGTGAAGAATCGATATCCGTTGCCAAGAATAGATGACTTGTTCGACCAGTTGCAGGGAGCAAAACATTTTTCCAAGATCGACCTAAGATCTGGTTACCATCAGTTAAGAGTCAGGGCCGAGGACATTCAGAAAACAGCTTTTAGAACACGGTATAGACACTATGAATTTTTAGTGATGCCATTCGGACTGACGAACACACCGGCGTCGTTTATGGACTTGATGAATCGGGTGTTTAAACCACACCTAGACTCCTGCGTTGTAGTGTTTGTTGATGACATCCTAATCTACTCAAAATCGAAAACGGAGCATGAAGAACACCTACGAGTCGCTCTACGAACCTTGCGTGAACACCAATTGTATGCCAAACTCAGCAAATGTGAGTTTTGGCTAGAAGAGGTTAGCTTTTTAGGACATGTCGTCTCAAAGCATGGTGTCACAGTAGATCCCGCTAAGACCGAGGCAGTAGTGAACTGGGAGCAACCAAAAACCGTGACAGACATTCGAAGTTTCCTCGGACTGGCAGGTTATTATCGACGTTTCGTAGAGGGGTTTTCAAAAATATCAGGACCTCTTACGAGGCTTACAAGAAAGGACTTAAGATTTGAGTGGAGTGAGGCGTGTGAGAAGAGTTTTCAAGAACTCAAGAAGAGACTCACCTCAGCTCCAGTGTTAGCCATCCCATCAGGCAGTGGAGGATTCGCAGTTTATAGTGATGCTTCGTATAACGGGTTGGGTTGTGTACTAAATCAATATAAAAAGGTAATAGCTTACGGCTCCAGACAGTTGAAAGAGCACGAAAAGAACTACCCAACACACGATCTGGAACTAGTAGCAGTCATATTCGCATTAAAGATATGGCGACATTATTTATACGGAGAAACATTTGAAATTTTCACTGACCATAAGAGCCTCAGATACCTGTTTACACAGAAGGAACTGAATATGAGGCAGCATAGGTGGATGGAATTCCTCAAAGACTATGACTGTTCCATACAGTACCATCCAGGCAAAGCTAACGTAGTGGCCGACGCCTTGAGTCGAAAAAGTTCGGCCCAGTTGGCTAGTCTAATTTCGAGTATACATCGATGGAAGTTGTTGGAGGATCTAGCGTTATGTGATGCAGACATACAACCATAAGCCACAGGAGCCTTCTTAGCCAACATATCAGTGAAACCAGTGATATTCGAACACATACGAGAACTACAGATGAAAGACCCAATTCTAACAAAGATGCGTCAAGATGTAACTGAAGGTATTACATCTGAGTTTTCAATCAAGGAGGATGGTTCCTTAGTATTCAAGGGACGACTTTGCATTCCGGGCAATGCCGATTTGCGGCGAACGATTCTTGATGAATCTCACAAGTCAAGCTATGCTATCCACCCGGGAAGCACGAAGATGTATCAGGATCTGAAAAAGAATTACTGGTGGAGAGGTTTGAAACAAGATGTGGCAGAGTACGTGTCACGATGTTTGACGTGCCAACAAGTGAAAATCGATCATAGACACCCCGCAGGCCTATTACAGCCTCTACCCATACCGGAATGGAAGTGGGAATCTATCTCAATGGATTTCATAGTCGGTCTACCGTGAACTGCAAGGAGGCATAACGCCATTTGGGTAGTAGTCGATCGATTGACTAAGTCAGTACACTTCTTGCCTTACAATACGATGTATACGGCGGGAAGATTAGCGGAGCTCTATATGAAAGAGATCGTCCGTTTACATGGGATTCCAAGTAGCATTGTTTCAGACCGGGACCCATTATATACATCAAAGTTTTGGAGGAAATTCTAAGAAGGAATGGGAACTAGGTTAGATTTCACCCACGAATCAATGATTAGACCGAAGGGTCAACCAAGTCATTGAAGACATGCTTAGGGCATGTATGTTAGAATTACAAGAATCATGGGATCAACATCTACCATTGATTGAGTTCGCTTATAATAATAGTTTTCAGACGAGCATCAGAATGGCACCATATGAAGCCTTGTACGGAAGACGATGCAAATCGCCAATCAATTGGGAGGAAATTGGCGAGAAATTTGTTTTGGGACCCGAGCTACTTGAAGATAACGCGGCTATTGTCCGCATGATCAGGGGAAGACTAAAGGCGGCTCAAAGCAGACAGAAAAGCTATGCTGGCATCAAGCGGACTAGTGTAGACTTTAAGGTGGGTGAACATGTGTTCGTGAAAGTATCACCGATGAAGGGAGTGATGAGATTTGGAAAGAGAGGGAAGCTAAGTCCCCTCTATCTTGGGCCGTTTGAAGTTTTAGGTCGAGTAGGAGAAGTAGCCTACCGCATTGGATTGCCACCATTGTTTGATCAGGTACACAATGTTTTCCACGTGTCGATGCTCAGGAAATATCTCAATGACCCCGACCATGTGCTGAGCGGGCAATCATTCGAAATGCATGAAGATATGACCATGATTGAAGAGCCGGTAGAAATTTTAGATCGAAAAGAACATGTGTTGCGAACAAAAGTTATTCCCTTAGTGCTTGTCCGATGGAAGAACCATCCTGTCGAAGAAGCAACATGGGAACGCGAGGCAGATGTTAGAGAACAATATCCCAAATTGTTCGAAATTGCCAACTGAATAGTCTTATCCAAATTTAGAATATGTGATTACGAGTAGTATGAAATCTAGTTATTTTTTAAAGATAAAATTTCTAATATATATATGTTGACTCCAACCAATGCTTGAACCACCCTTTTTGTTGAACCTTTGAGATTTGAAATAAAAAATGAGCAAAAGAATACCAGAAAAATGTTCTGGTCTCGCTCGCGCGACCACTTATGTTCGCTCGAGCGAGCCACATAAAATAACAATTTCCTCTCGCTCGAGCGATAACTATTCCTCGCTCGAGCGAGGCTTTGTGACCGCTCGAGCGAGGCATTTTGACCGCTCGAGCGAGGCCATAGCATATAATATAAATCTTCCTGACCTCGCTCGAGCGAGAACTAATGACCGCTCGAGCGAGGAGGAACTATATATATATGGCGGAAAGCAAGATGCCTGTTCATCTTCAAGCGAAGGGAGTGGAGACGAGCGAGGGGTTAGGGCAAGCGATTTTCAATCTTTTCCGTCCGATTCCAGCCGGATTTCGACCATCCGATCCGTTAAGACTACTCTTCTAGGTAAAATCTACCCATCCCTGAAATTTTTCTTGTCTTTTTAAACCCTTTAAATACCAAATGGCTTCAAGCCCAAACCCACAACCTAAGAAATGGATGGCGATTCGGTCGCCGTCGGCGCGCAACAAAGCGCCACAAACCTCACAACCATCACCAAACCCACCCTCCACTCCGATCACACTGGATGATTGGTGGGGAGCCAAAACTTTTGAAGCCGAATGGGATATACATCCCTCCTGTTTCGGGGATCCGACGTCCACCCAATGGACATCGGACTTCCTCACCAACAACCATCTTAAGACCCTGCTTACACCGTTCGGGGATCGTTATTACCCGAGGCTTGTGAAGTTATTTTATCAAACCCTAAACTTGAACGTCGACGAGGACGCTATCCTCGTCACAATCGATGGTAATGAGCTAATCTTCAGATGTGTCGAAATTTCATCGGTCATGAAATGCCCCCACATCTACACCCCTAGCCCACTCATCCTACCACCTTTTTCTAGGAACGTAAATTTTCCAACGATCATATCCGGCATCACTGGCGGCATGTCCGCCTCGGGACAATCTATTACCCGATCACAACTACCGCCGCGTATGTGGCTTTTAGATATCATCTTTAAAAAGAATCTACACCCAACCGGCCATGATCAAGAACGCCGAGATGCATTTCTGCGGGCCCTACACACCGCATTCCATAATAGGTGGATCAACGCACCTATGATCATCATAAAAGGCATGGCGCATGCCTACAAAAGAAATGTAAGGTGCTTTTCCACCCATCAACCGATTACCATATGCTCGGTTGATTTCCGACTCTTAGACTCACGGAATGGGAAGGCGGATTTAAGATCCGGAGGACGAAGTTGTTCCTCACCGATAACGCGTCGCCCCTACCTCGCCCAAGACCGGAGCAAACCTTAAGAGTCTACAAACCAGCGTCAACAAGAAAAGAGACCGTCGTGTCTCCGACAAACCACCCATCAAGCCGGCAGACCGACCACTCCTCTACCTCGGTTCGGCCCACCCCATACCCACACCGACGGGCATGATGCGGGAGATCCTTCAGCAAGGGCGGGAGATCAGATTGTATCAGAGGTTCCAGGAGGCACTACTTATTGATCTCATGGGCCAGGCATACCCGCAGTCATACATGCAGCGTGTCGGTGCCATGAGGGATGCTATTTTTGGAGCGTCTAGCTCCGGCCCGGCTACGAGGAATGCCACAGCGGGTACCACAATCGTCAGGGTGGACGATGAGGATGAGGATGGCGAGGACTACGAGGATGATGATGACGACGACAACTATGAGGAGGATGAGGACTAGATAGTAACGTAAATTTTGAACACATAATATGTAATATTTTTGAGACATTTTGTAATGAGGTGGTTTCCTGGTCAATGTTTTTTTTTATAACTATCATGACATGAATGTCACAAAATTTTTGTGGATGATTAATATAACAATTGAATGAGGGTGGTGAATGATGATCCCTTTTCATTTATGTGGAAATAAATTGACATGGCCAACGCTTGTTGCTGCGAAATGCGGCAAACCGTTTAATTACTGTGTTGGATATGCAGGGTCGGGTAACAGTAGTGGTACCTGCTTAAGAGAATATCGTCGATTTTCGAGGACGAAAATCTTGTAAGTTGGGGTGATTGTCACAACCTCAGATTTTTGAGATGAGTGCACGTCATGCATTACATATAGGTATATGTGTTTCACAAGGAGACCAAAACGAACCAAAGACACTAAGTGTGTACGTGGGAAACACACTAGTATTTCCCTAACTTATATGTATAAAAGTGAAAGAGAGGAGAGAAGAACCGTTGCGTAACTCTATTCTAACCTAAATAGAGAGAAGGAGAATATAGAGAGAAAGAAGAGAAGAGCCTAGTAGAGAACTAGGGTTTCGTTGGGACTTAAGTCGGCAGAAGAGATTAGAGAAAAAGGCTGGAGGAAGAACCTTGGAGGCCTGTTAGCCTAGTAGAATTTCGAATCTTAAATCAAACTTACGCGAGACTCATCGTCAGAGGTATGTTAAGGACATGATAGATGCTTAGGCATGTTTTAAATAATAGGAAGAATGTTGGTTGAATGTTTTTTTTGAGGTTAAGGGTTGAATGAAGGGAGAAAGTATGTTCTCGATCTGATCGAGGAGCAAAAATCATTGTTCCTCGCTCGAGCGGTCTAAAGGGCTCGCTCGAGCGAGGATGAATAGAAAAAAATATAAGTCTGGGCTCGCTCGAGCGGTCCCCAAAACTAAAGGGAAGCTCGCTCAAGCGAGGGTCCCCAGTAATACTTCGATGGCTCGATTTAACCACTCGAGGGACCTCAATTTAATCGCTCGAGCGAGGTCAGGTGACCGCTCGAGCGAGGTCAAGTGACCGCTCGAGCGAGGTCTGGTGACCACTCAGTTCTTGGAATTTTCGAATACAAGAAACTTGGGGTTGTACACCCCAATAGTTCTAGTGATCTTTCTAAGCCTATGCTAAATTGAAATGTAGGTTTGACTCATGGTCATGAAGTATAAACCTCTACGAGAAGACGTGCTTTAAAATTCGTCGAGGTAGGGAATATTCTTGAAACATGTGCATTATTCCGTGAAATTCATATGCGTAGTGTAATCTATTTAAATAGTCAAATATTGCATGATCCTCATGATAAGGGTGTGTGAGTGAGTTTACAACGTGAAAGTCTTGAGGTCCCCAGGGGACGAAAAATCATATAGTTTAAACAAAGAAGGGTGCGACGGAAATATGGGGCATCCCAGGGATGCAGATGAAAACTAACAGAGAAACGTAAGTAATGTGAAAAGGCCTGATGTAATATAATTAGCACAATCACGGTGAATAACTATATGTAGAGCACATTTGATATTTTTATTATTTAAGGTTTGATTAGAATACCCCACCGACGTGGCGGGATACCCACGACTGACTCGGCAGGATATCCGTGACCGGTACGACGGCCAATCCGTACATTCATAGCACATCCCAGGGATGTAGATTAAGAATAAACCCCGCCACCTATGGGAAAGGGGCTTGGGCAGTATTCCCAGGGAATACATATAGCAACTGTCTAGTTAGACGACGATGGCGGGTATTCCATCGGGGCTCGATGCTATATTGCTCGAGGACTACTTAAGTTAAGATTTAAGTGATTAGGCCAAATTCACAACTAAACTAATAAGGAGATTAAACAAAACCATGCTAAGTAACGGTCAAAATCATTGGTTTATTTCCAATTACTCAAATTGTTGTCCATAAGTGATTACTCGATAATTCTATGCTTGTTAAACTGCTGACATATGTGTGAAGGTCAATCTATATGTTCTTTTTATTTCCCTACGGAGCTAGGATGTAGCTCACCCCCCTTAGACTATACGTCGTAGGTCCAGGACTAGCGGCAGCAAAGACTTCTAGAGAAGCTGGTCCAAGGGTTTCGGATTTCGTGCCCACAGAAGGGTCAGAACCTCCTCCTGAGGAATTCTTCTAGGAAACCCGCTGCATATTTTAAGAGTGAGTTGAGAGTATTATGTATGGCTTGGTATATCAAGCCTCTTTATTTCGAATGTTTTAATTACCGTTTCTTGACAGAACGTCTAGGATGAACTGTTATCACTAAACATTTGGGTAAGTTCTTATGTCCATGAATTGGCATGGGACAAGGACTGCCTAGCGATACCTTGATTATTCTTGAGTTTTATTTAGAGTAGCTACGTGTGCCTCAATTACAGTTTTGGATTGTATATATCAATGCTTTGTAAGGAACCCGGGGCACGGCCTTGAAGGTCGTGCTGATGGCACGGATTTTGGGGTTCCGAAATTCGGGCTGTCACAAATTATCAATGAAAATGACATGGCATGCATATTTAATAATGAGAAATTACATGATGAATACAATTAACAAATTCTACGAGGATCAATTATAGAAAATGATTTGAAGTTTGTGGGTAACTTCATTAGAAACCCTCAGGAGACAAAACTCCTCCACCAGGGATTATCTAGTAGTTTAAAGGCTTGTTGTATACGCAAAATGCAATCGTGCTCCCTACAAAAGTGGCACTATTTACTTTTCTCAGATTGATAGTTTATTTATCAATTTGCATATTTTCACCTTTGCTCAAGGACTAGCAAAGTGTAGGTTTGAGGGTGTGATGAGTAGTAAAATATGATAATATTTCACCCCTAAAGACCTACATTTAGCCATCCAATGAAAGCTATCTAATGAGATTTGTAAAGTTTTATGAGTTTCAGGTAAAATTGATTATTAGATGCACTAAGGAGCATAAAAGAATGCAAAGTCAACAAGCAACGGAGCAGTTAAGCAAAGAACATACTAAACCTCGAATTATTTGGTTATGTCGATCAATCGACCCACTTAGGTCGATGCATCGACATAACAAATAGGATTTGAGTTTAAAATTCAAATTTTAATTTGGTCGACTGATCAACCACTTAAGTCGATCAATCAACTAATCCAAAATTTGAATTTCAAAACAGAAAGATATTTAAAGAAAAATATGAGGATTCGAGGGGATCCTCTCTATTTTGCATGGTTGCTTTTGGGCTTTTGAGTTTTCTAGGGCAATCAGTCCCGGGGAGGTTTTTTCTAGTTTTTCTATTATTCATTTTCCTTTAGCTTAAAGATTTAGACTAGTTTTCATTTATACACTTGTGAAGAAGAATTGTACCAGATTTGGATTAAAGCTTTTTATGGATTTTGTTGAAGATCTTTACGGTATTTTAATGTCATTTTTAATTTCTGTCTTTATCTTGTCATTTATTTCTATCATGTGTGGCTAGTTCCATTAAGGATGGGGATCTGATGAACCCCATCCGAGGTATTCATTCATATTAATAGAAATTTGTGATTGAGATGTTAGATTCTTTTAAAGGCCCTAATAATATTATTGACATAGATATGATCTGATTACAATCTGAGATTGAGGAGCTAATCATGCCCTATGATCTCAGCTTTGCAATGATGATTTTATCCTAATTATTTCCCATCTCAGGGTTAAGTTCTACCACGATTTGAGATGTGAGTGTTAATCATACATTTTCATGATCTGAGATCGGTAGTGTAGACTTTACCCCAGGAGAAAGTTCCAATTACCATCCGAGGTGTGAGTGTTAATCATACACTCATGGGATGTTAATCATACATCTCCTTGATCTTAGATCGGTAGTATGAAATTTAGGTAGAGATTGGGTTCTGAATACTATCTGAGGTGTGAATGTTAATCATACACTCATGGGATATTAATCATATATCTCTGTGATCTAAGATTTGTAATTTAGAACTCATGTGTGTTCGGGTCCCGTGCTTGCACATAGACATCTTTTGTGAATCTCATATCTTAATCACATATTTGTATTACATGAATGATGAATCTACGATGGGAGTATTTAGTATCTCAATCCTTATCTTTCATTATCTCTTTACATTTGAATTTATTATTAGTATTTATCTCATCCACCAAACTCTCAGAATCTTTAAACTAGTTAAGTATTGTGCTAGATATGTAATAATTTCTTTATTAATTATTGTTTCCTCTTTTAAAATTTCTAACCAATCCTCATGGGAACGATCTCGTACTCTGCACCCACTGACTACTTGCGAGTAAAACAAGGTAAACATCACAACAGTTAGCTAGCCTTGCTATGGGGTTGCATCGGTTGAAATTATTGGAAGATCTGTCCTTATATGATGCAAAGATCAAAGTACGAGCTTCAGGGGCCTTCTTAGCTAATATTACAGTGAGACCGAAAATCTTTAAGCGCATTCACGAGTTATAGATGGAAGACTCGGAGTTAGTTAAGATAAGACAAGGTGTGATGGACGGCACCCGACTGGACTTCCCTGTTAGAGAAGATGGTTCATTGCTATTCAGGGGATGTCTTTGTATTCCAGTTGATGCTGATCTGTGGTAGACTATATTAGACGAAGCTCATAAATTGGTGTATGCTATACACCCTAGAAGCACAAAAATGTATCAAGATCTAAGGAAGAGTTATTGGTGGCGAGGTTTAAAGAAAGACGTAGCCGAATATGTGTCAAGGTGTTTGACATGCCAGCAGGTGAAGATAGATCATAGACACCTTGCTGGATTGTTGCATCTGCTACCAGTGCCTGAGTGGAAGTGGGAGTCAATTTCAATGGATTTCATAGTGAGGCTACCCAGGACTGCAAGGCGACACAGTGCCATTTGGGTAATCGTCGATAGATTGACTACATCAACCCACTTTCTACCATACAATACCACGTATACGACTGGAAGATTTGCAGAGTTATATATGAAGGAGATTGTATGGCTGCATGGCATTCCAGCTAGTATAGTTTTAGATCAGGACCCTCTTTACACTTCAGAATTTTGGCAAAAGTTCCAAGAGGGGATGGGTATGCTATTGGAATTCAACTCGGCATTCCACCCGCAGACGGACGGACAAACAGAATGGGTGAACCAAGTGATCAAAGATATGCTCAGAGCCTGTATGCTCAGTTTTCAAGGATCATGGGATCAACACCTACCGTTGATCGAATTTGCATACAATAACAGTTTTCAAGCGAGTATAGCTATGGCACCATATGAAGCGCTTTATGGACGGCGATGTAGATCGCCGATCAACTAGAAAGAGACCGGTGAGAACTTCATATTAGGTCTAGAAGTACTCGAAGACAATGCTGATATCGTTCGTATGATTAGAGAAAGAATCAGATCCGCTCAGTGCAGACAAAAGAGCTACGCCAACTGAAGAGAACAAGTGTTGATTTTCAGGTCAGCAATTATGTGTTCGTCAAAATATCACCCATGAAGGATGTTATGCAATTTGGAAAGAGAGGCAAGCTAAGCCCTAGGTATTTTGGACCATTTGAGGTGCTGGGTAGAGTGGGTGAGGTTGCCTACAGGATTGGGCTACCTCCTCTATTTGATCGCGTGCATAACGTCTTTCATGCGTCCATGCTCCAAAAATATATCAGAGATCCTACGCATATCCTAGAGGACCAGCCGATCGAAATGTTTGAGGATATGATGATGATAGAGGAACTGGTACAAATCCTCGATAGAAAGGAACAAGTCTTACGTACTAAAAGTACTCTTTTAGTGTTCGTCAACTGGGGACATCATCCTCTTGAAGAGGTTACTTGGGAGCGTGAGGAGGAAGTTAGAGCTCAATACCCTCAATTGTTCCAAGGGAGTTAGGAGAACCTTGTTAAATGTAATTAATTAAAACGCATAAGTGTAATAACCCATCTGGAATTTTGTAAACAGTTGTGTAATGATCATGATTGAATAGTTTAGAAAAGATATTTTGTGCAAAATGTGTTTTAACTAGTGTGTAAATGCCTAAAAATAGAAGGAAATTCTAGTAAGGGAATTGCAAAGAAGGAAAAACAAATGGGCATTCTATCACAAACTGGCCGGTTGAAATTAAGATCGATCGGTCGAATTTTGAAAACCGACCAAACCCTACCGGTCGATTTATGAGTTCGACCGGTCGATTTGGAAATCGATCAATCGAAATCTTGAGACTGGGTTTCAGTGGAAAAACCGACCGATCGATTTTCAAAAATTTGACCGATCGATTTTATTCAGACAGGTTTAAATTGGGGTTTTTCTGTTTAATTCGTTCCTTCCAATTTGGGGCTTTTCTTTTGGGGGTTTTGTTAGGGTTTTGAAAGAGGAAGGAGAAGAGTTGGGGAGTTCATTTTGCTTCGATTCTTCACGAACGTGGATTCCAAATTGATCAAAAAGGTAAACCTTACTCTTAAACCTTTGATTTTTGAATTTTACCTTTCAATTGGACGCTAGTTTGCTTCTTGTGTAAAAACCTTAGCCATGCCACCGAAAACGAGACAAGTTTCGAAGCCTTCGGCTTCGAAGTTACCGGTTCGACGCCCTAGTGCGTCAACACCACCACCACCTACGGCAACACAAATGCCAGCACCACGCACAGCCCCACAGCCTACGTCATCTTCACACGAGCCTCCACCACCACCACAACCTTTAGACCAGCCCAATGAGTGGTGGGCAAGTAAGAAGATTGAGCCCGAGTTTATAATTGATCGGGCACTATTTGAGGACTTCGAATGTGCAAGGGAATACCGTATGCGTGCGGGGCCACCTAGAGAAGGCCGGCTTGGTCAATGTTCTAGAACCGTTACATGGCTATTACTATCCGCGGTTGGTACACCTGTTTTATCAAAACCTCAAATCGACTAGCACCTCGTCCGCAATTGAGACCAAAATTGATGGTCCTGATTATAAGTTCACTTGGGAACACGCATCTAAAGCCCTTGAATGTTATGATGAATATTCTAAAGACATTGAGTTATTGCCCCCTTTCCCAGAGGAAGTGCATTATATGGAAGTTAGAAACGAGATGACCCAGGGACGAAACGGGTTTGGTCATTCCACTCGGAGGATTAACTTGCTTTCCTATTTATGGATGTTGGACACGATCATAAAATGCAACCTTTACCCTATGAGACACAATACCGAAAGGGTAGGAGAGGTGCAACAAGCCTTATACGCGGCATTTAGGGGTCGTTGGTTCAACGCACCCAAGATGGTAATTGAGGGTATGATTTATATGCATGGGAAGTTACTGAAGGGTGGAGCAAAACCCAAGGAGTGTTACTGAAGGGTGGAGCAAAACCCAAGGAGTGTATTCTGTATGCCCGTTGTTCTTCTCTATGTTTGAGGAGTATGCAGATAAGGGACCATATCTAGTTTCTCCTGACGAACCAAAATTAAATGATTAGGTAGAGCTATATACTTTTGTGGATGGGAACCGAACCTACAATCAGTTGAAGAAAGTCCTACCTCTTGCGGGGGAGCAAGTACCACCTCCTCCACCCGAACCTGAGAAAGGACAAGGCGAACAAGTTCCCCCACCTAAACCACATGTGCCTCTAGTACTCGAACCTCCAATCCAACAACAAGCTCACTATCAGATGCCTCCTCCACCCCAACCAAACTCTGCAATTTTACATGATATCCTTGCTCGTATGACGCAAGTAGAAGAGGGCAATAGGTTTCTACATCGTCGGATGGACCATCACGAGGGTGTCTTCACACAGTGGATGCAGTATGCATACCCCGATGATTACATGACACGGCTAGTGGCCACCCGAGCAGCGGTACCTGACCCATGGTATTACCATGCGGGAGCGTCTACTTCAGTCGGTGTTCTCAGCGACGAGGTGGCGGACGTGGCGCCTACGGATGAGGCGGAACCTTCCGGAGTGCCACCGGGAGATGCGGAGGTTTGAGTTCATGGTTATATTTTGACTTTTGATTTGCTAGGGAGCTTTTTGGTGGTAAATTTCTTAATGATTGTAATTAATACAGGTTGGGGTCAAATGTTTGCACAATTGTGGCATGGTTGCCACGTTGACAGATTTTGTGGTTTTTTTGAAACTATCGTGACTTGGTAGTCACTTGATAATTTTATATATAACTTTTTGGAAGTGCATGCAGATATATCTGAATTCTCTGACACAATGTGTGTTACTGACTATCGTTCTACATATGGAAACGTGAATATGTTTCTTGCAGGTACTTAAACTACAACTGTTGAACCTCATGAATTAGTAGGTGAGGTCTTGTGTGTGTTTTCATTGGGTAAATGTTGAATAGCCTTTGCTAGCTATTCTTTTTGTTTAAGTTAGGACCTTATTCAGTCTTAGTTAAAGAATTGGATTCTCTAATGTTGGACGTTTTAATCGCCCTCCCTTCACTCTCTGAGTGCGTGGGGGGGGGGGGGGGGGAGCTTCACTCTCAAGGGTGTGGGGGCCCCTATCCCCCGTCCAACCTTAGTCAATTTTCGGGGATGAAAATTCCTAAGGAGGGGAGAATATAACATCCCAAAAAATTCTAACCTTTAAAATAGTTACCTCGGGATGAGTGCCCATCAAAGCGCAAGCTGACCCAGTGAAAGGTTGAAAACACAAGTAGGTCATGGGTAAGTGAAACTAGAGAGGTGTAGGGCTGTGTATAAGCTTTAGGTAAGTTAGGTACACCCAGTATGGGTGTATGTGTCTTACACCTAAAATCAAACTGATATAAAGGGGGGAAATACAAAGGAGAGTTATTGTTATAGTCCTAGGTTGGTGGTTTTCGAGTTAATGAGAGTAAATCATTGAGAGAGAGAAAAGAGAAGTAAAGAGGAGGGGAATTCATGATAGTGGTATGAGTGTGTGTGAGGATTGGGCATTTAATTCGACGTTAAATTCTTGTGAAAGCCAAAAGTTCTAGCTGCCAAAACCTACCTTGGAGTGTGAATCCTTGGATCGACGAATCGGTCAATTCGAAGGTATGATTTTTGTGAAAATTTTGATAATGAAAATGTAGAGTATAATTTTAGTTTAGTTGTGTATGTGAAAGAAGAAATGGGAGAAAAATCGATGGAAATGGGTTTGGGAAGAACAGACCTTAGCTGGTGAAGGTTGGCGAAAACCGACCGGTCGAATTTTGAACCGACCGGTCGATTTCGTTGGGAGATGAAATGGTAGAGCTCGAAGTTGATTCTGACTGGTCGAATGAAATTTTGACCGGTCGATTTTGAGAACCGATCGGTCGAATCTATTTTGACAAGTCGATTTCCACAAAACATGAGGTTAGAAATTTATAGTTTTGGGGTTCGACCGGTCAATTTTGGAAATTCAACCAGTCGATTTTGAAAATCAACTAGTCAGTTTAGGTGTGAAATAGGGTCTAGGTTTCCTGAGCGAAACCGACCGGTAGAATTGTCAATTCGACCGGTCGATTTTGAAAACCGAACAATTGATTCAGGATTCGACCGGTCGATTCTTGACAGTTATGCTGTCTTCTATTTTTGGCTTGAGAACCTTGGGGATATAAAATATTCCCCTGTTTTACGTCAGTTCTGACATCTAATCATAAACTTGTGTATATTAGGTGCCCCGAGCTTTGTGCGATCGGGATGCAAGCTTGAGCTATGGAAGCCTTGGGGCATTGTGCAAGGTAAGGAAAACCATTGAGCATGTGTATTCTATTTCTGTAAACATGTGTGTAGTGATATGATGGGTATGTGATCTATAAACATGTTGTACTATAAGTTACCAGGCTTTTGAATGCATACGATTCGATATAGATGTGTGATCACTAAGACAAGTCATGTGTGTGTTATGGAGTTTATTAAGTATGCTGGTGCTCTCGTCAAGAAACTCCATTACAAGTTTTGTGAATGTGACATCAGGTCAATGTGAATATATGTGTGTGTGTGAATTTTAAAACATTCGGAACTAATATATTTATCACACTTTCACGGTGAATAACTATATGTAGTGTTTTACACTTTGATTTAAGGTTTTGATATGAATACCCGACCGATGCAACGGTATAATCGTGATCGACGCGGCGGGATATCCGCGACTGGTACGGTGGGATATCCGTACAAAATGTACTCCAGTCTAGCAGGATATCCGGTCTTCGATTTCCAGTGTGGAAATATTTTGTCAGACAAGTCACTCCAATTTCGACGACTTGTAATTATGTGAAAAAGGGTTCAATTGAACGACGATGGTGGGTATTTCATCGGCGCTCGATGCTATATTGCTAGGGGTTATTTAAGTGAATGTTTTAAATGTGTGATTGAGAAAAGCATTTTGAATAATGATAAGAGAAATTCTAAAATTTACATCTTTTATCAGTCTTCATAAATTTACAATTGCATCTAAAGCATGTGTTTTTCCTTCCAGTAAGATATGTAATGGGCACTATCATGAAATATATGTTTATGTTGAACATACGCATGTTATATCCATTTTCCTTATTGAGCTATGATGTAGCTCACTCCTTCGACTATACGACACAGGTACAAGTGAAGACGTAGCGGCAGAGGACTAGGATAGATTAGATTCAGATTACGTCCCTCTTGAAGAGAACGAGCCTCCTCTGGAGGACTTCTTCTAGTGGACTCTTCTGCGTCATTCTGATAGTATTTTGTAAGACTTGGTACGTCCGGCCATTAAATTTTGAAGTGATATAATATATAAACGTGATATTCTTTTTGCGAACCATCGAGGGTGACTAGTGGATGTCACCGATGGTTTGGTTTGGTTCGGTTCCTGGTCTCATGCGGTTGACATAGGAGTTAGAACCGTCTTTTGGACCATGTTGTAGTAGTTGTTATGATGGTTATGGAGATCTTCATTTTCGATCTCCTCTTGGGTTATAGAGCGTATGCCTCGCTCTGCCTTGTGAGTGGTCGTACCAAGTGTTCCGTGTCAATTATTCTGGGGCACGGTTGTGAATCGTGCCGACGGCCTGAGTTTCGAGGGATCGAAATTCGGGCTGTCACACATAAATTGCATAAAATAAATTTAAACTAGAAAGCAAAATAAAATATATCCTTCATCCCTCAGCCAGAGTCGTCAATTCCTTCTGAGAAACTACAGATATCTACACTAATCTTCAACACCCAATAGCAGTCGTCAATTACTCTTGATAGACCTTGGATATCTAATCTACTCTAACTATTTTACACTACTGATCGGAAGAAAATCCAACCTCAGGTATCAATTGATGCTGAATTTCTTCGATGGTTTATTCCTTGACCATGCTCTCTTATTTATAGATCATAAGGAGTCGGTTTACAAAAGATCTAATCCTAATAAAAGAAATTAATAAATTAAGAGATTCCTAATATAACTCTACTTCTACTTTTATTCTTCCTTGCTTTCCACGGTTGATGTACTTCTAGAGCGTTCTTTAATTTTCAGCAATAGAGTCCTTTTATAAATCTTTGTCGTCAATCTCTCGGATCCGTGATTCACCAAACTTCTAATTCAAGGATTCTTCTAATTCTATTTGTGGCGGTGATAGTCTTTATTCACGTGATCAGTAGCAGTTCTGAGAAGTGTCCATTCCTAGAGAATCGTAAATTACTATCATTCTTCTTATATCATTTTCTCTAGAAAATCATAAATCACGATTTTCTATCTTCTCGTAGTGTTCATCTCTCAAGACGATTCATTAGTACGATTCTTCGCTTCCTTTGTATCACTTCAGTCTCTTGAACGTATCTTTTCTAGATAATCGTAAATTACGATTTTCTATTTTGTCTTTTAGTATAGTGCTCAATCGTCTTTTACGATTTTTTGTCTTTCAATGCTTAGCAAATCGTCTTTAACGCTCAATCGTCTTTCTTACTGCTTTTTGAGTTTATTTTGACGAATATTAATATTTTGGCTCTCTTTTACCATTTTTCTTTAATATCTGCACATCAGCATCTTATTAGTAGTAAACTAAGTCCTAGCATCACTAAGTTAAGCGTAATAAATTGGTAAATTATGTGACTGATCAAGTATCCATGAAGGCTTTAACTAGCTTCAGGTCAAGTGCCAAAGATAAGAACCATGTGGAAGAAGAAGTTACTTATTATGGTATTGTCAAACAAATACTTGAGTTGGATTATGGTTACTTTATAAAAACAATCTTCTACTACAACTGGGCTCATATAGAAGATAAAAAAAATGATTGTGTGGTTGATCTAGAAACTAGCTTGATGTTTGCTAATCTTGGGAGATTTATGAGGATTTCACATGAAGATGATGAGTCGTTTATTCTTACCTCTCAAGCCACTCAAGTCTTCTATTGTAAAGATCAAACTTGAGATGATTGGCATGTCATCTTGGATGCTCCAAAGAGATTGACTCGGAATGTGGATGCCTATAAAGATCCCTTAGCATTTGAAGGAAGAGCAAAAGCAAATGCTTTAACACTGACATTAGCAATTGATGTTGTGAATGAGGATGAGGATGAAGATTAATCTAGTTATTTCATTTTGTTCAGTTGAACTTCATTTCTTCTATCCAATAATTATAACAAAAGAATTACTTACATTTCTTGTTGGTGATTTCCCCCTTTTAATGTTATTATAAGTTGGCTATAATTTCTAATTATCTTATTAATGCATTTTACATCCTTAAATGATAGTTTAATCAACGACTAGAGTTTGCCAATGTTTTCAGCAAGGGATAATGGCATAGTTTGGATTAGAATTGAGTGGATCTAAATCAGTTGAAACTCAAGAGAGTGGTTAGTCTATTATTTTCTATTATTTGGTAAATGTTATTTACAAATTATTAATAATATTTTATTTATCCAGGTACGCGTTTCAAAATTTAAATGAATGAACATGGGCAGCCTATTGTAGATGTTTCAACTCAATTAGCCACATTTGTTGGTCGGATGACGAGGACTCATTGTCCACCTGCATATGAGTCTTAGAAAATTGTACCTATTTCTATAAAGGAGAAAATATGGCACTTTGTCTCAGTGAGTGCATGTTGTTCATGCCATTTTTATTTAGTTATTCTACAAATAATTTTTATATCTTTTTATTTTCATGATAGGATAAATATAATGTTTCAATTAGTCAAAGAAAGATGGTCTCAATGAAAGTGAATTTAGCTTGGAAACAATGGAAACGTGACCTTTGCACCGTTTTTGATAAATATGAAATGGACGCAGAGCGGATGAAATATCAACCAAAGAATGTGAAGGTAAACGATTGGAAAGCATTTATTAAAATGTGCTCGACAGAGGAAGATAAAGCACGTCGAGAAAAGGGAAAAACTTATAGGAAAATGATGATGAACCCACACACCACTGGTAGACGAGGATCAGCTAAGATGGCAGAAGAGCTGGTAAAATCTATCACATAAATTTTTTAAATAAATTTGTTAGAATTTTCACAATTGCTTATGACCTTCTTATTGTACAGAAAAACAGAGTTCGATTGGTACAGTGATAAGGACAAAAATATTTTTAGCCTCTCATACTAAAAAGGATGGGACGTCCTTGGGCACACAAATAGTAAGATTATTTTAATTATTCAGTTGCCATTGATAAATAAATAATATTGATCTTTAGTATCACTATATTTAATCATTATTTATTTTATTCAGGATGAAATTAGGAGGCTTGCCTTATCTGATCCATTCCTCGGAGAAAAAGATTTAGATAAAGACCCTGTTTCCACGGTTTGTGGGCGTGATGGAAGGAGCAACATACGTGGTATGGGTGCGGGTGTATCTAAGACCTCTATTCAAGCGTCTGCTGCGGCTAGGGAGATTGCTTAACAGGGAAAGAGAAAACGTGAGAGCATTCAATCACAGGTTGATATGCTTAGACATGAGCTTGATGAGAAACGTAGAGCACGCCAGATCCTTGAGAAAAAAGTGAATTTACTATCGCCTCTCGCTCCTTCTAAAGGGACATCTATATCGACATCAGTTGATCAATTCGGTTCTTCTTCTCAGGTATAAATTCAATGTTATGAAATGATAATCATTAGAGTCGTCATTGTCATATCTTATTGAAAGTACTTCTGCATTGTTAGAATATAATTTTTTAAATAAATTTGTTATGCATTGTTGTTTTAGTCTCTCTTAAACTCTATAGTTAAAAGGCTATAATTTTTGTAGGGAGCTCGACCGTCATCGGTTCAACCCGAGATACCTGTCAACCAACCATCCATGCATTGTCTATTAAAAAAATTTAAGAATAAAATCACTGCACTAGGGCGAGTGCATAGAGAGGAGACAACGTCAAGAGATTCATACATCATCATAATTGATAATATTTTTTAGGTCAACGCAGAATTATATGCGAGGGAAAGAACATTTGGCGATGTTACAATTGGTGATATTATTACTTGGCCCCAGGGACTTGTAGATTTTATTTGATCTTGTTTAGGAATAAATTTAATTCTATTTTAATGAGTGATTTTATTTTCATAAGTATTTTTATTTGATCTTGTTTAAGGGTAACTTTGAAGTTCTCACTTTTCTTGTTGCAGCCCAAGCCCCAAAAGGCAAAAGAGGAACAATAAAGATCAAATGAAGAACTACGATCAAATGACATGATTTCAGAACATCTGCGAATGGTCGGCTTTTTACATGCCACAGCTTTTCAGAGGATATTAAAATATTAGTTTAATGAGATGACTCAATGATAAGATTTGATCTATTTTTATTTTTTTTTGTATTTGGAGAAAATTGAGAAGAAAAAAATTAGAACTCTGCACTTTTGTTTATTTTTTCAGTGTAACATCCCTAAATTTTGAACCGCATGAACTGACTAAGTGAGCGTGCCCGTGGTGACACTTTGTGCCCGTGTACAACCTAGAAGTAAAAAAATTGACTATTAATGAAAGTTTATTAATGATTTAAAGCATATCGGATTTGATTGGACCGATTAATTTGGGTTGACCTTATGGGCCAACTGATTGGGCCGACATTTGGACCAACTTTGGGCCTTAGTTGGTGTGAAAACATGTGTATGTGCGCTTCACACCAAGCCTAAGCCTTTGGAAGAGAATTAGAACACACACATGTTGTGTGTATATGCTTCACAAGGAAGCGAAAATTTGTGGTAAGTGAGAGGGGCATCTCACGCAAGCCATTTCTTAGGGCTTAATTTGCTTGTTTGCAAAAGGTTTGAGAGAGAAGGAAGAGAGGAAAGAAGGAGGAGAAGAAGAACTTGTCGGATTCATGTACTCTGAAGCCTTGGATTTTCGTGAAGAATTGTGAGCTTGTGTAAGGGAGAGATTTGTCGACGATTTCTACGTTGGTGAGTTGCAGAACGTGATTTGAAACCGAATGGGGTATTGAAAACCCATTTTTCTTATGAAGAGATTTGTATGCTTTGAGCCACTAGATTGTCGTGAGAATTGTACGAAGAGTGTGTGGAAGATCACCCTACAATCACGTCGGCATCATGGTGATTGAGAACTTGGAAAGATCAAAAGGAGTTTGGAAACCCATTTATTTGTAAGGAAGAAGGTGATCAGATCTACGAGTAAATCGTCAAGATAAAGGTGAGAAATCAATACCTAAAGTATTTAAAGTTAATTATTCAAGGTTTAATTTAGTGTATATGACATGTGGCAGAGATTTGATGAAGATCGAGTTGAGGAAAAAAAACTCGGATCTGAAACATCTCTGGTTCTCGTGCGCACGAGCTCCAGTGCTCGCTCGCATGAGAAACCTTCTGAAGGCATAAGTATGCCCGTGGGGCTCCGTGACTCACTCGTGCGAGTCCTTAAGTGAAATGAGGCTCGCTTGCGCGAGGCCTCGCGTGACATTCAGCATCCAGCTAAATTCCAGTTGGTCGCGCAAGGAAATACTTGTTTTGTGCTCGCGCGAGGAACAGAGTATATCTATTTATTCTTTTGTTTTGAATTCTTTAAGGACGTGCGCCTTAGGCTCTTTTAAGTATTCTTAAGAGATATTTGGACATTTTGAATATAGGACTAGTGTGTTGATCATACGTATGGACACATAAGAGCTATGCATGGAATGAGCTGTGTGACTTTGTATGAGGTAGGGAAATCTCCGTAATATGTGTATTTGATTATTACTAACATGGATTTTGATATATGATAGAAAATGTGCAATTTGTGAAGCTTGTCAATTATTTCGCATGAACATCTTTCATGGTTTTAAATGTGTATGTGAAAGGAAATTCAATTATGTGCGTGCGTGAATTTTGAAGGATGTGAATAAATGTGCGTGGAAGCTTTAAAACTTCAAATCTATTTATAAAATACTTCATTTTACGGTGATAAACTATAAGTTAATTTCACTTTGATTTAAGGTTATGTGTGATACTCAACAGACGCAGCGGTATATCCGTGACCGATATGGCGAGATATCCATACAATTGCGCTCCGGTACAGCGGGATATCCGTTCAATTGTGCTCCAGTACGGTGGGATATCCGTTCTTTGATTTTCAACTGGTGAAAATACTTCATTCAGCATAAGTCACCTAATTCGAAGGGACTTGGGCATCATACAAATGGTTCAATTGAACGACGATAGTGGTTATTCCTATTGGGGGCTCGATGCTATATATGCTCGAGGGACTATTTAAGTGATCAGTTTAGGTTTTTCTTTTACTATGAGAATAAGTTTTGGAAATCATATATTTAAGCTTTGGAAATTTGTAATTGATATCAGTTTTGTTCAAGTCAATTATCCTTCAAATTGTGAATCTTTGTTTGAAAAGCATATTTAATTTTGTCCTAAGATATATGCGTGATGTGATAATATGCATGTTATTGATGTTTCTCTACTGAGCTTAGATGTAGCTCATCCCTCGACTATACGTCACAGGTACAAGTGTGGATCAAGAGTGGACTTTAGGGAAAGGCTTAGGATCTCCCGTTTCGGGAATTCTACCTTAGGTAAGGATTGGACTAGGCATGTTATGTACTTGTATGGTGAATTTTTTAGGATTTAGACATGATATGTCTAGGGATTTAATACAGTGTTAAGATTATTTTGTATATATGTTTTGGAAGCCACTATTAAGTGATGGTCAGCCATTATCGGAGGTTTTTCTTGTAGGCCCTTTTTGGTTTATAGGGATATCATGTATTTTTCTATGTTCGGATTGGGGAGTGTGATCCGACGGTCCGATTTTTCCTGATTTTGATTAAGGAAGAAAAAAAATATATTATACGGGTTTTTGTGGAAAGGAAAAAATCAGGGTGTCACATTCAGACTTTTAAAAAAAGAAGCAATACATGAAATGAACTAGCCATTAATCTTTTTTTAGAATATCTTGTTCTACGCATGTTTCATCTCCTACTTTAGGGCTAAGAAATTGGCCGCTAAAAAGGTATGCATAGTTTTATTCCCTGATCCAATATTGACTTTTCTTGTAATGAGTCAGAGGTAATTCTATCTATTTTTCATTTCATAGGTTTTGGGTGCAAATGTGTAAGTGTTCCTAGGGATGCAAGTTTTGGAGGCATGATCTTTGCCTTGGTTTACTGTACTGTAGGGATTTCAGGTGATCATTGTCCATATTACTACTCTAATTACTATTATTACCACTCCTTCATAGTCTCATTTTTGTAAAATCTTTCTCCTGTGTAGCAAAAGGAAGAATCAAGTGAGTTCATCTCCCTCGAATTCAACATAAAGGAGATGAAGAGAACTGCAGCAGAAAGGTGACAACAAGGGTTAAAGATGTTGATGAGGTAATGATTTGGAAAACATGAGAATCTGTTTCTATTTCATACTCTATATGGGGAAACCGATAAGAAAAAACGGTCACAAATTTATATTAATACATATTAATAGGTATATAAATTTATGTATATATTATGCAAATTATTATATGTAAATATGTATATAAGCTGTCCAAAGAGTTTGAGATGTGTGAAGAGTTCAACACATATTGGCTTGGACTTGGCACACCAAGTGAAGAGTATAGGTAACTGATACTGATATTGACCCGTATTGGTTCAGATGACTCAGAACCAGAAACCTCTTTACTTCTCAATTCACCGCCCAAATCGTCTCCTTCCACTATTTCCACTTCCCTCTCAATAATAACAACATTAGAATCCCCCAACGAGCTCTTCAGATTCTTAGGTGACTCGGCCTTCCCCAAATCAGAGGAACCTCTTTTATCGACTATTGAACGTTGGGAATCTGATCTCCAACTAGGTAGGTTGGTAGCTCCCTTTCTTAACTTTTTTTTTTTTTTTTTTTTTTGAGAAAAGCTCTCTTTCTGAACTTTGTATGATTTACAATAAAAATCAATCAATGTAACATGCAAACCCACCAATTTTTCGAAAAAAAAGTTGGATACCCAGAAACCCAATATCCCTTAGCATTACAATAAACACCAAGCAAACGTGAATGTAAATCCATCAAACCATCAAAACACCCCAAAAATAAATAAATAAATAAATAATAATAATAATAATAATAAAACCATCCTTCTTGACAACCAAGCTCAGGAATGCTTTGTTTCTGAGTCACATGTGTGTATACCTTTCTCTAACATGCACACCATATAAAACCCTACCACTGTAATAACCCTAATTTTTGTAAACCTTGTAGGTCATGTGCATGTAGGATGTGTCTGGTTCACAAGGGAACCCATGCTAAATTACACACCTTTGTTTGTATGTGTCTAACACCATAAAGAGTTAGAGCATAAGGTAACATCTATCTTAGATGTGTGTGTTAATATGTTAGCCAACTCAATTGCTAGGATAAGGGAGTCTCACACGTGAGTTCCTTTTCCTTGCTTGAGTTGTTGAGGGTTAGAGAGATAGAAAGAAAAGAGAAAGAGGGATTGAATAAAAAGGAGAACATTTGTTAGAATCCTTGTGTTTAGATACAATAGATTGTAGAAACCCTTGTGTTCCTTCAAGAAGAACGATTCGATCTACCGGTGGATCACCGTGTTTAAGGTATGAAATCAATACTCATTGTATTTATAATGGGTCATTTAATATTCATTATAATACGTGTGGAATATGGATGAGATTTGGTGTGGATCAAGTTGAAGGAAAAACTCAGATCTGAATATCTCTGGTTCTCGTGCACACGAGCTTCAGAGCTCACTCGCGCGAGAGACCTCGCAAAGGCTTGAGAAACTTTATGTAGTAAGTAAGCCTGTGGGGCTCTGTGTCTCGCTCATGCAAGGATTTAAAAGAAATAAGGCTCGCTCGAGCGAGGCCTCGTGTAACCATCATCAATGCACTGAAATTCAGGTCGGTCGCGCGAGATATGACCAGTTTTGTGCTCACGCGCCCGAGCTTTAAAGCTCGCTCGTTCGAGGAGTAGAGTACTTATGTTTATTCTTTTACTCTGAATTCTTTAGCATTGTATACCTTAGGTTCTTTTAAACATTCTTATGAAATGTTTGGACATTTTGATTATAGGATTGGCGTGTCGATTATGTGTGTGGACGTATGAGTGCTACGGTTGGATTAACTTTATGTGACTTCATTTGAGGTAGAGAAAACTCCTTAGCATGTATATTTGACTTCAGCTAGCATGTGTGTAGTGATATGATAAAAATATGTGTGCTTTCCGACTTTGGCTTTCTTAATAGCATGAATTTATTCATAGCTGTTGTTCATGTGAAATTAGTATATGTGATCACTAAGAGAAGAATTGTGTGTGTGTGTGTTATGTGTGTGATTTCAGATACTATGTGTGTGACGTCAACGAGATGTAAATCATTTCGCGTGTGACATCAAGAGTGATGAGAATATGTATGTGTGTGTAACGTGTCAGAACTTCAGACTATTATGATTAGCACAAACTCACGGTGATAAACTATATGTAAACTTTTACACTTTGATTTAAGGTTTATGTGTGTGAATACCCAACCGACACGGCGGGATATCCGTGACCAGTACGGCAGGATATCCGATATAAATTGTGCACCGGTACGACGGGATATCCATTCTTTGATTTCTAATTAGTGGAAATACTTTGTTCGGCATACGTCACCTAATGTAAAGGTACTTGGGTATTGTGCAAATGATTCATGTGAATGACGATAGTGGGTATTTCCATCGGGGGCTCGATGCTATATATGCTCGAGGAACTATTTAAGTAATTGATTTAAGTGTGTGTTATAAGTGTGTATTTTAGAAACCATAAGCAGTGTATTTGAAACTATGCATCAGACATTCGTTTTGGATAATTTAATTTCTTTTAAATTGTGACTCTTATGCATTGAGATATGTTATGAATTTTATGTGTGATGTTAAAAGATATGCATGCTAGTATTTTTCCTTGCTGAGCTTAGATGTAGCTCACCCTTCGACTATACGTCACAGGTTCAAAGACGATTGCAGCCACCGAGGACCTTGATTTGAAGGACTCTGAGTACTTTCCCGAGGAGGAGACCGAGACCCCTTCGAAAGAGTTCTTTTAGTAGGCAGGCCTCCAGAGGATCCTCATATTCCGAAGCAAAGAATACATTTTTCACAATACTATTAATCATGCATACTTGTGTATGTTCCTCATCTTCAACACGTTACCTCGTAATGTGGAAGATATTGAGTTCCACGGTCATGTTTTCGAATGGTAAATTCATTATCCCATTTCGACAATTAATTAATGCATTCGATATTGCTAGGAAAGGTCTTCCTAGGATTATCGGGACATTATTTGTCAGTTTGGGAATAGGTTCGGTATCTAAGACAACGAAATCCACTGGAAAGTAGAAAGTGCCTACCTTAATAAGGACATCCTCTACTATTCCCCTGAGAATTTTGATTGATCTATCAGCAATCTAAAGGGTCATTGTTGTAGGCTTTAGTTTGCCCAACTCGAGTTTCTTATAAACAGAGTATAACAATAGATTAACATTTGCTCCAAGGTTCATACTATATGCCATGCGTATGCTTTAGTAAATGGGTATGCTTTTAGAGAAAATGTGTTTACTTGTAGTTAAATGAACATGTTAATTACACACGTGGATGTTTCAATGGTTAATGCGCGGAATATGAATGTGAAATGAATTCTTTTGCGCAAGATGAGTATGATGTATTATGTGTGGTGATGATGTTATATACACAGTATGAGATGTCATGACAGTTCTAGTTAACCCGGTGTACGGGTACAGGTACCACATGAATGTGGGTTATGTCCAATACATTGCAAGTGTATTCCATTAATAACTGTAGGTATTCTACCACAGTGGGACAGTTGTAATTTTCAATCCTATATGCGTTTTAGATTCGTGACTATAGCTTTGTTAGTATGCAGTACGGCAATTTTTTAGGACGAAAATTTTATAAGGCGGGGTGAATGTAATAATCCCAATTTCTGTAAACCTTGTAGGTCACGTGCGTGTAGGATGTGTGTGTGTGGTTCACAAGGGAACCCATGCTAAATTACACACCTTTGTGTGTATGTGTCTAACACCATAAAGAGTTAGAGGATAAGGTACCATCTATCTTAGATGTGTGTGTTAATATAGCAAACTCAATTGCTAGGATAAGGGAGTCTCACACGTGAGTTCCTTTTCCTTGCTTGAGTTATTGAGGGTTAGAGAGATAGAAAGAAAAAAGAAAGAGGGTTTGAAGAAAAAGGAGAAGGTTTGTTAGAATCCTTGTGTTTAGATACAATAGATTATAGTAAAAGTTGTGCAAGCGTGTGTGGGGAGTTGAGCCATACGACTTTCTTGGTTGAATTGTGATCAGAGTGCTCGGTGTGGCTGGGTCGGGTTTTAGAAACCCTTGTGTTCCTTTAAGAAGAACGATCTGATCTACGGGCGGATCACCGTGTTTAAGGTATGAAATCAATACTCATTGTATTTATAATGGGCCATTTAATGTTCATTATAATGCATGTGGAATATGGATGAGATTTGGTGTGGATCAAATTGAAGGAAAAACTCATATCTGAATATCTCTGGTTCTGGTGTGCAAGAGTTTCAGAGCGAGCTCGCGCGAAAGACCTCGCGAAGGCTTGAGAAACTATGTAAAGTAATAAGTAAGCCTGTGAGGCTCTGTGTCTCGCTCGCGTAAGGATTTAAGTGAAATAAGGCTCGTTCGAGCGAGGCCTCGTGTGACCATCATCAGTGCACTGAAATTCAGGTCAGTCGCGCGAGATATGACAAGTTTTGTGCTCGCGCGCCCGAGCTTTAGAGCTCGCTCGCGCGAGGAACAGGGTACTTATGTTTGTTCTTTTGTTCTGAATTCTTTAGTATTGTATACCTTAGGTTCTTTTACATTCTTATGAAATGTTTAGACATTTTGATTATAGGATTGGCGTGTCGATTATGTGTGTGGACGAGTGAGAGCTATGGTTGGATTAACCTTTATGTGACTTCGTTTGAGGTAGAGAAAACTCCTTAGCATATATATTTGATTTCAGCTAGCATGTGTGTAGTGATATGATAAAAATATGTGTCTTTCGACTTTGGCTTTCGTAATAACATGAATTCATTCATAGCTTTTAAACATTTGAAATTAGTATATGTGATCACTAAGAGAAGAATGGTGTGTGTGTGTTATGTGTGTGATTTCAGATACTATGTGTGTGACATCAAAGAGATATAAATCATTTCGTATGTGATATCAAGAGTGATGAGAATATGTATGTGTGTGGAACGTGTCAAAACTTCGGACTATTATGATTAGCACAAACTCACGGTGATAAAGTAAATGTAAACTTTTGCACTTTAATTTAAGGTTTATATGTATGAATACCCAACCGACACAGCGGGATATCCGTGACCAATGCGGCAAGATATCCGTGACCAGTACGGCGGGATATCCGATATAAATTGTGCACCAGTACGATAAGATATCCGTTCTTTGATTTCCAATTAGTGAAAAAACTTTGTTCGGCACATGTCACCTAATGTAAAGGGACTTAGGCAATGTGCAAATGGTTCATGTGAACGACGATAGTGGGTATTTCCATTGGAGGCTCAATGCTATATATGTTCGAGGAACTATTTAAGTAATTAATTTAAGTGTGTGTGTTATAAGTGTGTGTTTTAGAAACCATAAGAAATGTGTTTGAAACTATGCATCAGACATTCATTTAGGATAATTCAATTTCTTTTAAATTGTGATTCTTATGCATTGAGATATGTCATGAAAGATATATGTGATGTTAAAATATATGCATGCTAGTACTTTTCCTTGCTGAGCTTAGATGTAGCTCACCCTTCGACTATACGTCACAGGTTCAAAGACGATTGCGGCCACCGAGGACCTTGATTTGGAGGACTCTGAGTACTCTCCCGAAGACGAGACCGAGCCCCCTCCAGAAGAGTTATTTTAGTAGACTTGTACTGCGAAACTTTAGTTTTTGTGAGATAAATTGTAAGGCTTGGTACGTCCAGCCATTTATGATTTGTAAGAAGTCAATTACTCGTGATCCGTTATTCTTTTGGCAATCCATCTTTGAGTGACTTTTGTTTTGTCACGGATGGTTCGGTTCAGTTCTTTTGTTCATATGATTGGCATGAGATTTGAATCGTCTTTTGATATCTTTTGAGTTATCTTATATAGAAATGGAGAATTTTCCTTTATAATGACTCTATATGCTTAAGACTTATGCTTTGTTCCCCTTCGTGTGTGGATGTGCCAAGTGTTCTGTGTGATATATAGGGTACGGCCTTGAGGATCGTACCGACGACACAGGTTTCGGGTTGTCAAAATTTGGGCTGTCACAACCACCCTTCCATTGGCTACTTCTGCTGGCCTAGCTATTGCGTTTAAAAGCATATCGGAGCAGAGTATTTGCTAAAGATAGATCGAAGTAGAGTATAAAACCCATCCATCCCTTGCCTTCTCCCTAAAAAAAAAGCCTCAGGAAAGTAAATCGAAGCAGAGTATTTGCTAAAGATCAACAAAAACAAGGCATGGATATTAGAATCGACATATCTAGGATTAGAAATCAACAACAAAGAGTTTAGATTAATGAGAAAGTAGATTGATTTGGAGAACGAGAAAATCGGATCTCTATCTCATAAACAGACCAAGAGAGATTGACAAAGAGAGAGATTCGCGTTAGGTTTACGAAGGAGATGTTTAAATGAGTCAGAGGGTACCTTGCTTTTCACTGAAGCGGAAGGAAAGTTAAAAGGATAGAGATATTATGTGAAATTAAATCCAAATGAAGATGCCTCTCATCTGCATTTGATTATGTTTTTGAGAAACTAACATAATACCCTTAGGGCCTATTTGGATAGGGGGAAAGGAAAAGAAATCATAGGAAATGAAAGGAAATGTGATACTTTCCTATGTTTGGCAACAAAATTGTGTCACTGAAAATCATAGGAAAATTCAAAATTTTCTTTTCCATTGGAAACTGACAAATCCCTCTAAAATAGGAGGATTTCATCAGAAAACTTTTGTCATTCTCGATTTCTCTTTGTCTCTCTCCTCTATCTCTCACTCTCTTTTTTAATAAATAAATTGAAACAAAATCAACTATGAAAAAAATTACAAAAATTAAAATAAAATAATAAAAATAAGAATAAAAATAAAATAAAATAATAAAAAGTAAAAAAAAATAAAGATAAAAAAAAGAATAGAAATATATAATAAAATAAGACTTTAAAAATAATAATAAAATTAAATTTAAAAAATATAATAATAAAATTAAATTTAAAAAATATAATAAAAATAATTAAATTTAAAAAAATTAAAAATAAAAATATATTAAAAAATAAAAATATAAAAATTAAAAAATTAAAAATAATAAAATAATGCAAAATAAAAAATAAAATTAATAAAAAATAAAATTAAAAATGCAAAAATTAAAAATTAAAAATAAAAATTATAAATTATAAAAAAATAAAATAATAAAATAATAAAAATAGACTTTTTTTAATAAGATAAATAAATAAAAATAAAAAATAATAAAAAAATACAAAATTTAAAATAAAATTAAAATAAAAATGCAAAAATTAAAAATTATAAATTAAAATTATAAATTATAAAAAAATAAAAATAATAAAATAATAAAAATAGACTTTTTTTAATAAGATTAATAAATAATAAATAATAAATAAAAATAAAAAATAATAATAAAATACAAAATTTAAAATAAAATTAAAATAAAATAAAAATAGAAAAATTAAAAATAAATTAAAATTAAAATTAAAAATTAAAAATTTTAAAAATTAAAATAAAATAAAAATAAAAAATAATTTTTTTTAATAAAATAAATAAATAATAAATTTAAAAAAAAGTAAAAATACCAAATTTTAAAAAATTAAAATATTTTTAAAAATTAAAATATTTTTAAAAATTAAAATATTTTTAAAAATTAAAATATTTTTAAAAATTAAAATATTTTTAAAAATTAAAATATTTTAAAAAATAAAAAATAAATATAAAAATAGAATAAAAAATAATAAATAAATAAAATAAATAAATAATCAATAATCAATAAAAATGTAAAAATAAAATTAAAAAATTTTAAAAAATATAAAATGGTCAAATAATAAAATAAAATTAATAAATAATAATAATATATAAATAATAATAATAAATCAAATAATAAAATAAAATAATATAAATAAAATAAATTTTATTTATTTATTTATTTATTTATTTTATTATTATTATTTTTTTTTTAATAATTTTTTTTATAATTATTTTATCAAAAGAAAGAGAGAGAGGGAGTGATTTTTTTTTATTTTTTTTGCTTTTTATTTAATTTTTATTTATTTAATTTAAAATTAAAGTAAAAAATAATAATAATAAAATTAAATATAAAAAATTTCAAAAATTTAAAAATTTTAAAAAAAGAAAAAAAAATTAATAATAATAATAAATAAATAAAAATTAAGTCTCTCTCTCTCTTTCTCTCTCTTTCTTAGCTCTTTATTATCATTGTTCTTTTTAGATGTCTCTCTCTGAGTCTCTCTCTCCTAGATTTTCTCTCTCTACATACTTCTTTTAATTTCTCTCTTTTAATTTTTTTCTCTCTCCTCAAATTTATCTCTCTTAAATTCACTTTTTCTCTTTCCTATTTTTTCTTTCTCTCACGAAATTTCCTTCATAATAAAAAATTAAATTTATTAGGTGTTTGAGATACACTATCGATAATGGTCATTCTCTATTTTCTATGTGCAAATTACACAATCCAAGCACCGTAAAACAATGAATTCCTATGAATTCCCAAAGAGCTAGAATCTATTGGATTTACAAAATCTTTTCCTATGTTTTCCGGAAAATTGCCAAACAGACCCTTAGGGTAAATAGCAAGGTACTGCCACGTGGATAAGGCGCCAGGGATTTGTGAGCACTGTTATTTTCACCCTGAAAAATATAATCTCACCTAGCCGAAATGGTAATCTCACCATTGTCTGCTATCGTTATTCCACAAAGAGTACAAGTATTTGCAACTTAAGATTCAGTCTTTGCAGCCTGAGATTTCCATCAATAATATGTGATGCTATACTCCAAAACAAATTTAGCCTCTAACAAAGGTGATTGATTTGGGAATATCATGTAGATGTGCCATCTCTTGAATATGTTTGTAACAGGGGCATCTTACAATACCAATCAACAACAACAAAGATCTTATTTATCTTCTACACTATTTTGCAGCCGCAATGCCAAGTGTATGATCTGATCATAACCCACGAATGTTACACATTGCAATTGATAAACAGGAGCCATTACTTGCACACGTTTTTCAAGTGATGGCACCGAATTTAAAGAAAGACTTGGTATTTTAGGGACATGATATGTAAAAATCCAATATGGACCATCTGATTTGAAGTTCATGATTAATAGATCTCTGGTACATTAAATTGGAGCACGTGTCATATGATATATTGTAGTTAACTATTGAATTATAAATAGCCTTTGACTCCATTTAACCTTCTTTGTCCCCTTCCTGCAATTCCAAAACCAAAACCCTAACTCAAAACCCAAATCCCTAATAAAAAATCTTCCTATTTCAAATCGAAATCACATTGAAAATAGAGAAAGAGAGAGAAGATGCATACGAATCAGAAGATTCTCCTTGGTGAGTCATCTTGATTGAATGATTTAGTCGAAAGAGCAAGAGCAAGAGAAAGAGATGTAGAAGGGGTTGGTTTTTAGAATTTCTCATACTTCTCTCCTGCTTCTTATGTATAATAAATTTCTTTTTGGCGAAGAAAAAGTTACTTTTTTAAGATCATATATGATGTTGTTTAGGACTATGATAGGCTCTTTGATTTCTACTTTAATTGCTAATTTTACGATAGATCAGCACTGTCCAATTAATTCATTGCCTATTGGATGGATAAATACTATTCTGATGTTGTGATTGTCTAATCAACCATTAAAACCATGGTCAACTCGATGGACAGTCTAAATCGGTTGTTCCGATTGAATCAGTTGTTCGAGAGTTCAGTGGGCCC
This sequence comes from Chloranthus sessilifolius, assembly GCA_021018995.1. Classification (NCBI taxonomy): domain Eukaryota; kingdom Viridiplantae; phylum Streptophyta; class Magnoliopsida; order Chloranthales; family Chloranthaceae; genus Chloranthus; species Chloranthus sessilifolius. The sequence goes on from CM037592.1 coordinate 93,069,161, forward strand.
CACTACATAATTTAACGCATCAACATATTTTTATCAAGGTAAGTGGGCGTTGTCATGGTTTAATATCTTATATTCTTTTACTTAATACTATATTTTTTGTTATGTTCAAATCACCCGATGTACTAAAGTTTAATATTTCATTTTATCATACTATTTAAAGGTCCTAATGCCCACGTGTATTTGGACGTGCATTTTTACTAGTATAAATAGAAAAGAGAAGAATATCAAATGTAAAGCCTAATTTATTTGACACCTCTCTCTTCATAAAGAGTTTATAAGCTGAAAACCTGAGAGATGAGAGTTTCAAGCGCAAAACTCCAAAACTTGGACTTCTAATTTGAAACCTCTCTTTCCATTTAAAGTTTTTTATATTTCAAACCTATTTTAGTTTTAGCGAGAACCTTCTTTCTCTCGATACACAATGCAACCAGTCTCTTATTCTCTCTTTCTCGGTATCCTTGACACCCCTCGCTTTCGCTCACACCTAGTAATCATGAGACGAGTATTAAGAGGGCTTGGTACAAGGTGTGCCAGCAGTACAGCAGTCTACTTATGCACACTACATATTGAGATGCAGACGTGTTTAGAGCACCTAAATTTTAAGTGCATTAAGTGTACAACATATGCTGCTGATTTAAGCGTACAGTATATGCACAAAATATGCACCTAACTTTTCCCTAACCTAAATTAAAGAAGAGAAAAGTACCACAAAACGCCCCTCTACAATTTTTATCACTATTTTGGTGAATTTTTTTTTTAATACGAAATGGCGCCGGGATACGGGTTAAAACAGGCTAGATAGGCCCGTTTTAGATGCACGAGGGTTATCCTATCTTATGAGGGACGAAATTGCCCCTAGGAGAGAGTTCTTCTCCGGCAATCGTTCTTCTTCTCCGGCGATGAAGATTCGGGAGGTGCAGGTTTCTGACAAGTTATGAGCCTTGAGGGTGTTGACCCCGGAGATCTGGGAGGTTGGTATCCGTGAGGTGAGGAGATCGACGATGAAGATTCGGGAGGTGATGAAGAAGACGGAGTTGCTAGAGTAGAGAGAGAGACGGTGGGAGAGGGAGAGTTCGGAGGTGATTTCGGTAGGGAGGGTAGGGATAGGGTTAGGGTTTTGGATTAGGGATTGGGTGATGGAGGAACATTGGGATTTGGTGGCGGAGTGGATGAGGACTGTGGATTGGGAAGAGGAGTTGAGGAGGATGAGAGAGGAGATGAGTTTGTGGATGGAGAGACCAAAAGCGACGACGACGAGGCCACCATTAGAGTCTTCGAGGAGCTCTGAGATTATGTGTTGCTCGAAGGGGAGCATTTTTTTTTTAATCAGAAAAATAACAGGGAGAAAGGAGAGAGAAGATGTCGGTTTTGCTAATGGGTAGAGATATTTGAAACTCATATTCTTCATAACCCAACTCGCCCTGCAACTCCAAACCATCGCCGGAGAAGAAGAAGAAATATGATTCTTTCAGGGCATAAATGTAATTTCCTGTTTAAGAGGGCGTTGGATGGTTATAAAGAAAGGCACCCGTTTATTTGGTAATAAAAAAAGGCGTTGGGCGCCATTTGGTACAAAGCCCATTAAAGAATGCTATGCTGCCATTGGTTATCGGATTATGGTCATATATCAAATGTGTGCGCACACCATAACTATTATAATTACTGTTAAGCATCTCCAACACGAGAGCTAGAGACGTCCCAGCCCAAACACCCAAAAGTGAGTTCCAATAGGATAGCTATCCAAGTAGCCAAAACAGCTATGGGCTATAGTAATAGCTAAATTTAATTATTACTGTAGCAAGAGGTAAAATCATAAAATACTATTTCTCTCTGTAAAGCTCTTTCTCTCTCCTCTATTTAAACAATAAAATATTTAAAATTTGAGTGTGAGTAGTAAAATATAATAAAATAAAAATGAAAAATAATATTTTAAAAAAATGAGTAACTAAAATAGAGTATCCGCTGGTGTGGTTTTTACTACAGCAGTAGCTAAAATACTGTAGCAGTAGCTAAAGTGGTGTTTAGCTATCCAAATTTAGCTTTCCTTGCCGAAGATGCTCTTAGGTGCTTGCTAGAGCTGTCAATGGGTCGACCGGTCGGGTCACGGGTCGGCCCGATCCACCTGCCCAGTCTTTAGAGTTGGGTTGAGCAGTGTTGTCAAAGCGACGTCATAGCAGTATGACGTCATGGCTTGCCAAATATGCCCTAATGGCGAGAGGTTAGCAAATGGCGTCGCCGCCATATTCGCCATATTAAAAATATATAATTATAATTTTATTTTATTTTTTATTTTTATTTTTTTGAGAGATAACTTTTAATTATAACTTTATAAGTTAGAATACTTTTAATTATAAATTTATAAGTTATTATATTATAATACTTGAGGGGCATACTTGTAAAATGGGTCATTTTACTCCTTTCTATACTACAAACCCTCAACATTTTTTTTCTGAAGGACGAGATAACTAAAGAAAGAAAGACGAAGACTGGTAAGCCCTAAAGCCCTAAAATCAGTTTTCTTTTTTTTTTTTTGCCCTAAAATTTGTGCTTTTTTTTTCTTACTTTATTATCCACAAATGCCCTAAAATTAGCCTTGAAATATATATATATATTTTTTTTGCCACAGCTACCTTATAATATATATATATATATATATATATATATATATATATATATATATATATATATATATATATATATATATAAAGTGAAAAAAAAAAAAAATCATATTTTAAGCCACAGGTGCCTTAAATCTAATTTTTTTTATTTTTTTCCACTTTATATTATCCACAGGTGCCTTAAAATCTGATTTTTTTATTTTTTTCTACTTTACATTATCCACTTTATATATATATATTGTGACAGCTCGAATTTTTTCGACAATTTTTTTTTTTTTACCAATAAGGAAAAACCCGAACCGTCGGGTTGCAGATCACGATCCAAAGCACAGTGAACATGGTACAACCCCTATATGCGGAAATTAAAATAATTAATACATATCGTATGGCAAAATAGGAGAATTCTATACAGATACAAAATATGGTCTAACCAAATGAAAATCACCGGTGATGGCCGACCATCACCTAAACAGTGGTGAACAAGAATATACATCAAATTCTAATTCTACCATTCTACAAAAGATCGGACCTATCAAGTCCCACCGCAAAATCCAAGACTCGGTTGAGTCAACTCCCCCAGACTAATGTGGAAGATACGACTCAAGCTCCAGATCCAAATCGAGACCTGCAACTTGTGACTTATAGTTGAGGGGTGAGCTACCATCAAAGCTCGATAAGGGAAACTCAAGAATAATTATATTCTATCATATGCCTTCATAGATTCAAATGTCATAAATCAGAAGACATTTTTCAACTCAAAACATGGGTTTACTTTCAAGCCTTTTTCATATCAAAATAAAAGTTGGCTTTCATCTTTTAGATGAAAAACTGATTTCAGGAAAACATTTTACGGTAACAACTGAACCTAATTCCAAAGACAAGCTTATTTCAAAACAATGCAATTTAAGTTAAAAGGGCTAGTTCAAAGGCAATTCCATGATGAACAATAACTAATTTCGAAAACATTTATCCAACAGCGGAAATCAAAGTGTGGAAGCATCTCACGTCAAAATGAGGTTAATGCCAAGTTCATGTTTGAGTTTCATGTTCAAGTTCATGTTCGAGTTGTAGTTCAATTCGTGTGCATGTAATCCGCCCATAGCGGTCCACAACAGTACGATTAATCCGCCCATAGAGGTCCACACATGCACGTCTAATCCGCCTATAGCGGCCCGGCCTACAAGGTACACATACAATCTGCCCATGGTGGTCCACATCATTTTGTCTGATTTTGTTATTCGATTCATATACACACACATATCTTACAGATTCGATTCACGGATATCCCGTCATGTCGGTTCGATTCACGGGTATAACCGTCGTGCCAGTTTGATTCACGGATATCCCTCCATATCAGTTCAATTCACTGATATCCCGTTATACCGGTTCGATTCACGGGTGTAACCGCCGTGCTGGTTCGATTTACGGATATTCCGTCATGCCGGTTCGATTCATATTCACGTACACATCATATAGGTTCGATTCATGAGTTCTTATGTCACATTCGGGTGCAAAGTTCATGTCCAAGGTTCGTAGCTCGATACAAGTACAATTTCAAGGATTTGATATTTCACAGATTTCAAAATGAGTTCTTAATTCAAGAGTCGATTTTCTACATCAGTTCTAGTGATCATATTCGAAGCTTAAAATCAATGATGCGTATAAAATTTATGTTCGAGACTCAAGACTTTCAATGCTAACACCTTCAAGGAATTTTAAAGGTACAAATGATTTCAAATCAAAACAAAACATGATTTCGATTCAAAATTTTGAAAGTCATACATATAATAACATTTCAAACATCCAGGCGATATCAATTTCTTAACAATTAAACGCATTTCAAATATTTAAATTAAACACATCATGCAAATCCATGAATTCAAGTCACATAAAAAATGTCATTGGTTAATGAAGTTCCCTTACCTCGGTTGCGAAATCACGCAAGGTCATGCAAAACAATACCAAAAATTCTCACAGACGTTCCCGAATCTTAACCTACATTACAAGGCATTTGTATACTCACACGTTAGTGATTAAACATCACACATGGTAAAGGTCCTAAAGTTTCCTCAAAGCTAGGGTGAAAAGGACGAGTTCACCTTGACTTTGGGTCATGTGAAACTTGCCCCAACTTGCCACTAAATTTTCACCTTTAAAATGTTAGATTCATGAATTTATTAATTCATAAAAGTTACATGGCTCGTCGTCCCCTTTCCAACGCATCAATAATCATGTTCATCGGAGTTCGGAGTCAAAATTTATGACCGAAATACCGAATAGGCAATGTGAATCGTGTTAACTTTGGGTCATATAAAATTTGTCCCTACATTTCACCTATATTTTATTTTTAAAACGTTTGATTCATGAATTCATTAATTCATTAAAGTTGTAGGGCTCCTTGTCCTCTTTCCAACTCCATTCCCAAAGTAGAAAATCAACACTAAAATATATATATATATATATGAGTAATCCACAAAATTCCCCTACCCTTCTAAAATCGTGCATGCAAGCTCCAAAACATCGGAGATCGGGGAAATCGACAAATCGATGCTTGCATGCATCTGATCCTCGGGTTTCATTGCACGCAAATCTAAGAATCGACTAACCGACTCTAATCATAGAAATTCTAGTTTATGACACGGGTTTAAGATGTTTACCTCCACAGATTCTTCGTATGCATAGTTTCCGTTCCTTGGCGATGACGATTTCGTCTCTTACGTGCTCTATTACACGATCTCTTGGTCGTAGGAGTTCGGGATGAGGAGATTTATGATCCCGCAACGTCGATTTTCTAATGAGAAGGTGATTTCAGGACAAATGGAGGTAGAGGTTCACGGCTGGGATTTCGTTGAGAGAAGGGTCTCTATGGCTGGAGCTCTTCACGCAAATGAAATTCTCAACTCTTATATGGCACTATGGGTGAGATGTCTTTCTTTTGTATACATGGTTGGGTTTTGATGTACAGCTGCAGCACCAATTTGTGTGCTACATGTGGATTTTGGATATGGCTTAGCCTATGGGACTTGGAGTGTAGCTTATACACAGGGGTTGGTGTTTATACCAAGACAGGCAAAAATTTAGAGTGCAGCCCATACGTTCACGGTTGTGCACGGGTCATCACAAGGCTATCAACTAACGGGTATTGGTTTGGGCCCTCGCAAGGCCTTCAAACGAATGAGTCTTGACTTGGGCCATCTCAAGGCTAACAAATTCAGGACCTAAGTGTCCTGCTCCAGATGGATCTTAACCCATTTGATTTCTAAATGGGTCCTAAGGGATATTTGGTTCTAATGGGTCTTAGGTGGGCTGGGTCCAATTAAACAAGAGGGCTTTATAATTGAGGTGCCCAAAATTTAGTGTGTAATTGGTACAAACATCTCGGTGTATGGGTCCATCATAGGCCACACATTAGGGATTTGGAACTATGGGCCGGATTACAAATGGGTCCAAACCATGGGCCTTCAACTAGCGGGGCCAAGCCTTGGCCTTTAATAATGGGCCCAAGTTATTGAGCTAACTAACAAATGGGTCTTGATTTGGACCTTCCCAAGGCCTTCAAGCAAATGGTCTTGACTTGTTACACCATCATACATCTCTATCTGGCTCTCTGGTCACTAACAACTCGGACTATTCACGGCACACGGTGCACGTCTCACCTGATGTCAAAACTAATCGATGCACAATATTCGGAAATATTGGGGCTTGGGTCAATGTGTTGGGCACCATATAAAATAGGTGCAGTGTACGTTAACACACATATACCTATACTAGTTTGGGTCATTGGTCTCGGGTTAGGTCCATGCCTTGGGTGCACATGATCGCCCCTGATCACATGTACGCCATGCTTCTCGTTCCAATCTACTAACTAAAGCCAATTAACAACGTGTAGACACCCAAATTTGGCGCAAGACCCGACCGAAACACATTTCGAGAGAGGCATGCCTCCAAGCTTTTGATGGCATGTATGGAACCCTTCCAAACCCTTAGGAATCATCCCAAAACCCTTAGGAATCATCCCAACCCTTAGGAATCAGCCATAGCCTCCCAGACCTATTAGAACCCTTCTCGGGTACAATTCAAACTCCCGTGAACAGCGGTTAAAAAGAGAAGTATCAAAGTTTTTATAGATAGTTACCCAACCTAAGACATATACCATTGGAAAGTAGAGCTTCCCATGTTTCCAACAAACTAAGAATTGCCTAATTTGGAATTGTACATCAAAAGCTATGGCGAAATGAAGATCACGGATTTGTGTAGGAAATTACAAAATCGGACCCATAGAGCTAGTTTCGAACCCTCCTGAGTAGTATTTAAAGAGAGCAATGCCAAAATTTATACAAACCTCTTCTAAAGTTGAATTATATATCATTGGAAAGAGGACTTTTCCAGCTTTCTAACAAGTTAAAAATTGCCTCAATCAGAGTTATACATCAAAAGTTATGGTGAAATAAAGATCGCGGATTTATGCAGGAAATTGCAAAACCGGGCTGGGCCCCTGCAGGTCTTCAACTTCCAACAGTTTGGGCCTGATTTTCCTTCAAAAAATGGCCAAAATTGATATTGGGGGTTTGACTTGTGGACCATCCCAAAGTTTGAGGTGTGTTTCTTTAGGACCCTAGTGACCCTATTAGCTTAGGTTATCTCCCTTTTGCCATTCAAGTCACCACCCTATCATCTACCATTAAACCAAAATCCCTCTTCTCCAAGTCTAGAAAACCCCAAAAACTTTAGATTGCCCATTACCTAATTGCTAACCCTAATTAGCTTCTAAGTAGCCTTCTAACCTACTATTTTCCTATAAATAGAGCCCCCCTCTCCTTGGATTAAAGGTTGAGAATTTTAGCCTAAGAGAGAAAGAGCTTAAGTGAGAATATCTTTCTCCCTTTGGTGTGCATTTCTCATACAAAAATCAAAATTCAAAACCTCCTTCCCACCCTTGCCTTTCATCAAAAGCCTCTAGGTTAGATATGTGTTCTACCCTAGCACCCTCCCTCTATCTCTTAGCTATCTCCCTTAAGAGTTAGAACCCATTATCAGGTCATTAATCCTTCAAGAGCTCATCAAAAGCAAGCCACGCAAGGCTCCCCTACGATGCTATAAGGGTCCGAGGGCTCCGGCTCTCCCCTTTCTTCTCCTATCTCTTTTAGCTCTTCCCATCCTCCAATTTGTGCCGTTATACCGTCGAATTTTCGGTAAGAACGGAGGGGCACAAATATGATTTAAGGCCCATTTGGACAAGAGGAAGCCATTTTTTTTTTTTTTTTGTATTGGCCATTAGTAGAAGTCGCGTTAAACGGGTTAATCGGATGCCTAACACCTTCCCGATTGATAACCAAAGCCCCTACCCAAGAGCTTTTTGTGCGAACCAGATTCAGAGTCATATTTTTAGCACTTCAGTACTCATAAAAATGAACTAAGTTTCCCGGGACACCAAAAGCTTCGGGTGGTGACTCTATATTTTTGTTAACCAGCGCATCGCCACCACTGGATCGTCACAAATCCCACGGTTGCACAGATGGCGACTCTGCTGGGGATAGCTTGTAGAGCTTCTCCTTGAAATTTGACCTTTTTATTTTTATTTTACTAATCATTTTACTATTTTTTTATTATTTATTTTATATTATTTTTGTTTTACTCACCCCTACTTTTCCGTCATTTACGTGTCTTAGCCGATCGGCGGGCCTACTTGCGCATCGTCCTTATTTTCTTTACATTTCTGTTATTTTAGGTGCCTTAGCCGATTGGCGGGCCTACTTGAGCATTATCTTTTAATTTCTTTACTTTTTTATCACTTAAAGTGCCTTAGTCGTTTGGCGGGCCTACTTGTACAAACATATCCTAACAGTGGGCGTCGGCCCGTAGTGGCGGCACGAGGTCATCACCCCCGGTCTTTGAACTAAAGAAAACTTCCATAAAAAAAAGGCTTTGAAAAAATTTAAAATTGAACCAAGAATAGGGAGCTTAATTAATAATTTTTTACGGGGTAGATTTTAAAAGGGTTGGGTTTAGGCACACATACGACCACCCGGGTCTTAGTATGGCTGCAGCCCCTAGTGGTGATGATCCAGAAAAGTCTCAGCCCACCTAGTATCTGAGAAGGCGCTTGTGTTGGAGGTATATCGGGTGGGTTCCTATTCCAAAGCTTAAAACCCTTAGGGAGCGTGCTAGCGAGTTATACTGGACTCAAACCTTTAGGATTCGGTAAGGAGAGGATCGATCATATAAAATCAGTCAGTTCCCGGAAGCCCAGCTTCCACAAAAAAACCAGTTTGGAGACCAACCCCGGACTGAAGTGGCTGCTGTCAAACAAGCTGGAGAGCCAAATTGCTCTGGCACATTGCGCCAATGCAAATTCTCCCAACAGTACACTGGCGCAACTATTAGTTGTGCCACCTTTAAATCTTGCACTTTTGGCCTGGCGCATGTATTAGTTGCGTCAGTGCAATTCTGAGCAACCCAGTTCGGGTCTGTGGCCTTTTTCACATCCCGAGTCCTCCGATTAGTGTGTTTAGTGCCTCTATTTGAGCCCCGCCATCTCCGACACCCAATATGCCCCCGCCGATCAAAAGAAGGTAACTTTTTTTTACTCATTTCGAGGGATCGGGTTGTTTGCCTCGATTTTCGTGCCTTCAATAGATCAAAGGCCCTCCTTTGATTCTTCCGAACTGCTTCAAAATCGTCACCACGGGACTTAAATTAGGGTATAAAAGCCACCCGATAAGGGAATTTCAAGGCCTCGGAACCTTTGTTTTCAAAAAAAAAAATTCTAAAAAAAATTTAAAATAAAAAAACCTAAAGATAGAGTCTTTGTGGTGCCGGCACAACAGTATCATCTTGCCGTCCATCGTCCGGTAGGGGAAGAATGAGGAAATTTTTTGGGCCTTATCTAAGGCACCCATACCAAATCCGCCAACAAATGATGTCGTGGGTAGTGGACCCGGCTTACGCCGATCCTGACTCATCCCCACCACATTCACCAACCCACTCCCATTCGGGAGACATTTCCACATCCATCCCCCTTACCCAATCGCCCTTTACCGTTACAGGCCCATTTGGCGCCCCCATTTTCCCAATCGCTCCCACCCAAAACATCCGAAGTCCAACCCCCATCTCCCCATCTTTTGCCCAAACCATGCCCATGCCAAATCCAACACATTTTCCATCCACTTCCATGCCAAATCCTATACATTCTCCATCCACATCCATGCCTCATTTCCCATCTTCCCCCTATAGGCCCGATCCACCCATATTCACATATACCACTTTCGCCTTATCCAACCCCCCACAAATCCCCCCACCTATCCGAGTCATGCCCAGTTTTACTGGGGCCATGCCCAATTTTTCTCACCCCTCCACACCATACCCCCTATCATCCCAAAACATACCCAATACATCCCCTCATCCCTCCAATCCACCTCATATTCCATCACTTACCCGGATCATGCCCAATTTTACCGGGGTCATGCCCAATTTATCCTCCACATCCATCCCATCTTACCCCATCACCCCTTAAATCCACCATCTCCATCCGACCCTCCTTCCATGACCATGATGGAGGACATGTTCCAAGCCTACTCCAGGTGGAAGGCTTCCCAAAATGCCTCCTCTCCTCCACACCCACGTCCATGGACCCATCCCATACCCTAGCCAATCTTAATGCCTCATTCCCCCATGACCTCTATCAATCCCCCATAATCCACACCATCCAAACCCACATGCCCCAAGGCCCCTTGGCCCAAACCTCCGTTACCCACATGCCCCATGGCCCCATGGCCCAAACCTCCATTCCCCACATGTCTCAAGGCCCCATGGCCCAAAACCCCATAACCCATACCCATCAAGGCCCAATGGGCCAGACCCATCAAGGGCCCATGGCCTAGACCCATCAAGGCTCAATGGGTCATACCCATCAAGGGCCCATGGCCAGATCCATCAAGGCCTAATGGGCCATACCCACCAAGGGCCCATGGCCCAATCCCATCAAGGGCCCACGGCCCAAACCCACCAATGGCCCATGGCCCAAACGCTCCAAAGCCCAATGGGCTATACCCATCAAAGCCTAGTGGGCCAAGACCCTCCAAATCCCTGGCCCTTTACCCAAACCCAACAAGGCCCAAACCTTGAGGCCCCACACCCATACCTTCAACAATACCCCCAACATTCCACCCACCACCTTCACACCCGGGTCAAACCCATGCCATACTCCAAATCCAATTTTCTCATGGTCCTAAACCCCAAGACCATCTCCAAACTTTCCCCCATGCCCAATGGCCTCATCAAGCCCCACCCCTAAACCAAGCTACCACTCATCCCGTCACTCCACAACACTTCCCTTATGTTCAAGGGGCACCCCCAACCCACATACAGTCCAATCCCGTCCAGTTCACACATTAGTATGAAAATCTAGCCCTTGCTGCACCCTATATAGGCCAACAGCATGAGGAGGACGAGATTAGAAACAGCAGGGCCTATGTCGGGGCAGCAACCAATGCCAATCCTCCACCTATAATTACCCCACCCCTGACAGCCCAAAGTGAGTCCAGGGTGATAATTGAAAAGATGGCCCCCATGTCCAAGGAATCAGAATAGCTGAAAGAGCAGTTGGATAAAATCCAAAAGCAATTACAGAAGATAGGTGGTGTTGAAATCCACGCCACAGACTTCACAGACTTGTGCCTATTTGCGGAGGTCCCCCTACCCCCTAAATTCAAAATGTCAGTCTTCGATAAATATAACGGCACAGGCAACCCTATTGCACACCGTAAGTCCTACTGTGGGGACATGTGCCAATACGGCGGAGACGAACGACTCTTCATCAAAGTGTTCCAGAAAAATTTAACCAGCCCAGCTTTAAGATGGTTCACATCTCAAACCATCAATGATTAAAATGTGGAAGGATCTGACCCACCTATTCCAAGAACAATATGTCTACAACATAGACATTGAGCCCCGCAAGTCAGATCTAGTCCGATTGAAGCAGAACTCCAATGAAACCTTCAGTGATTACTTAGGGCGTTGGAGAGCACTGGCAGCTCAAGTCAGAAACAGGATACCTGACGATGAGCAGATAGAAATGATCTCAAAAAATACCTTGCTAGTGATCTTAGATTTTCTTGTATATCAGCAACAGTCCAGTTTTGCTGACTTGGTAAGGAACGCCAACCGCTATAAGGGCGCCCTCAGAGAAGGGTGGTTAAACAAGAATACATCCGAGGGACCAAGCGGGGTTAGGAGGTTTTTCGAGCAGAGAAATGATATAAGAACAGGGGCAGAGGTACAAAATATTGCAAACACCTGGCCCAACAATAACAATGTAGCCCCCTTCCAATTTAAAGCAGTGCAACCAACTCCCGTCAGGACAGGGCCAGTACAGAGAGCCAAGAATGGGCAGGGAATGCAAATGACCCCAGAGAGGAGAGCCCGTTATGATCGAGTCTTTATGCCCTTGGGGCAATCCCTGAGTGTACTTTTGCCATTACTAATTGAAAATGATTTAATAACTGTTCTCCAACCACGACTTCCTCTCAATCTGATTCCATATAATTTTGACCCCAATACTCATTGCAATTTCCATCAGGGTCCGAGTCACTCAACTGATCGCTGCTTCCCATTGAAACACACGATCCAATATTTAATCGATGCTGGGAAGATCATTCCCCCTACACCCACCCCAGCAAACCAGCGTGTGAATATCCACCCGGTGCCTTTGCCACCACATCCTACCGGAGGAGCAGGTCCTAGGCCCACCATCGGAATGGTAGAAGAATATGAGGAGGAATTTGAGTTTGACCCATCCGATTACATCAGTGAGCGGGAGAGCTATGTAGTGCCATTGCAAAGAAATGTTGAAGAAAGGAATATCGGGGTGATTGAACCCTTGAATTTGTCAGATTATTTTCCCAACCCGACTCCACAAATTGAATCTTTAGATCTCAGGGCATACTTTCCATCACCCACACCCGTCAATTATGTGCACATAAATGCACATCAACCATACACCACCACCCCCATCAATTACCCAATGAACCAACAGGCCCCCAATCCTCCACCGCCAATAAACTACCAATGGCCTGCGCCCACCCCATTACTCCCAGTTCAACCGCCTGTAAACTCCACCACCCCCATCAATTACCTAATGGCCCATCAAACCCCCGTTCCCTTGCCATCTGTACATGCACCTCAAGTACAGGCAACCATACCCTTCCAGCTCTCAGGACTAACCTATGACCATCATCAAGTCTCACTGAGCTACGAGCAAACCAATACTAACGCCGGCAGCAGTTGCAGAGAGGAAGTCGTGGATTTTGTTACCAGGACAGGGAAGATCTCGAAACAGCCAAAAGCACCGGCGGTAGTACAAACCTAGCCAAAGGGAAAGAAAGATAGCACATTGAACCCATTTGAGAAAATGAGTCAAGAGCACATACTAGAGACTCAGCTGAGAAGAATGCTTGCCCATATAACTGTATGGGATCTGTTGATGACGTCCCCACTCCATTTCTAAGTATTAATGGGGGTGTTAAAGAATACGCATGTGTCACTTCCAGTTAGCCTAAATGAGGTCGGGCTGATAATTGGTCAAGTAATGGCTCCGAATGCCATTTCATTTTCTGATGCTGACTTACCAGAGGAAAGAGGTAGCCACTCGAAGTCTTTGAATATAACAGTCGAGTTTGGAAATATGATAATCCCTTTGGTTCTAATTGATAACGGGTCTGCATTGAATATATGCCCACTAAGAACCACCACCAAGATCAGGGTCGATCCATGCATGTTGAGGCCCACAAGAACCAACGCTAGAGGTTTTGACAATACCATGAGAGAAATAATGGGAGAAGTTGATCTTGAGTTGCTAATTAGGCCAATGACCTTTTCCATTTTATTTCAAGTAATGGACATTATATCCTCATTTAATCTGTTGTTGGGACACCCATGGCTGCACGAAGTCTGAGCCATACCTTCCACGTTACACCAAAAACTCAAATTTGCATCTGGCCATAAGATTATTACAATCATTGAAGAGGGGCCCAGTGAGAAAGAAAAGGCCACCAATAGCATTGAGAAACCCAATATACTGGATGTACCGCACACCACTAAGGATGTCGACCTCCACAGTTTCAAATATGAAGTGTCGGCAATACTCCCAGAGCCCATTGAGGGCATCATTCTCAAAACTTGAGGCGAAATGGTAGCAGCGGTGGCTATGCTCCAAAAGTGGGGCTATTAGAAAGGAAGGGGTCTGGGGCCCAAATTACAAGGAAGGAAAGAGCCAGTTATCGCCAAAGGATAGAAAGTCTGATTCAGATTAGGTTACAAGCCCACGGAGGAAGAGGACCGAGAGGCTAAAGAGAAAGCCAAGGTCGCTGCAGCTGCAAGAGCTCAAGGAATCAACATAGAAGAGAAACCTCGCCCTAGGCTGCACATCAGGAAATTCTTTGTCAGCGCTGGGGTTGTAAAGATCGATCGAAATTGGGTAACCCATTTGACCCGACACTAACCCATAGCCCCTGTCCATCCCACCAATCCCCACATCTCCCTTCCCAATCTTGAAATAGATCTGGCTATCCTATCCCTATTTGAGGAGTAGCATTCCATACCTGAACAAACTCCTCCTGTGGTAAACCACCACAGGACTCTGCTGACATTTGAGGATGAAATCTCAGATGAACCTATGGTCTATATGATGGAGGCCAGTCCAGAAGAGTCACATTCGCCAGCCTCCTACATCTAAAAAGGTAAAGGGACAACAAGTCAGGTACACAATTGGGCATCTTTGCCCCAAACTTTGGAAGTGGGGAGTGGCCTAACATTTGGCACCCATTTTGCAAAAAAAAACAACCTATAAAAAGTGAGATAAGCCCTTGACAGGCAATACCTTGTATATACACAAACTCGCGCTGCCAAGGGTCCATTTATGAAGAAAACATAAATTTAAAAACAATGAAAAAATATAAAATCCCAAAAACATTGAAAAAATACAAAGTCTAAAAATATTATCATTTAAAATTACAGATAAAGTCTCGTAAAAAGATGCCTTAATCGAAATACCCGTCCCACGTAAAAACGACCCCTTTCCTGTAGAAATACAAGAAGAGGTAGGAGTTATGAGTCTGAACAAGAATAGTCCTTTGGAGGAGCTCCCTAATGGGCTCCTTGACCGATTTGCCAAATTTGAGCATGACCCAACCCCCATTGCCGAGGAAACTAAGGACGTTAATCTAGGGACTGAGGAGATTCCCCGCATTACCAAGATCGAAACGTCGCTATCTCCTGAAGAAAGAAAAAGCATGATCGACTTCCTTCGGTCATACCAAGATATTTTTACCTGGTCATACGAGGACATGCCTGGTCTGGACACCGATTTGGTCGAGCATGAGTTACCTCTCTACCCTGATGTGAAGCCGGCTAAGTAGAAGCTGAGAAGTCTACGACCCGAGTAGATGTTGAAAATCAAAGATGAGATTATCAAGCAGTATGATGCAGGGTCATGGTATCTAAGTACCCGCAGTAGCTAGCCAATATTGTGTTTGTGCCGAAGAAAGATGGAAAGGTTCGCATGTGTATCGACTTCCACAATCTGAACAAGGCAAGCTCGAAGACGATTTCCCATTGTCGCACATCGACATCTTGGTCGATAACACTGCTAGGCACAGGATGCTTTCTTTTATGGATGGATTCTCAGGATACAATTAGATAAAGATGGCAGAGGCAGACAGAGAGAAGACAGCGTTCATCACCCCCTGAAGAACCTTTTGCTACAGAGTCATGCCATTTGGGCTAAAGAATGCCGGTGCAATGTACCAAAGAGCTATGACTGCACTATTTCACGACATGATGCACCGAGAGATTGAAGTGTACGTCGATGACATGATTGCCAAGTCACCGGAGCGAGGCGACCATCTGGTAAACCTCCAAAAACTATTTGAGACGCTGAGAAAATACAGGTTATGTCTGAATCCACAGAAGTGCGCATTTGACGCTATGTCTGGGAAACTGTTAGGGTTCATCGTCAGCAGGAGAGGAATTGAGGTCGACCCAGTCAAAGTTAAAGCTATCACAAAAATGCCACCGTCTTCAATTAAGAAAGAAGTTAGAGGGTTCTTTGGCAGAATACAATATATCAGTCAGTTCATTGCACAGCCAACGCCCATCTGCACGCCGATCTTCAAGCTACTAAGGAAGAACTCGCTCGTTGAATGGAATAATGATTGTCAGGCAGCATTCGATAAAATCAAAAGCTACCTCCTTAACCCACCTGTGTTGGTACCACCCGAGCCAGTGAGACCACTCTTGATGTATCTCTCCATGACGGAAGTCTCGATGGGATGTGTCTTAGGGCAGCATGACAAGACAAGAAGAAGAGAACAGGCCATTTACTATCTAAGCAAGAAGTTTACTGATTATGAAACGCACTATTCTCATCTTGAGAAAGCATGCTTGGCTCTTGTATGGACTACTCAGAGGCTCCACCATTACTTGCTATTTCAGGTCGTTCTACTCTTAGCCCGAATGGATCCATTGAAATACTTCGAGAAGTCGGCCCTCACTGGACGGATCGCACGCTGACAGCTTTTATTATCTGAGTTCGACATCACGTACGTCACTCAGAAGTCAATCAAGGGGCAGGCACTCGCCAATCATCTTGTCGACAATCCTTTGCCAAATTATGAGCCTTTGAGAACTAAATTCCCTGATGAGGGCATCCTTTTTATGACAGAAAATGATACAGAAGAAGCAGAAGATTCTTAGGTAATGCACTTTGACGGGGCAGTTGATGCAAAAGGTCAGGGAGTTGGCACCATTCTGATTTTGCCGAAAGGATCTCACGTACCCATCTCTATCAAGCTCAACTTTCCTTCCATTAACAACATGGATGAATACGAAGCTTGTGTCGTTGGTCTGCAGGCGGCTCTCGATCTGAATGTAACTCACCTCCAGGTGTTCGGCGATTCGTAGTTAATTATCTGTCAGACGAATGGTGACTAGAAGATGAAAGATGAGAAACTGATCCCTTACCATGAGTACCTCGAGGACCTGATAGCTTGCTTCCAAGATGTGACATTCTCATATGTCCCTCGGATAAGGAATCACTTTGCCGATGCACTAGCAACTTTGGCATCAATGATAGAAATCTCGTATGGTGCTGAGATGAAGTTGATCATGATCGAGCAAAGGAATGAGCTGGCCTTCTGCCTCTAGATTGAGGAATCTACAAGGCCTGAGATAATCCACCTTGGTTCTCAGATATCAAGAATTTCCTCGAGACACTAACCTTCCCTGAGGGTACATCCAAGACGGATCGACGAACCATCCAACGTCTAGCAGCAGGCTATGTCATTTGTGGGGAATGCCTTTACAAGCTATCGTACAATAACATCTTACTCAGGTGCCCTACAGAAAGTGAAGCAACTAATATCATGAAGGAGATCCATGAAGGAGTATGCGGAGCCCACATCAGCGGTCACATGCTCACCAAGAAAATTCTGCTGCAGGGATACTTTTGGACCACTATGGAATCAGATTGTTGCAAACATGTTCAGAAATGCTACAAGTGCCAAGATCACTCTAGTCTGATACACGCTTCTGCCATTGATCTACACTGCATGACCACTCCTTGGCCATTTGCTACCTGGGGCCTTGATGTCGTCGGAATGATTAATCCGAAAGCATCAAACGGACATCGATTCATCCTCGTCGCTATTGAATACTTCACCAAGTGGGTAGAAGCAGCATCATATGCCAACATCACAGCCAGTCACGTCGAGAAGTTTCTCAAGAGTAATATTTTATGCCGATTTAGAGTACCCAAGGATATCATCATAGATAACGGCACAAACTTTATGAATAAGCACATCCGAGCCTTCTACGAGCAATACAAGATCAAGCAGCATCGCTCGTCACCTTATCGACCTCAAACTCATGGAGCCATAGAGGTTGCGAACAAGACGGTCGTCCGCATCCTTGAGAAGATGGTCGTCACTTACTGAGATTGGAGCGAAATGCTATTATTTACTTTGTGGGCCTACAGAACGTCGATATGTACTGCTACAAGGGCAACACCATTCTCCCTTGTGTATGGAACCGAGGTCATCCTACCAGTTGAGGTTGAAGTACCCTCGCTCTGAATCCTTATGGAATCAGGCTTTCCTGAAGTAGAGAGAGAGAGATCCCGCTTCGAACAATTGAACTTATTGGACGAGAAGAGACTCCTAGCCTTGTGTCACACTCAAGTTTACCAGGGGCGAATCACGCGCGCTTACAATAAACGTGTCTGAGGTCGAGATCTAAAGGTAGGAGACACTGTGTTGAAGAAGATCTTCCCATCCCTCTACGCTGAACTGAGAGGAAAGTTCAAGCCAAACTAGGAAGGACCTTACATCGTCCAAGAAGTGCTACCGGGATACGCCATTCGCCTCGCCACCATGGACGGAGATCATCTTCCTGAGCCTATCAATGCTGGATATGTCGGACGGTTCTACTCTTAGTCTATCATGACAAGGTGAGTATTGGTGAAACGGATACGTGACTGCTTAAGAACCACCCAAAAGAGGCCATCATTCCAAACACAGTAACCAGAAAGCATCCCTAAAAATGATGATATCCCTTGCGACCCCATTTGAGTCTGGGCCTTTTTAAAAAAAAAAAAAAAAAAACCCTCCCAAAAAAAAAAAATGTATGTGTATACATATACAAAAAAGAGGAAGTAAAGTTACCATCAAAATCTAAAAAATCGGAAAAGAAAAACCTCAAAAAGAGATTGCCTGAAATGGAGCAAAAAGAAAAAAAATGTTGAAAAATCACGGGGCATGTATAGTAAAACCCCCAAGGAAGAAAGTATGTTGAGAAAACTAAGTCGTATCAAGGAAACCCTTTTAGCCCAGCATACCTTCAAATCCTAACCTAACCCATGGCCAAGCTATACCCTGAAGAAAGCCCTCTTTTAGGTTCAAAAGCAGTCATAATATTTGTTAAGTCAACACAACCCGAGTTGTGAGACGACACCAGAACCCCATCCTACCGGCTATGACGGAATCGACGTCTATGTCGTGGCTGTTGAAAAAATAATGATAAAAGAAATAAAAAGAATAAAAAAATAAAATAAAAATACAAGCTCAAAGCAAGATGGACGTGATGAAAACTCGAAAGGGCATTACAGGTAAAAACAGCGAACATGTGCGGACCAGGTGAAAACCCAAAAGGGCACTTGGGGTAAGAAAGCTAAACCCATGGACGTGGTAAAAACCCTAAAGGGCGCCACGGGTAAAAAAAAGAGATAAATAAAAAAAGAAAAGAAAAGAGAAAATTTTGAAAAAGAAAGTTTTAGACTGATTGAGAAGATTGATGTTGAGGAATCCTTTTGTTACTCTTCCTATACCCTCTTGTCCGACTGGGCCGCTCATGCTAGTTCGAATCGGGTCCCGACCAAAATTGTCTTTGTGAAACCGCACCATTAAACGTATGGCCCGAGGCAAGGAGAAAGGTTTGACTCAATCCAAAGGGATCAACGTTCCAGCCTTGATAAAATCTGGAAACTCACTCAGGTCTGACTACATGAAAGAGTTCGATTATGCTCAAAATGGGACTCGTTACTCCGTCTCAAGGCATCAAAAAAAAAAAAGAGAAAGCCAAAAATAAAAAATCAAGAAAAATTCGAATACCAAAAAATGTGCATATATTTCTACTCATATTTCTAACATCATATTTCAATCTCAAAAATAAAGAAAAATAATAAAAAATCTTCGATAACAAAATTCTAAAAAAATATCTTGAAAATGAAAAAAATGTAGGTAGAAAGCTACTTTTTTTCTGTTATTTAGGATGCATTTTCTTTATATGTATAAATAAAAAAGGAACTGACCTTTTCTCGAGAAAATGCAGGAACATCACACGGTCCAAAGCCTCGAAGCAGACAGCTTCTCAGCAATGGATAAATCAGATGAAGCATCTCACCACTTACATCGGGTCTATTAAAAAAAAAGAGAGAAAATCATTTTAAAAAAGAAAGAATAAATTTGTGCTTCCCCACAGAGCTACGCACATGCGTGTTCTGATGCGGTAAACTATCGATATTTTATCAGCAACACCACTGTGCTATAGTAACGTCCTAAGTCTAAGGCATGCCTTAGATTTTGGATCCTACTTCAAGGAAGGAGCAACGGTGTCAGTCCCGGTCAAACAGTTAATGATTCGATCGAGTCGACTCCACTGCTAAATCTTTGCGATGAGCGCTCTGTTTCGGATTCATGTGAACTCTAGTGTGACAGCCTGGATTTCGGTACCCCGAAACCCGTGCCATCAATACGATCATCTTGACCGTGCCCCTTAGCTAAGCACGGAACATTGGCATGTCAAGCAAAAATAAAATAGTAAATGAAACTACAGAATTTAAATCTATATAAAAGCATTTCTCAAAAGACAGTTCTACCCTCATGCCTCTGCATGAATGGAGAACCGATCCGAACCATCGATGATAGCAAATTATCACGGATGGTTCGCCCCCAAAGAATAATCTCAATTTATACATGTACATTGTTTAGCCAAAACAAGGCTTGACATACCAAGCCGTACAAATCTCTATCCAAAAGCCCTCAAAGCGGTACAACGGAGTCCTCTAGAAGAAGTCCTCAAGAGGTGGCTCCAACTCTTCACCGGCCACAAGGTCTGACTCACCGGGGTCAGCGTCTTCTGAAGCCTCGGCAGCTGCTAGTAGTGGACCTGCAACGTATAGTCTATAGGGTGAGCTACATCCTAGCTCAATAGGAAACAGAACACAGTTGAACATATAAATTATCACTCACATATATTCCATGATATGCCATGCATGATGTGTCTATGCAGTAAATGATGAAAAATAGTTGAAAAGTATCACGTTTTACTGGTAGTTTACTCATGTCTTTTACTTATTCATGAATGATGATGAAAAGGCTTAAAGCAAAACTTAAACTTTCAACTTAAGTAATCCCCGAACAATATAGCATCGAGCCCCGATGAGATACCCATTATCGTCATCTATATAGACACTTTTAACGTATTCCCTGGGAATACAAATAGTACCCAAGCCCCTTTCCCCTGGGGATTGGTGGCGGGGTTTCACTTGTCTCAATCAACACCCCTGGGGTGTGCTTATTGTGTACGGATAAGCCTCTGCACTGGCCTACGGTTTCGCCGCCGTATCGGTCACGGATATCCTGCCGTGTCAGTCGTGGATATCCCGCCACGTCGGTGGGGTACCCTATCAAACCTTAAATAACAAAAATATCGGTGCCTTACATATAGTTATTCACCGTGTAAATGTGCTATTTTATATCAGTTAGGCCCTATCAAACATGATTCAATCGTGGATACATCCCTGGGATGTATCCATTCACTTGTATCACACCTGATGCTCTAATCTCTTTACTTCTTCATCCCCTGGGGATGGCTCATTATGATTACTTTTATTTATGTCACACACACACACTTTTCCCAACTCTTTAAGCAATAAAACATTTGGAATTTCAAATCTATATCACTACATACATGCTCTTGTAAAATAAGGTACATGTTCAAGGAGTTCCCTACCTCAAGTCTTCGTTTGATCAACGCATCAAGGTCCCACGTGGCTCCTTGTGCACTTGCTCACACGTACCACCTATGGTACCACATAACATGTGAAACACATCACTAAGGATGTAATAAAGGAGGTCCAAGACCCCCCAAGAATCTCAAAGTTAAACTCAGAAGTCAACATAAATTGGCCCAGTCGATTAATCAATTTCCAAAATCGATTAATCGAAAGTAAATATCGATTAATCGATTCTCAAATCGATTAATCGAGATTTCCATTCGATTAATCGAAACCCAATTCGATTAATCGAAATTCTCTGCTCTTTCAAGTCGATTCTCAATTCGAGTAATCGAGTTTCCAAAATCGATTAATCGATCCCAAATCGATTAATCGAAATTACAAATCGATTAATCGAATCTTCATTTCGATTAGTCGATTTCATCAAGCCCATTTCTTTTCTTCACTGGAGTCCACTATAGGCTCCCAGTCGATTAATCGATTCTCAAATCGATTAATCGAGATTCAAGGTCGATTAATCGAAACTCAATTCGATTAATCGAAATCGGGGTCCTCTGACTTTTCAACTTCCTGGCCAATTTCAATTAATCGAAACCCAATTTCGATTAATCAAAATTGCCAGATTTTGCCCCCTTGAGGCTGTTCTTCCAAATCTTTCTCCATTTATTTTCCTTCTTTTTCTAAGCCTTTTTACCATACATTTTACACCATTCTAACTACGATTAACCTCCCATATCTTATGCATTTAATTCACAAAAAATTTACCTCAATCAAATTTCAATTTGATTAGATCTAGTTGTTGGAAAGGCTAGGGTTCCAGCTTTGGCTCTAATGGATCCAAACCGTGTCGAATCCGGCTTTTATCGCTTGAATCCCTCTTCCAATCAGTTGCAATAACTTCTCTCTTTACTTTTCTCTCTCTCTCTCTCTTCTTTACTCTCCTTCAACAACCAAAATATAGATTTTAGGGTTATTAAGCCCTTTTATCTATCCACTTCCTTGTGTGTTGAGCACATACACCGCTGTAGGTGTATGCGACTTCACATTCACATCACACACCACGCAGTCAGTCAAACTATTGCATCTCATCCATTCATCACACTCTATGCTAACCATTGGACTCCTAATTGGTCAAACCTGTGACCAATCGGGCACAGATCCCGAGGTCACTGTTTAACGTGATTTTTTGGGGTATTACATCTAGTGTCTTTAGCTTCAGATTTGTTGGAAAATGTCAATCGTTGGTAGAGACCAACCTGTTGAGAATGAGATCACGTATCAATCAGACTATGTGCAACCATGCATCTGGAAGGGTTCATTTCCCCTTTATTTTCTACAGGCTTAAAACCTGTATTGACAACGATATCCCTGTAAAGTATACACCATGCGTCTGGGTATCCGTATGATGGTCGTTTATTCTCATAAATTGTACTCAGGGAGGTCCGGATTGGGACTTTCATCGCCTTTGTTGTTGCTTATTGCCCCTGATGGGTGCATGATTATGCATAGGTGAATAAGGCTTATGATCATTGTTGGCAGAGACCATAATTGGATGTCCCTTTAGGGGGATACCCAATGTTTGGCTGAACCTAATCAAGGTAGTTGAAGTTGGATGCTCTAGGTCATGTTGATCCGGGGCACATCTTCGAAAATGGCACGTCCTCCCAAAAAGCGTTGCGACCTCTATTCACTCCGCTCGGGTAGTCATGCTAAATAAACTTCGGGATCGATGGGTTCGCCCAAAGATCTCAAACCCTGCTTTCAACAGGGGCACCCTCGAATAGTCAGATGGGACAGTCAAATGCCTCGTAGGATTGGACGTAAATTGTGGAGCCTTATATAGTTTTGCTTAGCGTCTATCTTTAAGTGTGGGTCGATCACCCCTCTTACTTGTGAAGCTGTTGTATTCAGAATGAATCTTAAACATCAAATACCTTCAAATCATCTCGAGAAGTGAATGTTTGGCCTGGCATACAGGGCTTTCGCAACTCGTTCCACCTCAGTTATGTCCAGTAATGTCGCTAAGCACTTGGGGACCGATTACCTTGATAAACGAATGTTTAGCCTGACATCCAGGGCTTTCATTTTCTCACCATGTTACCCGTCTGATGTTTGAAGTTCGTTCTAAATGTAGCAGACCCCTTAGTAATGCCTTGGGCCTCTTCAGATGTCTCTTTTCTTTGGCATTCGATCATTAGTGATCGGATACCAAAGAGGGGCATCTGTAGACACAAATTTGGCCTAAGGCTCGATCGAAATACATTTCGAGAGAGGCGTGCCTCCGAGCTTTTGATGGTATATATGGAATCCTTCCAAACCCTGAGGAATCATTCCAAAACCCTTAGAAATCATCCTGAACCCTTAGGAATCAATCATAGCCTTCCCAAACCAATTAGAACCCTTCTCAGGCACAATTCAAACTCCCGTGAATAGCGGTTAGAAAGAGGAGTACCAATATTTTTATAGATAGTTTTCCAACCTAAGGTATATACCATTGTAACGTAGAGCTTTCCATCTTTCCAACGAACTAAGAATCGCCTAATTTAGAGTTGTATATCAAAAACTATGGCGAAATAAAGATCACAAATTTGTGTAGGAAATTGCAAAATTGAACCCATAGAGCTAGTTTCGAACCCTCCTGAGCAGTGGTTAAAGAGAGTAATTTCAAAATTTACATAAACCTCTTCTAAATTTGAGTTATATATCATTAGAAAGAGGACTTTCCCAGCTTTCCAACAAGCCAAAAATCGCCTCAATCAGAGTTATACATCAAAAGTTATGGCGAAATAAAAATCGCGAATTTATGCATGAAATTGTAAAACCGAGCTGGGCCCCTGCGGGTCTTCAACTTCCAACAGTTTGGGCCTGGTTTTCCTTCAAAAAATAGCCAAAATTGACATTGGGGGTCGGCCTGACTTGTGGATCATCCCAAAGTCTGGGATGTGTTTCTTTAGGACCCTAGTGACCCTATTATCTTAGGTTATCTCCCATTTGCCATTCAAGTCACCACCCTTTCATCTACCATTAAACCAAAATCTCTCTTCTCCAAGCTCTAGAAAACCCCAAAAAATTTAGATTGTCCATTACCTAATTGTTAACCCTAATTAGCTTCTAAGTAGCCTCCTAACTCACCCTTTTCCTATAAATAGAGCCCCCCTCCCCTTGGATTAAAGGTTGAGAATTTTGACCTAAGAGAGAAAGAGCTTAAGTGAAAAGATCTTTCCCCCTTTAGTGCACATTTCTCATACAAAAATCAGAATTCAAAACCTCCTTCCCACCCTTGCCTTTCATCAAAAGCCTCTAGGTTAGATGTGTGTTCTACCCTAGCACCCTCCTTCTATCTCTTAGTTATCTCCCTTAAGAGTTAGAACTCATTCTCAAGTCATTCAAGCCTTCAAGAGCTCATCAAAAGCAAGCCACGCAAGGCTCCCCTACGGTGCTACAAGGGCCCGAGGGCTCCGGTTCTCCCCTTTCTTCTCCTATCTCTTTTAGCTCTTCCCATTCGCCCATTTGTGCCATTACACCGCCAAATTTTCGGTAGGAACGGAGGGGCACAAATAGGATTTAAGGCCCATTTAGGCAAGAGGAAGCCATTTTCTTTTATTTTACTTTTTTTGTGTTGGCCATTAGTAGAGACTGCGTTAAGCGAGTTGATTGGGTGCCTAACACCTTTCCGATCGATAACCGAAGCCCCTACCCAAGAGCCTTTGGTGTGGACCGAATTCAGAGTCATATTTTTAGTACTTCGGTGCTCATAAAAATGAACTAGATATTCCGGGACACCAACAGCTCCAGGTGACGACTCTATATTTTTGTTAGCGAGCGCATCGCCGCCACGGAATCGTCACAAATCCCACGGTTGCACACAATGCCCATAATATATTATGGTGTTTGAAATAGGTGAAATTGGACCTAGTCCAACCCCGGTTTGGTCGTGTGCAACACACATACTCCACACACAGGTTCGAGTTCCAAGTTAGTGCTCGAACTAGAACTTGGTTTCAGATTTGGGTATTGGGTGCACTTATCAGACTAAGATAAATGGGTCAGAGACCGTGTTTCAGGCATCAAAAGTTTGACCAAGGTCAAATCGGTCAAAGCAATCGCATGATCATCCAGGGTCAACTGGTCAACGATAGAAAAAAATCAGGGTTGTTATATATATATATATATATATATATATATATATATATATATATATATATATATATATTTGCCACAGCTGTCTTATAAAATCAGATTTTAAGCCACAGGTGCCTTAAAATCTGATTTTTTTTTTCACTTTATATTAGCCACAGGTGCCGTGTGTATATATATATATATATATATATATATATATATATTTGCTATCTATTTATTGATATTTGTCTATTCCTGATTAATTAGTTGATTTTTTTTCTTCCTCTAGAAAAAATATATATATTAAAAAATAGTAAAAAATTAAAAAAATAAATAATATTAATGATTAATAAATAAAAATAAAATTATTAATACTTTTAAAAAAAAAATTATAAATGGTCTCGTCATGACCTCGCCACAACGCCTTAACTACATTGGGGTTGAGTAGCCATTTTTAGGTCCAACCAAACCGACTCAAGGGTAAGGTCGGGCTCAATCTGACTTAACCCTGTGGTCCGACCCAAAATCCCGATCATCAATAAACAAGAGAATTATAATTAGAAGTGATGGAAGTTTTAATATGTTCGATTTGTTAAACATTTTGATTAGGTGCCTCATCTTTTTGAAAGAGGGTGGTTCAGCCAAGCTCAGCCCTTTGGGGATCTAGGTTTCATTGAGCTTGCATTACTAATTCTAAAAGGATTTTGGAATATTTAAAAAAATGACGGGTTCTCACCTCTCACATAAACATGCTGAAACCGAAAAATGACTGCCAAGTTTTCTAATGCAAAACATGGAATATGTGAAGATACTTGAACATTCTTGTATGTAAAAGAATACTTCATATTAACTTGTCAAGATTGCAAATAAATAGTTCCAAACCTGAGAATTTTACAGATCTCCAATTTCTGCATTTATTTAAAAAGATAAAAAAAAATATTGGCCTGTCTCCATGTCCTCTATTTTTTGCATGTCTATTTCATTGTCACAAAAATCGATGATTATTTTTCTTTTTAAAAAAGCTAAAATTCTCCGAATTAAGGATGTGCCGAATGAATTGTCGATTGATTGGTTGATTCAGCAAGGCACCTTTTATTGGCGATTTTTGTTATTTTGTACCGAATTTAAGTAAGATTAATAATGCATATTCATTTATTTGGGTGCATCGATTATGCAATTATAGATGTTCCTTTCATCGAACACTTTATAAATGAATTTTTTATATTAAAAACATTGTTTCTATATCTGGAATTTGTGACTATTATGTATTAAAACTAATATTTCCCAATGTTTCTACTTATCTATTATTATTCAGGAAATTTTGCTCTGACATTTAGGAAAATTTTGAGTGAATTCCACTACATTATTTAGAGCAAACTTTTTGTGGGGGGTCTATAAAATTTCAGGAAAATTTGGTGAAATTAAAAACATTATGTATTATTATTACTTTTTTTTTCTTCTAAATTTCACTGAAATTTCCTGTATTTTTTAGAATCGGCCCCCTTCTGAATTATTTCCATATCCTGATTTACTATGATCTGCATTAGCAAACTATTGACCATAATTACGAATTCTCTCTAAACCCCCACAAACTGTAAACTGATTTAACAGGCATAATAGTATTTATTTGGGCTATTTCTTTAATCTCACTAGAGAGTAGCAAACCTTGTATAAAAAAATTGTCTACGGACAGGCAATTATGTTTTTCACATTACATGGGAAGTCCAACAATTTTTTAAAACTAACATTTCATATGTAATTTACACAATTAGTTAGCTTTGTCCTGACGCGCTTGCCTGAACTGCCACCCCTCTAACCGTTGTCTATGGTCGGGGCCGTGACGACCTTCTTGGCATTCATGCCACATGCCAAGATATCACTAGTGAATAGGCTCTCTTACTGTGGGAGTTATTTTTTGTTTTCATATCTCCATTACCATATTTAAGCATAGGCTAAAGGGTTTATTTGTTCATATTTAGAACTGATCCATTGAAAAAGATAGTTGATAACAGGAGCATGACTCTAACAGAAGCTAATTAGATTTTAGCTTGACCACCTATCGGAATGGGTTTATTTGCCACTAGTTAAATTAATACTCAAACATTGCTAGCGTAGCATTAGTTGAATCCAAAACTTTTCATCTTCCCTCGTTAATCTCGTCATAGCCATGTTATATTAAAATTTTAGTCATAACTCAATGCGTGATGGGCTTGCAGTCCTGGGTTTGTTGGAAAGTTCATTCATTAATCAATCCATCAGAGTCTTGAGGTGTTTTGTCATTGGTCACACACAAACCACTGATATCCCGAGTGAAAAAAATCCATCCTCAGCTACTTGCATCATTTTTATCTCTTATATTATCTCTGTGGTTGTATTGTTATGTTGGAAAATCCCGCAGAATGATTATTGGTTTGATAGTTAATGTTTTCCGAATCCGAATGAAAACCTGGGACACTCTTTCTTAGCCATATATATTCGTCGAGAACCCGGGTGAGGTCATCCATCTTTACATTGGCGTCTTTCTTAGTAGCTTGGGGGTGAGTTCTCCCTTGGCAATTGTTACTAACGAAGGTGTTCGCAGTCTGCCTCGGTGGCGACCTATGAGGAGACATAGCACTGGGAGTGGGAGGCGGCTTCTCCTTTCTTCGTTGCTCTTGCTCATCTCTCTCTTGTTGTTCCTTGGTGGCTCTGTAGATGGCTCCCAGACTCTGAAGTAATTCCTGGGCTTCTGGTCCTCCCCTCGATAGCGTATGGAGATTCAGACCTATGACTTGCTCGGTCGTATAATTTTGCCCGATGGCGCTCTCTCTTCGACCATCATTATTGCTGGTACTCGGAGGTGTATGTGGTATTTGTTCGTTTTCTCCAGCCATGTTAATCTCGGGAGGCAGAGACGGCTCATCATCATATGTGGGATTATCGTGAAACCCCCATAAGGGCGGGTCATTGCTATTGGTGAAGTATATCCGGCGTATTCTGGACATCTTTACTTTTTATGAGCGCTTATATGTTCACGGTGGTTCTCGTGCGAGTGTGTCTAAGTAATGATTAAAATAAAGCAAAAAAATAAAGCAAGAAAATAAAACTAAACTAAACTAACTAATACTACTCTAGCAAAAGAAGTCCCACCGTAATCGTCAGTCTGTTGGTATGCGTTTTTTCTAAGGCCCTTTCAGATCTCAGAATAAGTGGCCCAATTCAGTCCTAGTGGACTCCGTTTGCAATGGGGGGAAAGTCTATGGAATAATAAAAGGAAATATTTAAATGTAGAAAATAAAAGAAGGATAATTTTAAATGGGGAATACCTGGGTTGATGCAATCGCCAGCTACATATATTTATCGATGCTTTAACACTTCACTGATCACACTTTGGGCATAGGCTAAACCCTCTACTGAACATCGGCTGGCCAACTTCAGCAGCTAGGGGTTGCTTATAGTCTATCTAGTTTGGTTTCCTATTCCTACGGGGACCTATCTAAAAGGGGGGTGGTGGCCCACTATGCTAAGGAGGATCGGTCCCGTTTCCAGGTACCCTCCATAAGCTCCCTTGGGCAAATTAGGATGGCTAGAGTTATTTTGGAAAGATTAGGAATGGATAGGGTCCTAATTGGCTCCAGGCTAAGAAATTGGGCAGAGGTTTCCTAAGGATCTAAGGCCAGGCACTTCCTCCTTCAATACTCCTTCGAGAGTCAAGGCTAGCTGACCAATACCGCTAGCTTGACTACCTGAGGTTTCTAGAGAAGAGTCTACAGGGTGCAGCTCAACCTCTTTCTTTGAAAACCTCAGAGAGAATCTCGAATTTTCTAAAAGGAAGAAGCTTAGAAGAGATAATTGTGTAGAGATTTTGTGTTGAATGGTTGTGGGGTCGGGGTCCTTTTATAGGTGTATGGGTAATTATGCGCATAGGGGAATGTGTGTAATTGGTGAATTGTGTGCATGGAACTATGCGCTTAATTGTCCGAAAGTTGGTCACCAACTGGGGAATAATCGGTTGACTGGCTCAACCAGTGTCCTAATCCTATTAGGACATGGAACCAATTATGTGCATGTGAATATGCGCATAATTCAATTATGCGAATGGGTCCATGTGCATAACTGAGGTTTTAGGGCGATCTTTGGAATCTAAAGCCTGGTCCAACTCGGGACCAATTGTGCACATGCGCAATCAATTGCGCGCATGCGCAATCGAAGACTACAGGTTGTGCTAGGAAAGGAAATCTGGTCCAATTAGGAAAAATTGCATGCGTGGAGTCACTCGTGCAACCAAATTACATGCCATGGTATATGCACGTAATTCGGGAGCTTCTTGGGTCGGATCTGAGTTAATGGGTTGAGGTTTCAACCCATAACTCCCCCATACACTGTTTGTATGGTGTATGAGTCCCAAGTATGGGGTTTTAGGGCCTTTGGAAAGGGTTGGTCCCTTTCTGAAGATCATGGGTAAGGTCAAGGTTGATCGAACAGGTTTGTATTCTTTGAGAGGGCGAAAATGGAGTGTCTACACCCATGGAAAGAATGAGCAGGGAATATGCATTGGAAACACAGTTAAGAAGAAGTCTAGCTCACATCACCATCTGGGACTTATGACGTCTCTGTCACACTTCCAAGCTCTAATGGGAGCCCTGAAAGATGCTCATGTCTTCGAAAAAGTTTCCCCAGATGAGATGAGGCAGATGATTGGGCAGGTGTTGGCTCCTAATGTCATCTCATTTTCAGACGCCGATCTCTCGATCGAAGGAGGCAACCATTCCTGATCCCTCAATATTACGACAAAAACGGCAAACTTGGTGATCCCTTTGGTGCTAATAGACAACAGCTCTAAACTAAATGTGTGCCCTTTGAGAACTGCGACCCGAATAGGGGTCAATCTATCGACATACAAGGAGAGAAGTGATAGGAGAAGTCGATCTTGAGCTCACCATTGGGCTAATGACCTTCTCCATCCCGTTCTAGGTCATAGATATCAAATTCGTATTTAATCTACTGCTTAGGCACTCGTGGCTGCACGAAACTGGGGCAGTACCCTCAACCCTACACCAGAAGCTTAAGTCCATCTCGGAGGAGAAAGTTATAGCAATCTTAGGGGAAGGACGAGAAGAGTGAGAAAGAGTCACACACAGCATAGAAAATCTTAAAGTGCTAGATGTGCCGCACACGACTGAAGACACAGATCTCCACAATTTTCAGTATGATGTGTCAACAGTAGCACAAGAACCCTTTAGAAAAGTCACTATAAAATCGGGGGAGGAATGATTGCAGCGGTAGCGATGCTCCAGAAATGAGGATACCAGAAAGGAAAGGGATTGGGTCCTCGCCTGCAAGGTATAAGAGACCCGATCAGAGAATGGGGCGGACAACAGATCAAATTCGCTTTAAGATACAAACCTACCAAAGAATATATCCAAGAGGCCAAGGAAAAGGCCCGCACCACTGTCGTCGCCAAGGCCAGGGGGATAGACCTAGAGGATGAACCCTGTCCGCGGCCACACATCAGGAGCACGTTCGTGAGCGGTTGTCACGATCAACCAAAATGGGGCAACTCAGCTAACCCTGCAAAAAAAAAAAAGCCACTGTCCATGAAACTAATTCATAAATCATTCCCCCTGAGATCGAAATAGACCTGACCTCCCTATCACTTTTTGAGGGGGAGGTGCCCTTGCCAGTACAACCACCCGTCCTAAACATTGCAAACCTGTGTTAATATTTGAGGACCAGATTCAAGACAAACCCATGGTAAACATGTTGGAAGATGACCCCGGAAAACTATCTCACTCCCCCTCTTCCACAGAGCAAGGTAAAGGGGTAACACCTCAAGAAAGGAATTGGGCATCAATGCCCATAACTTTGGAAGCTTCTGGTGGCCTGAAATTTGGCACCCGCTTCCAAAAAAAACGACTTATAAAAAGTGAGGATAGCCCTTGGCAAGTGATGCCATGCATGTACAGATACGCGCCTTGCCAGGGGCCCACCTCTGAAGAAAAGAAAAACCATAAAAAATAGAAAAATTGCAAAAAAATCTAAAATATTATCTTTTAAAATTCCCGAGAAAAAGAAAATTGATGCCTTAAATGAAGAAAAACTCATCCGACAAGAAATCGACCTCTTTGTTGTAGAAATACAGGGAGAGATGGGGGTCGCAAATCTGGATGAGGAGACCCAAGCTGAGGAGCTTCCCAATGAGCTCCTTGAGTAGTACGCCGATTTTGAGAATGGCCCTACCCCGATCATTTAAGAGACTGAAAAAGTCAATTTGGGAACTAAGGAAGATCCTAAAATCACCAAGATCGGAATGTCGTTGTCTCCCGTGGAAAGAAAATGCATGATTGATTTCCTTCGATCATACCGAGACGTCTTCGCATGATCATACGAGGATATGCCTGATTCAGATACCGATTTTATCAAGCATGAGTTATCGTTGTATCCTAATGTAAAGCTCGTCAGGTAGAAATTGAGGTGTCTCCGATTAGAATGGATGTTAAAAGTAATAGACGAGGTCATAATGCAATACAATGTGGGTTTCCTCATGGTCTCCAAATACTCACAGTGGCTAGCCAACGTTGTAACAGTGCCGAAGAAGGGCGAAAAGGTTCGCATGTATATCGATTTCAGAAATCTCAACAAGGCGAGCCCAAAAGACGACTTCCCTTTGCCACACATCGATATCTTGGTCGATAATACTGTCAGACATGAAATTCTCTCGTTCATGGACGGGTTTTTCGATTATAATCAAATCAAAATGGCAGAGGCGGACCAAAAAAAGATAGCATTCATCACTCCGTGGGGCACTTTCTGCTACTGAATCATGCCGTTTGGATTAAAGAGCATCAGGGCAACATATCATAGGGCAATGACAACACTATTCCACGACATGATGCATAGATAAATCGAGGTGTACATTGACAACATGATCACTAAGTCACAGGAAAGAAATGATCATTTGGTAAAGCTATTACAAAGACTGAGAAAAGATTGGTTGTGTCTGAACCCACAGAAATACACATTCGAAGCCATGTCAGGAAAGCTGTTGGGCTTCATCGTCAGTAGGAGAGGCATCGAAGTCGACCAAGTAAAGTGAAAGTTATCGTCGAAATGCCTCCGCCATCTATCGAGAAAGAGATCAGAATATTCTTAAGCAAAATACAGTACATCAGTCAGTTTATTGCACAACTCACTCCTATCTGTACATCAATCTTCAAGCTATTGAGGAAAGATTCGCCCGTTGAATGAAACGATGATTGTCAAGCTACATTCGATAAAATCAAGGGTTATCTTCTCAACCCTCCCGTCTTGGTACCACCAGTCCCCGGGAGACCGCTCTTAATGTACATCTCTACAACAGAATTCTTAATGGGATGTGTCCTAGGACAACATGATGAAACCAGAAAAAAGGAGTAGGCCATCTACTATCTAAGTAAGAAGTTCACTTATTATGAGATACACTATTCTCATTTGGAGAAATCATGTCTGGCTTTCATTTGGGCTACACAGATGCTTCGACACTACTTGTTATCTCAGGTGGTTCTCCTTCTAGCGAGAATGGACCCTTTGAAGTACTTATTCGAAAAGTCGACTCTCGTTGCCGGACTGCATGTTGGCAGCTCCTCTTATCAGAATTTGATATCGCATATGTCACACAGAAGTCAATTAAGGGGCAAGAACTTGCCGATCATCTTGCTGAGAATCTCTTACCTGATTACGAGCCTCTGAAAACTAAGTTCCTTGATGAAGACATCTTGTTCATGACAGAAGATAACACAGAAGAGGCAGAGGGTTCTTAGGTAATGCACTTTGATGGGGCATCGAATCCTGAACGTCAAGGAGTTGGTGTTGTTTTAATCTCGCCAAAAGGATCCTACATACCTGTCTCTGTCAAGCTCAATTTCCCTTACACTAACAACATGGCTGAGTATGAAGTCTGTGTAGCCGGTTTACAAGTAGCTCTCAACCTGAACGTAACTCATCTCAAGGTATTTGGTGACTCACAGCTAATCATATACCAGATCAATGGAGATTGAAAGATAAAAGATGAAAAGTTGATCCCGTACCACGAGACCTTGAAGATCTAATCGCATGGTTTGACAATGTTACCTTCTCCTATGTCCCGTGAGCAAGAAATTATTTTGCTAATGAGCTATCAACGTTGGCATCCATGGTCGAAGTCCCTTATGACGTCGAGATGAAACCAATCATGATCGGACAGAGAAATGAGTCGACCTTCTGCCTCTAAATCAAAGGATCAACAAAGCCAGATGATGAGCCTCCATGGTTCTCAGATATCAAGAACTTCCTCAAAATGTGAACATTCCCTAAAGGCACGCCCAAGACAGACAAGCGGACCATCCAACGTTTAGCGTCGAATTACGTTATCTGTGGCGAATGTCTCTACAAGCAATCATATAATAATATTCTGCTCCAATGCCTAACTGAGAGCGAGGCAGCCAACATCGTGAAAGAGATCCATGAAGGGGAATGTGGAGCTCATGTCAATGGACACATGCTCGCTAAAACGATCCTACGACAAGAGTATTTTTGAACCACCATGGAAACTGACTATTGCAAGTGCATTCAAAAGTGCTATAAATGCCAAGAATACTCTAGTCTGATACATGCTCCGACTATAGATCTCCATAGCATGACCACTCTATGGTTGTTTGCCACCTAGGGCCTAGATGTCGTCGGAAAGGTCAATCCAAAAGCTTCTAATGGGCATCAGCTCATCCTCGACGCCATCAAATATTTCACCAAATGAGTAGAGGCAGCTTTCTTTATGAAGTTTATCAAGAACAACATCGTTTACCAATTCGGCATGCCCAAGGATATCATCACAGATAACGACACCAATTTTACGAACAAGCGCATCAGAGCCTTCTGCGAGTAGTACAAAATCAAACATCATTGTTCATCACCATATCGGTCGGAAACCAATGGATCCATAGAGGCTGCTAACATGACAGTCGTCTACATCCTCAAGAAGATAGTTGTCACATATCGAGAGTGGAGTGAAATGTTTCCTTTCGCACTATGGGCCTTTCGAACGTCAATCTGTACCGCTATAGGGGCAACACCGTTTTCCCTTGTGGATGGAACTGAGGCTGTGCTACCAGTTGATGTCGAGGTACCCTCACTTGGTATCCGCTTCGAGTCTAACCTATCGGAAGTCGAAAGAGAGATTTCATTTCTAACAACTAAACCTGGTCAATGAGAAAAGGCTCCAAGCTTTGTGCCACACCCAGGTCTATCAAGGAAGAATCGCACGTGCTTACAACAAATATGAACGCATCCGAGCATTAAATGTGGGTGACATGGTACTCAAGAAAATTTTCCCTTCTCTCCACACTGATCCAAGAGAGAAATTCAAGCCCAACTGGGAAAGACCCTACATCATCAGAGAAGTACTTCCTGCATACGCATTTCAGCTCGCCACAATGGATGGAGATCGCTTTCCTGAGCTGATCAATGTTGGTTACGAACAATGATTCTTCTCCTAGTCTCCTACGGCAAGGTAAGTATTAATAAAAAATGGATACCTGACTACTTAAGGGCCCCTTAAAAGAGGCCATCATTTCAAAGCCAAGTAGTCAAAAAGTGTCCCTTAATGCTCATACCATTTTTCTATCCAATTTGAGCTAATAGCCTTTCTTTCATAAACTCCTCCAATAAAAAGAAAAAATATTTGTATGTATCAAAAAAAAAAAAGAGAGAGAAACTCCCAAAGCAAGAAGCAAAGGAGTTATCATCAAAATAAAAAAAAATCAGAAAAGCGTAATTCCAAAAATAGGATGTCTAAAAAGTAAGAAAAAAGAAGAAAAAAATAGAAAA
This sequence comes from Chloranthus sessilifolius, assembly GCA_021018995.1. Classification (NCBI taxonomy): domain Eukaryota; kingdom Viridiplantae; phylum Streptophyta; class Magnoliopsida; order Chloranthales; family Chloranthaceae; genus Chloranthus; species Chloranthus sessilifolius. Next base: position 93,104,282 of record CM037592.1, read on the forward strand.
AAAAATAAGGGATAGAAAAATCATGAGGCATATACAGTAAAAATCCTCCAAGGAATAAGTTTATTACGGTAGCTGGAACCCAATAAAAAAAAACCTTTAAACCCAATAATACCTTCGAAATTCCTAACCTATCCCTTCTAACCCATGGCCACGATATATCCCTGAAGAAATTCCTCTTTAAGGTCTACGAGCAGTCATGATATCCGTTGAGTCAAGTACGAGCCAAGTTGAGAGACAATAAAAGAATTTCATCTAGACAGCTATGATGGAATCAGCGTCCATATCGTGGCCTTTGAAAAAAAAAATTATGAGCTTAAAAGCAAATTAAACATGATGAAAACCCGTAAGGGCACCACGGGTAAAAAGATTGAGCTTGTGCGGATCATGTGAAAACCTGAAAAGGCACCTGGGGTAAAAAAGTAAATACTCATGGACGTAGTGAAAACCCGAAAGGACGCTACATGTAAAAAAGAAGGAGATAATAGGCATGGCGAAAACCCATCTTGGGCACTGTGAGTAAAAATATTTTTAAAAAAATAAAAAAGAAAAAAGAAAATATCATCAGTTGCTCCTTTAGTTACACTCTCGGGTTATCTGGTTGCCAATTGGACCGCTCATGTTAGCTCAAATCAGGTCCTGATCAGGTGTATCTTCAGGTTGTACCGTCAAACGCATGACCAGAGGTAAGGATAAAAGGTTAACTCAATCCAAAGGGATGGACGCTCCGACCTTGGTAAAATTCTGAACTTCATTCAGGCCCAACCGCATGAACGGGTTCGACTATTCTCAAAATGGGACTCGTTACCTCCTCTCACATTTAAGGCATCAAAAAGAAATGAAGAAAAGAAAAATGTGTATACCAAAAAAAAAAAGAGTTCTCCTTTTGTCATTTTGTACTCTGCTTGCGCCACGTCTCAAAAAATAATTGGTGTGACGTGCTTTCCACCTTTACATTTTTGAAAAAAAAATGCACATAAACAACAACAAAAAAAAAATCCGTTAGGGGTTTTATACCCCTTTCCTTTTATATTTGATCTATTTTGAGGTATGTGCAGGTCAGGTCAACAGCCCAACTCGCGTTCTAAGTCACGGATTTTCTGAAAAACGGTGTCTTCGCGAGCATTTTGGTCACTCATCTACCAACCATGAAGGCCTTTGTAGAACTTCTTGGAAGCATCAGTAGAACCGAGGGCCTCATTCAAGACTCCTTCCAGACGAAGGCTCTCACGTTCAAAAGCCGCAGCTTGTCCTTGCTCTTTCTAGGCGATCTTACAAAAAGAAAAAAAAAAAAAAAAAAAAAAAAAAAAAGAAAAAAAAAAGAAGAAAAAAAAATAAAAACAAAAAAAAACAAATTAATAAATATAAATATATATATAAGACTTGTCGAGTTGCACACATCCCAAAAGGCGGTTTGGCATCAATATTCGCTCCGCTCGGGTTGTTGTGCTAAATTAAAAGTTCGAGGTTGTTGAGTTCGCTCAAAAACCTCGAACCCTACCTCGGTAGGGGGACCCATGTCAATCAAAGTGGGGTAATCAATGTCTCATGATATTGGGCACAAGCCATCATTTTTTTGCTCTAATCACGCTAGCTTTTTTTTTAGCTTTTTTTTTATTCATATGAACTTGAGCGTTTTAACTTTAGATTCGTCACGAGAAATTACGGAGGAGTAGACTTTTGGTCTACACTACTCGGGCGTGTGCCCTACGAGGTTTGAGGTCCAGGTACCTCCGTTATCAAGAGAAAAGTTGATCATTAATTAAGACCAACTTGTCGAAAATGAAATTATATATCGAACAACTATGTTCAAACATAGATACAGAAGGGATCTTTTCCCGTGATTATTCTTGATTGCAGGCTTAAAAATTGTACGGTATCCCTCTAAAGTGTACGTCATGTATCTAGGTATCCGTTAGATGGTCATTTATTCATGTAAAGTATACCCAGTCATGGGTCAGGACTTCCATCGCCTTGTTATTTATTGCCCCTAATGGGTCCATATTTTTGTATAGTTGATCTGTTTGTAAGATCAACTTCAAAAGTGGCATGCACTCTCAAAAAGTGGTTCGACATCAATATTCGCTCCGCTTGGGTAGTTGTGCTAAATTAAAATTCGGGATCGATGAGTATGCTCAAAGACCCCGAACCCTACCTCATGTAGGGGCACCCGTGATCGATCAACATGAGGCAATCAATGTCTCATGAGATTGAACACAAACCATTGGATCTTCACGTCATTACTTTACGTCAATCTTTAACTATGGGTCGATTACCCTCCAGCTCGCAAGGCTCTTTTATTCAAAATGAAACTTGAACATCATGAATCATCAATCACACCATCACGGTTATATCCAGTAATGTTGTTAAGCCCTTGGGGACCGATAGTCTTGAGTAACGGACGTTTTTCTAATTATATGGGCTTCCGCTACTCTTCATATTTTTTTCTTCTTCTTGATGTTTGAGATTCGCTTTGAATATGACGGACACATTAGCATATTCCTTGGGCCTCTTCGGATGTCTCTTTCTTTGGCGTACAATCATTAGTGATCGAATATCAAAGAGGGGCATCTGTAGACTCTCAAATTTGGCCCAAGACTCGATTAACCCATACTTCGAGCATGGCATACTCCCGAGCTTCCGAAAGCATTTGTCAAACTCTTAGAGCCCATCCCGAACCCTTAGAGCTCATCCCGGACACAGAAAATCTCTCGGACCCATAGAAAGTCCAACCGAACCCTTAGAACCTGATTTGAACCAACCAAAATAATGGATAGAAAGAGAAATGTCAAAGTTTATATAGACATATGTAGGACCTGAAGCTTATACCATTGGAAAGAGGAGGTTCCCAGCTTTCCAACGAGCTAAGAATCGCCTAATTTCGAATTGTATATCAAAAGTTATGAAAAAATAAAAAATGCAGAGAAGTACAGGAAATTACACATGCGTACATACTATGTATGCATAGGCAATCTCTTGTGTAACTAAGGACAATGCCTTCTGATGTAACCATTCTCTTGAAACTTGGAACATTCTACAATTTTTCTATTTCTAGATTTAGAACTAGACTTTGATCTATCCCTTCCAGATTTTCGGTCCTCTGAACTCCCGCTAACAAATAAGTCATCCGTTTGTATATCACTATCCAAACTTTTCTTCCTCATGTCATTACAAAGCAGTGCCATTGTGATCGACTGCAGTTCAATAGTCTCCTTCCTATAGAGCTACGTAGTAACTAGGTGCTCATAAGAATAGAAAAGGAACACAAAAGCAATAGTATTTTGTCTTCATCCTTAACATCTTCTCCAACATTTAATAATTCAGATATTATTCTATTGAACTCATTAAGATGTTCGTTGAGAGGAGTACCTTCCTTCATGTTCAACTTGTACAGTTTCTTCTTGAGATACAGACCACTCGACAAAGATTTTGTCATGTAGAAACTCTCCAATTTGGCTCACAGGCGACCTCCGAGTTCTCTCGCATCACGTTGTATATAATCTCCTTCGCTAGACATAGCAGAATCACACTACACGCTTGAAGTTCAAATTCATCCCAATCACCATCAAACATATCCGTCGGCTTACCCTTAAGCCATTTCAACGCCTTGTGCAACCCTTATTAAATCAAGATATCCTGAAATTGTACTTGGTACAATTCAAAATTAATATTTCCGTCAAATTTATCCGCCTAGAACCTCGCGTTTGAAATTTTTACGGACTTTGATGTCTTCTCCGATCGTAGAATAGAAACTTGACTCTGATAACAATTTGTTGCGTGGAAGCTCACAAATAAACCAACGATTTCATGATAAACGATTAAATAAGAACACAAAATAAAAGGAAATCAAACACAATCACATAAGAGACGATATTTATGTGGTTCGGCAATTTGCCTACGTCCACAGGCAGCGACGATTTACTATACAGATGATTCCTCAAGAATACAAGAAAACTCCCAAGCCTCACAAAGCTCTTTATAAAATCTTAATTAGGTTTACCAAAGCTTTCTCTTGGCTAGAAACGTCCACACGTTTCCCTCTTTATGCATGTCCCCAAAACTGCGCGTCTAAACTAAGTCTACTTGACCGGCAAAACTCGCTTAGTCACGATCTTGGTTTAGAAGAAAATTGGTTTGCCTCTGTATTTTCTAGCATGGCATAAGAATAAGGCTTAGATCTTTTGTTTGCATGATTCCCACCGATTATCGGTGGAATGCCCAAAACTGGCCTTTCTTCATAGTCTATTATTACTTTGGTTGGAGTCTACTATTATTTTGGTTTAAGTTATTTATGCTACGACTTATGAAGCAAAGATATTGGAGTCTACTATTATTTTGGTTTAAGTTATTTATGCTACGACTTATGAAGCAAAGATACTGGTCCCTGCACATCTTTCTTTTGTGCAGGGACACATATTTCTAATGAACAAATATGGCAGTAAGGCTGTCCGAGAAATAAAATTTTCTAAAAAAGAAGCTTATTTGGAAAAAAAAATTAAATGGTAATCTAAAAGAGCCAATTGAGATATGTAATGAAATGAGACACAATATATGTCATGAACCTAATTAAAAGTATACTATATTTTATAAATGATTTTTAAGACCCAAGCTTTTTATTTTAGAAGTTACTAAACTCTACACACTTTATTTTTATTAACCGACAATTCATTTTATCGTGTCAAAATGATGAACATTTTGATGTTATTATGTGGGTTTTTCATACATGTCTATAATGTTGAAATCAGGTCATTTTAATCAGATGAAGAACCCAAACCCATGTTTTCTTTTAATATATTATTTTTTAATAAGTAAGCATTGAGGTTGTTCGATCCTCACAAGTAGGGCTGCATCCGAGCCGAGCCAGCTCGACAGCTCGGCTCAGCTCAACCCCAAAATCAGAGCTTTTGCACTCTTAAGATCGACTTGAGAGCTAGAGCCAAGCTTTTTATTTGAAGCTTGGTTGAAGTATAGCTGAGCTAGAGCTGAGCTTATAAAGCTCGGCTCGACTAGGCTCCATGTAATTAATATTTTAAAATAAATATATATTATATATAATTTTTATAATTTTCTTTTACTTTTTTCACTTATAATTAGATTGATCTAATGGTTACTTTTTAATGGATAAATACGAACCTTTATGATCCTCTATTAAAGTTTGTGATCTCTCTTCTTGTTCTCCATTAAAACTCTCTCTCTCTCTCTCTCCACAGCCATTAAAGCTCTTTCTCCATTAAAACTCTCTCTCTCTCTCTCTCTCCATAATCATTAAAGCTCTTTCTCACTCGTCTCATGAACAACTAATAGCACGGCAAATTGACCAACTAATCAATACGACCAACATCTATGCCACTACACGACATTGACTACACCTACATCACTACACAGCTTAACGCTAGTCACCATCATCTCCGTACTTTATTCGTTCCAAGGTCAGCAATCATATTAGGCTTACTTTATTCTCAAGTAAGCCTAATATGATTAATTCTTTTAATCAATATTTAGTACATTAAATTTAAACATCTTTCTCTCCAATTGATTCATCTCCATTTCAATTGATTCATTAATTTTTTTTTTAAAACTAATGGATTAAAAGAGGTTAGGGCTTTTATTTATTAAATTTTATTGAAGCTTTCACATTTATTAAATTTTGTTGAAGCTTTCACATTTATTAAAGCTTACATATATTCAAAATAAAAAGATAAGGTTTAAAAAATATTAGTAAGAAAAAATTTATAATAAAGCATATTTTGTTCGATGCTCGACTCAAGCTTGATAGAGCCGAGCTAGAACTAAGAATTTCTAGGTTGGAAGGGCTAGAGTCGAGTTCCAGCTCAGCTCGTATAAGGTAGGGTTGAGCTAGAGCTGGCCCTATCTTGGGCTCGGCCCAACTCGGTTGCAGCCCTACTCACAAGCAATTTAAAGACCAATATATATCAGCATATTGGCCCCAACAGAAGCACATATGAGCATATTGTAAAATAACATAAACAACGGTCGGTTTTTTATTTCATGTGTCACAAATTCAAAAAACAAAGGCCCTTGAATCATATATATATATATATATAGCACGCATCACTATCAAACTTGAATTTAGGGCCATTTTTGGGGATCTATGACACATGAAATAAAAAATAAGTGACTATCTAATAGGTGTGACATGATCTCAAGATCTATTTTGTTGAAGATCGGGGTCAAACATGATCTCTATCATCTAATCGAAAGCAATCAATGATTTTTAAGGGTATGGGATGTGGGGGCTTTCAGAGAACAAGTGGGCGCGACAAAGGCATTTTGGTAATCCTCTCATAAAACTCATCTTGTAGGATAAAGGAAAGATGGACCCATTTCTCGTCATCAGCACTCAAAATATGGGATCATGTTGCAAACAAGGATTAAAAATTCGGTTTTCATTTCAGTTTCAGGCTGGACTGAAACCGAAATCTCGGTCGAAAACTTCAATCCAATACAAAAAAAAAAACGATAATTTTCATTTCGGTCTGGACCGAAACCACTGCGTTTCTGCTGATAACTTCAGTTATCGGCCGAAATTTTGATCCATGGTTGCAAAGCTCCATGCACTCCCCAAGATTCACAAAATTCGAGAAAAATTGATAAATTTTGGAAAGAATTCGGGAAGCATTTGGAAAAAGTAATTGAAATATTAATTAAAATTACTAAAAACTATATATTATTTTGATAAAAATGAAAAGAAATCGGAAAAAACCGTAAAAAAAACACGTTTAACACAAACATCATGATTTTCTTGGAAATAGGTGTATTTTTTGAAGAAAAAAATGCATTTTAAATGTGTTTTCGTTGCTTCATGAAAAAAAAAATGCATTTTAAACGATTTTTTTTTTCATAAAATCGGAGATTTTGGTAACTATGCTGACAATTACCCTATGATGACGGGCAAGTATTAACCACACTAGCCAGAATTTAGGCTTGCCCAACCTTCTCTCCACTTGACCCGACCCAAAAAACAAAAGATTGGGCTGACCCAGTCAAATCCCCTAAGACCTTATTTATATATAAAATAACGGATCCTGTCGGTCAAAATTTTCCCCGACCCGACCTAACCTGACCATTGAGTCTGGTCGACCCCGACATGTCAATTTTGTTTGTCAGACCCAACAAAAGCCAAGTTTATCTGCTTGGCCAGGTTAAAAACGGGGTCCAGCGGGTTCGGAAATGGGCCAACCTGACAGCCCTAATATGGATCCAAGAATTTCATTCTTGTTTCCAACATATCTGAAAACGAGGAAAAAATTTTGAGTGGCGTTATTCACACCCGTTTTTCATGTGAAGAGTAAAAAAAATGTTGATTGTTTTGAATCAGATGATGGAGATCGTTTGTCGTCCCAATCTTCCACTCAAGAGATTTTGAGAACATGGCGCACTTATAGACGGTCAATGTTGGTTCCATGTGACACACATCCCCAATAGTGATTGTCTGGTAGGTATGCCTATGTTCCCAATCACTTTCGGGATGTGTGCCATGTGGAATCAAGATCTAACCGTCTGATAAGTGCGCCATAATGTAAAGATACATTGTGTGGAAGATTGAAACGATAAACGATCTCCATCATCTGATTGAAAGCAGTCAGTGATTTTTTCCTCCCTTCACATGAAAAGAAGTGTGAATAGCCCCTCTCTAATTTTTCCGTTCTTACACAAAAACAGAGGCAAGTCGACATGCATTATTCGGGAACGATTATGAACATTCACTTTGTTTGAATAACGTTGTAAGATATCCAATTCATAGTATTATGAAGTGGAAATAGAGGCAATCACTGATGTAATGTGCTACGGAATCTGAGCCATCAAAATTACTACTTTCAAATTTCTCCAGCGAGCGATTTGGGGTGGTCCGATCGATCACTGAGATTGTAACAGCTGCCATATTTTAAAACACTATCGGGTATGGACACGAGTCAGGTCAGGCATGTGCCTAACACGGGACACAATGGCTTAGGTCATTTAGTAAACTGAAATTAAGTACCATGTACATTTCTACCTGTGTATTAAAAAGACACTTGACTTTAGACCATTCCATATAACTCTATTGGTGTATTATAACAGACACTTTGAGTTTTCACATTTATAGATAACCATTAATTAGGGATACACGTAATGAAATTTCATATGAGCAGAAATTATATAATATATAAAGTGTATCAGAGTTACACTTGAAATTTGTAATCAGCCATATACATTAAAGGTGTCTTAGTCAATATATACGTAATAAAAATGCTATCTATAAAAAGCCTCTATATATAATGTAATTGCTTTACACTAGAGCTGCCCTCTGCTATGCATGTTTCATTTGTGTTAGCATTACGCTAAAGCCCAACCTCTTTATATGGGTATACACTCAAAGGTAAGTGCTGGCTTTACATGGGATGCCACCCTTAATAGCTTATACGTTATTCACCTGCCAGCAAAACTCCACGCATGCATGAGTCATTCTTGACTCCCATGCACGCAAAGTCCAAACCCAATACAAATTCGTCATTGCCTTATACCCCATCACACTTTGAAATTTGAAGCAACCAAACTACAAATTTCTCTCAGCTCTTTCATTCTCGGCACAACCAAGATAAAAAAAATCAGAAAATGAAACACGTCATTCTTTTCAAACCCTTAGGTTCCAGCCCGTGAGTTACTGGCGACCCTACGATACGGTCACGAGAGTTTCGGCACGCGAACCCTTTGTCTCGGAGCGTCCTTACGGACCTAGCTTCAGTAACATATTCACGAGCTTGGCGAACTCGATACCACTTCGGCGTCATCATAAACAAACAGTCCACCAAAAGGTATGTTGTAATGTGACCTATAAATTAGTTTCATTTGGATTCGTTTTACGCGAAGGTATAAGTCTATGGTATCGATTCTATGGGATCGAATCGGCAGCACACAGAAATATAATTTTACAAGGGTGTCGGAGTCAAAATCACCGATTATCGCACTCCGGATCTTTCATGCCGGATTTAATACATAAAATAAGCTTTAGGTGCAATATATAATAGGAAATATAACATAGATGTATCGGGTAAAAGGCCAACAGACCAAAAGACCCAGAGGTCAAGAAATGAGCCAGAAGGCACTACGGCAAGTTGAGCATCAGGATTTTCACGGCAAGCTTGTGAGCTTGCCGCAGCAAGGTGCTCAGCTGGGGAGCTTGCCGCGGCAACCCTATGGCTTGCCGAGGCAAGCCTGTGTCGGGGCTTTGTGCTTGCTTTGTGATACCTTCCTGTATATGTGTGTGTTGTACATTAACCCCTAGGAATCATAATCATATAAGGCATGAATGTAAAGTCTAAACCATTCTCAATACTAAACAAAAACATGAACGTAATTGATAGGAGCTTGGTACACATGACGCAAGCTCATACCGATGAGCTTAGTTTGGATGCGTGCGTACACATGTAGCAGGTCACATATAAACTTGGATTAAGTCAGGGAGTTTACCTTGTTAAATTATAGTATGTTTCTTCATTCTCGTTTAGATAGCAAATTATTGATGATGACTAATATATGATCATGTATGGGTAGGTATAGTTATACTTATGTCAGTTTTGGTTATATATGATGAACTAGTTTCAGTATGTATACATGATGCCAGGCAGTTCTGATGAATAATGATGCCACTTAGCTTTGATGTATTATTCATGATCAGTAGTATAGACGAATACTCTTGTATGAATGTGCTCGAGTCAGTTTTGATGATGATGATAGAGTAAATGTCAATATATGTTTTTGCATGATACGTAGGATAAGGATAAAATCAGTTTCGAAATATAGCTATGAAGGCTTATGCTAGATTAGATTAGATGAATGTCTATGAATCAGGATACAAGTTCAGATTTGATGTCTGATTTTGTATGGATATGACGATTCAATTTCGATATATGACGATGCATGATGCTGCTAAATTGCAGTTTATGTTTGATATACAAGTTTCTATTATATGCAAGTTTCCATTATACTAGTCTATTTTCATATGTGCTATTGGTTCCTAATGTTCTCGCATACACGATACCATGTATGGTCATGTATTGTTATGTTTGATTATCCTTGATGTCATGCACACATTTTTACTTCATCTTGAACTCATGTGATCCCGCTAACTCGGGAGCTTGATGTTCGGTGCCATTTGATTCATACAAAGTTCTTTCTGTGACTCAAGCTGCAAGAGCTCTGTCTTCTTCCTTAAAACCTTATCTGGCATCTGTCTTTTGCTTCTTACTGCTCCTAAATAAGAGTTTCTCCATGCCTCCACCTTCTTATGTAAGGATTGCTGTTCCATTCACTGATAGAATCATTGAATCCTTTGTATCGCTTATTCCCTTCTCCAGGGTATTCTTTACATAGAAAAATATTCTATATGACCACTCTTGTGGACTATCCATAACTAATATTAGAAGAGAAAAATAAATAAAACCATAAATGCTCTAACGCTCATATCAAAGTACTCCAAATAAGAAATGGAAGAACAAGGCTATTCAAATGAAAAATTCATTGATTATTGAATGGCTCTCTCCATTCAAGGACTCTAGAAGTTAAATACTTTTATTGACCTTTTCGTTTAAGCATTCTTGGAAAAAGTACCTTGTATGAGAAAGGCATTGAATATTTTCTTTCCTTGCAAGGTACTATAGATATTTTAAAAGGGTACCAATATTTTCAACTCTAGATTCGGTTTTCGCAGCCAAAGGTTTCCGTCGTTAAACCATTGATTGCCTGGAATCAAAGGATGGAGATCATTTTTTGCCTGAATCTTCCACGCAATAGATCTTGAGATAATGGCCCACGTATTAGACAATCAGTTATTGATTTCTCGTGGCACACATATCATCCCCAAAAGGGCGTACCATGAGAAGGGCTCTGATCAGGTCACTTTTGGTGATGTGTTGCACGTGAAATCAACATTTGACTATCAGATAGGTGGTCCATGATCTCAAGATCTATTGTACAGAAGATTGGGACGAAACATTATCCATCCTCTGATTCTAGGCAACAATGGTTTTAACAATGTAAACCTCTGGCTGTGGAGACCAAATCTTCACTTACAAATACCGGCACCTTTTTAAAAAGATACCATTATTCGCACCCCGTGAAAATGTAATCACATCAATTGGTTAAAACATCGAGTAATCTAGGCAATAATTAAAAGTTGCACCCCTCATGTTTTTATGCTTTTTTTAAGGTTTACAAATAATCACAAGGTTCACATCCTACTCTTGATTAGGCCGTGTCAGGAGGTTGTCCCAAAACGCATATTGCAAATGGAAGAAGATATTAGAAGTCGTGATTTACATCTTTTGCAAGGTTAACTTGTGCAGACAACAATCAGTTCATGCAGTCTACTTGGATACATTTCCCCCCATATTCTACATGAATGATACTTCTCACAGGCATGTTCTGTTTTGAGTAATCTGATTTCAATATTGTGAAATTTTTAAGAGAATAAGACATTTCCTTGGAATTTTTGTTTTGAGTCATCTGATTCCAATATTGTGGTTAAATTTCAGGATAATAAACTATATGGAAAGATGAAATCGGTTTGAAGGGACACCAAAGGTAATCTTTTTCCCACATCAATATGATAATTACATTGGAGAATAATTGTACCTTGTTCTTACCGTAGACGGTCAGCTAGATCATCATAGAAGCTCCTATTGACCTTCTGATGTATTATCTCCTTGATACACCACTCATTTCATTTCTTTTAAGAATCTGAAAACGATTTATGATGGCATAACTGAGTTATGAAGGGGTTTTTGATGGGTCATTTTGCAAAGGTGAGATTTCTACCTTTATGTTTGGTTGGTGCTTGAATTCAATTTTGATTGTGATCAGCCCATCATTTCTATTTGAGCAGCTCCTCATTGCTATTGTGATCACTGGAATATCATCATACTTTCACCACGATCAGTCACTATGATCACATTAGAAACTATCATGACCAAGAGGTGATGTACATGTGCTACGGTAAGGGATATGAGTGATGCTATCTACCATCACCTACACCTTGCCTTTGAAGAGCACTAGTAACTTAATAAGCTAAATTGCTAATGATTACTAATTTCTTGGAGACTGATGATTATTTTAATGATAATAACTACATCTTGAATGGCCACTATTGGAGCAGTAACTTAACTGACGCCATCTAATTTTTTGTTAAGTCCATGAACATACCTGATAACACAGTCACTATGATTTCATTAGAAATTATTTTAATTTGAAGACTAATCGTTCTTTTACTATTCAGGTCATATGATAACACAGTCCATGGTCATATATGATGACAAAATCACTATGATCACATTAGAAATTATTTTAATGATAATTACAAATACCTTTGCAGACTAATTGCTCTTTTACCACTCAGGCCATATGATGACAAAACATGTCAGATATGAGGTACTCCTAGTCCTAGCATCAGATGCAATATCCCATTAGTATGCTGCTAGTCTTAAGCATTTCAAAATTTTCAGATGCCATAGCCGATTAGTTTGCTTCTTACATACGATAAATTGCAAGTAAAAATGGACCAAGCCATTCCGACGGATTTACATCTTGGGTGTCCCAACCGTCTTGACTGGGACAATGTCTCAGACTACTACTATCACAAACAACCAGTAAGTTGTATTTTAACTACAGGCAATAAGAATGACAATCATAATAATAACAGGAAAATTCATGATTATAAACTATTATATTTTTATTTGAGCATTATAACAGTAGAAAGTAATTTTACAGGCACAGGACAATCTTGCACAAGCATTTTGTTTGATTGGAGAGCTCCAATCTTCTCTGGACCACTGCAAAGCTTCTATTAGAAATGAAATGGCTTAATTTGGTTATATAATGAAGTGCTAATTGGTGGGTTTTGGGATTGGGCTCTAGCCCGAGGTTGACAATATTGTAACCTCCAGGTTGCAAGTTCAATCTCAGCTTAGCTATAAAAAAAGCGAAATGGAATATAGGTGAAATTTTATAGTTTCAGTTGGATGATTCTTTTCCGAAACTATCATGTTAAAATTGTTCTCATAAGTTTGTTTGGCTAAAAACAAACTCATGGGAACATGAAAAAGCAATCCACGTAGTTCACTTGGTCAATTGTTCTAAGGTCTAATTTACTTAGTGAAGAGGGGGGAGGGGCCCCTTGGAATAAGATGCTTGAACAATTTAATTTATCTTTTTAGATAAGTGGTAGTGGAGAAATTTGGTAAACTAAGATGGTGAATTATAGTCTAGAGTGATCGCAATTAAAAAGAAATTTTGCAGAGTCTAGGGCCATTCCAATTGATCAGATGCACTTTTTCTTTGGTGTTGCATTTCAGGGCCAACTAGGGATTCTGATGGCGTATGTGCACAAACATGATAAATACTTGGTAATCACATGCTTCTTCTCAGTAAATTGTATTCATATTTTGATCGTTTAGTCAATTAAATTAAATTCACATTTTCAAATATTTATTTGTTGATGAGATGTCATTTGTTGATATAATGCTACCGAACCTCGAATTTTTGAATATTTAGCTAAAACCATACTTGTTTATTTCTTGCAGGAATTTCTCTAGGTGAATGAAGAAGTGCATCAATCTAAGATGATGAAGATGAATTGTAGATAGAGTGTAGGTTTTATTTGAATATTGATGGGTAGATGTGATTATATTTGATTTATTGCTTGTAATAAAGTCTGAGGAATTTGTAGTAATAACATGATGGAATTTGTCAGTTGGTTATCGACATTTTCGCTATCTTAAGACATTTTTATGCATTTTGATTAAGACTTAATGTTCTAGTTGTTATTATTGTGTTGGAAATTATCAAGTAATATTGAACTCTCATTTTGTAGCAATGAGAATTATGTGCTTACAGGTTTTTTGACATTTTTATTATATTTTGTTGAATTTACATTGTATAGATTTTCTTCATAATAGGTGGTGAAATTCTCATAGCTTTTCTCAATTGGGAAATGATTTTTCTAGGTTTCCTTTAATAACAGATGACATTAATTAATTTTCTTGAATAACATAGAATTGTATTTTACAGGTTTGTAAAACTTGTATTATGTTTTATTGAACTATATATATATATATATATATATATATAATTCCAAGTTTTCATTTATAGGTGAGATTGAAGGCAATGCTCTAAATAAGTAACTAATAGCTTTTAAAAAAGGAATTTTTTTTTTTGACAACGGGTTAAAAATCGCCGCTATTGTTTCCAAATGTCAGTAGACACTTATATCAATTACCGACAGTTACAAACTGTCATTAATTATTATCAATTACTGGCGATTTATAACCGCCGTTAAATTATTATCAATTACCGACGGTTATAAACCACCGTTAAAATATTTAATTTTTATCGGCGGTTACAAACCGTCGGTAATACCATTAATTTTATAACTATTCATAATGACCGGTGTTAGTTAAATGTTGGCAAAAATAATTAATGGTGGTCGAAAATCGTCGCTAAAAATGTACATTTTTAATGGCGGTTAGAGTCGAACCACCGGTAAAACTTTTCTTGACGGCTCCAAGCATGACGGTTTGGGTGACCGCTTCCGAATGTTTTAGCCGCTAAAAGTCTTATATTTTGTAATTCGTTTCAACTCCACGACCTGCGATTCTAGAAGATGGTCACTCCACAACAAAGGTGTCTACTCGGTAAAACCTGGCTTCAACAGCTTATATGCAAATCTCCCTAAATCCGAATGGTGGGTCATTTGGAAACTAAAAGTTCCCTCCAAAATAACTTTCTTCATTTGGACATTACTGAATGACAGCGTCCCTATTGTGGAGAACCTTGAAAGAAGAAGAATGGTCATCGACAATCTTTATTATCTGTGCAAAAATGATGAAGAGTCTAGCACCCATATGTTCCTTCACGGTCATATCTCTCGTGCTTTATGGAATAGTTTTACCAAAGTCTTCAATTTCTGTTGCTGCCTTTCCTAAATCTACTGAAGAAGCGATTCTCAGTTACGATCCCAATATGTTTGATGCATGGTACAAAGAAATTCTTCTGGAATCACTTCCACATTGCTATACTTTGGAATATTTGGAAATGGCGGAACAAAGTCAGATGCAAGGGTTGTGTTGTTAATGTTGACGAGATCACCAAGGCTTGCATTTTGTGTCTATGCAGATGGACTATGGCGGCTGGTCATGTGGAGGTCAAAATTTTCAACATTCAAGAGTTTCATACAAATTTGCTCCTTAATTTCATTTCGACCCTATGAATCTTTGTAATTTTTTTCTAATTTTTTGGGGGACTGAGGGTTTGTCTCTTCTCCAGGAGGATTTTTCCCGGACTCTCTGGTTTCCTCTTTGGTAAGGGTTTGCCCTCGTCGTTTTGAGGTTTCCCTTGCCGCTCTCACTTCGTGCTCGATTTTCTCCAGGAAGTCCGATTTTCCATGCTCGTTTGTGAGAGCCGTATCCTATCTCTCTCACTCCTTGTGAGAGTTGTTGGGGCATATCCTTTTTTAAATAAATTTTAATCTTTCAAAAAAAAATAATAATAAATAAATAATTGAAGTATTGAACATACAATATACTATTATATGTAGAATACATTTATATATAACAATAAACAATAAGACTTATAATATACCTTATATATATTATAAGACCTTACGCTCTCTCCAATCAATGGGTTTAATGGGTATGAGTCAAAATCACCAGGTACTATTATTTCTAATTGTGTACAATTAAAACAAGGAGACTCCAAACCAAATTATTATTTATTTATCAACTTAAAATAATTATGAACCGTTAAGGTCAATGTTATTGGGTTGAACCGGGCTAGGGCTCGGGGTTCGGATTGCACACTGGTGCGCACACCCTGAACCTTATTAGAGGCACCCTACGTTAGTTTCTAGTCGCACACCAACTTAAGTGAATTAAAGTGCTAAGAGCACACCAGTCAAATTAGGGAACTTGGATCCAGCTGGGGTAGAGTTCACTAGCCACCAATTAAGGACACCTAGTCAGTTTATATTCTCATTGCGAGGGTCAAACAATTGACCTTAGATCAAAAGTTGACGAGTCCGTTGAAAGGTTCCTAAAAGCCTTTGGAAGTTACCCGAAGAGTCACGGTGACACATGAAATAATAAGTTTTTGGATGAATTTCGATATGCTACAAAATCCTATGATAGGTAGGTTAGATGGGATTCTGTAATGTCGATTTTTATTTAATAACAAAACATTTGGTGGATGATTTGTGAATATTCTCCAAAGAGGTAGCTAAACGAATAAAAACTAGACTCAGACATTATGACAAATTAAATAACGGAGTTTCTGTAGAACTACAAGGATAGTGTCGATGTAATAGCAATAGGTTAATACGATAACACGTGTCAAAAATTTATGATGGCTACTCGATCGTATCGATGCTCAAACAGTCAAATTTAAATTTTCAGGGTCATTACACTGCCTCAGCCCATAACTCGACTCAATCCTTCATTGGATAACATATATCTCGCATTTTCAAGTAGAGTTACATTCATGCATTCAGTTATCTAGTTCTATTGCGGTGTATCCCTCACTGTGAAGTGCCTAGTAGTACCGTTATCTTCACAAAACTCCTAGAACTGTCCACTGGTGTACTCACCACCATTGTCGATTTTCAATCGATTGACCTTCCTTCCAGTTTGTTTCTCAAACAGTATCTTCCACCTTTTGAAGATTTTTAACACCTCATCCTTACTCTTCATCATATTGACTCAAACATATTTAGAGTAATCGTCGATCAAGGAGACGAAGTATATGACACCACCTCTAGAAAGAACCTTTGAAGGTCTTCATATATCTGAATCGATATAATCCAGTGTCTCATTCATAGAGTGAACTGATGTATTGAATTTAACGCTGCATTGTTTCTCAAAGACACAATGCTCACAAAAGTTAACCTTGTCAACCTTTACACCTTTCAACAAGTCATGTTTGCTTGACTCTATCATTCATCTTCCTAACATGTACCCTAGGTGCATATGTCATAGTTGTATAGAGGACAAACTGTTATCATCTAACGTAGATATTGTTGCTTCACCTATCACTGTGCTCCCTAACAGAAAGTAAAGGTTCCTAACCTTTCCCGCTTTTATATCCTTTTGTTACCTTCAAAACTCCACCTTGAGCTGCAAACTTAAGCCCATTGGAATCTAGTGTACCAAACAATATAAGGTTCTTCTTCAATTCCAGAACATGGCGTACATCGGTCAATATTCTTACAACTCTATCGTACATCTTTATTCTAATCCTTCCTTTTCTAACTATTTTGCAAGTCATATTGTTACCCATCAAAATCATTTCACCATCCACCTCTATAGTCCTTGTTTGGACACTTGTGGTAGGAGCACTGTGAATCAAGTATTCATGCATATTTTAAACATTTAGTATAAATCACTGACAATACGTTCTCACCATCATCCGAAGCTTGTTCGGCTATACCAGCCTATCAACAACCGTTTTCTAATGCCTTCTGATGTGACTACTCTTATGACACTTATAGTATTCTTCAGTCTTTCTATTTCTGGATCTAGAATTGGACTTTGATCTACACCTTTAAGATTTACGGTCCTCTGAACTCCCCCTAACAAACAAGTCATCCGAACTTTTCTTCCTCATATCGTTACAAAGCAGTGTCGTTATAACCGACTCCAAATCAATAGCCTTCTTCCTATATAGCAGCGTAGTAACTAGATGTTCATAGGAATCGAGGAGGGAAGACAAAAGTAATAGTGATTTGTCTTCATCCTTAACCGCTTCTCTAACATTTAATAATTCATATATTATTCTATTGAATTTATTAAGATGTTCGTTGAGAGAAGTACCTTCATTCATATTCAACTTATACAATTGTTTTATGAGACACAGACTTGTCAGAGATTTTCTCATATAGAGACATTTCTACGCCTTGTGCAGCCCTTATTGAATCAAAATATCTCATACTTGTACTTGCCACAATTCAAAGTTAATCTTCTCGTCAAATTTATTCACCTTGAATCTCGCATTTGAAACTTTTGTAGACTTTGATGTCATCTCTAATTGTAGAATAGAAACTTGACTCTGATAATAATTTGTTGCGTGGAAGCTCACAAATAAACCAACGATTTCACGATGAACAATCATATAAAAATACAAATAAAAGGAAATCAAACTCAATCACATAAAAGACAATATTTACGTGATTCAAAAATTTGCCTACGTCCACGGGCAGCGATGATTAACTATATAGATGATTCCACAAGAACACTCTCAAGCCTTACAAATCCTAATTAGGTTTACCAAAACTTTCTCTCGGAACCCTAGGAACGTCCACACGTTTTCCCTTTTATACAAGTCCCCAAAATTGCACGTGTAAACCAAGCCTAACTGGCCAAAACCAAATTTGACCTGCCAAAATCGCTTAGTCACGATCTTGGTTGAGAAGAAAATTGGTTTGCCTCTATTTTCTAGCATGGCATAAGAGCAAGGCTTAGATCTTCTGCTTGCCTGATGCCCACCAATCATCGGTGGAATGCCCAAAATTGGCCCCAACAGAAAGACATATGACCACATTGTAAAATAAACATAAACGTTGTATACAAATTTTGGACGAATAGCCTAATTGTGGTGGCGCCACCAAGAATTAAGTTATAGGTACCTCTTTGCGCGCCAGCAAGAATTAAATTTTGGACGAATCGCCCACTTTCAAGACCCTTGAAAATCATTGATTGCTTTTGGATTAAGTTATGGAAATCGTTTTTCACCTCGATCTTCAACACAATAGATCTTAAGATCATGTCGACAGTCAATTTTTTATTTCATATGCCACAGATCCCAAAAAAAAAGGCCCTTAAATCATATGGCACGCATCACACTCAAACGTGAATTTAAAGCCATTTTTGGGGATCTGTGATACATGAAATCAAAAAAATGATCGTCTAATAGGTGCGATATGATCTCAAGATCTATTCTATTGAAGATCAGGATGAAACACGATCTCTAATCCAAAGCAATCAATGATTTTTAAGGGGTATGGGACGTGAGCGCTTTCAGAGAACTTGTGGGCACGAACAAAGGCGTTTTGGTAATCCTCTCATAGACCTCATCTGGTAGGGTATCGGTATTGGTATCGGGTATCGGTTCATAGAGGACCGATACGAATCTGCCAATACCGATATGTATCGGCCCTTTAAAAAAAACAATACAAGGTCTCAGCTCAAATCAATACATATCGGCCGATATGGGCCCGTGACGGCTGATACCGATACCAAGTTATAGGACCGATACGTATCGGTATCGGCCGATTTTTTATACCATGCACATCACCAGCACTCAATATGGGATCATGTTGCAAAGCTCCATGCACTCCCCAAGATTCACAAAATTCGATAAAAAAATAATTGATATATTTCGGAAAAAATTCGAGAAGCATTTGGAAAAAGTACTTAAAATACTAAAACCTATATATTATTTTGACAAAAATGAAGAAAAATTCAAGAAAAACTCGTAAAAAAAAAACACGTTCAACACAAGCATCACACTTTTTCGAAAAATAGGTGCATCTTTGGTAGAAAAAAATGCATTTAAAACGAATTTTTTTCATAAAATCGGAGATTTTGGTAACAATGTTGACATTTATCCTATGATAACTCGCTATGGCTCAGTATCAACCACATTGGGCCAGAATTTTGTTCTGCCAAACCTTCTGTCGACTTGACCCGACCTAAAAAACAAAAGAATGAGCTGACCCAGTCGAATCCACTAAGACCTTATTTATATATAACATAATGGATCATGTTGGCCAGATTTTTGCCTGACCTTTGAGTCTGGTCGACCCGACATGGAAATTTCGTTTTTAACCGGGTTTGGTACTGGGCCACCCTAACAGCCCTAATGTGGGTCCAAAAACTCCATTCTTGTTTCCAAGATATAAAACGAGGAATAAATTTTGAGTGGTGTCATTCACACCCGTTTTTCATGTGCGGAGAGAAAAAAAGGCCATTGATTGCCTTGAATATGACGAAGGAGATCGTTTGTCGTCCCAATCTTCCGCTCAATAGATCTTGAAATCATGGCGCACCTATAGACGGTTAATGTTGGTTCCATGTGGGACACCTCCCCAACAATGACTATTTGATAGGTACGCCCATGATCCGAATCACTTTTGGGGATGTGTGCCACATGGAATCAAGATCTAATCGTCTGATAAGTGTTCCATGATGTAAAGATATATTGTGGAAGATTGGGACGAAAAATTATCTCCATCCATTTATTGAAGGCAGTCAATGGTACTTTCCTCCCTTCACATGAAAAGAAGTGTGAATAACCCCTCCCCAAATTTCTCCATTCTCACACAAAAACAGAGGCAAGTCGACATGCATTATTCGGGAACTATTATGAGCATTCACTTTGTTTGCCTAACGTTGTAAGAAATCCAATTCATAGTATTATGAAGTGTAAAGAGAGGCAATCACTGATGTAATGTGCTACGGAATCTGAGCCATCAAAATTACTACTTTCAAATTTCTCGTGCGAGCGATTTGGGGGTGGTCCGATCGATCACTGAGATGATTTAGTTTTCTGTAGAGTTTCAACTTCCCTTTGACTCTTCTCTTCAGCAGCCATAGCAGCGATCGGATCCGAGACAATGGAAGGGTTATCTTTGGGAATTACGATCACGCGGACATACTGCATTTTGAAAAATCAAAGTTAGTTGAGATGCATTGCAACAAATATTTGGGATCACTTCTCATGTCAGCTGGAATCTAAGAAGTACATGGCTTTTGTTTAACAATATAATTCACATGAAGAAACAAGAACTCGTGCCCAAAAGTGTATAGCAGCTAATATACACATAATAAGTAGGAGAATACATTTGAATAATTTGGCACAGTGGTATTCAAGTAATACCATTAGGGGGAACCTTCAAACTTAGATAGTTAGACGTATAGCATGGATATTGATGAGTACGAAAGCTTATATTAAGAAACTAGTAGGCAGGTACCTCTATTCAGTGCCTACCATATTATTGGATTATTGGTCGGCACTTACAGCTCTACACTGAAAACGGCTGACCACGTTGAATCAGATGATGGTGATCGCTTCTCACTCTAATCTTCCAGACAATGGATCTTGAGACCTTGGGTGTGCCCTCAGACCGTCAAGGTTATGATTCCAATTGACACGGATCCCAAAAATGGCCGAGACATGTGCCACATGGTGTAAAAAGCCTGACCGTCTGATGGCACGCCCATGGTCTCAAGATCCATTGTGTGAAAGATTGGAATGGAAAACGGCCACCATCGTTTGATTCAACACAGTCAAGCATTGTTATTGATTTTCATGTGCCGCATGGCATCTGAACGCTACCTTCTCTTTCAGTAGTTGAAGGATATTATCAGGAAGATCCATCTCCTCTTTCATATTCAAGATGAAATGACCAGATTCTGCAAAGGATACTGGGAATCGGTAATTGCTTGTTGACTCATTTGCAGTTGGAAGGAAACCTATACGCTCCTTCATTTCTTTAATGAGCTGGTCCATGTAACCTTTGAACTTCGGAGTAGCCTTCTCGACAAAAGAAATGAATTCCGCAATCCCGTATTCTGTCTTAAGCGTCCGGATTATTTCCAAAATTCTGATAACTCAATGTTAAGCTAGGGAGCAAGAAGAAACAATTCAATATATTCTATGAAAATAAAAAACTAGGAGTTAGCTCCAATTCTACAAGTTATTTATTGAAAAAAAATCACTCGATTGTGAATATAAGCTGTGTTTGGCATTGCTCTTAGGAGGTAAAGAGCAGCTCTCTGCTCTGGCGCAGAGCACTGTAATATGGGGCTATGTTTGGTTGTAAGTGCTCTTAGCTCTATCGGAGAGCAAAAGAACTGCATATGGGTCCCTTTGAAAGAGCAATTTAAACCTGCTCTTTTAAGCGGGTAGCTCTTTGCCTCCAAAGAGCAATCCCAAACACAGCCATGGGACGCATATTGTTTAACAACAATAAAGTAATATGACAGAAAAATAGCTGAGATAACAGTGAACACCTAATACACTGATAGCAATAAACACGGTGAGAGGTAAATTTGCGAAGGCAGATTGTAACCTTCGAGCATTAGTAGTACATAGGAACAAACAGTGTTATGAAGACTCGTGGCACAAGTGCCAAGTGACAAGGTGTCATAGATGTTTAGCACGTCAATTTCTAAAGATTCCAATAAGGCGGCACGACCTTAAAAAATAATTAAAAAACAAAAGGTGTACAGAAAAAATTGAAGGAAAATCTTAGAGAGCCAATTAAGAGATATGTAATGAAAAGATATATGATGTATGTTATGAACCTAACTAAAAGCATTTTATATTAAAAAATCGTTTTTAAGGACCCAAGCTTTTAATTCATAAGTTACTAAAGTATACACAATTTTTTTTTTAAAACGACGGTTCATTTTTTCGTGTCAAAACAAGGAACATTTTGATAATTTTGTGGTATTTTCATACATGTCTAGAAGTATCGACGGTTCATTTTATTGTGTCAAAACAAGGAACATTTTGATAATTTTATGTGGTATTTTCATGCATGTCTAGAAGTATCGCGCTGTGTTGAGGAGTGTCCAAGTGCCATCAACTACCGGCAAGTATCACGGCAAAAATCAAAAAGTGGAAGTGCCTAGGTAACACTAGGACCAAGTCAATTCTAACTAAATACAGATATAATATAATATTGAGGTTGGTCCGACCCAAAATAGATGGGACAAGATGATGATGATATGTCGAAGTTGAACTTTTCAAAATTTAAATTCATCAATGTAGTGCCTTGAAAAAAAAAAAAAGCATAAAATACCAATATTTTAATATGAAACTCTTGGAATTAAAAGAATACACTTTAATTTCAGTGGATACAGTCGCGGCATGCTACAACTGTCTGGTTCAACCATCTGTGGCCACATGGATAAAGCCTTTTCATAGTAACTCACAGATTGCTCAAAACTACCTGCAAGTTGCAAACAACGAAAAAAACTTCAAACACCGTGTGTGTGTGTGTATATATATATATATAACTTCGTCAACATACCTTTTGCAACTAACTCTCCAAAAGCTTTAGGACTGTATAAACCAATCGTGAGAAACACATCTCCCAAAGCTTTAAAAATTTTTGCTTTCACAAACGTATCTGGTTGCTTTTCAATAAGCTCCTTTGCAGCATTAAGTGCATACAACGCAAGCCTTAAATGGGAGTCATCATATTTGATCTGGTACTCTTCTTGATCTTTATCATCGGCACCTTTTCTCTCCCAACAAGAGGTAATACGAAAAAGTAATCAACAAAAGTAATCAACCGAGAATAAGAAAGCTATTATCCCATTTATCAATATACTCCCATAAAATTCATTATACAATAGCACAAGAAAAGTATCAAGTATCAGCCGATACCAATACTTATTGCCGATATGTAATGGTTTTTTTGCAAACCGATACCAATACCACCCCGATGCCAGTATCGGGCTGGTATCTGTATCACGTATCGGTGCATCGGCACGATATCGGCCAGGACCGATACGTATCGGCGATATGTATCAGTCCTCCATGGACCGATACCCGATTTGCTACCTTGAGCTCAAGTACCTTTACTAGATATGACAATCGTAAATGCAAACCTTGCTCTAAATTTCCCTCATTGCAAGTAGCTTCGGATACTTTCTTAGCACCAATATCAGAGTTTCCTCGGGCTCTCTGCAGAAATTTTGATCCATATATGTAATATACTGGGCAAATTTTGGAGCTAAATTGCCGTAATGTTTAGCTCTGCACAAATGGAGAAGAGTAAAGAATAATTAAAAAATACTAGACTGCCTTTTGAGGTAAAAAGAATCTAACACAACAGTCAAAATCTAGGTTTTCCAAAACCCACCTCGATTATCATGATCTGCCAAACAAATTCTAGCTGCATAAATTTGGTTTATCAATACCATGATTCGAATAAAGCACTAATTCGAATCATGGTTACCAAAATCTCCGATTTTATGAAAATAACTCGTGAAACGTCAGAAATACGTTCAAACTGCATTTTTTTCATAAATACTCATATTTTAAAAAAAATCACGATTTTTACATTTTAAATGTGTTTTTTTTTTTTTACGAATTCTTTCTGAAATTCTCTATTTTTATTTTCACCATTTTTTCTATTTTTCTGCCTTGCCGATTTTTTCCCGAATTCCATCTTGGTAACTATGATTCGAATTGACCAAGAAGTTGGCTGTCAAAACTATTTATCTTATACTACAGCAATGACACTATCATCTACCGTTCCTGAGGAAGTGATTAAAAAAATGTGCAACTCCAAAAGTTAGATGTCTGTAACAAAAAACATGACAAGGAGAACCAAGCACAATTTGAGGTAATAGATAAGGCCAGTTTTGAATCCGTTTCGATTAGATAAATGAGGCTCCTAAAGAGTGAAAAGATCTAATTGGATAAATCATGATCATTGTAGCTTCAAGTAGGACTAGAAACGAAGGTGATCATGATGTGGGCAAAAGTGTTCTATATAATAGCAGAGAATAGCCCTACTTTGAATATCTTAATTCAGTGGCAGCTAGGGGTGTAAATTAAAACCGAAAACCGATGCACCCGAATCGGACTGACACCAACTTAAAACCGACACCGAACCGGTCTGGCTTGGTTCGGTTTTGGTTTTGGTGGCTAAAAGCTGAAAAATAGCTGAGTAGAATGAGAAAACCAATAGGAAAACCGAAAAATTAGAAAAACTGAAAATTTTTCTTTAGGAAAAAAACAAAATAAAAAAGTATATACGAAGAAAACCGAAACGAAGCGAACCAACCGAAACCGAAATTGGATCGGTTTGGTTCGGTTTCAGTACAGGTGGGTTAACCGACACCGAAAGTGAAATTTTGGTTTCGGGTTCAGGTTCAGTTTTAGGTGAACCTGAACACAAAACTTTCGGTTCGGGTTCAGTTTTAGTGAAATTTTGGTTTCGGTTCGGTTTGGTTAACCGAATTTGCACCCCTAGTGGCAGTGCCATCAATCTAATCTACTTACATTGTCTGTCCAAACTGACCCTAAGACATCATTTCCTATGAATACAAGCCCATTTCCATTGAATTCTAATAAATATAAGACAAGGTAGTGAACTAGAAAGGATTCTAGGGCTATAACCAAACCCAAAATAGACCCACAGCCATACCCAAACTATAAAGCATATGTCATAACAGAGGTTGACCGTAAACAGAAGGTGACACTGGTAATTAAGCTTTTGCATTAGTCTTTTTAAGCACTAATAGAAAAAACAGGTCATCAAATTTTGCATATATAACATCAAAATTCACTAACAGAAGAAACAGAGAAGAATGAAGCATTTTGCATTAGTCTTTTTAGGCATTCTTGGAATGACATCTTCAGATTCAAACCACACAAGAAATGCTAATCAGTAATTCCTTTAAGGCATCGGTTCGTAATACGTAAGCTATACAAAATGGCTTGCCAAAAGGTGTTAATAAAGTGAAGCATACAAAATTCAAACTATATATATATATATATATATATATATGTCTTATTATAATAGGGTCTTAAAAAAAAGGGATAATGGTTCTGACCGACCATTAAATACCAAATGGTGTTTAAATATCTTACACCATTAAAATTAGACTTTTTATCTCAGACCATTAAAGTGTGATATATCATTATGCCATGTAGCACTCATCTACGATCAATCTAAATTGCCCAAGTGGCAATCTATCATTGGTAGATATGAGACATGCTGATAAGTGGATTTGAATCATCCAATTGATAAACTTTAATATCAGTCATTAAAACTAAACCCAATTTGATAAACTTTAATATCAGCCATTAAAACTAAACCCAACAAATTGGATGGTTTAAATCCCCTTAAAACCTCATATTTGGGCCTGTTGCACTTTAATCTATGATCAATCACTTTGACAGTTCCGATCACCCACATCTTAAACCATTGATGGTGTTAGATCATTTAAACACCATTTTGGTGTTTAAAATGACGGTCAGGAGAGTTGGTCCCAAAAAAAATACATGGTTCAAGAGTTACTGAATAAGATAAACATATCTTTCAGCAACTTCAGAATCAACAAAGAACAACAAACAAAATATATGAAAAAAAAAAATATGAATCTATGAAATATAAATGACAAACTAAATAAATCCATGAAAAATAAATGACAAACTGATCTCGACTAGTTTCACAAAAGGAAAAGAGAAACTGTTATAAACTCATAATCATGTATCAAAGAATTTTTATGAACCGACAAGCAATGCTTATATCCAAAATCTTATTAAAAATGTAAACTCTTCATCAAATTTCACAAAAGACTAAGCTTAGATACAAACACGGTTCAAAATATCCTCCAATATACTTATCAGTATTGGATGGGAACATTACGATAACAAGGATGTTATCGTATCTTACAGTATCTTTCATATTATCAGAAGATACATTGAAATTATCAATTGCATCGTCCGATAATTTCAAATTATCAAAATTACCGTACCATAATTTGAACCTAAAACCTAAACTCCGGTAAATTGCTCAAACTATCATGTGACGCATATCAAATTATCAGCATCAGTGGGGACCGATACATATTAGAAAACTGCGATTTTGAACCTTGGATACAAAACATAACTTATTAGAAAGAAAATTTCAAATAGCGAAAAAAATGACGAATTTTTCATAAATCAACAAAATAAACAAACCTGATTCCAGAGCAAGACTTAAAGACTTAAGATATCTAGTAAAATATATAATTAAGATATTTTTACAGTGGGTACATGTAAAAAATTGACGGTGGGTAACCACCGTCGGTTTTAAACTACAAACGATGGGCACCCACCGTCATATTCAGTCTCTTCTTCGTCTTCTTTTTCTTTTTCTTTTTCTTACTCTTAAGGTTTGGGGTTTAGAGATTAGGGTTTCAAGAGGGTTCCATGGTTTAGGGTTTCAAGAGGTTCGCAGTCTTCCATCTTCTTCCTCTTTTTCTTAGGGTTTCATGGATTTCAAGAAGATTTCATGGGTTTCTTCTTCTTAGGGTTTCATAGATTCAAGAAGCTTTCATGGGTTTCTTCTTCTTCATTGATGGAGGTGTTGCCAGAGAAGAAAGGCTCCCCAGAGAAGAGAGTTGTTGTAGTGTTGCCGGAAAAAATAAGGTTTTGCCAGAGAATGAAAGTGTTGCGGGAGAAGATAGGGTGGGCGTTTAAAAAACAAAAAAGAAAAAAAGGAATATTGTGTGGGTGTCTCAAAGATTTTATAGACATAAGTGGAGCGCCCACTTATGTAGGTGCCCAGGAAGATTTGGTGGGCGCTATTATGCTACGCAAACCTAAACTCAGTAAATTGCTCAAACTATCTTCCGATCAAATTATCAGCATCAATGGAAACCACTACATATTAGAAAACTGAGATTTTGCGCCTTTGATACAAAACATAACTTATTAGAAAGAAAAATTCAAATAGCAAAAACAATGATGATTTTTTCATAAATCAACTAACCTGATTCTCAAACAAGACTTACAGACTAAGATATCCTTAAAACACATTATTAAGAAATATGCTTCTTTCTTGAAAATATAAATGAAAAAACTAGTGAGTCACAAAAACTGGAAATAACTCCTTCCCGGTGATCTGCACACTTTAAAAACAAAAGTGTTTATGAAAAGAAAAAATTTTAATGTCTTACAAACTGCATTTCAGCATAATATACAATTCCTTGTACACTGATAAATTACAGTTCTACGATTCTAATCCATAAATGTAGACCTCCAAATACTATTTATATGTAAAATTTTACAGAATCCAAAACAACATTATTGAAGAAACACCCAACCATCTCCAAAACAAGGAGGCAATCCCAAAAAAGATTAGAAAAAAACCATCATGAATTGAGAAAACCCAATTAAAGATAAGGATAAAAAAATACTAACCTCAGCCCCTGGGATCGTCTAACGAAATCAAGTAATTGGGGTTTGTCCTCAGATTTGAGTGCCGTCAATCCCATCGTGATTAATCCCTGGACATAACCTTGATCTTCAAAAAGATATTGAGAACAAGTGCTACCCCAGATATCACAGACATAATCTTCAAAAAGATATCGAGAACAAGTGCTATTGTGCTCTTTTTTTTCTTCTGAAGAGGTTGAGGTGTTACCGGAATTCATTGCTGATGAAAAATTTTCAAAAATTGGTTCAAGAGTTAGTGTCTTCAAAAACAATTTTGGCAGGCAAGAAGAATAAAAGTTAGAAATGTATTTCCCTGTGAAAATGTTCAGAGAAACTGTTGTGCAAAAAAATATCCTAGATATTCAAGACGTCTCAAACAGGCCTGAGAGTAGACAGACCAGAAAGTGAGACGACAAGATATGCTATGCTATATATGTACAAAAATAATAGGGTTTTGACGCATTTATCCCCCTGAGATATGTCTTATTTGCTATTTACACTGCAGCCATTGCTTTTGTGTTTCCTTTACTTATTACCCCTATAGTGATTGTCCTGATGGATCAGTCGCTAATTGTTATAAAACTAATCTTCACTGCTCGGAATCAAACGATGGAGATCGTTTTTCACCACAATCTTCCACCCATTGAATCTTGAGATCAGAAGCCTGCCATCAAGCAATCAGATTTTTATTCCACGTGATAATCGTTGGGTGTACATCAAACGTGGTTCTTGGATCACTTTCGAGATTTGTGTCATGTGAAATCAAAATCTGAACATCTGATTGTAGGTCCATGACCTCAAGATCAATTAGATCCAAGATCGAGGTGAAAAAAATTCTCCATCAAATGATTCAAAGCAGTAAAAAGTTATTTTGTCGGAAAATCTATCACTATAAGGGGTAATAAGGAAAGGAAACATAAAATCAAGAGCCACAATGTAAATAGGTAAAACACGGGGACTGGAGTGCAAATAAGACATCTCAAGGGGGAATACAAAAAGCCCAAAATAATATACAAGTAAAACTATATTTTAAATAGAAATAAATTGGAAAAGGTACGGAAAATGAGAAAACAGTTCAACTCTACACTTTCTTTTTCAAATTCCACGTGCAATCTATGCCCATGTGGCACAAATCCCCATTCGAGTTCACCCCTCCCTGGGAGTTTGACGGGGAACGCCAAGTTTAGGAGCCTTGGATTTGGGGCAACCATAGATTTTCGGTGTCAGAAGAAGCGTCGAGGGAGCTCGAGCACCGTACAAACTGCGATGAGAACAGTGCCTCAGTGAATCCTCCTGCAAACGACAACTTAAGCTCACGCGCGCGAGTTACAGCGACGAGATTTCGTGGAAACTTTCTTTTTTTTTATATTTTATTATTTTAGGACTCTTTTATTAGGAGTTTTATGTCATTTAGGGTTTTCTTAGCCTATATAAAGGCATTGTAAACACTTTATTAAGAAGTTTTTTTATTATTGAATGAAAGAGTTGCTTTTGTGCAAACCCTAGAGAGCTTGTGAAGAGTTTTTAACAGAGGGAGTGAATCCTTCAAACCTTGAGGAGTGAGCAATCGTTCTCGTGCGACTTGGTGCGAAGCCGACGTACAGCCGTGGTGTGAAGCTTCGGAACATCCTTAGTGTGAAGCCTTGGAATCTATCCTTTTTATTTTATCTTTTCTCTAGTTATCAGGTATTATTTTTCCTTAGTTCCGTTGATAAAATCAAAATCCCCAAAATTGTTTCTCTTTGCTAAAATTATTCTAAGCTTTATTTCATTCAAGATCCCTGAGGAATCAAATCCGATATTGCAATTATCGTTTGATGCCCTAAACTAGAACGAATTCCGAGTTCCTTCATCGGAGCCATTTTTCTAGTTCGGGAAGATTTCCACGCATTCAGACGCTTAAATGGATTAATCTAAATTGTTTGATTAATTTCATTGAATTAATTTTATGTGTTGCTCGATTTGAATATTTCCGCTATTCAATTCATTCTAAAATTAATCCCAAATCCGCACATTAGGGTTTTAGCGTTTGTCCCGCGTCAATTTTGGTATCATAGCAGTCTTAATTTAGGGTTGTCCGTGTCATATAGATTTTAGGGTTCACTTGCTTTTAGTATATTTCGTCTTGCATAATTCTGTCATGGATACCAGTACCTTAGAGGCCCTAATTAGAGATCTTGCATCTAAGGTGACCGCTAATCAAACCCGAATGGATGAGCACATCACTGATCAACAAGCTCGACCTGAGGCTTTCGAGACTCGTTTCGAAGAGATCAATGAGCTCATCGCTGAGAATCACATTAGCGTCAACAATCGTGACCGTAGGAGAGATGTTCTTCCCCGACGTGAGGTCCAAACCAACCTGGACGATAAGGTCATGAAGTCTGTGAAAATGGACGCCCCTACTTTTGACCGGAAAAGACAACCTAAGGTCTTTCTCGAATGGGTCGCCAGCATGGAAAATTACTTTGAGTGGTATGCCATGTTTGAAGAGCCAAGGTCAGATTTGTCAAAGTCAAGCTTATGGATCAAGCCAGACTTTATTGGTTGGGAGTGGAGCGTCGTAGGCAAATCCAGGGTCTTCGTGCTATTTCCACGTGGGCTGAAATGAAAGTCCAATTGCACGAAAAGTACGTTCCCATATCATATGATGAACGTATTCTTGATCAGTGGCAGTCATTGCATCAAAAAGATTCCCCAGTCACAGAGTACATCGATCGGTTTGAAGATCTGATGACCCAGGCCGATGTCGAACCAGCAAAAGTTCCCCTCTCCCGAATCCAATGGGTCTTCGCCCAGAGTTACAGAGGGAACTCATTCATTATCCCGTTGCGGATCTCGAGGAATGTTTTGCTAGGGTTGAAGAATTAGAACAATATCTCGACACCCCCAGTCATGGCCGATCTAAGTCTTCCAAATTTGTGCATCAATCTAATCCTATCGAAAAGGAAAATAATGCCTCTAGTCAATCATCAAACTCCATAATTCCCCACGTTGACAAAGGAAATGACCAATGGTCGAAAGTTCTAAGCGTACCCCGCAGCAATGTTATAAGTGTCAAGGTTTTGGTCACTTTGCATCCCAATGACCTAGTAAGAGTCAGACTTTGATCATTCAGGAGCATACTGAGAAAGAGGACAACGAAATACCCGAAGAAGTATACGAATCATGTAGCACTCCAAGTGATGAGGACGGTGAGGGTCCGGTCCGAGCCATAGGTTACATTAGGACAATTCCCATTGCCGAGGACAGTGTTGATAACGTGTCCATCTCAAGTGAGTCATTAGAGTTGGTAGGATCACATCATCATTCTGATTTGCATGGGATTAATAATCTGAATTTATTGAGCACTGAAAATGCACATGATCGGACTAACACATTGAATATATTTAATGAATTTGATACTAACAGTTTTGTGTTAATTTCTGATGGCTCTGAGTATGTGGAATCTTTTCCAATCTCGGAAAGAGGTAAGGGTGAAGGTCTAGATCTTCCTCTAGACAAGGGCACTCATCCGGTAGTTGTTATAGCGGATCTTACACCTATTCTTGATCCCACTACCCCGCCCTTTGATCCATTCCTTGTTGAGCACCCAACTCAACCGCACCCATTCTCCAATTTTCTATCTCGTACCTTACCTGTGCAATATGAGAAAGGGTCGAATGAGAAAGCCATAAAATTTCCAAGCTTCCATGCCAATAAAAGCAAAAATCAGAAGTATCTCACAGCATGGAAAGGCAAACCACGAATTGAGCCCCTGAAGCGTGGCGTGCATGTTTCATCGGGGATGAAACATTTTGAGTGGAGGAGACTGACGGGGAACGCCAAGTTTAGGAGCCTTGGATTTAGGGCAACCATAGATTTTCGACGTCAGAAGAAGCGTGGAGGGAGCTCGAGCACCGGACAAACTGCGAGGAGAACAGTGCTTCAGCGAATCCTCGCGTGAACGACAACTTAAGCTCGCGCGAGCGAGCCTCGCGATCTCTCGCGCGCGAGTTACAACGACGAGATTTTGTGGAAACTTTTTTTTTTTTTATGTTTTATTATTTTAGGACTCTTTTATTACGAGTTTTATGTCGTTTAGGGTTTTCTTAGCCTATATAAAGGCATTGTAAACACTTTATTAAAAAGTTTTTTGATTATTGAATGAAAGAGAGTTGCTTTTGACAAACCCTAGAGAGCTTGTGAAGAGTTTTCAACCAAGGGAGTGAATCCTTCAAACCTTGAGGAGTGAACAATCGTTTCTCGTGCGACTTGGTGCGAAGCCGACGAACAGCCGTGGTGTGAAGCTTCGGAACATCCTTAGTGTGAAGCCTTGGAATCTATCCTTTTTATTTTATCTTTTCTCTAGTTATCAGGTATTATTTTTCCTTAGTTCCGTTGATAAAATCAAAATCCCCAAAATTATTTCTCTTTGCTAAAATTATTCTAAGCTTTATTTCATTCAAGATCCCCGAGGAATCAAATCCGATATTGCAATTATCGCTTGATGCCCTAAACTAGAACGAATTCCGAGTTCCTTCATCGAAGCCGTTTTTCTAGATCGGGAAGATTTCCACGCATTCAGACGCTTAAATGGATTAATCTAAATTGTTTTATTAATTTCATTGAATTAATTTTGTGTTGCTTGATTTGAATATTTCCGCTATTCAATTCATTCTAAAATTAATCCCAAATCCACATATTAGGGTTTTAGCGTTTGTCCCGCGTCAGAGTTTTTAGAGAAAAAGATAATGCTCTCCCTAGATCTAACAGTGTGAAAATGAACGGTAACTTGCTTTTGCATTTCACTATTCATTTTAAAACCAAAACCCATTGACCACCATGATCACAGTGATTTTTTTTCTCTGGTCCATGATCAACCTTATGCACGTCCACCTTGAACCCAAATGAAACGAATGCAGAGTTAAGTGCTGCACTAAAAAACGAAGCCCAAAAGTATGCTTTCAAGTGCAAGGTTCAGCATTGCAATCATTAATCTAAGTGCCACATGGACATGCACAAGACCTATTAAAATAAAAAATTCTATCCTAATAACCGTAGACCATGTGGTCAATGGATGTTAAAATGAACTGTGAAATGCAAAATCAAGTCTCTAATCATTTTCACACCATTAGATTGAGGTTGTACATTAACTTTTTTAAATTTCTTTCTAAACACCCCTAGGGAGGGGTGAACCCTATAGGGAACGGCTGCCACGTGGCATGAAAAAATGCACTCGAGTGCATATTGTCCTTTTCTATACTATATATATAAAGTCTAAGTACTAAGATAGCATCCCTTGTTTGAGCCCTAGGACAGCACCAGTGAACACCATGTGGCACCCAAACATGGTCCCACGTGGATGTGTGCAAGGCCAATTCCAAGAATAAATTAAAATAATAAATAAATAAATACTTCTTTAGTACAGTGGTCACAGGTGGTTAATGGATGAAAAATGAATGGTTAAATGCAAAAATGTTAGGATTTGTAGTGAGTACCAAATCCCCTAGCGAGGGGTGAAGCCAAGGGAATGGAAGCCACATAGCATTTGAGTGCAACATGACACCACAATAGGGCATTGTCACAGAGTGAACTTGTTCCTATATATACATGAAGTTCTCCCCATATGGCTCTACTAGGGTTTCCAAGAACCCATCGTTGCTCAAGTTTTCTTGGTTTTATTCTTCTCTTCCTCGGGCTTTTTTCTCCTCTTTTTAAAGTTTTCTGCAATGTCATCTTTGAGCTCTCGTTAATGGGTTGCTCGAACTTTTCACGCTGAGAACTTCAAGGAACATGAAGATGGTCATTCAGGCACCAAACCAGGAACCAAACGATATGGGGAACAGCCTTTTGTTGTTTGATCAATCAGACATACCTACAGGTTCTTCAAAATATCGCCATGCTCTGATTGGGAAACCTCAAACCTCATTCAGATCTCGAAGACTTTTGACCAGACATGTAGAGATCTGCAAATTCATTGACCTAAATTCCAATCCCCCCCTTGAGGCGACCCTAGGGATTTATATCCCGTGCTGACTCGGCATGTGCTGATTTGGGGTGTGCATGTGCCTCTGGGATTAGGCGGTTGTTCTAAAAGACCCGGGCACCCACGTGATAAAATAAAAATGAAAAATAAAAATTCATTGACCTAAATTGGAAGTTACAAGGATCTTGCTCTTCTTCAATCCTTCATAAGAGGAATATCTTGTTGAATTTTGAGTATCAATGTGATACGATTTCAATCTAGTTACAAGATAACATTGTTATTCATGGGTATATGACAAAGGTCTTTCGTTGGACTCCCATGTTTCATTCTTGATCGGAAGTTCCATCTACCTGCTTGGATTCCATTTCCTAAATTGCCTATATTGTTATGAACCAAAGAATCTACGATCCATCATTGCATTGGTAGGAGCGGTCTTGGCCATTTGAATGTAAGAAAACTGGACGCCACAAGGTTTGGTGTTCTAATCAATTCAAAAAAATCGTACCCAATGGGAACTTGCTGGGTATCGGGAAGGGCGGGCACTAAAGATAGACTCTGGAAGAAGATTGATTATAGCAAACACCCATTATTTTGTTCCAAATGTCAGAAACAAGGATATGACAAAGGGATTTGCAGAAAGAACAAGGTCTTTAAGAACCAACACCTTGAAGAAAAGAAGGAAGAGCCTTTTAAAGAAGTCGGATACCGATACTGCTACAAATCGTGATGCAGATAATGTTGCTAATATTAGGGACCAAGAAACGAACTACAAAGGAATCAATGATCGCAATTCTAATGGTGTCTGCAATGTTCATGAAGTCTAAAGACATGATGAAACAGATCGCAAGAATTTGCATGATAGCCTCGATGTTGAAAGACATGATGGAACAGATTGCAAGAATGTGCGTGATAGTCAAGATCATATATTCACAATTTGGCATAGTTGTCCGGGCCCTAAGAGCCATGTTGGGCTCTCGTGCAACGCTCCTAGGGCTCGAGAGCGCGTTTGGTAAACCAGCTCACCCCATTAGAACTGGCGGGGAGTTGTTTTAAGTTAAAAACAAGCTCCCTGTCAGAGCGGGTAAAACCGGCTCTAGTGGTGAGTTGCCGGGGAGAAGGTGGGAAGCTGGATCTCTTTCGTAGGGCTCTATGCCAAACACAGCCTAACATTGGAAACCTTTCTTAAAAGAGGGTTGAACTTCACAATCTCCAAGTCCTCAATAGGAGTCAAATATTGGAAAGAATGCTAATCCTGACCAAAACATGATTGCTTCGAGAGAGGAAGGCTCCGTTGATTTACTAATAGATTAGAGGTGAATTTGGCAACTTCTAATCCTTTTGGAGTTAATGATTTATTAAGACCAGCAATCTATCTCAATCACAATTCCAAAAGGAAATTATTAGTCTAAAAAAAAATATTAATCAATTGGCGGCGAACTCGATTAATAAATTCTCACCCCTATAGAGTGGACTATAAAACGAAGAACCAGAATTTAAAGATATTGATATTGGCAAGGATGTTGATCCATCTTTTCCTGAGGTCCAATCTGTTGATGTTGAAGGAAAGAAACAGAGAAAAAAAATACTCTTCGATCATGGGATCATTTGGAAACTCGATCGCCACTAGGACCAAGGTTTGCTCAGACCAACAAGGTCAAACTTCTCTCCCTCCTACTTCTCAATGACAAAATCCATTGTTTGCCACCTGGCACAAACTCTTTAAACCAAATTGTTCTTTTTGGCTTTTCAGCCTTTGTTTATCTTTGAACCTATAATTCGTAGCGGCTCAGGTGTACCTAGAACTGCTTCTTTCATTCATGTTTTTTCCTGGTTTTTTAATTCGATAGATATATTTAAATTGTTTTGGCTAAGTGATCCAAATAACATTTCTTTAATCAAAACTCATCCCTCTAACTTACCCTTGTTCAAACCTCTTTAAATATTAAGAAAATTAAAAAAATTGGCACGATATTTCCCAACTAATCTCTCCAATGGAAATTTATTTGGTAGTCGGGATCTTCAAATGCCCTTTTATCGTCGAATGAAAAAAAAGGAGGTTGTCCGAACCTGATCTCTATGCGAGAATTCTGTGATTTCTTTTCCAAAACGCAATTTTGTTAACTCAAAATCACTCGTTGATATTGGTTTTGTTAGGAATAATTTTACCGGTGCAATAATCCACAAGGGTTGGCTAGATCTGGGTCGCCTTGATCGATGCATGTTTTCATCGTCATGGTTCAGTTTCATCGGTCTTCCTTTCGTTCGTCATCGTCCGAGATTTTCTTCGAGTCATTTCTTCTCAGTACCCTTGAATATAATCATTTCTAGCCAACACCTTTTAAATTTATTATTTTTGGCATTCACCATCCTAATTGTAAACACTCCAATTTGGCCCAAGGCCTGATCGAAACACATTTCGAGAGAGGCGTGCCTCCGAGCTTTTGATGACATGTATGGAACCCTTAGAAACCCTTTCAAACCCTTAGGAATCACCCTAGATCCCTTAGGAACCTTCCCGAACCCTTAGAAACCAATCCCAACCCTTAGAGCCCATTCCGGACCTAAGCCTAGCTTTCCCGAGCAATGGATGAAGGATGGTGCACCGGGACTAGCTATGGCCTTCTATTACGAACGAATCTCATACTATTGAAAAGTAGAAGTCGTCAGCTTTCCAACAGGCCAAGAATCACCCCAATCGGAACTGTGTGCACAAAGACATCACATTCCGAACCCGAAGGGCAAAGAGGTAATTTAAAGTGGACCCCCTTGGGGATTTGGAGCAACTAATAGTTGCGCCAGGCCATTGCGCAACTAATAGTTGCACCAGTTATGGGTAAGCTTGGCACAACTATTAGTTACGCCAGCATTAAGGTGGGGCCCACCTCGGGGAGCCAACTTCCAGGCACTGTGCATGCACTATTTTACTGTGCATATATGAACAGTAACCCCTGATTTTTGCCTCGAAAATCAAGATTGGGGTTTGACGTGTTGACCATCTTGACCTTTGGGGTGTGTTTTGCTAGTTCTGTTGCACCCATTTACTACCTATGTACAACCCCTTAAGTGATTTAAAGCCTCATCCAATCATCCACCATTGGAGCACCTCTTCACATATTTCAAGGCTCCAAAAATCCTAGGAAACCTTAGATGCTAGATTACCTAATTCTTAATCTTGCTTAGCCTCTAAATAGCCTCCTAACCCACCCTTTTCCTATAAATAGAACCCCCCCTCCCCTTGGATTAAAGGTTGAGAAAATTATCTAAGAGAGAAAGAGCTTAAAGTGAGAAGATCTTTCTCCCTTTGGTGCACCATTGCTCATACAAATTCCAGAATTGATAAACCTCATTCCAAGCCTTACCTTTCATAAAAAGCCTCTAGGTTATGTGTGTGCTATCTATTTGCCTCCTCACTCTGCCTCTTAGCTAACAAGCCATAGGAGTTAGAACCTCATTTTCCACCATGCAAGCCTTCAAAAGCTCATCAAAGCAAGCCAACG
Source organism: Chloranthus sessilifolius (assembly GCA_021018995.1). Taxonomy (NCBI): domain Eukaryota; kingdom Viridiplantae; phylum Streptophyta; class Magnoliopsida; order Chloranthales; family Chloranthaceae; genus Chloranthus; species Chloranthus sessilifolius. Next base: position 93,141,734 of record CM037592.1, read on the forward strand.
CAAGGCTCCCCAACGGTGCAACAAGGGCCCGAGAACTCCGGCTCTCCCCTCTACTCCTCTACCTTCTCGGTCATTTGTCCATCCTCCCATTTGTGTCGTCACACCACTGAATTTTCGGTAGGAAAGGAGGGGCACAAATAGGATTTTAAGCCCCTTTGGGCAAGAGGAAGCCTTTTTCATTTCCTTTATATTATTTTGGTTTTAGCCATAAGTAGAGACCGCCTTGAGCGGATTGATTGGGTGCCTAGCATCTTCCCGATCGATAACCAAAGCCCCTACCCAAGAACCTTTTGTGTAGACCGGATTCAAAGTCATATTTGTGGCACTTTGGTGCTTATGAAAATGATCTAGGTTTCCCAGGATACCAAAAGCTCCGGGTGGCGACTCTATATTTTTGTTAACGAGCGCATCGCCGCGAAGGGATCGTCAAAAATCCCATGGTTGCACAGATGGCTACTCTGCTGGGGAGTAGCTAGTAGAGCTTCCCCTTGAACTTGGCCATTTTATTTTTTATTTTACTAACCTTTTATTGCTGTTTTTTATTTTATTTTTACTCACCCCTCCGATTAAGTCATTTTACTTACCTCTCTTTTACGTCATTTACGAGTCTTAGCCGATTAGCGGGCCTACATGCGCATTGTCTTTTAATTTTCTTTACTTTTCTGTCATTTTAGCGCCTTAGCCGATTGGCGGACCTACTTGTGCAAGCATATTCTAACAGTGGATGCCGGCCCATAGTGGCGGCACGGGATCATCACCCCAGATCTTTGAACTAAAGAAAACTTCCATAAAAAAAGGGGGCTTTGAAAAAAATTAAAATTGAACCAAGATAGGAAACTTAATCAATTTGTTTTTACAGGGTAGATTTTTAAAGGGTTGGGTTTAGGCACACATACAACAACCCGAGTCTTAGTATGGCGGCAGCCCCTAGTGGTGATGATCCAGAAAAGTCCCAGCCCACCTAGTATCTAAGAAGGGCTTGTGCCGGAGGTATATCGGGTGGGTCACCTATTCCTACAAGCTTAAAACCTGTTGGGGAGCGCGCTAACGAGTTATACCGGACTCAAACCCCTAGGTTCGGTGAGGAGAGAACGATTCACTAAAAAATCAATCAGTTCCCGGAAGCCTAGCTTCCACAAAAAACCCAAAAAGAGACTCAATTCGGGCTGAAGTAGCTGCTGTCAAGAGTTCTGGAAACCCACTTTTTCCTGGCGCAAGTATTAGTTGCGCCAATGCAAAAATCCCCAAAAATACACTGGCGCAACTAATAGTTGCGCCAACCTTATTTAGGGAATTTTCATTCTGCCACATGTATTAGTTGCGCCAGTATTGTTCTGAGCAATCCAGCCCAATTCTGTGGCCTTTTTCACATCCCGAGTCCCCCGATTAGTGTCCTAGTGCTTCTGTTTGGGCCCCGCCATCTCTGACACCGAATACGCCCCCGCCGGTCAAAAGGTGACTTCTCTTTGACTCATTTCGGGGGATCAGGTTGTCCGCATCAATTTTTGTGCCTTCAATAGATCAAAGGTCTTCCTTTGATTCTTCCGAAGTGCTCCGGAATCGTCGCTGCGGGTCCTAAATTAGGGTACGAAAGCCACCCGAGAAGGGAACTCCAAGGCCTCGGAACCTTTGTTTTCACTTTAAAAAATTCAAAAAAAATTAAAAATCGAAAAACCTACAAACTAGAGTCTTTGTGGTGCCGGCATAACAACATCATCTTGCCCTCCATCATCCCGTAGGGGGAGGAAATTTTTTGGGACTTATCCAATGCACCCGTACCCAACCCGCCAACAAACAATGTCGTGGGTACTAGACCCGACTTATGCCGATCCCGATTCATCCCCGCCGCATTCCCCAACCCATTCCCATAACGAAAAAGCCTTTAATTCCACCTTCCTCACCCAATCACCCTTTGCCATTACCGGGTCCTTTGGTGCCCCCATTTTTCCAACCACCACTTCTCAAAATATCCAAAATCAACCCCCCCATTCCCCATCTTTCTCGCAAACCATGCCCATGCCCATGCCCCCTACCATATCCACGCCAAATCCGACACACTTCCCATCCCCATCCATGACAAACCCAACCCAACTTCCCGCATCCACATCCATACCTCATTTCCCATCTTCCCCCTATAAACCAGATCCACCCTCATTCACATATACCACTTCTGCCTTATCCAACCCCCCACACATCCCCCCATCTACCCGGGTCATGCCCATTTTTACCGGGGTCATGCCCGGTTTTTCCGAAACTCCACACTTTACCCTTCATCATCCCCATACATACCCAACTAACCCCCCTTTTCCAATGCCCCACCTCATTCCTCCAATCCACCCCATATCCCATCCCTTACCCGGGTCATGCCCGATTTTACCGGGGTCATGCCCAATTTACCCTCCACATCCACTCCATCCATACCCCTCCTAGCCTCAAACAACCCATCCCCATCCGATCCTCCTTCCGTGGCCATGATGGAAGAGATGGTTCAAGCCTACAATAGGTGGAAGGCCTCCCAACACATCTCCATTCATCCATACCACACACTCGTGAACCCATCTGAGACTTTATCAAGTCTTCATGCCTCATTCCCCCATGACCCCCATCAACCCCCCATAATCCACACCATCCAAACCTCCATTCCCCACTTGTCACAAGGCCCCATGGCCCAAACTCCCATTTCCCACATGTCCCATAGCCCCATGGCCCAAACCTCCATTCCCCACTTGTCTCAAGGCTTCATGGCCCAAACCCCCATTTCCCACAAGCCCCATGGCCCAAACCTCCATTCCCCACATGTCTCAAGGCCCCATGGCCCAAAACCCCATAACCCATACCTATCAAGGGCCCATGGCCCAAACCCACCAATGGCCCATGGCCCAAACCCATCAAGGGCCCATGGCCCAAACCCACCAATGGCCCATGGCCCAGATCCACCAAGAGCCCGATGGGCCAAACCCATCAAGTGCCCATGGCCTAAGCCCACCAAGAGCCCATGGCCCAAACCCACTAAGAGCCCATGGCCCAAACCCATCAATGGCCCATGGCCCAAACCTATAATAACTAAGGCTTCATGGCCCAACCCTCCCAAGGCTTCATGGCCCAAACCTGAGCCCAAAACCTTGGAGCCTCACACCCATACCCTTCCCAATTTCTTCAAATTTTCACCCATTCGCAACCCTCATACCCTGATCAAACCCATGCCTTATATCAACCCCAATTTCCCATGTCCCAGCATCCCAAAGTCAGCTTCAAACCTTCCCCCATGCTCAATGGCCTCATCAGGCCCCTCTCCAAATCTAACTTCCACTCATCCCATCACCCAACAAGCCTTCCCCCATCCATTACCACTCATCCCATCATCCAACAAACCTTCCCCCATCCCCAATGGACTCACCCAATCCCCACTCATGCCATTCCCACCCAGCCCATGCAACATTAGCAAGAGAATCCCGCCCTCACTGCACACTATGCCCACCAGCAGTATGAAGAGGATGAGATTAAGAACAGTGGAGCCTATGCTGGGGCATTGACCAGCCCAAACCCTCCTCCTATAATTGCCCACCCCCTAGTAGCCCAGAGTGACATCCAACCAACTGCCGAGAAAGTAGCCCCCATATCCAAGGAGTCAGAGCAGTTGAAAGAGCAGTTAGACAAAATACAGAAGCAGTTGTTGAAAATGGGTGGTACTAAAATCTATGCCTAGGACTTCGCAGATTTATGTTTGTTTGCTGAGGTCCCCTTGCCTCCCAAATTTAAAATGTCAGCTTTTGGCAAGTATAACGGCACCGACAATCCTATTACACACCTCAAGTCCTATTGTGGGGACATGTGTCAATATGGAGGGGATGAAAGACTGCTAATAAAGGTCTTTCAAAAGAGTTTGACTGGTCCGGCCTTGAGGTGCTTCACATCTTTGGAGTCGTCTATGATGAAAACGTGGAAGGACTTAACACACCTATTTTAGGAACAATATGTCTACAATATAGACATCGAACCGCATAAGTCCGACTTGGCCCGTTTAAGGCAGAACTCAAATGAGACCTTCAGCGACTATTTGGAGTGATGGAGAGCACTAGCAGCTCAAGTCAGAAACAGGATACCTAATGTTGAACATATCGAAACGATCTCTAAAAATACTCTGCCAGTGATCTCAGACTTTTTGGTGTACCAGCAGCAGTCCAGCTTTGCTGATCTGGTGAGGAACGCCAATCACTGAGAGGATGCCATCAGAGAGGGGCGCCTGAACAAAAATGTACCAAGCGGAGCCAGTGGGGTTAGAAGATTTTTGGAACAAAGGAATGAGAAGAGAACAGGGGCCGACGTCCAGAACATTGCCAATACCAAGCCCAATAATAACATAACCCCGTTCCAATTTCAAGAAGCACAGTGAGCGCCAGTTAAAACTGAGTAGATACAGAGAATAGAGAATGGGCAAGGAATGCAAATGACCCCAGAGCAAAGGAGAGCCCGCTATGACCGAGTGTTCACGCCCTTAAGGCAATCTTTAAGTGTATTTTTGCCTTTATTAGTAGAAAAGGGATTAGTCACTATTCGTTAAGGCAATCTTAGGGCTTACTTTCCATCACCCACACCCGTCAATTATGTGCACATAAATGCATATCAACCATACACCACCACCCCCGTCAATAACTCAGTAGCCCATCATACCCCCAATCCCCCGCCAGCACCCATCAGCTACCAATGGCCCACCCCTACCCCCAATCCCCAGCCGACACCCAACAACTACCAATGGCCTAATCTTACCCCTTTTCCCCGGGCGCCACCACTCACAAGCTTCACCACCCCCATTTGGCCTAATTTTGCCACCCAACCAGCTATCACCGAGGTAAATCAAGTGTTACCCACACCTCCTAAGCTCGCAGTGCAAGTGCCTCCGATACTAGCAACTATACCATTCCAGATTTCGAGACCTACCTATGATCATCATCAGGTCCCGCTGAGTTATGAACAAACCAATATTAACGCTAGCAGCCACAGAGAAGGAGCAGTGGATTTCATGACCCGATCCGGGAAGATTTCAAAGCAGCCAGAAACACCGACATTAGCACAAGCCCAATCAGAGGAGAAGAAAGATAGCACAGTAAACCCCTTTGAGAAAATGAGTCGAGAAAATATACTGGAGACTCAACTGAGAAGAATGTCTGCCCATATTACTGTATGGGATCTATTGATGACGTCCCCACTCTATTTTCAAGCATTAATGGGGGGGTTAAAGAACGCGCATGTGTCACTGCAGGTTAGCCCGAATGAAGTCAGGCAGATAATTGGTCAAGTGATGACTCCAAATGTCATTTCATTTTCTGATGCCGATTTACCTGAGGAAGAAGGTAGTCACTAAAAATCTTTGAATATTACTATTGAGTTCAGGAATATGATAATCCCCTTAGTTCTAATCGATAATGGGTCGACATTGAATATATGCCCGCTGAGAACGGCCACAAAGATCGGGGTAGATCCATGCATGTTGAAACCAACAAGAACCAGTGCCAAAGGTTTCGATAACACACGAAGAGAAATAATGGGAGAAGTTGATCTTGAGTTATTAATTGGGCCAATGACCTTCTCCATATTGTTTCAAGTGATGGACATCAAATCCTCTTTTAATCTGTTGTTGGGGCGCCCGTGGCTGCATGAAGTTGGAGCGACACCCTCTACATTGCACCAGAAACTCAAATTTGCATCGAGGCATAAGATCATCACAATCATTGGAAAGGGACACCGTGAGAAAGAAAAGGCCACCAGTAACATTGAAAAGCCAATGTGCTGGATGTGCCGCACACCACTGAGGACATCGACCTCCACAGTTTCGAATATGAGGTGTCGACGATACTCCCGAAACCCATCGAGGGCATCATTCCAAGAACCGGAGGTGGAATGGTAGCAGCAGTGGCCATGCTCTAGAAGTGGCGCTATCAAAAAGGAAGGGGTCTTGGGCTCAGATTACAAGGAAGGAAGGAGCCCATCACAGCTAAGGGCGGACAGAAAGTCAGGTTTTGGCTAGGTTACAAGCCCACAGAAGGAGTACGGGAGGCTAAGGAGAAAGCCCGTGCGACGGCAGCTACAAAAGCCAGGGGGATCCACATAGAGGAGAAACCTCGGCCCAGGCCTCATATCAGAAATTCATTTGTGAGTGTCGGGGTTGTGACAATTGACCGAAATGGGGAAACACGATTAACCCCACATAAGCCCACAACACCAGTTCACCCCACCAATCCCCACATAACCGTTCCTAGCCTGGAGATAGATTTGGCCGCGTTATCCCTCTTTGAAAAACGACGGCCAGTACCTGAACAAACTCCCCCTGTGGTAAATCACCACAAAACGGTATTGACATTTGAGGACATCATCCAGACAAAATGGGGATCAACATGATGGAAGCTAACTCCAATGAGCCATATCAATCAGCCCCCTCCATCCAATCAGGTAAAGGAGCAGCCCCTCAGGTACGTGATTGGGTATCTTTACCTCAAACCCTGGAAGCGAGGAGTGGCCTAACATTTGGCACCCGTTTCCCAAAAAATATATATATATATATATATAAAGTAAGATAAGCCCTTGGCAGGCAATACCTTGTATATACACAGACTTGTGTTGCCAAGGGTCCATCTCCGAAGAAAACAAAAATCTCAAAAACATTGAAAAAATACAAAATCTCAAAAACACTGGAAAAATACAAAATCTCAAAAATATTGGAAAAATATAAAATTCCAAAAACATTGAAAAAATACAAAGTTCAAAAATATTGTCATTTAAAATTTCAGATAAAATCCCGCAAAAGATGCCTTAATTGAAATACCCCTCCCATGTAAAATCGACCCCTTCCCTGTAGAAATATAAGGAGAGGTAGGTGTTACAAGTCTGGACAAGGATATCCCTTTGGAGGAGCTCCCCAATGAGCTCCTTGACCGGTTTACCGAATTTGAGCATGGCCCTACCCCCATTGTCGAAGAAATTGAGGACGTTAACTTGGGAACTGAGGAGAGTCTCCAAATTACCAAAATCGGAACGTCGCTGTCTCCCAAGGAAAGAAAAAGCATGATTGACTTCCTTCAATCATACCAAAACGTTTTTGCCTAGTCGTACGAGGACATGCCTGGTCTGGACACCAATTTGGTCGAGCACGAGTTGCCTCTCTACCCTGAAATGAAGGTGGTTAAGCAGAAACTGAGACGTCTCCGACCTAAGTAGATGTTGAAAGTCAAAGACGAGGTCATCAAGCAGTATGATGCAGGGTTTCTCATGGTATCTAAGTACCCGCAGTGGCTAACCAATATTGTGCCTGTGCTGAAAAAGGATGGAAAGGTCCGCATGTGTATCGATTTCTGCAATTTGAACAAGGCGAGCCCGAAGGACGATTTCCCATTGCCACACATCGACATCTTGATCGATAACACTGCTAAGCACGGGATGCTTTCTTTTATGGGTGGATTCTCCGGATATAATCAGATAAAGATGGCAAAGGCAGATCGAGAGAAGACTGTGTTCACACCCCCTAGGGAACCTTTTGCTATCGAGTCATGCCGTTTGGGCTAAAGAACGCCGGTGCAACGTACCAGAGAGCTATGACTGCACTGTTTCACGACATGATGTACTGAGAGATTGAAGTGTATGTCGATGATATAATAGCCAAGTCACCGGAGCGAGGCAATCACTTGGTAAACCTCCAGAAACTGTTTGAGAGGCTGAGAAGTACAGGTTGTGTCTGAATCCACAGAAGTGCGCTTTTGGCGCTATGTGCGGAAAATTGTTAGGATTCATCGTCAGCAGGAGAGGGATCGAGGTTGACCCAGTCAAAGTCAAAGCTATCACCGAAATGCCGCCACCGTTTACTGAGAAGGAAGTTAGAGGGTTCTTGGGCAGAATACAATATATCAGTCGATTCATTACACAGCTAACGCCTATCTGCACGCCGATCTTCAAGCTACTAAGGAAGAACTCCCCCATTGAATGGAACGACGATTGTCAAGCAGCGTTCGATAAAATCAAAAGCTACCTCCTTAACCCACCTATTTTGGTACCACCCAAGCCGGGGAGACCACTCTTGATGTATCTCTCCACGACGAAAGTTTCAATGGGATGTGTCTTAGGGCAGCACGACGAGACGGGAAGAAGAGAGCAGGCCATTTATTATCTGAGCAAGAAGTTAACTGATTATGAGACGCACTATTCTCATCTGGAGAAAGCATGTCTAGCTCTTATATGAGACGCGCTATTCTCATCTGGAGAAAGCATGTCTAGCTCTTGTATGGGCTACTCAAAGGCTCTGCCATTATTTGCTATCCCAAGTCGTTCTACTTTTAGCCCGAATGGACCGTTGAAATACCTGTTCAAGAAGCCGGCTCTCAGTAGACGAACCGCATGATGGCAGCTTTTACTGTCTGAGTTCAACATCACGTACATCACTCAGAAGTCGATTAAGGGGCAGGCACTCGCCGATCATCTTGCCGAAAATCCTTTGCCGGATTATGAGCCTTTGAGAACCAAGTTCCCCGATGAGGACATCATTTTTATGACGGAAGACGATACTGAAGAAGCAGAAGAATCATGGGTAATGCACTTTGACCGGACAGCAAATGTCGAGGGTCAGGGAGTTAGCGCCATTCTGATTTCGCCGATAGGATCCCATGTACCAGTCTCCATCAAGCTCAACTTCCCTTGCACTAACAACATGACCGAGTACGAAGCTTGTGTCACTGGTCTGCAGGCGGCTCTCAATCTGAACGTAACTCACCTTCGAGTGTTTGGCGATTCGCAGTTGATCATATGCCAGACGAACGGCGACTGGAAGACGAAAGACGAGAAACTGATCCCTTACAATTAACACCTCGAGGATCTGATAGCTTGCTTCCAAGACGGGGCATTCTCATGTCTCCCGGATACGGAATCACTTTGTTGATGCGCTAGCAACGTTGGCATCAATGATAGAAATCCTATATGGTGCTGAAATGAAGCCAATCATGATCGAACAAAGAAATGAGTCGGTCTTCTGCCTCCAGATTGTGGAACCTACCAAGACTGATAATGAGCCACCTTGGTTATCAGATATCAAGAATTTCCTCGAGACTAACTTTCCCTGAGGGTACGTCCAAGACAGACCGACGAACCATTCAACGTCTAGCAGCAGGCTACGTCAGTTGTGGGGAATGCATTTACAAGCGATCGTACAATAACATCTTGCTTAGGTGCCTTACAGAAAGTGAAGCAATCAATATTATGAAGGAGATCCACGAGGGAGTATGCGGAGCCCACGTCAGCGGTCACATGCTCGCCAAGAAAATTCTGCGGCAGGGATACTTTTGGACCACTATGGAATCAGATTGCTGCAAACATATTCAAAAATGCTACAAGCGTCAAGAACACTCCAGTCCGATACACGCTCCTGCCATCGATCTTGACTACATGACCACTCCTTGGCCATTTACTAACTGGGGCCTTGACGCCGTCGGAATGATTAATCCAAAAGCATCAAACGGACATCGATTCATCCTCGTCGCCATTGAATACTTTACCAAGTGGATAGAAGCGGCATCATATGCCAACATCACGGCCAATTACGTCGAGAAGTTTCTCAAGAGTAATATTGTGTGCCGATTTGGAGTACCCAAGGATATCATCACGGACAACGGCACAAACTTTGTGAATAAGCGCATCCGAGCCTTCTGCGAGCAATACAAGATCAAACACCATCGCTCGTCACCCTATCGGCCTCAAACTAATGGAGCCGTGGAAGCTGCGAACAAGACGGTCGTCCGCATCCTTGAGAAGATGGTCGTCACTTACCGAGATTAGAGCGAAATGTTATCGTTTGCTTTATGGATCTACAGAACATCGATCTGTACCACTACAGGGGCAACACCATTCTCCCTTGTGTATGAAACTAAGGTCGTCCTACCTATAGAGGTCGAAGTACCCTCGCTCTGAATCCTCATGGAATCAGGCTTACCCGAAGCAAAGAGAGAGAGAGAGAGAGAGAGAGAGAGATCTCGCTTCGAACAATTGAACTTACTAGACGAGAAGAGGCTCCTAGCCTTGTGTCATACTCAAGTTTACCAGGGGCGAATCGCACACGCTTACAATAAACGTGTCCGCGGTCGAGATCTGAAAGTGGGAGACACTGTGTTGAAGAAAATCTTCTCATCCCTCCACACCGACCCAAGAGGAAAGTTCAAGCCGAACTGGGAAGGGCCTTACGTCGTCCGAGAAGTACTGCCAGGATACACCATCCGCCTCGCCACCATGGATAGAGATCATTTTCCTAAGCCCATCAATGTTGGATACGTCAGATGGTTCCACTCTTAGTCCATCACGATAAGGTAAGTATTGGTGAAACAAATGCGTGACTGCTTAAGAACCACCCGAAAGAGGTCATCATTCCAAGCACAGTAGCCAAAAATCATCCCTAAAAACAACGATATCCTTTGCTACCCTCATTTGAGCCTAGGCCTTTTCTTTCAAAGAACCACTTCCCTGAAAAAGAAAAAGTGTGTACATATTCAAAAAAAGAGGGCAAATAAAGTTACCAGCAAAATCTAAAAAATCAAAAAAGCAAAACCTCAAAAAGAGATTGCCTGAAATAATATAAAGGAATATATATATATAGAGAGAGAGAAAACATGGGGCATGTACAATAAAATCCCCCAAGGAAGAAGTATGTCGTGAAAAAACTAAAGTTGTATCAAGGAAACCCTTTTTAGCCCAGCATACCTTCAATTCCTAGCCTGACCCATGGCCAAGCTACACCCTGAAGAAAGTCTTCTTTGTAGGTTCACAAGCAGTCATAATATCTGTTAAGTCAACACAAGCCGAACAGTGGGACGACACCCTTCCGGCCGACTATGACGGAATCTACGTCTATGTCGTGGCTTTTAAAAATAATGAAAGAAATAAAAAGAAAATAAAAATACAAGCTCAAAGCAAGATGGACGTGGTGAAAACCCGAAAGGGCGCTACGGGTAAAAACAGTGAGTTTGTGCGGACCAAGTGAAAACCAAAAAGGGCACTTGGGGTAAGAAAGCTAAACCCATGGACGTGGTGAAAACCCAAAAGGGCGCCGCGGGTAAAAAGAGGGCAAAAACGGGCACGACGAACCCGCCTTAGGCGTTGTGAGTAAAAAAAAGAGTACTAAAAAAAATTTTGAAGGAAAGGTTTGAATTGATTGATAAGATTAATGCTTGAGGAGTCCGCTTGGTTATTCTCCCTGATACCCTTTTTCCGACTGGCCCACTCATGTTAGTTCAAATCGGGCCCTGACCAGAATTGTCTTTGTGAAACTGCTTTGTCAAACTTATGACTCAAGGTAAGGAGAAAGGTTTGACTCAATCCGAAGGGATTGGCGTTCCAGTCTTGGTAAAACTGTTGAAACTCACCCCAAGATCCGACTACTTAAAGGGGGTTCGACCATGCTCAAAAGGGGACCCGAGATCTCACTCGGTGATTAAGGCACCACACCAAAAAAGAACAAAAAATCAAGAAAAGTCTAAATACAAAAAATTGTATATGTTTCTACTCTTTTCCATATGTACGGCATCGTACTTCCATTTCAAAAAATGAAGAAAAAGAACGAAAAAAAATCAATCAATCAAAAATCCAAAAAATACATATACATATATCCCCACTTTCTTTATGTCCACATATATATATACATCATACTTCTATCTCAAAATAAAGAAAAAGAACAAAAAAATCTCTGATTCCAAAATATATATAAATTTTAAAAATTGAAAATGTGTAGATAAATATTTGTTTCTCCTTCTGTTAATTAAGATTCATATTGTTACCTATATAAACAAAAATGAGACTGAAGTTTTCTCGAGATGTGCAGGAACATCAAATGGTCCGAAGCCACGAAACAGGCAACCTCTCAGCGATGGATGGATCAGACGAAGCATCTCACAACAGGCATCCAATCTATTCAAAAAAAAAGAAGAAAATCATTTTGAAAAAGAAAAAAAGATAGCCATATTTTTGTGGAACTTTCGCCACGCACAGCTACGCACATGCGTGTTCCAATGCGGTAAAATGTCAATATTTTATCGGCAACGCAGTTGTGCTACATTAACGTCCTGAGTCTAAGGTTCGTCTTGGATCTTTGGATCCTACTTTAAAGTAGGAGCAACTGTGTCAATCCCGATCAAACGGTCAATGTTTCGATCGAGATGACCCCACTGCTAAATCTTTGAGCTAAACGCTCTGTTTTTAGATTCATGTGAACTTAAGTGGCTTAAGCTTTTGATTTCTCGAAAGAAGGTCAATTGTTGGTTAAAACCAACCTGTCAAAAAGGAAATTATCTATCGAATAACTATGTTCAAATATGCATTCTGAAGGGCTCCTTTTAGGGTGCAGGCTTAAAACCTGCATTTGTACGGTATCCCTGTAAAGTGTACGCCTTGCGTTTAGGTATCCGTTGGATAGTCGTTTGTTCTCGTAAATTGTACCCGGACGGGTTCTGGGTCGGGATTTTCATTCCCCTTTGTTTTATCTACCCCTAATGAGTACATGTTTTTGCATAATTATTCGATAATAAGATCATCGTTGATAGAGATCCCCATCGATGGGCACCCAATTTTTGCCGGATCTCTTTAGTTTTATTTGAAGATGGATACTCGGGGTCCTTTGATCTAGCATGAGGCGGCGATCAATTGACGCGAGCAAATGCCGGCAATAAGGCACACGTAGAAGCAATGTAAAGGAACCCTAAGGAGGCCAATTTTCGGTTTGAAGAGAGGGGGAGAAAATATTTTTGAAAATATGCCCTTGCTGCCCGAACTCGAAAGTTTTGAATTCAAAACCAAGCCATGCTTGGCACAACTATTAGTTGCACCAGGCTATTTTGCGCCCTAGTTTGGCTTGGCACAACTAATAGTTGCGCCAGCCACTTGCGAGTCGGGTCTTTGGGCCTGGGGCGGGTCAGATACATAACCCGGTATCCCCTCTTTGTTTTGTTCCCCCCGGCAGACGCGTGCCCCCAAACGGTGTGACGATCCTCATTCGACTTACCCGGGAAGCTGTGCTAAGAATAAAATGGACCAAGAACAATAGGCGTTTCGATCTTACATAGAAAAACATGAAAAAGTCCAAAAAATGATGAAAAAATCCCACAAAAAAAGCCAAAAATAATATAATAACTCACATAAAAAGATAGGATAATTCACATAAAATAATAGTTCTAAAAAACTAAAAAAATCCCATAAAATGATAACTTAAAAATCTGAAAATCTACAAAAAATATATATATTAAGAAAATTCCAAAAATAATTCGCATAAATAGAAGTAATAAAGTAATAAAATTACATGAAATAATAACTTAAATCCCAAAAAATCACACAAAATGATAACCTAGAATCAAAAAATCACATAAAAAGGTAAACACAAAAAAGGATCAAAATTCCCCACATAAAATAAAAAAAAAATGTGTTTTGAAAAGACAACACGTACTCCTAAAAAGTGTTGCGATATCTATTCACTCTGCTCGGGTAATCATGCTAAATAAACTTTGGGATCAAAGGGTTCACCCAAAGACCTCGAACCCTGCTTCAAGCATGGGCACCCACGGTCTATGCCTCGTACGATTGGACGCACGTGCATAAGGCGGTAAAATGTCAATATTTCATCTGCAATGCAACTGTGCCATATTAAAGTCCTAGGTCTAAGGTTCGCCTTGGATCCATGGATCCTACTTCAAAGTAGGAGCAGCGGTGTCAATCAGGATCAAACCGTCAATGTTTCAATCAGAATGATTCCGCTGCTAAATCTTCAAGCAAAGGCACTCCGTCTTTGATACATATGAACGTGAGAGTCTAAGCTTCAGATTTTTCACGAACCATTCGAAGGTGTGGACTCTTGGTCCACGTGGTCTGGGCATGCGCCCTACGTGGTTTAAGGTTCAGATAACTCCGTTGGAAAAGGTCAATCGTTGGAAGAGACCAACTTGTTGAGAATGAGATCACATGTCGATCAACTATGTAAACATGCATGTAAAAGGGTTCATTCCCCCTTTATTTTTTGCAGGCTTAAAACCTGTTTTAGCACTAGTATCCCTGTAAAGTGTACGCCTTGCGTCTGGGTATCCGTATGATGGTCGTTTGTTCTCGTAAATTGTACCCAAACCGGATCTGGGTCGAGACTTCCATCGCCTTTGCTGCCTATCGCCCCTAATGGGTACATGTTTTTGCATAGTTAAAAGAGGTGTAAGATCATTGTTGACAGAGACAAAAAGTGGATGTCTCTTTTGGTAGACACCCAATTTTGGTTGGATCAGCTCCAGATTATTTGAAGTTGGATGCTCTAGGTCATGTGGATCTAGGGCACATTTTGAAAATAGCACGTACTCTCAAAAAGCGTTGCGACGTCTATTCGCTCCGCTCGGGTAGTCATGCTACATAAACTTCGAGATCGATGGGTTCGCCCAAAGACCTCGAACCCTGCTTCAAGCGGGGGCACCCGCGACCAGTCAAATGGGACAATCAAATGCCTCATAGGATTGGACGCAAACTGTGGAGCCTTGCGTAGTGTTACTTAGCGCCTATCTTTAAATGTGGGTCGATCACCCTCCTTGCTTATGAAGTTGTATTTAGAATGAACCTTGAACATCAAATACCTTAAAAATCATCCCGAGAAACGAATGTTTTTCCCGACTATAGGGCGTTCGCAACTCATCCCACCTCGGTTATTCCCTATTCCCAGTAATGTCGCTAAGCGCTTGGGGACCGATTACCTTGAGGAATGGATGTTTAGTCTAGCATACAGGGCTTTCATTTTCCCACCATATTACTCATCTGATGTTTGAAGTTCATTCTGAATGCAGCGGACCCGTCAATAATGTCTTGGGCCTCTTCAGATGTCTCTTTTCTTTAGCATTCGATCATTAGTGATCGGATACCAAAGAGGAGCATTTGTAGACATCTCAATTTGGCCCAAGGCCCGATCGAAACACATTTCGAGAGAGGCGTGGTTTTGAACTTTTGATGGCATGTATGGAACCCTTTCAAGCCCTTAAGAATCACCCTAGATCCCTTAGGAACCTTCCCGAACCCTTAGAAACCAATCCCAACCCTTAGAGCCCATTCCGAACCTAAGCTTAGCTTTCCCGAGCAATGGATGAAGGATGGTGCACCGGGACTAGCTACGGCCTTCTACTACGATCGAATCTCATACCATTGAAAAGTAAAAGTCGTCAGCTTTCCAACAGGCCAAGAATCGCCCCAATCGGAGCTGTGTGCGCAAAGATATCACATTCCGAACCCGAAGGGCAAAGAAGTAATTTCAAGGGGATCCCCTTGGGGATTTGGCGCAACTATTCCCTTGGGGATTTGGCGCAACTAATAGTTGCGCCAGGCCATTTCTCCCCCAAAATGGCTTGTCGCAACTAATAGTTGCGCCAGTTATGGGTAAGCTTGGCGCAACTATTAGTTGCGCCAAGTCATCTCTCCCCATAAATGGCCAGGCGCAACTAATAGTTGCGCCAACATTAAGGTGGACCCCACCTCGGGGAGCCAACTTCCGAACTGCATGCAACGTTTTTCTTGTGCATATGCTGGCATGACTAATAGTTATGCGGGCATATGAGCGATAACCCACATTTTTGCCTCGAAAATCGAGATTGGGGTTTGACTTGTTGACTATCTTGACCTTTGGGGTGTGTTTTGTTAGTTCTGTTGCACCCATTTACTACCTATGTACAACCCCTTAAGTGATTTAAAGCCTCATCCAATCATCCACCATTGGAGTACATCTTCACATATTTCAAGGCTCCAAAAACCCTAGGGAACCTTAGATGCTAGATTACCTAATTCCTAATCTTGCTTAGCCTCTAAGTAGCCTTCTAACCCACCCTTTTCCTATAAATAGAACACATCCTCCTCTTGGATTAAACGTTGAGAAAATTACCTAAGAGAGAAAGAGCTTAAAGTAAGAAGATCTTTCTCCCTTTGGTGCACCATTGCTCATACAAATTCCAGAATTGATAAACCTCCTTCCAAGTCTTACCTTTCATAAAAAGCCTCTAGGTTAGGTGTGTGCTATCCATTTGCCTCCTCACTCTACCTCTTAGATAACAAGCCATAGGAGTTAGAACCCCATTTTCCACCATATAAGCCTTCAAAAGTTCATCACAGCAAGCCAACGCAAGGCTCCCCAACGGTACAACAAGGGCCCGAGAGCTCCGGCTCTCCCCTCTACTCCTCTACCTTCTCGGTCATTCCTCCATACTCCCATTTGTGTCGTTACGCAGCCGAATTTTCAGTAGGAACGAAGGGGCACAAATAAGATTTTAAGCCCCTTTGGGCAAGAGGAAGCCTTTTTCATTTCCTTTATATTATTTTGGTTTTGGCCATAAGTAGAGACCGCCTTAATCGGGTTGATCGGGTGCCTAACACCTTCCTGATCGATAACCGAAGCCCCTACCCAAGAACCTTTGGTGTGGACCGAATTCAGAGTCATATTTGTGGCACTTTGGTGCTTATGAAATGATCTAGGTTTCCCGGGACACCAAAAGCTCCGGGTGGCGACTCTATATTTTTGTTAACGAGCGCATCGCCGCGACGGAATCGTTAAAAATCCCACAGTTGCACACTAATGTTAAACCTGGTCACGAATTCTTAGGTTAGAGCGGAGGGCTCTCCAATTTTCCATGTTTTTGTGAAGCTTAAAGGGCTCAAAAATGATTTGAGAGCTTGGAATATTAGAGAAATGGAAACTTAAGGAGATAATCAAAGAAGCATAAGCGCTAAATGAATCTAATATGGTTTCGATTAGGCAGGCTCAATTATCATACGATGTACGTGCAAATACAAAAATTGAATATCACAATCTGGCTAGAGAAAAGGAATCGATGTGGAAGTATATGGCTCATATAAATGGATGGATGGAGGGATGGAAACATCAATTTCTCATGCCACTGCAAAAATTAGAGCTTCAAGGAACTAAATTAAATGAACATACAAACGAGAACTTGATCACCACTTCAATAAAAATTAGTAATGTGACCTAAAAGAATTTAAAGATCTTTTATTTTCATCATGCTCTTACGAAAGCTACACACTTTTGGATCCAAATGAGAGGCTGGTCAACACAATTTGTTCTCTAACGTGCGATCAAACCTGACGGTCATTTTGGTAGTGACAACTGACAAGATTATTGCTTGGTTGAAGATCGGTTTTATTGGCCCAGTGTCATGCGAGACATTGCCAAAATTTTGTTTTTTATTTTTTCTTATCGATATAGGCATTGCCAAAATTACTGTGCAGTGTTGTACTTGTTAATTGGCAAAGCAGAGAAAACAAAACACGTGATTGTATACCCCATTGTTAGTGCGACACATCCCATGGCAAGACCTTAGTATGGACTTCGTGCTTTGACTTCGTAGGACTAATAGGAAGTACGACTCAATCTTTGTCATAGTGGATCAATTTTCTAAGATGGTTCATTTCATTCTTTATTCTAAAATCCTCTGATGCAAGTCATGTTGCCAAGTTATTTTTCGGAGAGGTTGTTCGATTGGATGGATTACCCAACCATTGTGTCTGGTAGGGACCCAGTAGCAGAAACCTTCTACTTAGTGTGTCACTCCAGCTATGGAATCTCGCTCTTGCTTCCAACCATAAAACTATTTTGATGATGTTCTCGCTTCCAACCTACTACACGCTTTCTACCGCTTCGTGCAACTAAGGATAGGGATGTCAAATTTCTAAGCTATTTTTGGAAGACACTTTGCCATATGATGCAGACTAGGCTACCATTTTATTCGGCTTACAACCCACAAACCGATGGGCAAACCGAAGTTGTAAATAGGAGTTTGGAAAATTTGTTGCGACGTCGAGTAGGTTTAAGGGTTGGGATTCAATGTTGTCTATAGCTGAGTTTACATACACTAATTTTGTCAATAGAACTTTAGGCATGAGTCTGTTTGAAGTTGTGCATGGATATAAACCTAAGACACCAGTTGATCTCATTCCCATGTCACCCATATGTAAGCCGTCAAAATCCGCATATGCATTTGCATGTCGCATTCATGAGTTGCATGCCAAAAGCCTGAAATTAAGCAAAAAAGCACTTTGACCAACAAGAAATGTAAGTTTTCAACTGATTTTCATAGAAGGGTGAAGGAATTTAAAGAGGAAATTTTAGTTCTTTTCTAGTCAACATTCCAAATGAAGGAAATTTTCCTTAGGCTGCGGAAGGGTGGATAAAAAGTGCTTAGTGTCCCTTCAAAGCATTAACTGGTCAGTCACACACATATCCAAGGAGGGAAATTTTACTTTTGAAGAATTGGAAGATTTTCCGCTCACCACAACTTCATCTTTCTCCAACAGAGACCTCGATGATCTTTTGTACAAAGTTAGGCTCAAAGTTAAAAGAGACTAACTGGCTCTAGCAAATTTTTAGACATCATTAGTTTTTATCGGTGTAATCCCTCCTTTAACTTTTTAAAGATCCCCACTCCAATAAAAATTAGTAATGTGACCTAAAAGAATTTAAAGATCTTTTATCTTTCATCATGCTCTAATGAAAGATACACACTTTTGGATCCAAAATTAGTTACCGTGTCCCATAATGAGAGGTTGGTCAACACAATTTGTTCTCTAGCGTGCGATCGGACCTGGCGGTCAGTTTGGTCATGACAACTAACAAGATTATTGCTTGTTTGAAGATCGGTTTTATTACCCCCAGTGTCATGCAAGACATTGCAAAAATTACTGTGCAATGTTGTACTTGTCAATTGGCAAAGCAGAGAAAGCAAAAAACTTGATTGTATACCATTGTCTTTTTTTTATCGGTAAAAGTAGGAATATATTGAACAACAGCAAGGCGCTGAGAGAAACAATACATCGGAAATAAAAATAACAACATCATGATCAAAAAACCCCCGGATGTAACCGAGGAGAAAGAAGAAAAAACAACAAAGAACGACAACGGGCAAGAGCCTAGCCTGGATCCCAATCGAGAGGAGGGAGCTCCCTCCCCTCACCAGCACCAACCATCCAAAGACCCACCAGATCCATAGCAGACTTAACAATAAACCCGATTGACCTGCTATTATTTTCAAAAATTCTAGCATTTCGCTCGCGCCACAGCCCCCACACCACTGCGAAAACGGTCATTCGAAACTGCACCCTTCTTTCACCGTCCACAATCCCAGAAGCCCAGCTAAGTATGTGTTGGTATGGCGTCGCCGCCATAACCCAACTCAGACCAAACGCGTCAAAAATCGCAGTCCAAACCGAGGAAGCTGTCTGGCAATGAAGAAAGAGATGCGCCGCGGTCTCCTCCCCCTCCGGACACATGACACAAGCTGGATCGACGTCTTTCCCCCTACGAATCAGTTGATCCCTCGTCAGGATTTTATCATTACAAAGCGTCCACGCAAAGAATCTGATATTATGCAGAATTGGTTCTCTCCATAGCCACCTACCCTCAAAGGTTACGAGCGGACGCCGCGTCACCAACTTGAAAAAGCTTTTGACGCTAAAAGTACCGTCTCGAGTAGCAGCCCAAACCCTCAGATCGCCAGCAGTCTGATTGCGCTGTTGAGCGTACAACAACTGTAGCAGAGCAGCAAACTCCTCACACTCGGTTAAGGATCTGCGGGTAGAGATCTCCCAGACCACCGCCCCCCTATCAAGCGAAAGGAAGTGCTCAATCATTCCCCCCGGATTCACCAAGATGGCATAGATACCTGGGAACCTGGACTTCAGGGAGCAATTGTCGAGCCACACATCATCCCAAAAACGAATTCTGGTGCCACACCCCCAACTAAAGCGCAATCCTCTAACGAAACTGGGCCAGATGTAACACAGACCTCTCCACCACGCTGAGGTGCCTCTATGAGCGATCGAACCAACGCCCCAGCCGCCGGATGCCAGCCCATACTTCTCTATCAGCACCTTTCTCCAAAGACCCTCCCTCTCCTCCTCTCTTCCAGCCCTCCAGAACCACTTCCCCAGGAGCGCAAGGTTGGTCTGCGTGAGGCAACGAATCCCCAGGCCACCACAAGCAACCGGTAATTGGCAAACATCCCAGTTAACCAGGTGGTACTTCCGACCCAAGTCCGAGCCCTCCCACAGGAAAGATCGACGAATTTGCTCCAGCCGGTGGATCACCTTCGCCAGGCACTTGAATATGGACATGAAAAAAATTGGCATGGAAGAAAGGACTGCCTTAACCGGGACCAACCTGCCAGCACTACTAAGGAGCTTCCCTTTCCAAGCGGATAAGCGCTGGTCAAACCTCTGCACAATAGGCTGCCAGTCACGGGCCGAGAGCTTCCTAATCCCCAGAGGAAGACCGAGGTAGGTAATCGGCAGTTGTTGAGTCGGACAGCTCACCGAGAGAGCAAGCGCAGCCAAATCAGAATCCTCCACCCCAATACCTATGATGGCGGACTTAAGGAGGTTGATACGCTACCCCGAGACCGCCTCGTATACCGACAACACATCCCCTAACACCCTGAACTCGGTGACCTCAGCCTTCCCAAATAGAATCGTGTCATCCGTGTACTGCAAATGTGATATACACCTGCCCTGAGATCCAACCTGAATGTCGGAGATGAAGCTGCACTCCCTGGCCCGCTCAATTAACCCGAAAAGCATCTCGCTAACAATATTGAACAGGAAAGGGGATAGAGGATCCCCTTGGCGGACACCTCGAGAGCCCTTGAAGTAACCAGCTGGAGAGCCATTAATCATAACGGAGAACCATGGGGAAGAGTAGCAACCTCGCATCCATTTTCTCCAAGTGTCACCGAAGCCCAACCTTCCCAGCATGTAATCTATCCCCCCCCAACTGACCCGGTCTAAGCCTTCTCCATATCCACCTTCCAAATCGCAGCCGGGTGCCTTTGGGTATGAGCAGAATGGATCGTCTCATTAGCCACCACAACAAGTTCCACCAGCTACCTACCACGCACAAAGGCATCCGGATTCCCCGATATAATGTTGTTCATCACCGGTTTCAACCTATTGGCGAGTACTCTAGCAATAGTCTTATATAGACAGTTAGTCAGGCCGATTGGCCGATAATTAGAGATATCCTCGGCCCCATCGCGCTTCGGGATGAGGGTGATAAAAGTGGAATTCAGCGCCCTCTCAACGAAACCAGCCGTGTGAAACTCTGACATGACCTCCATCAGCTCAACCTTAAGCAACCCCCAAAAGGCCCGGAAGAACTCCATAGTGAAACCGTCGGGACCCGGCGCTTTATTGCATCCTCCAAATTTAACAGCGTGCCAGACCTCTTCCTCGGCAAAAACCTGTTCCAATCCCTCCTTCTCCAACAGCGAAATAGCTTGGAAATGTACCCCATCCAACTACGGCCTCAAAAGACCCTCATCAGTATATAGCGACTTGTAGTAGGCCACAATGTGGTCACGTATCTGATCCTCACCCTCAACCGTCACCCCATCCACCACCACCCTCCCCAACTATTTCGACTTGAAGCAAGCATTGGCCACCGTATGAAAATATTTCGTATTCGCGTCCCCCTCCTTCAGCCATTTGACCTTGGCTTTTTGCATCCAACTCACCAGCTTGGCCTTGCAAACGCTGTTGAACTCAACTTTCTTCCTGAACCTGTCCTCTCTTTCCTCCCCCGTTAGGCTTCTTTCCTCCTCCAAATCATCCAAACCCTGTAAACAGCTGAGTAAATTCTCCTTCTTAGCCTGCAGCAAACCATACACCTCCCGATTCCACACCTTGATCCTCTGCTTCAGATGTTGTAATTTGGAAGTAAATCGAAACGCAACGGATCCAATCCAACTCTTTTCTTGCCACCAGACTGGGATATTCTCCCGAAACGCCTCTTCCAACAGCCACATATTCTCAAAACGAAAGGGAGACGGCCCCTTCCCCTTGGAGTCACATCTGCAAATCAAAGGACGATGATTGGACACAGCCCGAGCAAGAGCCTCCAATCTCGCCCCCGGGAAAACGTCCACCCAATCAAGAGTAGCGAGAAAATGATCCAGTCTAGAAAGGGAAGGGTTGTCCTCGAGGTTCGACCACGTGAAACACGCCCCCGAAAGCGGAACGTCAACGAGCCCCCAATCGGATATAAAAGAGTTGAAATCCCTCATAACTCTGGTGTCAGGCGGCCCACCCTTCTTTTCAAACTCCCATCTAATCGCATTAAAGTCCCCGCCTAGGCAGAACGGAAGGTCCCACCTAGCTACCACTGCCCCCAATTCAAACCAGAAATCGTCACGCTCACGGTCCACTAACGGCCCGTAAATGCCCGCAAACATCCATTGTCTCCCCGACTCCTTACTCCGAAGCACTACCGAAACAGAGTATCCCCCCACCTCCTCATCAACCTTCTCAAAGTAAGTCGACTTCCAAGTGACCAAAATACCTCACGCTGCGCCAACCGAGTCCAAACCGACCCATTGTTAGTGTGACACATCCCTTGGTAAGACCTTAGTATGGACTCCGTAGGACTATTAGGAAGTATGACTCAATCTTTGTGGCAGTGGATCGATTCTCCAAAATGGTCATTTCATTCCTTATTTTAAAAACCTCTTATGTAAGCCATGTTGCCAAGTTATTTGTCGGAGAGGTTGTTCGATTGGATGGGTTACCCAACCATTGTGTTTGGTAGGGACCCAATAGCAGGAGCCTTCTACTTAGTGTGTCGCTCCCGCTTCGAAATCTCGCCTTCGCTTCCAACTATAAAACTATCCAATTTTAAGCATTTGATGATGCTCTCGCTTCCAACCTACTACACGCTTCCTACCTCTTCGTGCAACTAAGGATAGGGATGTCAAATTTTTGAGCTATTTTTGGAAAACACTTTGCCATATGATGGGGACTAGGCTACCATTTTATTCGGCTTACCACCCACAAACCGATGGGCAGACCAAAGTTGTAAATAGGAGTTTGGAAAATTTGTTGCGGCGTCGAGTAGGTTTAAGGGTTGGGATTCAATGTTGTCCATAGCTGAGTTTGCGTATACTAATTTTGTCAATAGAACTTTAGGCATGAGTCTATTTGAAGTTGTGCATGGATACAAACCTAAGACACCAATTGATCTCATTCCCATGTCACCCATATGTAAGCCGTCAAAGTCCGCAGATGCATTTGCATGTCGCATTCATGAGTTGCATGCCAAAAGCCTGAAATTAAGCAAAAAAGTACTTTGACCAACGAGAAATATAAGTTTTCTACTGATTTTCACAGAAGGTTGAAGGAATTTAAAGAGGAAATTTTAGTTCTTTTCTAGTCAACATTCCAAATGAAGGGAATCTTAGGCTGTGGAAGAGGGGATAAAAAGTGCTTAGCGTCCTTCAAAGCATTAATTGGTCAGTCACAAACATATCCAAGGAAGGAAATTCTACTTTTGAAGCATTGGAAGATTTTGCGCTCAACACAACTTCATCTTTCTCCTACAGAGACCTCGATGATCTTTCGTACAAAATTAGGCTCAAAGTTATAAGAGACTGATAGGGTCTAGCAAATTTTTAGACATCATTAGTTTTTATCAGTGTAATCCCTCCTTTAAGTCTTTATTTTTTATCTCAAAGAAACCGCTTATTATCGGTGTAATCCCTCCTTTATTTTTTTACTTTTTATCTCAAAGAAATCGCTTATTAGATATGCAATATACAGATAGATATGAACTTTGGAGTAGGCACTCAAGTGCAGAGTTCAACTATACATCGAGGAATTTGGGTACCACGTGGACATGCACAAAGTGAAGTCAATCCAAAATTGTAAGTAATAGCAATAATAAATCTGTTTTAATCACTGTTGACCATGGTGATCAATGGGTTAAAATGAATGATGAAATGCAGTTCATTTTCACACCGTTAGATCGAGAATACATGATTTGACAAAAAAAAAATCTAAAAATCCTTTGGGACAGAGGGGTGTACTCTTGAGGGGGTGCGTCTCACGTGACCTTCAAGAGCCATGTGACATGAGAAGAAGGGCTCAAGTGAAGAGTTGAACTCTACACTAGACTGCATTATCTAGGGGTAAGATTTCCTCGAAGCAGCCTATATTTTCTTTTTAACTATTTAATATGTTACATGATCTGTGATCAGTGATCACATAAAATAAAAAATGTGATCGATGATCACGGATCGGTGATAACTAAAACGAACAATTAAGATTATCAAAGTCCGTTTACCACTCCTGTGATTTTAGTAAAAGAAAAAAAAGCACAGAAAAAGGGTGAAAAATATCTTAATCTTAAGAAGAAACTGTAACATGTCACCTACAATTTTTTGTTGGTGATCCTTTGGGTTCTTAAAATCGTGATGACCTAGTCTTGTGATGTCATGGTGCATGTAACCATTGGATGGCCTATACATTGTCATGATATTTTTTAATTCTTAATCTATAATTTTTCTTTTTCCGAATTTTGACTGATTCTTTCCCAAATTTGAAAATACCTCAACAAAGAAAGCACTAACTCTTAATACCCTAAAATCTCAAGAAAAAATTCAAGAAAATAGTTAAATCTGAAGAAAAAAAATATAAGACTAATGGATTGTGGATTGCAATCATAAGGTATTAATTTGTTCCTTTCCCCGATCAAATAAATAAATAAATAATAAGGTTTGGAGTTTTGTTACCTACAGAGGAGATCTGAAGATCGGCAGCCATTAAACTCTGTTGATGAGGTGTGAGGGCGGGGAGAAGAGGAGACAGATTTTTTTTTTTGAGAATTTTTCCAAATCTTTATATATATCTATCTTTCTCGCCTCCGCTTGCTCCGGAGGCGGTTGTTTAGTAAAGGAACCGACTCGCCCCATAGGGATCAAATTTTCCGACTTTTTGAAAAAAGTGGCAAATTATTTTTTTTAAATACTAATAAAATTATAATTTTTATGAAGGAAACTTTACACTTTCGGCCCTATAAGTTTGCGTAGTTACATAACTTATATAACAGGCCAGCTCCAAGCCTAGCCGGTTCCATGTCAGCAACCAACCGCCTTTCAAATTATTTTATATATATATATATATATATATATATATATATATATATATATATATGCTTCTTTATGCTTATTTGCCCATTTTAAAATTTTTTTCTGAATTGCGATTTAGAGTAAAATATTAATACATTATCTTTGTAAGATATTACTTTCCCTTCGTTTTTAACATATATTCGGTCGAAATCTTAAGATATCGGCCGATATCTTACCTAGCTTGGTCTATCTAGTATATGTTAAATAAGAAGTCCAAGAACAAAAAATTATATAGGCTGCGTTTGGCATAACTCTTTATTAGCTCCCTGCCATAGCCAAATATACTTTAACAGGTAGGCTACAGTATCTTAATCGAGATACTGTACCCTACCTGTTAAAGTAGGCTACTACATTACAGACGTTCTGGTAGGCTACTACATTACACATTAACCGGTAAGAATTACGGCACCAACAACTGCTCTTGATCTAGCACCAATTAATTGAAGTGTTACGCTGAATATGGGTGGCCCCCATCCGGGTACCTTTGGTCGCAGACGTCATGGTCGAGGAAGATTGGGCTTTAAAATTTTCAATCAACCATCGCAGATGTAATAATTTGATGGTGACACTAGATACTCTTGGTCACATTTTTTTAAAAAGAATTTTTAATTATTATTTTTGTAGGACCTATTTAGAGTTTTCATCGGATTGATGCTGGTGATAAAAAAGAAAGATACCCTACATTTGTTGTAGAAGAAGAAAAGGAAGGAATAAAAATGAAGACGTTGAAGAAGAAAAAGAAGAAAAGGAAGACACTTCCAAAATACCATCGGGTCAGGAAGAAAAAATGGGCGCCCCACTATCAAATTTGATTACATAATAGGTTGGGGTAGCTTTGTTCGCGTCCGCACGCTCTGAAAGTCCCCATGTCCCAGGCCCCTTAAAAGCCCTTAAATGGTTTGAATCAAATAATTCAAATCATGTTTCACTCCGATCTTTCACAAAATGGATCTTGAGATCATGACGTCCCCATCAAATGGTCAAATTTTTATTTCATGCATGACAAATTTTCCCAAAATGCTCCTAAAATCACGTTTGAGCGTGATGTGTGTCATATATTGAAGAGCCATTTTTTGGGGATCTGTGACACATTGAATAAAAAACGTATAGTCTGATAGGTGCACCATGATCTTAAGATCCATTGTGTGGAAGATCGGGGTGAAGCACGATCTAAATCATCTTATCAGAAGGAATCAATAGTTTTCAAAGGGTCTGGACGTGGGCACGAACAGAAGTACCCAATAGGTTGGGGCTTTCACTAAGGGAGCTACAACTTGCACGCGAAATATGTACCGTGGCATCTCATATAAAAAGCACTTATACTTTTGGGATTTGTGCCATTTGGAACACCGTCTACTCCCTTAATTTTGAAGTCCGTGATGTAAAGATCTTTAGTGCCAAAGATTGGTATGAAATATGATCTCTACCATCTGATTTGTCTCAGTCAATCATTGAATCATCATTGAATTAGATGATAGAGATCACATTTCATGTCCAAATCTTTACATCATCATTGCCTTCAAATCAAAGGGCTTAGATTGTGTTCCACAGGGCACAAATTAAAAAATTTCTGTTTATATGATGTACCACCCTACATTTCACTAATTCGAATGGTGAGATCAGAGGTACCCTTCCCTTATTAGTTTGTTTCTACCACACTTGTTTATCTTACAACCACCTCACTTAAAAGAGAGGAAAAATCCGCTCTAAATGAAACTATGGAGACCCTTTTTGTCTCAATCTTCCATAAATAAATCTTGAGATCATGGAATTACTATCAGACGGGTGATGTTGATTCCACATTATACGCATCCCAAAAGGTACGTAAACAACCTTTGATAGCACACTATGATAGACTTATGATCTCAATGGACATCCAATGGCCTAATGATAGACCAATGATCTCAAGATTATTTGTGTATAAGGTTGGGACAAGAAACGATCTCCATCATCCAATTCAAACAGTCCAGCGGTTTTTCTTAATCTATCAATCTATTTTTTTATCTGTAAAAAAAGAAAGGGTTAATGGCTCCTCGCCGACATTTAAACACCGGAGTAGTGTTTAATTGATCTAGCACCATTAAATTTATGACTTTTATCTACCACCATCGAAGTGTGATCTATGATAAATTCATAATGCCATGTGGCACACATCTTGATCAATCTAAACTGTGGATATGAACCATCCGATTGATGAAATTTGATATCAACCATTCAAACTAAAACCAATGGTGGGTATTATGGTCAGCATCTTTGAGAAAGTGGCCAAGAATTATAATTTCTCAAACTAAAACAATTTCAGAAAGTCGTAATTAATTCTTTAAATTTGTGAATAGTTCTTGAAATTCATAAAAATTATAATTTTATTAGTCATTTTAAAAAATAATTCGCGACTTTTTTCAAAAAGTCGGAGAATTTGATCACTATGGGGCGAGTCGGTCCCTTTACTAAAACAACCGCCTCCGGGGCAAGCGGAGGCGAGAAAGATAGATATATATAAAGATTAGGAAAAATTCTCAAAAAAAAAAAATCTGTCTCCTCTTCTCCCCGCCCTCACACCTCATCAACAGAGTTTAATGGCTGCTGATCTTCAGATCTCCTCTGCAGGTAACAAAACTCCCAACCTTATTATTTATTTATTTATTTGATCGGGAAAAGGAACAAATTAATACCTTATGATTGCAATCCACAATCCATTAGTCTTATATTTTTTTTTATTCAGATTTAACTATTTTCTTGAAATTTTTCTTGAGATTTTAGGGTGTTAAGAGTTAGTGCTTTATTTGTTGAGGTATTTTCAAATTTGGGAAAGAATCAGTCAAAATTCGGAAAAAGAAAAATTATAGATTAAGAATTAAAAAAATATCATGACAATGTATAGGCCATCCAATGGTTACATGCACCATGACCTCACAAGACTAGGTCATCACGATTTTAAGAACCCAAAGGATCACCAACGAAAAATTGTAGGTGACATTTTACAGTTTCTTCTTAAGATTAAGATATTTTTCACCCTTTTTCCGTGCTTTTTTTTTTTACTAAAATCACAGGAGTGGTAAACGGACTTTGATAATCTTAATTGTTCGTTTCGGTTATCACCGATCCGTGATCATCAATCACATTTTTTATTTTCTGTGATC
This sequence comes from Chloranthus sessilifolius, assembly GCA_021018995.1. Taxonomy (NCBI): domain Eukaryota; kingdom Viridiplantae; phylum Streptophyta; class Magnoliopsida; order Chloranthales; family Chloranthaceae; genus Chloranthus; species Chloranthus sessilifolius. The sequence continues at coordinate 93,169,860 of CM037592.1, forward strand.
ACTGACCACAGATCATGTAACATATTAAATAGTTAAAAAGAAAATATAGGCTGCTTCGAGGAAATCTTACCCCTAGATAATGCAGTCTAGTGTAGAGTTCAACTCTACACTTGAGTCCTTATTCTCATGTCACATGGCTCTTGAAGGTCACGTGACACGCACCCCCTCAAGAATACACCCCTCTCTCCCAAAGGGTTTTTAGATTATTTTTTTGTCAAATCATGTATTCTCGATCTAACGGTGTGAAAATGAACTTCATTTCATCATTCATTTTAACCCATTGATCACCATGGTCAACAATGATTAAAACAGATTTATTATTGACATTACTTACAATTTTGGATTGACTTCACTTTGTGCATGTCCACGTGGTACCCAAATTCCTCGATGTATAGTTGAACTCTACACTTGAGTGCCTACTCCAAAGTCCATATCTATCTGTATATTACATATCTAATAAGCGATTTCTTTGAGATAAAAAGTAAAAAAATAAAGGAGGGATTACACCGATAATAAGCGGTTTCTTTGAGATAAAAAGTAAAGACTTAAAGGAGGGATTACACTGATAAAAACTAATGATGTCTAAAAATTTGCTAGACCCTATCAGTCTCTTATAACTTTGAGCCTAATTTTGTACGAAAGATCATCGAGGTCTCTGTAGGAGAAAGATGAAGTTGTGTTGAGCGCAAAATCTTCCAATGCTTCAAAAGTAGAATTTCCTTCCTTGGATATGTTTGTGACTGACCAATTAATGCTTTGAAGGACGCTAAGCACTTTTTATCCCCCCTTCCATAGCCTAAGATTCCCATCATTTGGAATGTTGACTAGAAAAGAACTAAAATTTCCTCTTTAAATTCCTTCAACCTTCAGTGAAAATCAGTAGAAAACTTATATTTCTCGTTGGTCAAAGCACTTTTTTGCTTAATTTCAGGCTTTTGGCATGCAACTCATGAATGCGACATGCAAATGCATCTGCGGACTTTGACGGCTTACATATGGGTGACATGGGAATGAGATCAATTGGTGTCTTAGGTTTGTATCTATGCACAACTTCAAATAGACTCATGCCTAAAGTTCTATTGACAAAATTAGTATCATAAACTCGACTATGGACAACATTGAATCCCAACCCTTAAACCTACTCGACGCTGCAACAAATTTTCCAAACTCCTATTTACAACTTTGGTCTGCCCATCGGTTTGTGGGTGGTAAGCCGAATAAAATGGTAGCCTAGTCCCCATCATGTGGCAAAGTGTCTTCCAAAAATAGCTCAAAAATTTGACATCCCTATCCTTAGTTGCACGAAGCGGCAGGAAGCGTGTAGTAGGTTGGAAGCGAGAGCATCATCAAATGCTTAAAATTGGATAGTTTTATAGTTGGAAGCGAGAGCGAGATTTCGGAGCGGGAGCGACACACTAAGTAGAAGGCTCCTGCTATTGGGTCCCTACCAAACACAATGGTTGGGTAACCCATCCAATCGAACAACCTCTCTGACAAATAACTTGGCAACATGGCTTGCATAAGAGGTTTTTAAAATAAGGAATGAAATGACCATCTTGGAGAATCGATCCACTGCCACAAAGATTGAGTCGTACTTCCTAATAGTCCTACGGAGTCCATACTAAGGTCTTACCAAGGGATGTGTCACACTAACAATGGGTCGGTTTGGACTCGGTTGGCGCAGCATGAGGTATTTTGGTCGCTTGGAAGTCGACTTACTTTGATAAGGTTGTTGAGGAGGTGGGGGGATACTCTATTTCGGTAGTGCTTCGGAGTAAGGAGTCGGGGAGACAATGGATGTTTGCGGGCATTTACGGGCCGTTAGTGGACCGTGAGCGTGACGATTTCTGGTTTGAATTGGGGGCAGTGGCAGCTAGGTGGGACCTTCCGTTCTGCCTAGGCGGGGACTTTAATGCGATTAGATGGGAGTTTGAAAAGAAGGGTGGGCCGCCTGACACCAGAGTTATGAGGGATTTCAACTCTTTTATATCCGATTGGGGGCTCATTGACGTTAAAATCGCTTTGAAGCGTTTCCGTGGTGGACAACCCTTCCCTTTCTAGACTGGATCGTTTTCTCGCTACTCTTGATTGGGTGGACGTTTTCCCGGGGGCGAGATTGGAGGCTCTTGTTCGGGCTGTGTCCGATCACCGTCCTTTGATTTGCACATGTGACTCCAAGGGGAAGGGGCCGTCTCCCTTTCGTTTTGAGAATATGTGGCTGTTGGAAGAGGTGTTTCAGGAGAATATCCCAGTCTGGTGGCAAGAAAAGAGTTGGATTGGATCCGGTGCGTTTCGATTTACTTCCAAATTACAACATCTGAAGCAGAGGATCAAGGTGTGGAATCGGGAGGTGTATGGTTTGCTGCAGGCTAAGAAGGAGAATTTACTCAGCTGTTTACAGGGTTTGGATGATTTGGAGGAGGAAAGAAGCCTAACGGGGGAGGAAAGAGAGGACAGGTTCAGGAAGAAAGTTGAGTTCAACAGCGTTTGCAAGGCCGAGCTGGTGAGTTGGATGCAAAAAGCCAAGGTCAAATGGCTGAAGGAGGGGGACGCGAATACGAAATATTTTCATACGGTGGCCAATGCTTGCTTCAAGTCGAAATAGTTGGGGTTGGTGGTGGTAGATGGGGTGACGGTTGAGGGTGAGGATCAAATACGTGACCACATTGTGGCCTACTACAAGTCGCTATATACTGATGAGGGTCTTTTGAGGCCGCAGTTGGATGGGGTACATTTCCAAGCTATTTCGCTATTGGAGAAGGAGGGATTGGAATAGGTTTTTGCCGAGGAAGAGGTCTGGCACGCCGTTAAATTTGGAGGATGCAATAAAGCGCCGGGTCCCAACGGTTTCACTATGGAGTTCTTCCGGTCCTTTTGGGGGTTGCTTAAGGTTGACCTGATGGAGGTCATGTCAGAGTTTCACACGGCTGGTTTCATTGAGAGGGCGCTGAATTCCACTTTTATCACCCTCATCCCGAAGCGCGATGGGGCCGAGGATATCTCTAATTATCGGCCAATCGGCTGACTAACTAAGACTATTGCTAGAGTACTCGCCAATAGGTTGAAACCGGTGATGAACAACATTATATCGGGGAATCCGGATGCCTTTGTGCGTGGTAGGTAGCTGGTGGAACTTGTTGTGGTGGCTAATGAGATGATCCATTCTGCTCATACCCAAAGGCACCCGACTACGATTTGGAAGGTGGATATGGAGAAGGCTTAGGAAGATTGGGGGATAGATTACATGCTGGGAAGGTTGGGCTTCGGTGACACTTGGAGAAAATGGATGCGAGGTTGCTACTCTTCCCCATGGTTCTCCGTTATGATTAATGGCTCTCCAGCTGGTTACTTCAAGGGCTCTCGAGGTGTCCGCCAAGGGGATCCTCTATCCCCTTTCCTGTTCAATATTGTTAGCGAGATGCTTTTCGGGTTAATTGAGCGGGCCAGGGAGTGCAGCTTCATCTCCGACATTCAGGTTGGATCTCAGGGCAGGTGTACATCACATTTGCAGTACACGGATGACACGATTCTATTTGGGAAGGCTGAGGTCACCGAGTTCAGGGTGTGGGTGTTAGGGGATGTGTTGTCGGTATACGAGGGGGTCTCGGGGCAGCGTATCAACCTCCTTAAGTCCGCCATCATAGGTATTGGGGTGGAGGATTCTGATTTGGCTGTGCTTGCTCTCTTGGTGAGCTGTCCGACTCAACAACTGCCAATTACCTACCTCGGCCTTCCTCTAGGGATTAGGAAGCTCTCGGCCGTGTTGGCGACTGTGCAGAGGTTTAAGCATGCTTATCCATTTGGAAAGGAAGCTCCTTAGTAGTCTTTGGCGGTGGTCACTGTTAAGCGATCCTTTCTTCCATGCCAATTTTTTCATGTCCATGTTCAAGTGCCCAGCGAAGGTGATCCACAGGCTGGAGAAAATTCGTCGATCTTTCCTATGGGAGGGCTCGGACTTGGGTCGGAAGTACCACCTGGTTAACTGGGATGTTTGCCAATTACCGGTTGCTTGTGGTGGCCTGGGGATTCGTTGCCTCACGCAGACCAACCTTGCGCTCCTGGGGAAGTGGTACTGGAGGGCTGGAAGAGAGGAGGAGAGGAGGGTCTTTGGAGAAAGGTCTTGATAGAGAAGTATGGTGGCATTCGGCAATTTGGGCGTTGGTTCGATCGCTCATAGAGGCACCTCAGCGTGGTGGAGAGGTCTGTGTTACATCTGGCCCAGTTTCGTTAGAGGATTGCGCTTTAGTTGGGGGTGTGGTACCAGAATTCATTTTTGGGATTATGTGTGGCTCGACAATTGCTCCCTGAAGTCCAGGTTCCCAGGTATCTATGCCATCTCGGTGAATCCGGGGGGAATGATTGAGCGCTTCCTTTCGCTTGATAGGGGGGTGGTGGTCTGGGAGATCTCTACCCGCAGATCCTTAACCGAGTGTGAGGAGTTTGTTGCTCTGCTACAGTTGTTGTACGCTCAACATCGCAATCAGACTGCTGGCGATCTGAGGCTTTGGGCTGCTACTCGAGACGGTACTTTTAGTGTCAAAAACTTTTTCAAGTTGGTGACGCGGCTTCCGCTCGTAACCTTTAAGGGTAGGTGGCTATGGAGAGAACCAATTCTGCATAAGATCAGATTCTTTGTGTGGACGCTTTGTAATGATAAAATCTTGATGAGGGATCAACTGATTCGTTGGGGGAAAGACGTCGATCCAGCTTGTGTCATGTGTCCGGAGGGGGAGGAGACAGTGGCGCATCTCTTTCTTCATTGCCAGACAGCTTCCTCGGTTTGGACTGCAATCTTTGACGCATTTGGTCTGAGTGGGGTTATGGCGGTGACGCCATACCAACACGTACTTAGCTGGGCTTCTGGGATTGTGGACGGCGAAAGAAGGGTGCAGTTTCGAATGACCGTTTTCGCAGTGGTGTGGGGGTTGTGGCAAGAGCAAAATGCCAGAATTTTTAAAAATAATAGCAGGTCAATCGGGTTTATTGTTAAGTCTGTTATGAATCTAGTGGGTCTTTGGATGGTTGGTGCTGGTGAGGGGAGGGAGTTCCCTCCTCTCGATTGGGATCCAGGCTAGGCTCTTGCCCTTTGTTGTTCTTTGTTGTTTTTTCTTCTTTCTCCTCGGTTACATCCAGGGTTTTTTTTATCATGATGTTGTTATTTTTATTTCTGATGTATTGTTTCTCTCAGCGCCTGGCTGTTGTTCAATATATTCCTACTTTTACCGAACAAAAAAAAAACAATGGTATACAATCAAGTTTTTTGCTTTCTCTGCTTTGCCAATTAACAAGTACAACATTGCATAGTAATTTTTGCAATGTCTTGCATGACACTGGGGGTAATAAAACCGATCTTCAAACAAGCAATAATCTTGTTAGTTGTCATGACCAAACTGACCGCTAGGTCCGATCGCACGTTAGAGAACAAATTGTGTTGACCAACCTCTCATTATGGGACACGGTAACTAATTTTGGATCCAAAAGTGTGTAGCTTTCATAAGAACATGATGAAGATAAAAGATCTTTAAATTCTTTTAGGTCGCATTACTAATTTTTATTGGAGTGGAGATCTTTAAAAAATTAAAGGAGGGATTACGCCGATAAAAACTAATGATGTCTAAAAATTTGCTAGAGCCAGTTAGTCTCTTTTAACTTTGAGCCTAACTTTGTACAAAAGATCATCGAGGTCTCTATAGGAGAAAGATGAAGCTGTGTTGAGCGGAAAATCTTCCAATGCTTCAAAAGTAAAATTTCCTTCCTTGGATATGTGTGTGACTGACCAGTTAATGCTTTGAAAGGACACTAAGGACTTTTTATCCACCCTTCCGCAGCTTAAGGAAAATTTCCTTCATTTGGAATGTTGACTAGAAAAGAACTAAAATTTCCTCTTTAAATTCCTTAGGCTGACCAAGGTCAAAATTTTACTTGTCTAATCATTGTTAGTTGAATTCAAAACATTTTAAAATAAAATAAAAAATTGGTCAACGAGCAGAGCATATATAGATAACTGTAATTATCTTTTAGAAGTCGGACCTTGGTGTGATGGCACATGCTATCTGCCCAAAGCGATGAGTCTCGGGTTCACGTCCGCGAATCATCCTCTCCAATGGGGGTAAGGCTGCATACCATCTACCTCTCCCAAACTCGAGATTTTGAACTTTGACATATATCCATTAGGTTCACCGATTAATTGAGCTCTGTTCTTATCGACTTTCAACATTGTTATTATTATTAGGCATTTTAAATATATTTTTTAATAGATACTAGAATTATTACTTAGACTAATGAAATGAGTGTTCTTGCAATAAAAATGTTGGGCTTCTTGGATTGACACGAATAGGGAGTCGAAGTGTAACGACCAGAAATTTCCACCTCGAACACGTGAAAATTCCCTGATCGCTAGATCATAATTCATAATTTAATTACAGAAATTCTTTGGTATCAATTAGTGAGTAAGCCATCATAAATAAATTAAATGCAGAAATATCTATAACTAAATCAATTTGCATTAATGTCCATAACGAAAGTGTAAAAATTAAAGTAAAACCACCGGTGACGGCCGCTCGTTACACAAACAGTGGCACATAACATCTAAAAATAATCTTAATTATCTCAAGAAGTTCATCTAATCTATACCAAATCCAAATCTCCAAAAGGATCTAGGGATAAAACTCCTCAAGTGGAAGATCTGCTTCGTCTCTCGGTACAAAGTTGGGATCTTCTAATTTGGGATCTAGAACTACTTCTGTACCTGTGACACATAGTGTCGGGGTGAACTAACAGTTTAAGCTCAGTAGAGAAAGTTCGTGGCCAATTTACATCTTATCCGATCAATGCATAATTCAATGACAAATTCAAAAGCAATTAAACGACAAAAATAGAATTCGAAAATATCATGGGTTCAAAAGTACATATTCTAAGTTCTAGTTCCATATGAGATTCGATAACATTGTTTATTAGGTTTCATATTAGTATTCCTTAAATCGTTTCATTATCAAATTTCAGATGCAATTTTCTTAATTCATGATGACTTAAAAATATAACTTAAATATCACTAGTGCAAATATAGCACTAGAGTCTCCAATTATCGATGAGAACCCTCTCCTAACCATCGTCGTTCAATGAATAATTTTCTAAGTGTTCAACTCTCTGCGTTGTGAGGGATACTTGTGCAGTTCAATGGGCCGTCGAAATGGTTCAAAAGTGTCAAAACACAAGATTCAATTCTAAATGAATCTTTTTAAATCACATGCAAAGTTCTAATACATAGGTTCAATAGTTCATAAAATAATCCTCATTCTAATCCATAATCAAATTCAAAGGGTTCGATGTTCAAAGGTTTAATGATTCAAAGTTCCATAATTCAATGCAAGCTATCATTTAAAAAAGATTCCAAATATTCAGTTGCAATTCAAAGGGTTTAATGTTCAAAAATTCAATAATTCAATGCAAGTCGATTTCAATAATTCTAATGTTCAGATACAATACGATTCAAACAATTCAGATTCAGTTCTGATGGCCATAGATCTGGTTCGAATACATCATTAAATTCTATGATTTAAAGTTTAAAACATAATTTTGCATTGGAATTCCCCTACCTCTGGTCCTAACGTCGCATGGAGAATTGAGACAATATATGTGGTTGATTGACGATCATGGCAATGTGAGTCGTTCTAAGATTTCATGAATATCCGACTGATTTCTTCTTTTCTAATATAAAAATAATAGATATATCATAAAGAGAGAGGTTTGTGTATTGATTGCAAAATCAATATGAAGAAACATTGGGTGAATAACTTTTTAAATTTAAAAATACAAACTGATTGCGCGTGATGACTTATCGTCGTCGCTCCAAATAAGAGAGATAGAGAGATTTCGGGTGAGAGAGAGTGACCTTGCAAGATATCTTAGAGAGAGAAAGATAAGCTTACGATGAGGACGAAAACCCGAGAGGAAGAGAGAGGTTGGAAAGGATATGGGATTTGGTGGCTGCTTGGGTTGCGGGCTTCAATGGAGGGAGTCTTCTTGTATGAGTGGACTAGAGAGGTTATATGAGGGAAGAAAGTTGGATATTTGGATGTAGTTGGAGAATACAGAGAAGATTGAGTGATTTTAGGCAATTTCGATGTGTGTCGCTCATGTACAGAGGTGTGGTACTGGCAAGAGTCCAATGAACTCTATCACTTACCAATTGATGAGGCGCCTAATAGACAACCCAATATGATTTAGATTTGTTATATATATATATATATATATATATATATATATATATATATATATATGGGTTTTGAGAGAGGGTTTGCCCAATATGGTAGTTCATCGATCTTTATAAGGCAAGAGTCCTAGTTGGACTCTAATTCTTGCCAAGGTAAGGAGGCGTCTATGAGGCAATTTAATATGGGCTCCTCCTAAATTAGAAGGATGGGTCAGTTGGGAATTGCAATCTTCCTATCAGGCCTCGTAACTCTTTGATATTGTTAGGAGGTGGCATCTCAAGGATGGCTCTAACTTTTACAGGGTCGACTTCGATCCCTAGCTTGCTGACTATGAAACCGAGTAATTTTTCGGAGGTTACTTCGAAGACGCATTTCTTTGGGTTCATTTTTAGCTAATATTTCTTAGCTCTTTGCAGCACCAGTCGGAGTGCTTCAACATGTCCTGCTCTTGTTTGGGACTTCACTAATATGTCATCGACGTAGACTTTTATACATTTGTGCATCATGGTCGTGAAAAATAGCCATCATGGCGCATTGATACGTGGCTCCTGCGTTCTTGAGCCTAAAGGGCATGTCGACGTAACAGTAAGTTCCCGATGGTGTGGTGAAAGAAGTCTTCTCTTGGTCAGACTGATAATTTGATCTAATTATACCCAGAGAAATCATCCATAAAGGATAGCATCTCATGTCCAGCGGTGTTGTCGACTAGGGTGTCAATGTGCGAAAGTGGGAAGTCATCTTTTAAGCATGCCTGGCTGAGATTTCGAAAGTCAATACAAACCCGCACTCTACCGTCGTTCTTAGCGACAGGTACTATATTGGCGATCCAGTTGGGATAGAGGATGACTCGAATGAATTTGGCTTTGTGTAATTTGTCAACTTCCTCTTTAACTTGAAGGGCGGTTTGTGGGTGCATCCTACGGAGTTTCCGCTTAACAGGCTTCTCATCGAATTCTAAGACAAGGCGATACTCTACTAAACTTGGGTCTAAACCAGGCATTTCCTCATAAGACCATGCAAAGGAGTCGAGGTGCTTTTGTAAGACTTGTGCAATTTGTTGATGTTCTTTAGAGTTGAGCGTTGCGCTAATTAGTAGCCTCTTGGGTTTCTCTTTAGTGACAAAGTTGATTTCTTCTATGGGTTCCGCGGCAGCTTGAGTTTGCTCATCGAAACGCTTGATAACCTGTTGGAAGTCTGGCTCCTCTTCGGCGATTGGTGTTCCTTCTTCATCGTCTGTAAGCTCATATACTTTAAAATTACTACACTGGGGATTCAATTTTGCGAAAGGTAGCCCTTCATCGACACAATTTATGATCAAGAGATCTTTAGTAAGGTGGAGGTCAAGGCTATTGATCCTTTTCTCTAAGTCGCGAGTATCTCTCTGGTATGATCAGCGGCTTGTTGTTTACCCTGGATGTTTTGCGTCCTTGTGCTGGAGATGGGTTGGAAGCCTTAGGAGGAAAGTCTCCTTATTGGTCACAAACTTGGTTCGGAACGAAGGGTTCCCTTTCTTTTTTGGGATTCTTTGATTTTTTTGGATTTTATATTTTTGAATTTTTAGGGTTTCTTCTTTTTCTATTTTTTTTATTTTTGATAGTAGATATGGTACAGGGTCGGTCGCCTCAAAAGCTGTCGGAAGAGTTGCTTCCTCTAATAGAGGGAGCGAGACGGCTGCTGGAGTCGTTCGAGCGATTCTTCGATAAATGTGGATTTGTTTTGAATTTGCCATTTTTTTTTGAAGTCCTTATCTAATAAGACCTTTTGAATAAACGACGTCGATGACAGCGGTATTGACATTCGAATTTTCTCTATCATATTGATTGCCTCATCTTGGAAGAAGCTCTGAAGATCATAATCAGTCGAACTATCGTCCTCTGAGCTATATTACGATTGCTCTTCCTATTGAGGGTGACCTCCTAAGGGATCCTCAGGGATAGCGAGCTCTTTCCCTTGAACTTCGTAATATGCTAGGATAAGCGCGCATGCTCGGCAACGAGGCTGATAATGGTGAGAAGCAGGGAGATCTCCAAGGACATTCCTACCCTTCTGGGTTGGATTCGAGGCTGGTATTAAACTCGTCTTCTTAATCTGACAATGCTTGAAGTCCTAGGTTGGCCCGCTCCGCTAGCTCGAGTGCAGGGAGGTCTATCCAGTATTCTTCATCATCACTCAGAGGGGGTTGCCATTCTTCCTCGAGAGATTTCTAGAATATTTAGAGTTGTGGCGTGTCTGAGATGGAGGAGTGTCTAGTTCAAGTTCCTCTTCAAACTCAATGAGGGCGATGGGGCTGTTTCCCCCTAGGTCAACCAGATGACTGTTGGAACTTTTTTCTTCTTGTGCTAGTAGCCTAGTTGGTGGGTCGTTACTTGCTTCAGTTGTTATGAGGTTAGAGTCGTTCGATTCTATGATTGCGAAATGTCGGACCCAGCTAACAAAGCGTTCCAATATGTTGGTGCATGCCCTGCATCAGGGTTGATATGGGTGAGCGATACACGGGGAATCCCATGGGCATTTCCATCCTCCAAGGCCAAGGCCGAGGCGGATGCCATGCGAATCACGATTTTCTTATAGGGTGTAATCCTCTTCCCATGTTAGGTGTAAGTACTCTTCACTATCTTGTAAGGCAGCTATGTGGAAGTCTTCTTCGTCAGTGGATTCCCAATCTTCTACTTGCGGCTCGAGTTTGGAAGGTTCTTGCTTTCTCTCTTCTGTAAGCTCCTTAGTGTTAAACAAAGGTTCGACTCCTTTGAGCGGTTCATCAATATCGTCGTTCAAATTCATCAAATCATCAAATGCTTTAGCCATTCATTCGATTTCCACTTCTTGGGATTTAGTGAAGGACACTTCTTTCTACGTTGGTACATCCGCTTTCTCCGTAGCCCCATAGACGAAGTCGTCATATAGAGACCATTTCGGTGAGGTAGGAAATAAGTTGGCTTGTGAGCTATCGGATTGATAACCTAACCCTATGTGCTTGCATATTTTCGTTGGAACAACGGGTTTGACGCGACCTTGGTTGTTTTTACCAAGTCCGATGTAGGGGACATAGCTGAGTTGGTACATAAGGTCCCAACCTTTTATCGCGGTAGGGTTAATGCCATAGAGTTTGGCGAGATCTAGGCCGACCTCTCTTCTCATCAATTTTTGTTGACGCGTTGGGGGAGAACTAGGAGGGGTAGGTGGAAAGACTTTCGCAACAGTTGTCTCATCAGGGATTCGGACCTTCTGAATGTGGCCTGCATTCAATACGAAATCATGGGCTGTCGGAATACTTGTAGCGTAATCAGTTTCCATCTCCTGGAAGGGTGCATCCGCGTATATACGGACAATGAAGTCCTCGTACAGGAATTTGATGCATTGATGGTATGTGGATGCGACGACTTTCATTGACTCTAACTATTTTCTTCCTAAGATAAGATTATACGTACTAGCAGAATCAGAAACATGGAAAGTGACATCTTTCGTTACAGGTCCAAGGTGAATCTGGAGTTTGACAGTTCCTTTGATGAAATGGCGCGAGCCGTCATAAGCTATAAGTGATAGTGCAGAGGGTCTGACATCTTGCTCTATGTATTCGAGCGTCTTTAACGTCGTGAGAAGGCAGATATTGAGTCATGCTCTCGTATCGACCAACGCATGGGGTACGGAGAATCCTCTGATTATGACTATAAGGCATATGGGATTTGCGCTTCCACGGAGGGACTCTTTAGGCATATCTGCGTTTGTGAAAGTGAGCGCCGGGAGTTGCCCCATGATCGAGGCGGTTTGGTGTAGCTCGTCCAATATTGTATCTTCATCCACTTGCGTGTCCTCAAGTATCCTTATCAACAAACGATGATGGTCAGGGGATTTCTTGATGAGTTCCAATATAGATATTTGGACCAGAATCTTTTGAAGATGCCGTAAAAGGTTATATTCTTGCCCTGGATTGAGTGCAATTTCTTTGCTTGGCCAATGAGCTTTGGGTGCAGGTGGTTGGAGTGGTTGGGGTGCAGGGATTAGTGGAGGTATAATGTGAGGTGGGGGCGGCAAGTAAACTTCTCTTTCTCACGCGTTCCCCTCTGGTGGTTGTGCGTTCGTGAAATCCTTATTTCGAGGGAAAGGCGAAGGTGGGTAATTGGTTCCTGATTTAAGAATCGGGCAAGTTAGTTGTTAACCAAACCCGATGTGGCTCGACGTCGATGTATTTGTGAAGTGAGTGAAATTCGAGGTCGGAGCGCATACTTGCACAGTGCCGCTCCAAGGTGGGAGGTACTGTGTGTAATCTTCTTCTTCTAGGAAAGCGGAGACTAGTGTCTCACACCGGTTGAGATGTTCTTCTCGCTTACATTCTTTTATGTTTAGTGAACACTCAGTCTTTGCTTCGCTTCCTAGGTTTGGGGTCTTTCGGGTGACACTTTCTACCCATGCAACAATTTGGGCTACAGTTTGAAGAACATGGTCTCCATACTCAAGCCCAGAATCATATGAAGGGAGTGGAAATGGCGTTGGCTCAGGAATTAGAGGGGTTGAAGGTCCTGATGGGTGACTATGGAGGAATGGTCTCCGGGCCCTAAAGGAGTGGACTCGTATCTGAGCGAATTTCGAGTATGGAGGTGGGCTCGGCAGGGCGATTCGAGTGATCAAGGCCGAGGGATGCGGGGGTAAAGGAACTCTCGTAGGGATAGCAAAAGTGTCAGAAGGTAGGACGCGAGTGATTAAGGTGGAGGGTTGGAAGGAGGATCGATCGGAGAGATCTACGGTGGTGACCTGAGCCGGTGTTTCTTGGTTGTGGTTAGGCATGGGGTTATTAATTATCTCTAAATTTTGTTGGGGTTGGTTATTGTTAGGGTTAGGATTCCTAAGCGCTTCCCAATCGATTTGATTTTGATCATTCATATCATGGATCCAACAGTCTTCTAGCAAGGGTTAAAATATCAGATTTTTGATACGTATCGTTCTGAAGTTCAGGACGATACGTATCGCGTATTGTCCGATACATTCAATGTATCGGCGATACATTGAATGTATCGGTTCAATACATTTTTTTTTTCAAAAAATCTAAAAATTCAAATTATCGTCCGTATCGTTCGATATGTATCGCGTATCGTTCGATACATATCGCGTATCGGCGATACATTGAATGTATTGTTTTGATACATTTTTTTTTTCAAAAAATTAAAAGTCAAATTATCGGACGATAATTTGAAATTATCGCCTGATAATTTCAAAGTATCGTCCGTATCATCCGATACGGGAGATACATTGCCCATATCGGATGATAATTACCCTATTTTTTAGGGGGTATGATACATAGGCAATGTATCTTACCGCCCAGGTCCAAAATTGATACGTATCAGGCGATACGTATCGGTATCAAACGATTTTTTGACCCATGTCTTCTAGGTTGTGTCCCGCGTATCGATGGAACGCACAGTATTTGCTCTAATCTAGATTTGTCGGCTAGGGCCGGGGTCTTTCCTATGAGAATTGGAGGAGATTCTAAGTGTTAAGGAGACTAAAAATATTAGGGACCGTATCAGGTAAAGGGGGATAGTGTTCTCGCCTCGGCTGGTAGGGGCCTCTAGCTGGGTTGAAGTTTTGTGGTGGAGGTACGTTATTATAGTTCGGCGCGTGGGCCGATCAATTATGTGTCGTATTTTGGTTCTGGTAGGTGTTGGGATATTGGTTTTTATTCTGGTATTGGCCTTGATTCTGGTTCTGGCCTTGGTTTTGGTTCGCATATCTTTGCTGATTGGTGCCTTGGTTTTGGTTCGTGTACCGTTGTTGATTCTGACTTTGGTCAAAATTTCTCGGTTGGAAATTTTTGTTCCCGAGATTTTCTCCTTGGTTGACAATGGTATTAACCTGTTCAGTTCTTGAGGCTTTTATATTATTTTTTGACTTTGATTCACTAGAAGAGCCTACTTTCGACGTGGCTATAGATAGGGCAAGGTCTCCGCCTTTAATGTGTTGCGCTAGTCGGGATGTTCAGGAGTGGAGTGCAGTGAAGTCGGGGCAATCACTTATGACAAGCGCACTCTTCAATGGTTCCCTAGTATTGTCGATAATAATATCAACCAAGTCTTTCTCTTTCATTAACGTGTCGGTTCTGGCAGCGAGTTTTCTCCATCTGGCGATAAAGTCAGTAAATTCTTCATCGAGCCCTTGCTTGGCCGCCATCAGATCGCTGAGACTGACTGTCTCTTGGATTAAGTGCTTGTATTGGTCTAGGAATTGACCGACTAATTCATCGAATATTTCTATCTTATAGAGCGGGAATCCTGTGAACCAATCTAGAGCTTCTCCTTCTAATGAGCGTTGAAAGTAGTGAATGAGAAGTCCCTGATTATCACGTATGGGTCGACAATCGTTGCAAAAGAGGGCCAAGTGATGGTTCAGATTTTCAGTGCCGCTATATTTGGTAATTTTAGGTGGTTTAAATCCTATTGGCAAGTTAAATTTGACATCCCGACAAAATTTTTCGAATCCAAATGAGTGACCAGGGCGTTCCCTCTTGGCCATGTATTTGTTGAGCATTTTAGGGAGATCTTTAATTTTAATAGTGTTGTCTTTTGGAGCAACCCGTGAGTAAACCTTGTCTAGAGGGTCATCGTTGAAGAATGTGTGGGCAGACTGTCTCAATGGTGTGACGCGGGCTAACACTGTGCTCGGGGTAGGCAGTGGTCTTTCTTGTCATTCTTGATCTTCTGAATATTATCGTGACCTAATGGTCTCATATGCGGCGGTCAATCCCCGAAGCAATTCCTCAGAGTCATCATCTCCTCTTTGTATTCTCTGAATACTGAGCTCTACGATTTGTTGAGCGGTAAGGATTTGTCCAATATTATCATCTCTCTCATTATGATTATTCCCGGTGTGTGGGGTAGAGAAGGGATTCTCTTGTTTACCAGCCATATTAATCTCGGGTTGCCGTAGGCTGGAATTGTAAAGGGGTTCTTCTTCGTACATGGGGTTGCTATGATATCCCCACAATGGTGGATCTCTTAAACTCACTCTTCGTATGCCAGACATCTCGAGTCTTTAACGAAGACTCATGCATCTAAAGGGATTCGAAATAGCGCGACGGAAAGTAAAACAAGGAAACAAACTAAACTACCTATCTAAAGAAAGGGAAGAGTTCAACAAAAATGCCCCATTGCGATCACCAGTCTGTTGGTGCGCGATTTTTTTGGGTTCCTCTCAGTCCTCGTTGAATCAGTGGCTCAATTCTGTCCAAGTGGACTCTAGCAATGCAGCGTTTGGAATGTTAAAAGTAAAATAAAATGGGGGGAGGTTTTCTAGGAAGATTCTTAGTTTGTTGCGATCGCCAGCTGCAAATATTTAACGACACTGCAACACTTTAGTGATTACGCTTTAGAGCGGGTGTGGGTTACTTTTATACTGAATCGTCTGTCTGCGAACGTCAGCAATTATGACTCTTCCTTATAGTTTAGATGGTTCAATTTTCCTTTTCTTCCCTGTTATTAGCACAATTCGAATCAGTCCAGATTTCCTAATTCTATTGTGAGTCTAGTGGTGTAGGTTTATTATATTGATTTAATCTAACATTATAATTCTATTAGGTGTCTAATTAATTTAGTTTCCTAATCCTATTAGAATTCTAATTAATTTAATGTCCTAATACTACTATAAGTCCAATTTATATCAGTCTCCTAATTGTACTAGGAATGCAAACATGTTAATTCTGATAAAATTCTAATTAAATCAAGCATGCTGATCGTGCTAGAATTCTAAATAAAGCAATTATAATAATTCTACTGCAATTCTAATTGAAATATGGAACTAACTTTAATAGGACTCTAATTTAAGCAATGAATTAATTTTATTAAAATCTAATTAAAACAAGTAAACTAATTTTATTAAAAATCTAATTGAAATGAAGGAACTGATTTTTCCTAAGATTAGAATCAAAGCGATGCATTAATTTACTAAAACTTTAATTAATAAGGAAATAATTAACTATACTAGAACCTAATCATGCAACAAATTAACTATACTAGAATCATCTAATTAAAATAGAGGAACTAATTTTATTAGAATTTTTAATGAAAGCAATTATTCTAGGGATCTAATTAAAATAGAGCATGTAAATTAATAATACTAAAATCTAGGAAAATTATGGACTTGATTTTCTAATTCTAATTAAAGCAATAAAGTAATCCTAAAAAAAAGGGTTTGGGGCCCGCTATGCTAAGGATGATTGGCCTCATTCTTGGGTACCCTCCGTAGCTCCCTTGGGCAAATCGGGTGGCCGAGATTAAGGATAAATTGGATTTTTGAATTATAAAATAGTATTTTTAGATTTTTAGAGTCGTTTTTGGATTATAATTAAGAATTAAATTATGAAACTAGGATTATAGAAGACTAAATTAATATTTGAGATTTTAGAAATATTAAATTAAGGAATTAAAATTTTAGGACTGAATTTGGGTCCGAAATCAGAAAAATCAGGTCGTATGATTAAGGATTGGTTCTATAAACTATGAACTAGAACCAGAGATTAATGATAGGACTGGAGATTAAGATTTTAGAATAAAATTGAGTCTATGGTTGGTGGATTGGGCTGTCAGATTAAGGACTGGTTCTAGAAACGAAGAACTAGAACCAGATGTTAAAATTACGGTCCGAAAAAGTGTGCTACAGTCTAAGACTGAATTAATATTAATAATTTAAAACTAAGTAAAATCCTAAGTCTAAGAACTAAGGACTACGATCAGAAATTAAAAGTTACCTAAGGTCGAGGTTGCAGAGAGAAATCCCGAAGATTCGAAGCTTGAATCTTGAAATCATTGCTAGGTTGCTCTATGGGTTCATTCTCGGAGTTCTCTGGTTTCGAAATCCCAAAAAAATTCTATTTTCCTAAAAATCCACCCTCCCTGCATTGTGTTGTGTTTGGGCCGAATTAAAAAAATCTTTTATAGGTTTTTCTTTAATTGAGCACCCTGTTTCAGGCATTTAACTAGATTAGGCGTCGGTTTCCCAATGCTTAATCGCTTTGAGTCGGTCACCGACTCAGTGAGGGACCGGCTGACTTGCTCAGCGAGTTTCCTAGTTTTAATCATGTTAGAACTAATTGAGCGCCCAATGTGGGGTGCGCAATCCAATTAAGCGTCTCATTTTAAGCGCTTGATCGAGGAAGCTTAGGAGTCAAGGATGGTAAGACTAGGCCGGGCGTAGGCCAATTGCGCGCTGGTGATCGGGCGCTCAATTCGATCGCGCGTGCCATGTGGCACGCGTAATCGAGTCTCAAAGTGGTATGGGATAGGAAGTCTGGTCTGAAAGGGGAACTGATTGCACGTGTGTGATTTGGCGTGAGATCAAATTGCGTGCGTGGTTTTAGGCGCATAATTCGAGGTTGCCCGGGTTCGAGTCGGGTCTGAAATGCCAAACTATTATTTCAACCTGCATTCTGACTATATACCATTGTTTCAGTATACAGTCTCCCTATGTTGGGACCTGAGTCACAGAGCTATCGTTTCAGCCTGTGTTCAGCCATGTACTATTGTTTCAGTGCATGGTTCCCACATTAGGGTTAGGGGGTTTGAAATGTCAGACTATTGTTTCAATTTGCATTCCGGCTACATACTATTGTTTCAATATATAGTTTCCTAAGTTGGGATCTGAGCCACAGAGCTATTGTTTCAACTTGTGTTCAACCATATACTATTGTTTCAACATATGGTCCCAATTAGGGTAAAGGGGTCTGAAATGTTAAACTATTGTTTCAGTCTGCATTCCGACTATATACTATTGTTTCAGTATATAGTCTCCCTAAGTTGGGATCTGAGCCACAGAGCTATTGTTTCAACCTGCGTTCAGCCATGTACTATTGTTTCAGTGCATGGTGCCCTACGTTAGGGTCATGGGGCTTGAGCCACAAAGCTATTATTTCAGCCTGTGTCCAGTCATATACTATTGTTTCAGTATATGCTCCCAATTGGGGTTATGAGGTCAAAGGTTGACCGAATAGATTTGTATATTCTAAGAGGGCAAAATGGGAGTGCCTACACTAATGCCTGTGTCGAGTCATATATTATTGGTCCCCTGCCCAGCCTGCCCTCATTTCTTGCCATTTGCCTAAAAGAACACCCTAGACCACATACTAGGATACAATAGGATTAAAAATCTAATTGTTATAAAACTTCCTTCTTTCAGGAACAATCCGCACAAAGAAGAGAGTATTGGCCGAAATTGATCAAAGCACGGCCCATAAGCCATCTTTTCTAAAAATCAAGCCCATCCTGCAAGCAATCCAGTATACTATAGCAGGTAAAAAGAAGACAGAACGTACAATCAAGAAAAAGAGCATTGGCATACTTCTTGAAAACCATCCAAAAACAGGGTCATATCATCCATTACATCTTCCCAAAAAAAAAAAATATTTAGTAATAATGTCTCAAAGGTCTTAAGTTTCAAAGTTCATAAATAAAAAAAAGAGTCTAATCTTTCTTAGCGCCCTTGGACTTCTTGCGCCGGCGTGAAGAACTGTCATATGTCTAAACATCTCCCACTCGAGTCCACGCCGGAGAAAGTTTGCTAAGTAGGGAGAGCGATTCTTTTTTGCGAGCACGCTGCAGGTCATACCCAAAGTCACCAATCAAGATCGGCCGAAAGATAAAGATAGTAAGGCAATGATCAGAACCAGTCAGTATGACACTCACCATTTCTACATCCCGGAAACTGGCAATGTTGCATTAATACTCAGCCTAATTCACGATCGACTCATAGTTTTGCACACAAAAGGAGAGAGATATCAGCTACAGGGGCCACAGGCGCAAACACAGGCATTGTTCCCAAAAAAGCAAATACGCAAAAAAGGACTTACCCCAGGAGTCAATTCAGAAGGGGGGATCCAGACCGCTTCAGCAGATAGACGAGCCCGCTCGGTTACATCAGCAATAAACTCGAAAGAAAGGCATCATGACCTCAGCACTCGAACTACCGGAAGCACCCGTGCCAGAGGGGCTTGAAGGACCAGCTCCCGTAGCCTCAGCAGGACTTGCCGCTGTCTCATCATTGTCATCAGAATCTCCTCCCCGATCAAATTGTGAAAAGAAGCAACGTTTCAGTCAGTAGCAACAATTTTTTTTTTGAATCAGGACCATAGGAAACCGGCCTAAAAGAAAAAGAAGAACTACCTAAGATCGTGGACCGCCAAAGGCCAGGAAGTTAGCACTAGGTACGAAACACGGAAGAATGGATCGGTAGGATAAGGACTCATACCACAGCTGGTATCCCCCAGGTAGGAGAAGATCGTCGATATGGACCCCATGATCAAGAAGTCCGATAGAGAGCTCCTCAATTGTTCCCGCAGGTATCATAACATCTGGGGGAGGGGCCTGAGGCATAGTAAAGTGGTCTCTCCCAGGTAATATGCCCTGGACCAAGTCCCGTAAAAGAAAATAATGCGGCGGCCAACGAAAAAGCAAGACGAACCCACAGCGGCTCAATCCCAGAAGGGAGAACCAATGTAAGGATCATAGATGACCTGCCCAGACAGAAAAGCATCCCCTCAGTCAAACAGGTAGCATAACAAAGGGAACTTTAAAAAGGAGGAGAGAGAAATGGCCTTACCTCCTCCGGGATCAGCAAGTCAAATTGGGACCTCAGGCCCATCTCTAGGTGCTTCATACCGACATCCCTGCGGTAGTTCTTATTTCAGTTGCTCATGAGCGGATATGTGTAAACATCAGAGGAAAGAAGGGGGCGGCCAGGCTGGAAGTGCAAATATCCCCAAACCTGAAAATACAAGTATACATAAAAAATGTGTCAGAAACAGGATGAATGACTAGCCAAGAAACCAAGGGAAGTGAGAAGGTCTGGGGTTACCTCAATTGCAGGCCAAAAGCCAACAACGAAATCCGAATCTCCAACTGAGACTGGAGCTAGACTAGACATCAGCAAGGTGTATCTAGCCCCGCCCCAGTCATATCGGTACACATTTTCCCAATTTCCTATGAGACTAAGCAAGGACAATGAGACTCGGCCACCGCTGGCATTTTCCAAGAGAGTCTTGCCCAAGAGAAAAAGGAGTGAGATGCGAGCCAACATCACGACACACTCGGGCTCAATAAGGATATTCGCATCCGGCTGCCCCAGATCCACCAACTTGGTCATATCGAACTAATCAGCCAACCATGATAACTTAACCTCGGAGCCATGCATATTTTGAGAGGTGGGATAATCCCCGATCAATTGAACCACCTCATCACGACCAGACACGCGAAGGTTAGTCACCGGTGTACCCTCTATCCGAATCCCCATAATCATCGACCAATTGACGAGGGTAAGGGTTATCTCCGCCATGGCCATATAGAATGTCATAGTCTCGAGACGAAAGCGCTCAATCAGTGCCCTCAGATAGGCCAAATCGGCCCTCATGGCGGGGCATGAGAGGAAATCCCCGAAGTCGGCCTAGGCAAGGAGAAACTTCACTATCGGAGGGAGATAGATGTAAAAGCACTGGAGGTCCAACCAGCCCCCGCGGAACATGATCGAGGGGAAGTCCTGCATCAAAATAAAGAAGTATTAGATCCTGAAAATAAAGCGAGCTCGCATAAGGACAAACAACAAATCTTATTCCTTTACCTTGCCAGCGATCCCAAAATTCGAGATGTGGGCATATTATTGATGAAGGAGGCCAGTACGGGCTGCCTCGCCCTGCATTTAGTACCAAGGATGGGAGGAGCGCTGCACTACAAAAAATTGCTCCCCACGAGGGCCGTAGGCCACTTCCGGTCCCTCCTCTTGCTCTTGCCCCTCCTCCTACCCATGCTCCTCCTCGTTCAACATTCTGAGACGGACATAAGCAATAGTATTAAGATATGTCAATAGTGAGAAATCATTTGCTACAAGCCAAAAGAAGGTACGCATGCCCTTTTATTTCCCGTCAATCCTAATCATCATCATTGCTAAAAAAATATATAATATATTCATAAAAAAAAAAAGAGGAAGGGAGGAGAGGCCACCCACATTTCAAAAAGTCACCCATATTTCAAGAAGCCAGCCACACTCCAAAAAGCCACCCATATTTCAAGAAGTCACCCACATTTCAAAAAAAAAAACCCCATATTTTTTTTTAAAAAAAAAGAGAGAAAAGAAAAAAGAATCACCTTTACAACAAACAAAAAATCCATATATATATATATATATATATATATATACACACATACACACACATGCATACACAATAAATCATCTAGATAAAAAAAAAAAAAACAAACAAGGTATATACATGCATAAAAAAAAAAACACAAAAAGAAAAAGAAAAAAAGTTTTAAAAAATCAGGCATAAATTATTTTACTTCCAAGAAAAAAAAAGCCCCTAATCATACCAAATGCCTCAAGAAAATTCGATAGAAAAGAAGAAAAAAGAGAGATTAGGGCATCATTCAAGATCATCAAAGCCAATTTACATAAAATAAAATCAAACCGGCCATAAATAATCACACTTGCAAGAGAAATAATCCATTTATCATCTAAACATGCAAGAATTCTAAACCACATTACAAATAATTCAAAAAGAATCAAGGAAAATGAGGTTAAACATTGATTACCTTCAAGAAAAATAGGTCCTTGATTCGGCGCGGAGGGTGTGTTTAATCGGCCCGAGTGAACATCGGCAATGAAGCGCGTTTGAAATCAATCCGAAGGAACCCTAGGAGGAAGTTTCGTTTTGGTTTGGGGAGGGGGGAAGAAGAGGATTTTGAAAATACCTCCTTTTGGCTCGGGCTCAGGTGTTTTAAACCCCCCCCAGTTTTGGCTTGTCATGTATAATATACACGCCAGGCATTACTTGGCCCAGATTTGGCCTGACGTGTATATTACACGCGCCAGGCTATTCCTAGTCAGATTTGGCCTGGCGTGTGTAATACACACGCCAGACTATTCCTGGCCAAATTTGGCTTGGCATATGTATTACACACGCCGAGCCAGGCCCCCACTTTTGACTCTAAATGTGCACACGCCTCCAAAAGCTCATCGATCTCCGTTTGATCCGCTCAGGTGGCTGTGCTAGAATAAATGGTTAGGGATCGATAAGCATCCCGAGCACACCTAGAATTACAAAAAATAAAATAAAATAATAATAATAATAATAACAAATATAAAACATTTTCACATAAAATAACAAAAAATTCACATAAAATAAATTATTATAAAATAACAAAAAAATCATGAAGTAACAAAAAAATAAAATATAGGTATACATATTTGAAAAGCGGCACGTACTCCTAAAAAGCATTGTGACATCCATTCACTCCGCTCAGGTAGTTATGCTAAATTAACTTTGGGGTCGATGTGTTCGCCCAAAGTCCTCAAACCCTGCTTCACGCAGGGGCACCCGCGCCCAGTCAAATGGGGTAGTCAATGCCTCATGGTGTTGGACACAAGTTGTGGATCTTCGCATTTTATGTCTCGCGCCTGTTGATGAATAGTAAAATATGATGATATTTCACCCCTAAATACCTACATTTAGCCGTCTGATGAAGGCTATCGGATGAGAATTATTAGATTTGAAGTGTTTCAGGTAAATATAAGCCAAGTGCAGAAAACAGGCCAGGAATTCTGAAAATAATGTCAAAGCACTGCAACTTTGGGTCATCGAGAACTTGATGCGACTTGCAGCTCAATTTAGAACTTCAAGATGGCAGCATTATGAAATTGTCAAAATACAAACGTTGTAGATATTTCTGTCAGCTTTCCAACGGCGCAAGAATCAAATCCATCCGAGTTCGGAACCGAAAGTTATGGCAAAAATACTGAAGCAGTATCTGATGCAAAAGTGGGCTGAAATTTCACGAATTTCTGGGAGGTCGATGCATCGACCCTTTTGGTCGATTAATCGAGGACAAAAAAGTGTCTGACACAGAACTGACACTTTTAAAGTAGATTTTGAGGATTTTTTGCAAGGTCGATGCATCGACCCTATAGGGTCGATTAATCGACCCTGACTTTTCGTGCCAGGGGACTTTTGCGGCTGGGAAACCTACGCGACTTGGATGCTATTTAAAGCCTAATCAAACACTTCGATGGGAATATATATTTTAGGGAAATAGGATTAGTTTTAGAAGAGTTTTTTTTATTCCTTTTTGAGAGCTTTCTTCCTTTAATTTTTCAGTATTCATTTCTTCAGTTTATTATTTTTGTTCAGTTAATTCCTGCATTAAATTCTTTTCTGAAGATCATCGTACTTTTGGATCAAAGTAATTTCTGTTGAAGTTTGAGGTATTTTTAATTCAGTAAATTGATGTTATTTTCCCTTCGTTATTTATTTATATCATTTAATTACAATATGTGTGGCTAAATTCATAGGGATGGGGATCTAATGATTCCCATCCGAGGGATGTACTTCTAATAATATAAATTAAGAATTAAAATATGAGATTTTATTTTATGGTTGTTGTGCTATCATAAACGGATGAAATCTCCGCCACTAACTGGGATCGCGTGTGCCGAGCCATGCCCGGGATCTCAGATCTGTGACGGTAATTTTATCCAATCATTGTTATATGGTCTTTTTGCTTTCATCGTGTGGATCTACTTACGATTATGATCTGGGATCGAGTGTGCCAAGCCATGCCCTGGATCGTAGATCTGTAATGGTAATTTTATCTTAATTACTCCATAATCTGAAATCAAGTGTGCCGAGCCATGCCCTTGATTTCAGATCTATGGTGGTATTCTTATTAGAATTTTCACCCACTTTGGGGATATTTTTATTTGAACCTGAGATCATGTGAGCCGAGCCATGCCCTTGATCTCAGATCTATATATGAAAATCATCTATGAAGTTAAGTCCTTATTACAAGGATGCAACGTGGAACCTATTAGGGGTTTGACTATTTATCTTCCATAAAAGATATTTTCCTTCAATAGTGTATCTCATAGTTTAATCCTTAGATTTATATTACGGGAAGAACGGACCAAAGATGGGAGGATTTAGTGTCTTCATCTTTATCTTCATCTTTACCTCTATTTTTGAATTATTAATTAAATTTTAGTTTGTAGTCAGTAATTATCATCTCATCAAACCACCTAAATCATAAGACTGGTAGAATACTGTTAGATCTTAGTAGATTTCTTGAATTACTGTCTTGTCTTTTTAGATCTTTCAAAATTAGTCCTCGTGAGAACGATCTCGTACTCCGCACCCACTATATACAATCTGATTCGTGTACTTGCGAGTAAAACATTACAATTAAAATTCACAGCAAGTTTTTGGCGCCGTTGCCAGGGATTAAATTAAGAGAATCTGAATTTTTGGTAGACAGTAAATTTTAGGAATTTTCGGGGATTAAGATAGTATTTCGGCTTAAAAAAAAAAAAAAAAATTTCTTCTCTCGATTGATCGAGTATATTGCTCGATCAATCGACCCTTCCTCGATCGATCGAGATTCACACTCGATCAATTGAGATTCCAAAAAATTTTAAATTTTGAAAAAAATAAAAATAAAAATAAATTTTAATTTAAAAATTCTTTTGAGGTTTTTCTTCCTGAAACCTCCACTCTGTGCGTCATTTGCATGCACACTAGATCTTCTAAAGAAAGAACTTTAGAGCCTTTAAATTCTGAGATTGAACGTGCTTACCGGTCAAATCGTAAGGACGCTAGATCAAGGCAGAAATTTTCAAGGGAATCATCCACTGAAGTCAAGATGACTGACAACATGAATGGGCAACTCGAACAAGAGGAAGAACCAATATTGAGAGAACTGTTCTCTCCGATCACTACAAATACCCCATCATGCACTGTATACCCCGCCTGGTGGCCGGTTTGAAATTCGTACAAATGTCATCCAAATCCTTCCAATCTTTCATGGCATGGAGAGAGAAGATCCATACCAGCACGTCAAAGACTTCGTCGAAGTCTGCTCATCTGTTTATCAAAATTTCAGCGAAGAATCTGTTAGCTGCGCTTATTTCCTTTCTCTATAAAGGATAAAGCAAAAGCTTGGTTAAATTCTCTACCATCGGAATCCATAACCACCTGGGATCAGATGGTCAAAAAGCTTCTATCAAAGTTCTTCCCTATGGCGAAGACGAATGATCTGAGACGTGAAATCACGGATTTCACGCAAGAGGAAGATGAGAGATTATATGAAGCTTAGGATAGATTCATGGATCTCTTACTCAAATGTCCACACCATGGATACTCAAAGTGGAGATTGGTCCAGTGTTTCTACAATGGACTGAGTCAACCAAATAGACATCTGGTGGAGTCAATGAATGGCAGAGGATTCCTGAGCCTTAAGGAAACTGAATCTTATGCTTTCCTAGAAAAGCTGGCTGAGGATTCTCAACATTGGGATTTCACAAAGACTCGGGAACAATCAGTCAAAACCCGTGACCAAGCCGGGAGTTCCACCAAGAAGGGAGGACTATATGTAGTGAAGGATTCCCCAGATTTGATGGCTAAAATTGATTTCCTCACTCAACAAGTGGAGGAATTGAAATTAAAGAAGAATGTGCATATGGTAAATACACAACCTGAGCCATGTTCAATTTGTGAAAGTCCAATGCATATGGCAGATGATTGTCCTTCAATGCAGAACTACCATGAAGACACATTTGAACAGCTAAATATTGTGAATAATTATGGGCGGAATCAAGGAAACATTTTCAATGAGAATAACCCAAATAGCTAGAGAAATCACCCAAATTTCTCATGGAAACAAGATAGTAAAAGAATACAGCCCAGGAAACAAGGGACGAACTTTTATCCCCAACAAAATTTCAACCAAGGACCGTAGCAGAACTACGGTCAAGGGCAATTTCAGCAGCAAGGGTTCAATAACCCAAATCAATTTCAATACAATTAAAATCAGGTTGGGCAGCCACTGCAAATAAACCAGAATTTTCAGTTTGCACAACCAATGGGAGGTTATCAAAATCAACCGCAACAAAATTTTGTGCTAACATTTTCACCACCTGGATTTAACAATCCACAAGGAAATACTGCCCAACGTCCTCATACACAAACTCCTTCTACTGAGGACCTGATGAAACTCATTCATTCTCACACATCCTCAATCTCTAAAATTGAGACCCAAATTAGGCAATTGGCAACTTTTCTCTGTGAAAGAGAAAAATGATCGTTTCCTTGCCAACCAGCTCCTAACCCAAGGGGCCAAATGGTTGTTGAACAAACATCAACTTCAACACAAGAGGATGATCAACAACAAATTTAGGCGATCACAATATTGAGATCCGGAAAGTAGGTCGATAACAAAGTAGTGTTGCCAGAGGAGGAGGAAAAGTCTGAGGGAGAGAAGAAATCTGAAGAGAAAGAAAAAATTGATGAAAAAGTATAAGCAAAAGAAATGTCAGAAGAAAAGAGTGAACAGAAGAAGAGTTTCATTCCTAAAGTACCGTACCCACAAAGATTGATGGCACCACGGAAAAATCGTGATGTGGAAGGAATAAATGAGATTTTCAAGCAATTAAAAATTAATATTCCCTTCCTAGATGCCATCCGCCAAGTACTTGCTTATGCTAAATTTTTGAAGGAATTGGTCACAATTAAAAGAAAGACAAATGTTCCGAAAAAGGCTTTCTTAGCCGAGCAGGTTAGTTCAGTGTTGCAAGCAAAGCTCCCAATCAAATACAAGGACCCATGTTGTCCTACAATCTCGATCATCATCGGCGATAACAGTATTGATCAGGCCCTTTTGGATTTAGGAGCAAGTGTCACCTTGTTACCTTATTCTGTGTACAAGGAGCTCGAATTGGGAGAGCTTAAGACCACTACGATGACCCTTCAGTTAGTTGATCGATCTGTAAAGATCCCTCGTGGAATTGTGGAAGATGTCCTCATCAAGGTGGATTCTTTCTACTTTCCTGTGGATTTTGTTGTTCTAGACACTGAACCGGCATCAAATATAAAGAATAACATTCCAGTGATTCTAGGAAGACCATTCCTAGCAACCTCTAATGCGTTGATCAATTATCGAAACGGGATCATGAATCTGTCATTCGGGAATATGACAGTAGAACTCAACATTTTTAATATTGCCAAGCAGCCCATGGAGGATGATGAACATGCACAAGCATGCATACTCGATGAAATCATAGAAGAAATATTTCATGCATCCAAGACTGAAGATCCTTTAGTAGCTTGTCTTGCGCATTTTGGAGAGAATTTTGATGTGGATCAACTGATCCAAGAAGTGAATCACATGTTGGACTCCACACCGCTTCTGGGAGAAGAAAAGGAAATAGATTGTGGAGCTCAAATTGAATTAATCAAGGAAAAGTCGGAAGAGGAGGAGAAAGTGTCCTTAGAACTTAAACCTCTTCCGGAAAATCTCAAGTATGTCTACCTGGGGGAGAATGAAACTCAACCCGTTATAATATCATCAATATTGAATGCGGATCAGGAAGGCCAACTCATGAATGTACTCAAAGAGCACAAAAGTGCCCTCGGTTGGTCGATAAAAGATATCAAAGGCATTAGTCCCACGGTGTGTATGCATCGAATCCATTTGGAAGACAATGCTAAGCCTTCTAGGGAACCACAGAAGAGACTGAACCCTATAATGCAAGACGTGGTTCGAAATGAGGTAATAAAACTTTTAGATGCTGGAATCATATACCCCATCTCTGACAGTAAATGGGTCAGCCCCACACAGGTGGTCCCTAAGAAGTCGGGAGTTACAGTGGTGAAGAATGAGGAAAAAGAATTAATCCTTACAAAAATTCAAACAAGGTGGAGAGTGTGCATTAATTATCGGAAGTTAAATTTGATGATGAGGAAAGATCGCTTTTCACTTCCGTTTTTCGATCAGATGTTGGAAAGATTGGCCGGGCATGAGTACTATTGCTTCCTCGATGGCTATTCCGGGTATAACCAAATAGTCATTGCACCTGAGGATCAAGAGAAAACCACGTTCACATGTCCTTTTGGTACTTTCTCCTACCGACGAATCCTGTTTGGGCTTTGTAATGCACCAGCTACATTCCAAAGATGTATGATGAGTATTTTTTCGGATATGGTTGAACGATTCCTCGAAGTCTTCATGGACGACTTCTCGATCCATGGAAACAGTTTTGCAGACTGTTTGAATCATTTGTCACTAGTGCTTGAACGATGCCAGGAGAAAAACCTTGTTCTTAACTGGGAAAAATGTCACTTCATGGTTAAAGATGGCATTGTTTTGGGACATATCATATCGTCCCAGGGTATCGAGGTCGACAAGACTAAAGTCGATTTAATTGCCAATCTACCACCACCGAGGACAGTGAAGGAAATAAGATCTTTTCTGGGACATGCCGATTTTTATCGGCATTTTGTTAAAGATTTCAGCAAGATAGCGCGACCGTTATACAGCTTACTTTCAAAGGATGCCCCATTCCTCTTTAATGATAAATGTTTGCAAGCCTTTGAAACTATTAAGGCCGAATTAATTAAAGCACCAATAATTCAATCTCCGAATTGGGACTTCCCGTTCGAAATCATGTGCGACGCCTCTGATTATGCAATCGGAGCTGTTCTGGGACAACGAATAAAAAAATTGCCGCATGTAATCTACTATGCGAGTCGCACTCTCAACGATGCCCAGTTGAACTACTCGACCACTGAAAAGGAACTTTTGGCAGTAGTTTTCGCGTTAGATAAATTTCGATCCTATTTATTATGATCTAAAGTCGTGGTATTTACAGATCACGCTGCTCTGCGTTATCTGTTCGCTAAGAAAGATGCTAAAGCGCGTTTAATCAGATGGATCTTGTTGTTGTAAGAGTTCGATTTAGAGATCAAGGACAAGAAAGGCTCAGAAAATGTGGTGGCAGATCACTTGTCACGAATAATTATCGAGAAATCTGACGAGCCTGTTCCGATCTTGGAGCACTTCTCGGATGAACAGTTGTTTCGGATTGATTGTCCACCTTGGTATGCAGATCTTGTCAATTACCTAGTCACCGAGAAATTTCCTCACCATTGGTCGAAGAATGAGAAATCCATTTTCTTAGCTCGGGTGAAACACTACTTTTTCGAAGATCCATACTTATTCAAATATTATCCTGATCAAATCATACGAAGATGTATTCCTGAATCTGAGCAACCAAGGATCATCTCGTTCTGTCATGAGTTAGCTTGTGGAGGTCACTTTAGTTCCAAAAAAATTGCAGCAAAGATCTTCCAAAGTGGTTTTTACTGGCCAACGATCTTTAAGGATTGTCATCAGCATTGCAAATCTTGTCACAACTGTCAAATGTTGGGCCGAATATCAAAGCGCAACATGATGCCGCTCAATCTAATTTTAGAAGTTGAATTGTTTGATGTTTGGGGGATCGATTTTATGGGTCATTTCCCTAATTCGTTTGGCAATACGTTCATTCTTGTCGGTGTTGATGTTATCAACCCGAGACACGGGAATGTTTTTCGAGTTAATGGTCAACGGTTAAAACCGTTCCTTGAGGATGCAATTGCATTCTCTGACACTCTTCCCTTGAGTGATCCAATGGCTCACCTTGACTGAGCAATTCACATGGTCGAGCTATCGACATTAAACTAGCGCTCATTGGGAAGCAACCCAATTTTGTGAAATTTTTTTTTGATTTAGGATTTAGAATTTCTCTTTTCGTATGTTTATTTCTAGAATATCCATTTTTAGTTTAGTTTAGGTTGTTTTTATTTCCCTAAATAGTGTAGCCACATTACCTTCAATAAATTTTTAGTCTTATTGGTTGGTCATGTTCTAATTTGATGCACATATTCTCTGCACCTGATCTTTGTATTGAGGTATTTTTCAACAGGTTTGGGGTGCGCTATTTATTTCAATCAATGAGGACATTGTAATCTTTAGGTTTGGGGGTATGGTTATCTATTTTACGTCACTTAATTTTTTTTTAAAATTATATTAAAAAAATAAATAAATTATTTTGAAGTCATCATGCATAATATTTGGCGATTGTTTTTAAACTTTAGTTGATGATACATGTGAATTTAATTTTGAGAACACTGATGTCATACTCTGATTACTTGTATCTAAGATGAGGAAGCTTAATGTGATATTTTATGGATAATTTTGATATTCATGCTTAAAAATTTTACACTTATACCAAGCTAAGACTTAGAAATCGATGAACTGTTTTGAACGTTGAATCTTAGGTTCTTAGTGGAGACTAAACTCGGTGAGCTTTAGAGCTAATTTCCCGTCATTGATGAGTGAATATATAAACTCGGAGTTTTCTTTGAATACGAATTATTTTGCATAATCTCATACACTTCACTTTGGCTTGTGACTTTGCATGCAATCAAATTCATATTATTGTGTTAGAATGTACTGTATATCCACTCAAGACAAATAGGCAAGGTTATCATCTTTTAAGGACATGATTGAAGGCCATCTTTGGCTCGTTTGTGCTTAAAATACCCCACCTTATATAAATTTATCTTTCTAGTACCCCTTTGAGCCTACTGAAAAAATTTACCTTTATACATTCTTTGATTAACCACGTTAACCTTTAACCCTTCACCATTTCTGAAAATTCAGTTTTACCCTTCTTATTTCTGAGAAATTAAGAACGAGGGATGAAAATGAACGAAAAGAGAGTAAGTGGAGAGATACTGAGTTGTGGTGTTTACTGAGAGTGTATGGCAAAAATAAAAAGAACAAAAAGGGAAAAAAAGAAAAAGAAAATTATGAAAAATAATAAAAAATATGAGGTTCTTCAAGAAAAGAAAATTCAAAAGAAGAAGAATATTGAGAAAAATAGTGAGAGATTAGAAAAGAAAAAGAAGAGAAATAGAAAAATCAAAAGGTGTTTCGTTTTCGATTTCTCAGAAATTTTGAATCCCAACTTCCAATTCTTTCTTACCCTTACCTGAGCCCCATTACAACCCTACAAAAAGACCTTCATGATCTGATCTTGCATTAGTAACTGCCTTGTGGAGAGTAAATATATGATACTTATGACACTTGATATGACATGCTTAGGATATACAAGTATCTTCTTATGAGATTTATTTTTGTTCATTGATTGCATCGTGTTTCATTTATCATGTAAGACCTTTTTATTTGCTTTGTATTGATATCTCACATGTGTGCGAAAACTTACCCATCATCGGAGTGATTTTATTTTGAGAGTATACCTAAAGTGAGGATTGAGTCTAAACAACAGATCCGATGGTCTCCCGTTTGAACTAGTTCTGAGATGGATGAATTTTGATTTGGTTATGCACACACTTCACGTTTAAGCATGAATGGGTGAGTCATCTAACAACTTTAGCATTAGACTAATTTAAATGGATACTAGTATGATTAGTATGACATTGTTATTTAAAATTGAGAACTCGCATGTGGAATTGATTAATGATTTTGAATTTTGAATGGTATATATGTTATCAAAATCATGTTTTGAAAACTCAATTTTATCGATGGTTTTAAAAGTGTATTGAAGTTTGTGGGTAACTTCACTGTAAACCCTCAGGAGACACAACTCCTCCACTAGGGATCACCTAGGGGTTTAAAGGCTTGTTGCACATGCTAAGTGCAATCGTGCTCCCTACAAAAGTGGCAATTTATTTTTCTTTAGTTTGCTTTGCTCGAGGACTAGCAAAGTGTAGGTTTGGGGGTGTGATGAGTAGTGAAATATGATGATATTTCACCCCTAAATACCTACATTTAGCCATCTGATGAAGGCTATCTGATGAGAATTATTAGATTTAAAGTGTTTCAGGTAAATATAAGTCAAGTGCAGAAAATAGCCCAAGAATTCTGAAAATAATGTCAAAACATTGCAACTTTGGGTCATCGAGAACTTGATGCGACTTTCAGCTCAATATAGACCTTCAAGACGGCCGAATTATGAAATTGTCAAAACACAACAGTTGTAGATCTTTCTGTCAGCTTTCCAACGGCGTACGAATCATGTCAATCCGAGTTCGGGACAGAAAGTTATGGCCATAATACTGAAGCAGTGTCTGATGTAAAAGTGGGCTAGAATTTCACGAATTTCTGGGAGCTCGATGCATCGACCCTTTTGGTCGATTAATCGAGGACAAAAAAGTGTTTGACACGGAACTGGCACTTTTAAAGTAGATTTTGAGGATTTTTTGCAGGGTCGATGCATCGACCCTAACTTTTCGTGCCAGGGGACTTTTGCGGCTGGGAAACCTACGCGACTTGGATGCTATTTAAAGCCGAATCAAACACTTCGATGGGAATATATATTTTAGGGAAATAGGATTAGTTTTAGAAGAGTTTTTTTTATTCCTTTTTGAGAGCTTTCTTCCTTTAATTTTTCAGTATTCATTTCTTCAGTTTATTATTTTTGTTCAGTTAATTCCTGCATTAATTTTGTTTCTTAAGATCATCGTACTTTTGGATCAAAATAATTTATGTTGAAGTTTGAGGTATTTTTAATTTAGTAAATTAATGTTATTTTCCCTTATTTATTTATTTATGTCATTTAATTACAATTGTGTGACTAAATTCATAGGGATGGGGATCTAATGATTCCCATCCGAGGGATGTACTTCTAATAATATAAATTACGAATTAAAATATGAGATTTTATTTTATGGTTATTGTGCTATCATGAACGGATGAAATGCACGCCACTAACTGGGATCGCGTGTGCCGAGCCATGCCCGGGATCTCAGATCTGTGACGGTAATTTTACCCCAATCATTGTTATATGGTCTTTTTGCTTTCATCGTGTGGATCTACTTACGATTATGATCTGGGATCGAGTGTGCCAAGCCATGCCCTGGATCTTAGATCTGTAATGGTAATTTTATCTTTATTACTCCATAATCTGAAATCGAGTGTGCCGAGCCATGCCCTTGATTTCAGATCTATGGTGGTATTCTTATTAGAATTTTCACCCACTTTGGGGATGATTTTTTATTTGAACCTGAGATCATGTGAGCCGAGCCATGCCCTTGATCTCAGATATATATATGAAAATCATCTCTGAAGTTAAGTCCTTATTGCAAGGATGCAACGTGGAACCTATTAGGGTTTTGACTATTTATCTTCCATAAAAGATATTTTCCTTCAATAGTATATCTCATAGTTTAATCCTTAGATTTATATTACGGGAAGAACGGACCAAAGATGGGAGGATTTAGTGTCTTCATCTTTATCTTCATCTTTACCTCTATTTTTAAAAATTATCAATTAAATTTTAGTTTGTAGTCAGTAATTATCATCTCATCAAACCACCTAAATCATAAGACTGGTAGAATACTGTTAGATCTTAGTAGATTTCTTGAATTACTGTCTTGTCTTTTTAGATCTTTCAAAATTAGTCCTCGTGGGAACGATCTCGTACTCCGCACCCACTATATACAATCTGATTCGTGCGCTTGCGAGTAAAACATTACAATTAAAATTCACACCAAGTTTTTGGTGCCGTTGTCGGGGATTAAATTAAGAGAATCTGAATTTTTGGTAGACAGTAAATTTTAGGAATTTTCGGGGATTAAAATAGTACTTCTGCTTAAAAAAAAAAAAAAAAAAAAAAATTCTTCTCTCAATTGATCGAGTATATGGCTCGATCAATCGACCCTTCCTCGATCGATCGAGATTCACACTCGATCAATTGAGATTCCAAAAAAATTTAAATTTTGAAAAAAAAAAAAAAGAAATTTAAATTTAAAAATTCTTTTGAGGTTTTTCTTCCTGAAACCTCCACTCTGTGCGTCATTTGCATGCACACTAGATCTTCTAAAGAAAGAACTTTATAGCCTTTAAATTCTGAGATCGAACGTGCTTGCCTGTCAAATCGTAAGGACGCTAGATCAAGGCAGAAATTTTCAAGGGAATCATCCGCTGAAGTCAAGATGACTGACAATATGAATGGGCAACTCGAACAAGAGAAAGAACCAACATTGAGAGAACTGCTCTCTCCGATCACTACAAATACCCCATCATGCATTGTATACCCCGCCACACCTAGTGGCTGGTTTGAAATTCGTACAAATGTCATCCAAATCCTTCCAATCTTTCATGGCATGGAGAGAGAAGATCCATACCAGCACGTCAAACACTTCGTCGAAGTCTGCTCATCTGTTTACCAAAATTTCAGCGAAGAATCTATTAGCTGCGCTTATTTCCTTTCTCTATAAAAGATAAAGCAAAAGCTTGGTTAAATTCTCTACCATCGGGATCCATAACTACCTGAGATCAGATGGTCAAAAAGTTTCTATCAAAGTTCTTCCCTATGGCGAAGACGAATGACCTTAGACGTGAAATCACGGATTTCACGCAAGAGGAAGATGAGAGATTATATGAAGCTTGAGATAGATTCATGGATCTCTTTCTCAAATGTCCACACCATGGATACTCAAAGTGGAGATTGGTCCAGTGTTTCTACAATGGACTGAGTCAACCAAATAGACATCTGGTGGAGTCAATGAATGGCGGAGGATTCCTGAGCCTTAAGGAAACTGAATCTTATGCTTTCCTAGAAAAGCTGGCTGAGGATTCTCAGCATTGAGATTTCACAAAGACTCGGGAACAACCAGTCAAAACCCGTGACCAAGTCGGGAGTTCCACCAAGAAGGGAGGACTATACGTAGTGAAGGATTCCCCAGATTTGATGGCTAAAATTGATTTCCTCACCCAACAAGTGGAGGAATTGAAATTAAAGATGAATGTGCATATGGTAAACTTGCAATCTATGTGAAATCATACTAGTTGGAATCCATGTCGGTGATGAATTCTAATACGGTAACTGATGAGCAGTCATGTGTCGATGACATGATGCATTGACTACATTAATTATGTGTTAGTATTCTCACTGGACCAGACTGATTATAAAGATTTTGACTGAGATTGATTTGAATTTATCATTCAAAGAAAGTTAGCTAACATTTGGTAATAAGAGTTTATTGACATAGTGTGGCCAAGTGCGAGACTGTTGGAAGTTTTTATTTTGGTGGTTGTCACTATGGTCAATCCGTTGACCGATGAATGGTGTAAGATCAATTTTGTGATATAATAGTTGCTAATTCGGTGAATTTGAAGAGAATAATTAACTAATAATTAAGTATTTTAGTTAGGGTATGATTGCGCTTTTCAATCATAATATAATTAGTAATTTCAGTCCTTAATGGGAAATGACTCATTAGCTATAAAAATAAGGGATGGTTGGTCCCAACAATTGCTTGACACACTTCAACCCTCCTTATTAGCAAAAACATCCCCATTGTGTTCGGAGGTATTGAGAGCGAGGAGATCGTTGAAGATTGGCAACCCACCTTTCAAGGCTCACACTCAAGGTGCGCACATATATTTTAATTTATGGATTGTTGATTTTTTGGTTTGATTGATCATGTGCCTAGATCCTAGGGCATATATTTGGATGGTCGGATCGATAGATCCATCATTTTTTTCTTCTAAAAATACACCTATTTTTCAAGAAAATTATGATGTTTGTGTTAAACATGTTTTTTTTATGAATTTTTCCTAATTTTTTTTTCATTTTTATCAAAATAATATAAAGTTTTTAGTAATTTTAATATTTCAATAACATTTTCCAAATGCTTCCGGAATTTTTTCTGAACTTTGTCAATTTTTTGTCAAATTTGTGAATCTTGGGGAGTTAATGGAGCTTTGCAAAATGATCCCATATTGAGTGCTGGTGACGAGAAATGAGTCCAATCTTTCCTTTATCCTACAAGATGAATTTTATGAGAGGATTACCAAATGCCTTTGTTCATGCCCACACCCTCTCTGAAAGCGCCCACGTCCCATACCCCTTAAAAATCATTGATTGCTTCGGATCAGATGATGGAGATCGTGTTTCCCCCCCAATCTTCAATAAAATGGATCTTCAGATCATGTCGTACCTATTAAACAGTCATTTTTTTTATTTCTTGTCTCACAGATCTCCAAAAATGACCCTAAATTCACGTTTGAGCGTGATGTGCCATATGATTCAAGGGCCATTTTTTTTGGGAATCTGTGACACATGAAATAAAAAAATCGACCATCTGATAGGTGCGAGATGATCTCAAGATCTATCGTGTTGAAGATCGAGGTGAAAAACGATTTCCGTTATCGAATTTGAAGCAATCAAGGGTTTTCAAGGGGTCTCGAAAGTGGGCGTATCCAAAGAACGTGTGGGAGCATACAGAGGTTCCCAAAACTTAATTCTTTCTGGCACCCCCACAAATAGGTTATTTGTCCAAAACTTGTACACAATGTTTATGTTATTTTACAATGTGCTCATATGTGCTTCTGTTAGGATCAATATACTGATATATATTGGTCTTTAAATCTCTTGTGAGTAGGGTTGCAACCGAGCCTTGCCAAGCCCGAGATAGGGTTAGCTCTAGCTCAATCCTACCTTATATGAGTCGAGCTAGAACTCAGCTCTAGGCCCTTCGAGCCTGGAAATTCTGAGCTCTAGCTCGGCTTTATCAAGCTCGAGTTGAGCTTTGAGCAAAATATATTTTATTATAAATTTTTTCTTACTAATATTTTTTTATACCTTACCTTCTTTTTTGAATATATGAAAGCTTCAATAAAATATAATAAATAAAAGCCCTAATCTCTTTTAATCCATTAGTCCTTTTAAAAATTAATGAATCGATGGAAATGGAGATGAATCAATTAGAGAGAAAACTGCATGGGTACCCACGCTTCATTGGCCGAAAGGCGGTCACCGACTCTAGAATGACCGGTTGACTGGCTCAGCCGAGAATTTGAGTTCTAGTTCAACTGGGCTAATTACGTGCATGGAACCATGTGCGTAATCGAATTACCCGTATGGATCCATACGTGCAATTCGAAACTTCAGGCGGTCCTAGTTATCAGAGTCCTGGTCCAACTCTGGGTTAATTGTGCGGTGGTCAGTAGGCGCATAATTAAATTGCGCTCATGGAATGATGCGTGCAATTCAGGACCATTTTGAACTAATTCCGCACAAGTCACAACGCAGGCAATCAAAATAAGCACATGATGTCATGTGCATAATTCAGGACCAATTGCACGCAGGTCAGTAAGCACGCAATCGAATTACGCGATTGATGTCATGCGCATAATTCAATTTGTGAGCTGAGATTTCAAATATTTTAGCATAAACAGGCAGGTCAAGATAGACAGGCATATGTATTTACATGTAATATCATTTAAGTAAATGTCATAACTCTTTACTTTCCATTTACTTAAGATATTATATGTAAATAACGAAATACCCCCTATTGTAATTCAATAAAAATAGTCTTGGATAAAAATTTTAAAAGAACAAAAAGGCAACTTTCCAGTTCAAGAACAAAATTTAATTTTTTGCAATTTGCTCAAATTTCTAACATTCAAATGGCGAGCCTTTTTGCGACACCTTAAAGCCCATAAATTCTATCATATTAAAGTATGGCTAAAATACCAAAGTCTGATAAAACAGTTTACATATGGGCTTCTAAATGGGGGATATATTGTTAGGGTTCTGCTCGACCTTTGACCTTCGGTCGACAGGGCCTGGGGCTTAACTATACACTATTGTTATGGTGCATAATTCTTGGATTGTGGGTTTTTAGGGTTTTAGGACTATTAGAGAGGGTTGGCCCCCTTCCAAAAGTCATGGGAAAGGTCAAGGGTTGACCAAATAGGTTTGTATACTCAGAGAGTCCAAAAATAGGGTGTCTATAGATGATCTTCGGTGCGTTCTTATGGAGCAAGAATGAGTCGAAGTAGACACCCCCCTTTCAAGATGCCTTCTTGTTTCTTTGAGAGATCACAAGTGTTAACCGGGGAGCTGACATTAAATGCTTGGCTTTCTTATCTATTGGTGTAAGCTAAAGGGTATTCGCGGGCATGGTGGTAGCAGTCGAGAGGTTTGTCCACATCCGCGTGTGCATATTGCATCCCGTCGCATATCGCGACCTGCTACATATCGCAGTCAAACTAGGGGAAATTGACACAAATGAGGTATCAGTGGCATCATACAAATATCAATTAGCAAGGTCAAGTGACCAGCTAATATGATGATGTAATAGCGAAGGTTTTCGCAGATCATGTCAAACCGAGCGCGTCATTGCTCACACCAGCGGCGCGTCAGGGGTCCCTTTCCAGTGGACATTTGTGATTTATCAAAGTTGAGTATACTCAGTGTTCGGTTTCCCAGGGGAAAGAATGGATTGGGGTGATGAGAGGTGAAAGTTTGATAGATAGGGAATTTGAAATTTTGGGTTTTTAACTTAAGATCAATTATGTGGAAAGCTTCAGAAGATGTGGCTTCTGAGACGTCGTTGAGCAGATCCATCAATATGGGATTTGGGGACTCGACCTTTATTTGGTTGTCAAAATGACGCTCAGTATGTTAGATACTCCATCTAACCTTCTTGCAGATACTAATTCTTGGTACGCGCTTTTTCTGGGTCCCCTGAAAGAGTGGCCCAATTCGGTCCAAGTGGACTCTAGGAAAAGTGGTGTTTTAAGAGTAACTAATTATAAAAAAGTAAATCCCAGAAAAATATTTGGTTTGTTGTAATCGCCAACTGCAGATATTTATCGATACTGTAACACGTCACTGATCACGCCTTTCAGGGTCGAGGTATGGGTTGTTCTCTTTATTGAATCATCGGCCGTCCGATGTCAGCAGCAGTGGATCAGCTAGAAGTTCAGTTAAGCTAATTTTCCTAATTCTACTCTAATCACTCTACTTTTCCTAATCCTACTGGGAGTCCGGTTAATTTAGTATCCTAATCCTGCTGGAAAACTCATTAATTTAAATACTCTAAGTTTACTAATAACTGGTTAAATTTCCTAATCCTACTAGAAGTCTAATTAATATTATCCTCCTAATTGTACTAGGTATGCAAATATGTTACTTTTATTGAAACTAAAAAGAAACTAATCTGTTAAAACTCCAATTAAAGTAAGTATATTAATTTTACTAAAAAATCTAAAAAAATAAGGGGGGTTTGGCCTGCTATGGTAAGGAGGATCGGCCCCGTTCCCGGGTACCCTCTGTAAGCTCCCTTGGGCAAATCAGATGGCTAAAGGTTATTTTAATAATAATATGAATTAGAAAACTAATTTTAAATCTGAAATTAAGAATTTGTGGATCGAAAACTGAAAATTTTAAGGACTATGAGATAAGACGAAATATTAAAACTCAGATCTAGAATTAAACTAGAGAAAAGACTAAAAGATCTAAGGCTAGAGTTTAGAGACTAAAACTAAGAATTTGAATCTAAAAATTTATGACTCAAGATCTAAAACCTAAAAAAATAAGAATTTAGAACAACGGACTAAGAACTAAAGTTGAAATTTAAAGATTAAAACCTAGGGACTGGTTCTAAAAATGAAGAACTAGAGTCAGAGAAACTAGAATTTTAGATTAAAACTTAAGATGAAGGATCTAGAATTGAGAACTAAAATCTAAATCCTAAATCTAGGACTGATTCTAGAACCTAAGAATTAGATCCAACGATTAAAAGATAGAAATTAAGAATTGAAAGAAATCTAGAACCTAGAACTAGAACCTAAGATCTTGAACTAAGAACTAGAAACTAAAAGACTAGACTAAAAAAAATAAGGACTAGAAGGAAAGTATACCTGAGGTCAGGGCCACAGAGAGGGATCTCGAATTCCTAAGCTTGGAAGCAGGATCTCGAAAACTCGATTGCTGGATATTCTGAATTGTCGAATTGATCTCTAAAATTGTGTGTTTTGGGTCGAGGTTGTCGGGCCTATTTATAGATATTTGGCCAATTGCGCGCCCTGTGGGGTGCGCTCGATTGGTCGGTGAATTTCAATTATGCGCCCTGTCTGGTGCGCTTAATTGAATTGTACGCCTGGTACTAGGAACTTAATCACTTTGAGTCGATGACCGACTCAGTGAGTGACCGGCTGACTGGCTCAGCCGGGGATCCCAGTTCAAGTCTAATTGGATAGATTGTGCGCTCTATTAGCTGTGCTCAATCCGATTATGCACGAGTTTAAGAGCGCTCAATAGGGGAATTTTGGCGGTCTAGGGAGTTAGAGACCAGGTTCGCTTAGGAACTGATTACACGCTGGTGGAGGAGCGCATAAATCGATTGCGCGCGCTAGATAGGGCATGCAATCGGGTCTCAAAGCAATTTCTAGAAGGGTCCAAAATGGACTAATTACACGCTGGTGGTGAAGCGTGCAATATGATTGCGCATGCCTAGGAGTGCGCATAATCAAGGTCAGATGTTGTCTGTAGGAAGAATGTTCCTAGTCTAAGAGGGCTTAATTGCACGCCAGCTATGGGGCATACAATCGAGTTGTGCGCTCTGTATAGGATGCGTAATTCTGAATTTTCCTGGGTTTGAGTCGGGTCCGAGCCACAGAGCTATTGTTTCAACTTGGGTCTCAACCATATACTATTGTTTAAGTATATGGTCCCCGTATAGGGTTTTAAAGTCTTCGGAGAAGGTCAGACCCTTTTTGGTGACTGTGGGCAAGGTCAAAGGTTGACTGAATAATTTTGTATACTCCAGGAGGGCAAAATGGGGGCGTCTACAGATGCCCCTCTTCGGCGCGTTCTTGAGGAGTAAGATTGTATCGAAGAAGTAGACACCTCTCATTTGAGGTGCCTTCTCGTTTCCTTGGGAAAGCACAAATGTGAATCGGGGATGCTGACATGAAATGCTTGGCTTTCTTATCTATCAACACAAGCTAAGATGGAGCATTCGGGGGCCCAGTGATAGCTGTCGAAAGGCGTATTCCATGTCGTGGATGCGAGTGACATCTCGTCGCATATCGTGACCTGCTGCCAGTGGCAGTCAATGGGAGAAAAGTGGCATAACCTAATCCGTGGGTGCAAGGGGCAGACAAATGGTAGGAGAGTCGATATCCTAATTTGTAGGTACAAGGGGCAATCAAACAGAGGGATATCAGACACAATTGAGGTACCGGGGGCTGTCATACGAATGTCCAGAGACTGATAAAATATCATGTAATGGCAAAGGCTTTCGCAAGTCATGTCAGACCGGGTGCGTCATTGCTCACACCAATGGCGCGTTAGGTGTCCCTTTCTAGTGGACATTTGTGATTTCTCATAGTTTAGCATATTCATTGTTCGGTTTCCCAGGGGAATGAACAGATTGGAGAGGTGAGAAGTGAAAGTTGATAGGTAGGAGGTCTAGCTATGTGCTTTTTTTTTTTTGTTTTTTTTTAGAATTTGAGATTTTAACTTAAGATCAATTTGGTGTTAAAAAACTTCAAAAAACATGGCTTCCGAGACGTCGCTGAGCTAATCCACCAGTACGGGATTTGTGGACCCAACCGTTTGTGTGGTTGTCAAGACGACACTTTGTGCCAGATGCTCCGTCTAACTTTCTCGTGAATACTAATGATTGCCACTTGTGGGAGGACTACAGTGATTCACGGATAGAGAGAAATGGGTTTTGAAAAAACATTTGACTTAATCTTAGCTAAGTATATATTTTACATGGAATATTGAGTAAAGGTGTGCTTTACCGACCTGATTCGTTGTATGTAGGAGGCTTTTGCTTGCGATGGGATTGGCCGATTGTTGTGGTGGTGTTGCGATGGGACATTAGAGGGTTTCCTCTCTTTTCTTCATTTCTGCTGTAGCGAGGCCTGGTGGTTGCCAGTATAATGAAACGTCTTGGGGAGGTGAGGTTCACGGTGGGACATTGATGATCCTCCCCTTCTGGTTGCGTGTTGTGATGAGTCCCGCTAGTTGTAAGTGCGATGAGACATAAGGGGACTCTGATGAGCTGCCTGTGCTGGGATTTGATATTGATCGGGTGGGACGTCAGAGGAGTTTATTCCTTCATATGTTTTTACTGCAATGGAGTCATTTGGGGATTAGACTCTCTGCTTTCGCGATGGGACCTGATCGAGCCTTCCCCTCAATTTATTATGTAGATTCATGCAATGGGGTTTTGGGGAAGCATGGCTTGCGATGGGATTTAGAAGGTTCGGCTTTTTTGCGATGGGACATTGGATGAGCCCTTTTGTCTTGATTATGCATTGTGACAGGCTGTGTCTGAGCGTCTTGGGTAGTAGTGTCACGATATGACGGATGTAAGGAGGTTAAGTTGCGGTTGCGCTGCGACGGGTCATGTGCTAGGTTGACGATCCCTTAGTTATCTCAATGTCGTAATG
This sequence comes from Chloranthus sessilifolius, assembly GCA_021018995.1. Classification (NCBI taxonomy): domain Eukaryota; kingdom Viridiplantae; phylum Streptophyta; class Magnoliopsida; order Chloranthales; family Chloranthaceae; genus Chloranthus; species Chloranthus sessilifolius. The sequence continues at coordinate 93,212,131 of CM037592.1, forward strand.
GGACAATGATGGTGTTTCTTTCTTTGGCAGATCTTGGTTACACGATGGGGTCAGTTTGAATGGTGTTTAAAATCACGACGGGACTTGCCTTTGGCCTTGGTGGTATGGTGGGGCTTTAGCGTCATGTAGGATATGACTTATTTATGTTGATGTGTTAAGATGTTGGAAGTCTTACCGTGATGGGGTATGTAGGTGTGATCAATGGCTCTCTCTCTAAACAACTTGTAAGGCTACCCGATGGGACAAGAGAGAGATTTTGATCGTGATGAGATGGGTAGCACGGGGCAATATTGTGATGGGACTGCAGGGGTTGTCCCGATTTATGTATTTAAGATGGTATATGGGGTTTGAGTGACTATTTTTTTAGAGTAAGCTTGTGTATAGGAAGGGTATTCGAGTTTATAGATTGTGTGTTTAACTGAGGGTTGTGGGCTTGGAATTGCGCGCTTGAGAAAGGGCGCGAGATTCAATTATGAGCAGGTGAGGCTACGCGTGATTAGTAGGCTGATGTCGTTAATGTGCATTTGGACTGATGTGCATAATCCAATTGCACGCGGGCTAAGATGCACATAATTGAAGCGTCACCAGATCACTGTACGGGTGACCCTTCAGATTCCACGCGATAGTGTGGCATCTAATTTGATTGTGCATTCTAAACGAAACACGCAATTGGAGTGTCAGTAGGTAACTTTTCGAATTCCGTGCTATGTTATAAGTGTATAATTTGATTGCGCGTGTGGGTAGTGATGCACGACTGTTTTCTTCGAGACTTATGGGCGGACGCAAGTTCAATTGTGCACCTATAGAGCGGCGCATAATTGTGATTAAGCACATTTGTATTGGCGCATAATTGAATTACGCACAGTATTCCAGGCGCTTAATTAGGCGGGTTTCTATATATATCCGAGTTTCTTTCATTTTTGTTTATTAGTTTCTGTTTTCCTCTGATTTTCGTATTTCGGTGATATCTTGTGATCCAAACCGTCCGATTGTGATGTTGTTTCTTCCGTTATTCATAGTTTCACGTGATCTTCAGCCTGACTGATGGTGGAGTGACTTTGAGAATGGGTGGTATTGGGAAGGAGGCGTCTGATACACCCATCATTATTGTTAGAAGGTGAAGATGGCGGAAGGGAAGTCCTCCAAATGGACGGAAAGGGGTGTTCCCTGACCAGTCCTCCATCTCGCCTTTTGTTGCTTCTGATTGGACGCTCCGAGCTCGAGCTCTATGTCCGTTTTAGGCTTGATTTTTGTTTTAGGTTGTATATTAGTATTTTCGATTTTTGTTTTGAGTTGTATGTTCAGGAGGTATGCCTCCGGTGACACCTGTAAAATTTTAGTAAATAAATAAAGAGGTGTTTTGTTTATTGTGTTTGTTATATTCATGTTTGTTTATTGTGAGATTTAATCAGACCTATTTGGGCCTTTATTTAATTTTGCTGGGATTTATTAGGATTTGACTTATGTAGGATTTGATTTAACTTGGAATTTTAGGATTTATTTAGGGTCTATTCAGGATTGATTTGTAATTTTGTTTGATTTATCTAGGGTTTGTTCAGGGTTTCATTTGATATATTGGGTTTCATTTTATTAGGTTTATTGGGGCATTTATTATTTTATTATAAATTTTTTTTATAGATTTTATTTGGTGTGTCATCTTGAAATCAGATGAGTTAAAGTTTGATTTTAGGGAGTTTTTAGCATTTGTTTTGTTTAAGGTATGAATCTTGTCTTTGTTTTAGATTGAGGTGACATTTGTCAAAGGTTTGTGAGTTTAGTTTCTAGAAAGGTGTTAGATGTTTTAATCCTATTGGCTTATCTAATTTCCTTTGGATTTGTGTCTCTAAAGGGGTAAGTGTTGTGTAAGGATTGGTCAATCTAATTTTGTCATGGATTATGGTCTTTCAGGGGGTATGTGTTTATCTTGGGTTTAATTAGATGAAGGGTGCTTGAAAGTGAGACATTTGTCTCATTGTAGTGAAAGGAGTGTAGTTTATAAATAGGGGCTAAGGAGATTGGTTTTGTTTTGAATTTTATTTACAATTTTAAATTTGTGAGTTTGGGGGCAATTTTTTAAAGGTTTGAGGTATTTTATTATTATTATTTTTTTGTTTATATTATTAATGACTTTTCTTCCCTTTTATTTTGTATCCCAGGTGTTAGACCCTAAGAGGTTTGTAATTATTTTGTTTGTTTTGGGAATGGATGGTATTGGGAAATTAAAGTAGCACCCGAAGTGCTACTATGTTGGGGGAAGAGATGGAAGAGTCAAGGGTGGAGGAATGAAAACCCAAGGATAAGGTCGTGTCAGAATTCTCATGACTGACACCAGCTGCTCCTTGGTAGGCTCTACAGATTGACTGCTTGTTGCCTTTCCCTTGGGAGCTTCCAAGACCGGCCTTCCATAGGTATATCCGTCAAATCCTAGGTGATTTTCTGTGAGCCACTCTTTCTTTTCTGCCAACTCGGGGCTCTGCGATGTGGGTACTTTATGGTGTAACTAGAAGGATTGCATCATAGGCAGCATCTCCGGAAGAAAAGGATGGGAAGGTCATATTTTTATTGGTATCTTTTAGGGCGTGCTTCCTCTCCGGGCTTCTCTATTATCTTTCCCCCATTTTGGGCATTTCTTTTAGGGATACGTCTTTTGAGTATTTACGTGCTCGGGTGTCTTTGAGTGTTTGTCCTGAATCAAAATTCATCTCTCGCTCCGAGGTCGTAATTATCTTTGTAAATTCAAAAGGGATGCCCTTGGTGTAATTTGTAATCTATTATTAAATTTATGAGAATTTTCATTGGGTTAATTCTGATTTAACTTACTTGGTTTGGATTCACACTTTTTAAGTTGGGTTATTAATATTTTCTTTTTAATTCAGTTAAGTTGGGAATGCTTTAAGTGCATTTTAATCTAGTTTGGTCCTGATTTAGCATAAGTTTTGGATGGGTTCTGATAGCCTTAATTGTTTAAATGCAGGTAAATTTTTTATTTTAAAGGTGTATGTGCCTAAGTCAGGGTATGTATGTAGAATCTGGGCAATGTAAGGTGCTTTGGTCTAAGTCTGGGTTTCCTTTTTGGTCACTGATGGTTGGCATTCCCTTTTTTGTTCAACCTAGGAAATTACGCGCAGGGTGCCGGCCGCTTAATATGATTGCACGCCCAGTAGGGTGCGCGGAAAGAATGAAACCAGGGTCCAATTATGTGCGCTGAGAGAGGCGTATAAACACAATGTGCGCGATATGGATACCGCACAATCCAGTCGTCTCTCGGCCATTACTTGGGTGACTTTTGGGTTTGCGCGTCTGACGAAGGGCACATAATATAATTGCACGCCCTAACCAGAACGCGTGACCGATGATTGGGCGGGCGACGAATTGATTAAGCGGCCAGTCTCTGGTGCGTATTACAAATTGAACGCAAACATCAGTGCGCTCAATTCAACTGTGCGCCTATGTTCAGGCGCGCGATTAATCCATGCTCTATATAAGCTTCAGGATTTTCATTTCAAACCTGCGCTTCCTGAGCCTTCTGCAATTCTGAGCTCACTTCTTCCTTACTCCCCGCATTCCGTGCTTTCGAGATATCCAGTGATCTACCCTTCCATTTCTGACGCCATTTCTTGCATTCTCTTCAGTTTTCCAAGTTCTTTGATTTGAGATGGGTTCTGAGGGTAGTGACCACCTTGTGTTGACCTTGTCCAAGCTAGAGCGGATGGTAGAGGAGGGCAGTGGGACTTATGAGGTTCGCACCGATGCTAGTGCTGCAGCGGAGGGCGATGTTGAGATGGTTGTTAGGGATGAGGTCCCTGAGGCTAATGATAGGGCCGACGAGGATGGAGAGGATGGTGGTGAGGATGTTGCTCCGCGCGAGCTTGGGATGAAGATTTTGCTAGAGTAATTCTTCGCGCGAGATCAAGTAGGTACTCATTGAGCAAGAGTCTCCTTTATTTCTAGGAATTTAGGTGATGACATAGGCTCTTTAGGATGGAAACCCCTTTTTTAAAATTTTATGTTAAAACTCAATTTAATATTAGTGTGTATGCTCATCCATGCATCATGTATGTCTAGTTTTAAGTCATGTCCATTTTATCGTTCTGTGTTTATTCATGTTTTGTATGGTAGCTGGAGATGGTATTTCTCTTTATAATAATAATAATTATTATTCTTGTCATTATTGTTATGGTTGTGATCTTTAGGGTTAGACTTGGTCACTGCGTGTAATTAACGTAGGTATAGATTTTAGGTTTAATGTGTTGTTTGGTTTGTCATTCATTAGGAGCCTCTGGCATTAGCCATTAGCACCACGTGGTCAAAGTCTCACGCATGGTATCGTGCCTTGCCTGAGTTCCAGCAGGCGCGGTTGGCGGTTTTTGGCTTCGGGCTGATTTTAGAGTTGGAGCCTTTCACGATCGACCGTGGTCTGAACGAGGCGATCTTGGAGAGATGGAGGGAGGAGCAGCAGACACTGCTCTTCCCAGTTGGGATGTTGCTGCCCACCCCGGAGGATTGGGTCCGCATTACTGGGGTCAGGTTCGAGGGGGCACCGATCACGGGGCAAATAGAGAGTGATTATTAGGTCGTGTGCTTGGAGGTGCTTTGTGTCGAGTACCGGCACAGTGGATCGGGGACCGGGGTGGTCCGAGTTACTTGCTTTTTTTATACTTTTGCAACTGGGTTTTTTCCTCCGAGGCATCACTCGGAGAAGAGGGCAGTATTCCAGGCGTGCTGTGATGCGATGGCGTGCCTGGCACCAATGACGAAGTCGGGAGTAGCAGTGGATCGAGTACTTCGGGCATTCTTGATGCATTTCTTCGGGGCTGTCCTCTTTTTGTCTTCAACCTATTGATGTGTGACGGGACTCCTCTTGACATTGTTGAGAGACTTGGATCGGGTGCCCACTTACACCTGGGTGCAGCGACGCTAGCGCACCTCTACAAGCAGTTATACCGTAGGGGGAGAGGCGTCACCACTATCAGAGGTTTTCTTCCTTTCCTCCAGGTGAGTCTTAGTTAGTTTATTGGCCTTCGTAAAGTCTTAATTGTTTTATCTTCATCTTAGTGATTGTCTTGATGTTTGGTGTGTTTAGTTTTGGGCGTACGATCATTTTATGTTTCTCCGCCTGAGGGTCCCGAGGGAGATTACTTCCACATTCCCACGGATGCACATGTGGAGGTAGGCATTGGATCGCCGCCGCCAGTCTTCAGATCTTCAGACTGCTCAAGGGCTATTTGAGGATATGCACGCAGGGCAGGTATGTGGTGTTTGTGTTATTTGGGCATTTTAGGTGTTTAGGTTGTAGATTGTTCTGATTGAAGGTCATTCTATTTGCTTGATTACAGGTGATTTGGAGGCCTTATGGCATTGGATAGGATGATGGGTAGCCGGTGATTGAGTTCGGTCGACCCTTCTTTGATGTGGACATTTGGGTCCCCTATTTTGATAAGGTGGAGCATATCCACCTCTCTTGAATAGTACGCCAGCTGGGGCTCTGTCAGGGAGTCCCCTCAAAGACTCGCCATTTTTTGGGCCTAAGAGGATGACTGGTCCCTCAGGTCGAATATTTTCGTCAAGGATGGTGGCTTAGATTGAGGACTTCAGAGCCAGGGGGACCAGGGTCACAGGGGCACGTGATGAGGCGGATGCCCAAGTTTTTTAGATGGTTTCATGACTTGGGTGGTGGTCGACATTTCACCTGCCCTTTCCATGGGAGCGATTCCTTCGTCATCGGTGGTCCGGAGTCCACTTCTGCTTTACGAAAGAGGTTGGTCACATTAGAGCAGGGCCACTTGGGTGCAGGAGTCCGTGGAGCACTCGATGCTCCCCACAGGGCGATGGAGCAGACATGTAGTGCTCCTCATCCAGATGAGGAGATGCTTCAGTCCTTGACAGAGTCTGTCTTTCAGGCCAGGACCTCAGAGGATGAGCTCATGGGTCAGCTTGTAGAGACGCGACGATCTCTGGTGAGTTTACTTGTTTTATTATAAGTTTTACTCGTTCTTATTTCTAGTCATCTTAGTGTAATGGTCTCATTTGGTTTCTATTTGTCAAACTGAGAGAGAGAGAGAGCAAGGTTGCCAGGCAGGCAGCTTTGCTCTAGCTGCTCCGCAGTCAGCAGCAGGCTGGTCGGGAGGTCGAGGCTAGCCTACGTTCTGAGATTGATCGACTAGTGAGTGTTTGTTTTGTTTGATTAATCGTTAGTGTTTGTTGGCATCGTTAAATTTGATGTGTTTATTGATATCTGCAGAGGGCGAAGCTTTCCGCTGTTGGAGCATCCGCTCCAGCATTCAATCCATCTTCTGTCGCCTCCTCCAGTCGGGAGGATCTGGCGATCGCTCAGCTCTGGGCAAAGCTAGAGCACTGAGTGAGTTTCTTCGACCTTCTGAGTCATCTAATTATATTTTATCCAATGGTTTGTTGACGTCTTGTTATGGCTTTTCAACATCGCCTAGCTGAGGACCTCTAGACGAGGGAGGGGACAACTGCCTCTCTACGCCCAGAGAGTCAGGTCTGATATATTGTGTATTGGTTTGTTTGGATTCTATCTTGTTTGCTAATTAATTTTATCTAACAAGTTTTGAGTGTGTTTGTTTTGGGCATGTGCAGGTTATTCCTGATCAGGAGTCGACTCCTACTCTCGCGCAGGTATGTTGTAGTTGGCGCAGTCATATTTCTCTTTTGCAGTCATAGTATTTTCTTATGTTCTTCTTATGTCTTGTAGCCATTTACGCCCAAGGCTCCTTCGGTTCTATCTTTGGAACACCTCGATTGATCATATCCTTTGCCGCTTCTGACAGGCGTCTTCTGCGGAAGTCTTGACTTGGTATGTTCTTGTCGTCCTAGATTTTTATCTTGTTATGCATATCCATCTTCTTAACTCTTACCTTATGCAGGTACATGAGCTGGAGCAGTCACATGTAGAGGAGTAGTGCGCCTTAGCTCGCTAGGAGATTCGTGAGATTCCTTCCGATATCACCAATCTCCAGGTTCAAGAGATGAATGTTGACTTGCTGGTCGAGTGGAGGACTCAAACAACAGAGTTAGAGAGTTCTCGGGTCATTGCTCGCGCTGAGATGCAGTCAACGATAGATCCTTTACAACACAAATTGACGAGAGTAGGGGTAGGGTGCGAAGGCTGTTTGATCACGCTCCCAGGTCAGGGTCGAGGGCTTCTCCTTCACTCATAAAGATCCGTTGAGAGACCCGTGAACGTATGAGGGCCTATGCTCAGGCCAACTTGGCTCTTGGGCCTATACTTGCTTTTGATCCTCTACGTTCACATTCTCGGCAAGTCTCCAGTTAGGTGAACGAGGGTGGTTCTGTGGCTAGGCCTTCTCCTCGTAGGGAGTGTCCTCCGACTCCGAGTGCTGGGATCGACCTGTCGGGGGATCGAACTTCAAATCTGGGGGTTGAGGATACAGGAGATGGTGGTAAGCGTCCCTCGCAGAGGCAGCGAAGGGAGTAGGGCATTTATTTTTATTTTCAGTTATTATATGTACAGGGGGTATGCCCCCGGTGATAGATGTAAAAGGAATTTTGATATATATATATATATAAATTTTGGGTTTAGATGTACCTGGCTTTGCTTCCTTTTCCTGTTACCTCATATACTTCTGTTGTCTTATCTTGGTACCATCGTCTGTTATTGGGACTTGGATGCTCCTAGAGTTGGCCCAATAATAGTTAAAGGTTGTTCTATATCTGCACATGAGAGTAAAGTTATAAGTAATTTTTATTTCCCCCTTGCTGATTGTCAAGGGGGGAGGTGTCTCAGACCGGGGTTTGGTAGGAAAAGATAGATATATTTTGTCTCTTTCTTTTTACTACCTTATTACAAAGAAATGAAAATAATGCAACAAGAAAAACAAATAACTAAAAATAAAAATAAAAAAAATGCCCCAATGTAAGGGTGTAGTAAAGTCGACAGTGTAGCATCTTCGGTAGTATTCCTCGGGTGGCAACTTCGTTGTTCGACATCTTCTTTGTGGGCAAGCAGGGGCTTTTTAAGGTGATTCCATTTCTAAAAAAATGCCCCAATGTCAAAGTGCAATGGAGCCTCTCTGGGTTTTTAATGAGTGCTTTGGGTCTATAGGACCATATGTATCTGGCGAGTTAGTTTCGAATAAAAGTTCTTTGATACTATCATTGAACCGGAGAGGTCGTTTTATCATTTCAGCCATATATTGGGGGTCTACCTTTGATAGTGGCCATCCTATCCCGTGGTCGTTATTAGGGAGGGTGTGTGGTAGGTATAGTAAGTGATTGCATTAGTCATCATTCACTAGTTTTCGGTTTCAGTTCTAAGAATATCCTGAGAGGCTTCCGAGTTATCGTCCGAAAAAAAAAGGTGAAAGAGGGATAACGCTCAATGATGTGGGGGAATAGTTTGTATTTGATGACTTCTAAAAGAGATCAGTAATAGTCTTTTTCTCAGAGGGGATGTGGGGTGCCATGATTGAGCTCTCCATCATGCTTCGGTACCATAAAAGTCTCACATTCTATGGTTAGCAGTAGTTTATCCTCCTCCGGCCTCCTTATGATGACATCGAGAGTATGGAGACATCAAGGATGCCCTCGCGGCTTGCTTATACATTTCTAGTAGAGTTATCAGAGATGTCCTCACGGCCTGCTTATTCTTTCCTGAGCTCATTGATTGGTTCATTCGTCATATTGTTCTCACTCGATTTTTTTTTTGTATATGTATATGTATATTTTTCTGTCCAAAAGCAACCTGCTAATTCAAGAATGGTGAGTTTTGATTGAGCCTAGAATCTTTATTTTTTGCGCTCTAACGTCTCCTCCAATGGCAGGGGACAGGATGAGAATTGGGTGTTACTTATGCTTTTGAAAGAGGTCAGGTATGTCACTAGTCCTTTGATCAGATTGCCTGAATAAGAAAGTGGGCAGTAAATCGGAAGTCTTAAGGATATCCTTAGAATTGAAGGCGTACGACCGATGAATGAGTCGTGACGACTACAAGGGTGATAATTATAAGTATTTGACTACGGGATGTGAGGATCACAGGGTTAGGGATAATATTTTCTGAGGTACATGGTGTTCCAAGGGCTAGAGAGTTCTTCCCCATCCTGGTTCACCAACTTATATGCATTCCCTAGGTATGCGGCTGCTATAACATATGGGCCTTCCCAGTTCGGCTTTAGTTTTTCTTTCAGATGGGCATGTTTGGAAGGTATGATTTTCTTCAAGACTAATTCTCCAATATCGAAAGGTCATTCGAGGACCTTCTTATCGTAAGCCCTGGCCACTCTCTTCTGATATACATGAGCATGATCAGTTGCCCTTAGACGTGTCTCATCAAGTTGTTCTAGCTCAACGAGCAGAGCAATTCTCCTCTCGTCTAATGATAGCTCATCATCGAGTTAGATTTGTAAAGAGGGTATTTGTATCTCATAGGGTAGGACTGCTTCCATCCTGTATATGAGGAAGTAAGAAGTTTGGTCAGTGGTCGTGCGAATAGAAGTCCTATAGGCCCAGAGTACTTCTGGTAGTCATTCAGGCCAGTCGACTCCATTGCTCGTCTCCATCGTGCATTTTAGAATTCGGATCAACATTTTGTTCGTGGCTTCTGCTTATCCATTTCCCTGGGGATAGAATAGTGATGAATGATGTAGGTCGATGGCGAATTTCTTGCATAACTTCTTCATCTTTTCTGTGATGAATTATGGTCCGTTGTCGGTGACGAACATTCTGGGTACTCCAAATCGGGTGAAGATATTCTGAATAATAAACCTCACGAGTGTCGAAGTGGTGATTCTAAAGTAGGATTCAGTTTTTGCCCATTTGGTGTAGTATTCGGTTGCAGTGAGTATGAATGTGTGCTTGTGAGTGTTCCTAATGGTGTCCGTGAAGGGTCCGACAATATCGAAGGCCCACATCAAGAATGGCCAAGGTGAAGTTATAGGGTTCAATGGAATTTATGGAGCTTTGATGAGTGCATCATGTTCTTGGCATTGTTTACAGCATTGGACATAGAGGTGGCAATCCCTTATCATTGTTGGCCAGAAGTAGCCTTGTCGCATGGTTTGATTTGCAAGTCTCTGTCTGCCAGCGTGGGCACTGTCTTGTGCTTCTCAGATGATGTATTGTCCTTCGATTGTCGTGACACATTGTAGTAGTACTCCTTTGGTGAGGGCTTCTTTGAATAGGATTTCACCGAGGATGCAGAATCTTGCATTGGGTCTTTATAGTCTTCCTTTCAATTTTTATAGTATAAGGAGGGATATGTCGATGCTTCAGGAATTTTCATATGTTGAAGTACCATGGTTGTCCGTCGTCGATTGGTGATTTCTCAAATTTGAAGGTGGCAACGGTGGTTTCTTTCTCTGTGGGAATACTTGGGGCAAGATGCCCTTCGTTCATGTGAGCTTCCGATTCGATTGGTACTTCTGGTTTCACTTGCCAGGTGACTTCATGTGCTGGCGTTGTCAACCTCTTGATGAAGAAGGATTTTGTATTTTGTCCAATCAGTATTTGTATGACTGAGGCTAATGTGGCGAGAGAGTCTGTGAGCTCATTCTCCAATCTAGGGATATGTGTGAAAGAGATCCTTTCAAATTTCTTTATTAAGAACTAAGTTGTTTCGAGGTAGGCCATCAGTCTTCTTTCCTTGGTTTTTCACTCCCTGATGACTTGTGATATCACAAGTTTGGATTCGCCAATTGTCTTCAACTGCTTAACACCCAATTGTACCGCTGCTCGTAGTCCGACGATGAAGGCTTCATATTTCGCAATGTTGTTGGTGACTGGGAAGTCGAGTTGGAAGGCTTTCAATATGACAACTCCTTCTGAGCTTAGCAGGACTATCCCGATACCTTTCCCTTTGTGATTGAAAGCATTGTCGAAATAGAGGGTCCATGATGTCTTATTGGGCTCTTCGTTGTGAATCGAGAGTAGGTCTTCGTCAGGAAAGTTTACATGTACAGGTTCGTCATCCAGGAATAGTAAGTCAGTGACGTAATCGTCAATCGCCTATCCCTTGATAGATTTCTACGTGACATAGGTGATGTCAAATTCTTAAAGTAACATGTGACATCGGGCGATCTTTCTGAAAGAAGCAAGCTTCTCAAAGATGTACTTCAGAGAGTCCATACGTGCTAGTACTAATATTTTGTGCACTCCGAAGTAGTGTCGTAATTTTGTCGATGCCCACACTAGTGTGAGGTAGGTCTTCTCCATCGGCGTATATTTTTGTTCGTACTCGACCATCGTCCTACTGAGATAGTAGATAGCCTTCTATCTCTTGCTGTCTTGTTTATATTGTCGGAGAATTACTCCCATCGCCTTGTCATTTGCTGATATGAAGATGATCAGGGATCTTTAGGGAACTGGTGGCAATAATATCAACAGGTTGAGGAGGTTCTTCTTAATGTTGTTGAAAGCCTTCTGACATTGGTTGTCCCATTTGTACTCGGCTCCTCCTTTAAGTAGCTTGTAGAAAGGATCACATCGATCTGAGTTCTAGGAGATAAATCTCCTGATATACTGCAGTCTTCCTATCAAGCCTCGTAGTTCTTCAATGTTGCTGGGAGGTGGCATCTCGAGAATGGCTCTGACCTTTATCGGGTCGACTTTGATTCCTTGTTTGCTGACTATGAATCCCAATAGTTTTTTGGAGGTTACTCCGAACTCGCATTTCTTCGGATTCATCACAACTGATACTGCTCGAATATTTGTAACACCAGTCGTAGTGCTTCAGCATGTCCTACTCGCGTTTGGAACTTCACAAGTATGTCATCGACGTAGACTTTGACACATTTGTGCATCATGTCATGGAAGATAGCCATCATTGCGCATTGATACATGGCTCCTGCGTTCTTGAGCCCAAAAGACATGACAACATAGCAGTAGGTTCCCCATGGCGTCGTGAACGAAGTCTTCTCTTGGTCTGATTCTGCTAGTCTAATCTAATTATATCCAGAGAAGCCATCCATAAAGGATATCTCATGTTCGATAGCGTTATCAACAAGAGTGTCGATGCGCAGTAGGCGGAAGTCATATTTTAGGCATGCCTTATTAATGTTTTCAAAATTGATGCATACCTGGACCTTGCCGTCCTTCTTGGAAACAAGTACAATGTTTGCAACCCACTTAGGGTAGAGGACAACTCAAATTATTTTTGCTTTATGTAGTTTGTCAACTTCTTCTTTAACTTGTAAGGTCATTTGGGGGTGCATTCTTCTGAGTTTCTGCTTGACAGGTATCGTATCGGGTTCCAGGACCAATCAATGTTCTACTAAGCTTGGGTCCAATCCAGGCATGTCATCGTAGGACCATGCGAACGAGCTGAGGTGATCTTGAAGGACCTAGATAATTTGTTATCGTTCCTTGGGGTTTAGTGTTGCGCTAATTAGTAGCTTCTTGGGCTTTTCCTTAGGGCCAAAATTGATTTCTTCGATAGGTTCTATAACGGCTTAAGTTTGCTCGTCGAAGCGCTTGATGACCTGTTGGAAGTCCTATGTCTCCTCTGTGACTGGTTCTCCTTCTTCATCGTCTATGAGCTCGTATACCACGAAATCATTACACTGGGGGGTTAATTTTGCAAGAGGTAGTCCTTCATAGGTGCACTTGATAACCACGACATCCCTAGTAAGGTGCAGGTCGAGGTTATTCATCCTCCTCTCAAAGTCGCAGAGTATCTCGTTTGATATGATGACTGGCTTGTTATTGTGTCGGGATGCCTTGCATCCTTGCGAGAGAGTTAGTAGAGTCAAAGGTGTCAGTTAGTCTGGGTAGATCAGTTGGTTCTTCTTTGGTTCCGTTGATGTAACTGCTACTCATAGCCTTAGGGGAAAGGTCTCCCTGTTGGTTGCTGAATGGATCTGGGATGAAGGGCTCCCTCTCTTTTCGGGAATTTTCTAATTTTTATGGGTTTTCGATTTTTATATTTTTAGGGGTATTATGATTTTCTATTTTTTTTTATTTTTGATAATAAATATGGTACAGGGTCGGTTTCCCGAGGCAGACTCGGCAAGGTTGCTTCTCCTAGTTGGGGAAGTAAGACGGCTACTAAAGCCGTTCGGGCGAGTCTTCGGATGATGTGAACTCGATTTGAATTTGGTGTTTTTTTTGTATGATCTTCATTTGAAGTGATCCTCCTGATGAGTGAGGCAGGTGATGGTCCGTCAGATGATTCCCCTTCATCCTCTACTACGTGAAGTGCTCCATCGTTGAAGAGAGTCGGGGGATGATAGTCGACTAAGCTTTCATTTTTTGAATCGGACCGGAGGTTCATCTGTTGTTGAAGCCCTTCCTCAGATGAGTCTAACTGAGATTCTTCTCTTTGAAGTAATCGGAGAAATGGTTCGATGAATTTGGCCACTGAGTTTGGGTTGTTTTCAATCATCCTCCATAGTGCGGGAAGGGGATTGGCCCGATCTTCTCGTTTGAAGTCTTCTATTATCATAGTGCAGGTCCGACAATAAGGCTGATATGGCCGAATAATGCATGGGAACTCCCGCAGGCACTCCCATGTGGTGGAGAAATGCTTGAAAGCATCATCATCAAAGTGAAAATCTGGGAACTCCTCCTTTTGGATTTTGTAGTATACAGTGAGAAGTACACAGGCCTGACAGCGAGGCTAGTATGGGTGAGAGATGCATGGATATTCCTAAGGGCATTCCCATCCTTTGTGATCGGAGTTGTTCTCGTCTAGGTCAAGATTGTCTTCTTCATCTGACTGTCCATGTAAGCCTTGTTCCATCTGTTCTGCTAACTCGAGTGCAGGGAAATCTATCTAATAATCTTCCTCGTCGCTCGGAGGGGGTTGCCATTCTTTCTCTAATGACATCCAAAAGATCTGGAGCTGAGGTACTTCTAGGGATTGGGTGCGTCAAGTTCTAACTCCTCTTCGACTTTGATGAAGGTGATGGGGGACTCTTCTGTCTTAATTGTTCGCCAAATTTTGTCTATGACTGCCTTCTGGCATCGCAACATCATGGTTATGCATCTGTCGTAGTATGGCAGTTTTGAGTAGGAGCATCGAAATGAGCATTGCCAATTGTCGAGTATGTTCTGGTAGTTGAAACTATCATAGGAGTCTGAATCTTCAACTCGGGAGCGATCCTCTTGTCTGAACGATTCTAAATGATCTGCTCTCACGTGATCTTCAAGCTCTACGTCGGTGAAGTTAATCTAGTAGTCCTCTTCTTCGCTTGACATCGAGAAGTAATCCTTTCATTGAGGCTCGTGAGATTGGGATACTCTAGTTCTTCTATATCTCTAAGAGCGGCGATATGGAAATCTTCCTCATCCGTTGATCCCCAGTCTTCGGCGTGCAGCTCGAGTGTTGTAGGCTCCTCATTCAGTCCTTCAGGGGTTTTAAATAATGGTCCGACTCCTTCGAGTGGCTTGTCTATGTCATCGCTATCCCGATTTACGTTTGTCAAGTCAGTGAAGGATCTAGCCATTTGCTCGATCTCGATTGCCTGAGATTCGGTAAGGGATGGCTCCTTTCTTCTCTTCGGCACATTAGCTTTCTCAGTAGTTCCGTAGATGAAATGGTCGTAGAGCAGCCACTTTGGTGTGTGGGTAGGATGTCAGCTTGTTTGTTATCTGACTGGTAACCAAGCCTAGTGTGCTTATGGATCTTCTTTGGGACGATTGGCTTTATGCCTCCTTGCTCGTCTTTGCCGAGCCTAGTGTGAGGGACGTATCCTAACTGATACATAAAGTCCCATCCTTTGGTTGTAGTAGGGTTTATGTCGTATAGCTGAGCAAGATCAGGACCAGTTTCTCTCCTCGTCACTCTTTGTTGGCAGGTTGGAAAGGACCGAGGGTAGCTAATCTCCGCTACTGATGCGTTGTCAGGGTCTTGTACTCTTTTGATATGGCATGCATTCTATACTGAATCGTGTGTTGTTGGAATACTTGCCATGTAGTCTGTATCCATTTCTTTAAGAGGCGCGTCGGCATATATCCTAACGATGGAGTCTCCATGCAGAAATTTGACACATTAGTGATATGTTGATGCTACTGCCTTCATGGACTCTAACCACTTTCTTCCTAATATCAAATTATAAGTGCTTGAAGAGTTGAATACGTGGAAGGTGACATCTTTGGTGGCTGGTCCGAGGTGAACTTGCAACTTGATGGTCCCTTTGACAAAGCACCAAGAGCCATCATAGGCGATGAGGATAAGGACGAAGGCCTTATATCCTGCTTAGTGTATTCGAGGATCTTCAGGGTCGTTATAAGGCAGATGTTGAGTCTTGCTCCAGTGTCAACCAATGCGTGAGGTACTAAGAATCCTCTGATCATGACAGTCAGATATATGGGAGCTGATCTTCCTTGTAGCGATTCTTTAGGCATGTCAGCTTCAATGATGGTGAGCGTAGGGGGTTGAGTCATAATCGAGGCGATCTCATGTAGTTGATCTAGAGTGGTATCTTCGTTTACGTGCATCTCATTTAATGTTTCCATAAGTAGTCGGTGATGCTTCAGCGACTTCTTGATGAACTCTAAGATAGATTTTTGTCCTGGTACCTTCGTGACATGTCGAAGAAGATCATATTCCTTACCTATTTCCAAGGCAGGTTCCTTGCCAGGTCGGTGAGCTTTATACCCGTTCCTTTGAGGTGGTTGAGGCACTGGTGCCGGAGGTGGAGGAATCACATGAGCTGGAGGAGGCAAGTTCGCTCCTCGTTCCTTGATCACCCGATCAGATGGCTGTGTGCCATTGTTTTACTGTTCCCAGGGGAATGGTGGTGGTGGATAGTTGGTCCCAGATTTAAGGACTGGATATGTCTGCTATTGACCTTGGAGTGTTGAAGGATTCGCCGCAGTGCTTGTTGTGAACGGAGCGAAATTCGATGAAGGGATGCGTACCGGAGCTATGCCATTCCAGGGTGGAAGGTATTGAGTGTAGTCTTCTTCTTTGAGGAAGGCAAAGATTAATGTCTCCTCTTTGATAGATTCCTCTTCCTGTGGTCTTGCTTTTACTCTTGATGGATGATCTTTAGTCGTTTCCTTGCGTTATTGACTGATAGTATTTCGGGTGACATTGTCTACCCATGCCGTAATCCATTTTGTTGTCTGAAGGACATGATCCTCGTATTTAGGTTCAGCGTCGATGGGGGCTTTATCAACGTTCGAGGGTGTAGAAGGTTCTATAGGCTGGAGGTTGTGTCTTCGAGCTCGAAAAGACTGGATCTGAATTTGAGTGAAGGTTGGGTACGACGGAGGATTCGGTGGTCTAATTCGGGTTATGAAGGTAGAAGGGTGAGGTGAATAGACGATGGGTCTCGGAGGGTCATCTAGACTAGCTATGGTATCGAGATGATTGACTCGTGTGATGAGGGTGGAAGGGTGAAAAGGGGCTCGGCCCGGAAGGTCTACTGTGGTGACATGGGTGGCCGATCCCTAATTATGGTTTGGCATGGGGTTACTAACGATTCTGAGGTTCTGTGGAGGTTGTTGATTGTTTTGGTTAGCATTTCGAAAGGACTCCCAGTCTATCTGGTTCCAATCGTTCATGTCATATATCATATCTCTTAACACCCAGTAGTATTCCAGATTATGTCCCACATATCGGTGGAAAGCACAGAACTTGGTGTAATCGAAGTTAGTCGTCCAAGGCCCTGGCCGCTCTGGTGGAAAGAGAATGAGGTTCTAATCGCTTAGGAGGCAGAAAATGTTAGAGATGGTATTGGGTAGTGGAGGATAATGGTCTCGTCTTGGCTGATAGGGTCATTGGGTCTGCTGATTGAAAGTTTGGGGTGAGGGTACATTGTTATAGCCCTGGGTATTTGTGGGATGGTTTCGAGCAATGTTTTGGTTCTGGTTAGGGTATTGGTTTCGGCTCAAATATTGATGCTGATTTTGATTGGGATACCGTTGCTAATTCTGGTTTTGGTTCTGGTATTGACCATGACCGGAGTTCCTTTGTTCATTGTTCCCGTTGCCTTGATTTTGGTTAGAGACTGTGTTGACTCTCTAAGAGCCTGCACCTTTCTTGTTATTTCGGGGTTTTGAATTGCTAGAAGTAGAGGTCTTCGACGATGTGATTGCAAAGGCGAGATCCCCTCCTTTTATGTGTCGCTGAATGCGACTGACGCGTAGGTGAAGGGCAACGAAGTTTGGACAATCACTTATGATGAGCACACATCGAAGGGATTATCTGACGTTGTCTATGATAATGTCGATTGCATATTTCTCTCTCATTTGACTCCCCGTGCGGGCTGCGAGCTTCCTCCAACGTGATACAAAATCAGTGAAGTCTTCTTCAGCCTCTTGCTTCGTTGTCATCAAGTCGTTGAGACTGACGGCTTCCTGTATCAGATGCTTGTATTGGTCTAAGAATTATCCAGTCAATTCTTCGAATGTATCGATTTTTGTGTAGTGGGAGCCCGGCGAACTAGTCGAGGGCTTCCCCTTCAAGGGACCTTTGAAAGTAATGTATCAGAAGTCCGTGATTGTCGCGAACAGGTCGACAGTCATTGCAAAACAATGTCAGATGATGGTTTGGATTCCCAATGCCATTGTATTTGCTAAATTTTGGGGACTTGAATCCCGCAAGTAGGTTGAATTCGAGGTCTCGACAGAAATTGTCGAACCCGAATGACAAGCCGGGGCGTCTTTTCTTGGCCATGTATTTGTCAATCATTTTGGGGAGATCTTCTACACTTACAGTGGCATCTTGCTTAATCGTCTGGGGGCGAGCCCTATCTTGGCATCCATTGCTGAAGAGCGTGTGAAGCGTGTGCCTCTGTGGCGACACGTGTGGTGATGTCGTTCTCAGAGTAGGAAGTGGCCACTCATGCCTTTGTCATTCTCGTTCTTCCGCGTCTCGGCATTCCTTGATGGTCTCGTACGTTGCAGCTAGGCCGTGAAGTAGTTCGTCAGCTTCATCTCCTCCACTCTGTAATTTCTGGATGCTGAGATCTACAAGTTGTAGAGCCGTGAAATTTTGACCTACCCCGCTTCCGTTGTTGTGACTCATACTCGATGGAGTGAAGGGGATGTCCTCGTCTCCGGCCATGTTGACTTCTGAATGATGCCGTGTTGAGCCATCGAGCGGCCGCTCATCGTACATAGGGTTATCGTGGTATTCCCATAACTGTGGGTCACCGAGTCTTACCCTTCGTATTTCCGCCATTTCGAGCCTTTGGTGGATGCTCATGTACTCTCGACAGTAGGTGTAGAAAGTAACAACACGAAAGAAATAAAACTATCTAAAAGAAAAGAAAACTTAACTAAACACGGGCGGCTTTGGCGACAAGAAGTCCCATCGCGATCACCAGTCTATTGGTACATGCTATTTCTGGGTCCCTCTTGGTCCCCTGAAAGAGTGGCCCAATTCGGTCCAAGTGGACTCTGGCAAAAGCGGTGTTTTAAGAGTAACTAATTATAAAAGAGTAAATCCCGAGAAAATACCTGATTTGTTGTGATCGCCAGCTGCAGATATTTATCGACACTGCAACACGTCACTGATCACTCCTTCCGGGATGGAGGTACGTTTCTATCAATCATCTCATTACCGATGTCAAGCAGACCGGTCACCTAGAAGTTCAGTTAAGTTAATTTTCCTAGTTCTACTCTAATCACTCTACTTTTCCTAATCCTACTGGAAGTCTGGTTAAAGTATCCTAATCCTGCTGGAAAACTCATTAATTTAAATACTCAAAGTTTACTAATAACTGGTTAAATTTCCTAATCCTACTAGAAATCTAATTAATATTATCCTCCTAACTGTACTAGGTATGCAAATATGTTACTTTTACTGAAACTAAAAAGAAACTAATTCTGTTAAAACTCCAATTAAAGTAAGTATATTAATTTTACTAAAAAATCTAAAAAAATAAGGGGGGTTTCGCCCGCTATGCTAAGGAGGATCAGCCCGTTCTCGAGTACCATCCATAAGCTCCCTTGAGAAAATCGGATGGCTAAAGGTTATTTTAATAATAATATGAATTAGAAAACAAATTTTAAATCTAAAATTAAGAATTTGTGGATCGAAAACTAAAATTTTTTAAGGACTATGAGATAAGACTAAATATTAAAACTAAGATTTAGAATTAAACTAGAGAAAAGACTGAAAGATCTAAGGCTAGAGTTTAGAGACTAAAACTAAGAGTTTGAATCTAAAAATTTATGACTCAAGATCTAAAACCTAAAAAAAAAAAAGAATTTAGAACAACGGACTAAGAACTAAAGTTAGAATTTAAAGATTAAAACCTAAGGACTGGTTCTAGAAACGAAGAACTAGAACCAGAGAAACTAGAAATTCATATTAAAACTTAAGATGAAAGATCTAGAATGGAGAACTAAAGGCTAAATCCTAAATCTAAGATTTAAAAAAAGGACTGGTTCTAGAACCTAAGAATTAGAACCAGCAATTAAAAGATAGAAATTAAGAATTTAAAGAAATCTAGAACCTAGAACTAGAACCTAAGATCTAGAACTAAGAATTAGAAACTGAAAGACTAGACTAAAAGAAATAAGGACTAGAAGGAAAGTATACCTGAGGCCGGGGCTGCAAAGAGGGATCTCGAATTCCTAAGCTTGGAAGCAGGAACTCGAAAACTTGATTGCTGGATATTCTGAATTGTCTAATTGATCTATAAAATTGTGTGTTTTGGGTCGAGGTGGTGGGGCCTATTTATAGATATTTGGCTAATTGTGCGCCCTGTGGGGTGCGCTTGATTGGTCGGTGAATTTCAATTACGCGCCCTATCTGGTGCGCCTGGTACCAGACTCTTAATCACTTTGAGTCGGTGATCGACTCAGTGAGTGATCGGCTGAGGCTCAACCGGGTTTCCCAGTTCTAGTCTAATTGGACTGATTGTGCACTCTGTTAGATGCGCTCAATTTGATTAAGCACGGGTTTAAGAACGCTTAATATGGGAATTTTGGCGGTCTAGGGAGTTAGAGAGCATGTTCGCTTAGGAACCAATTACGCACTGATGGAGGAGCGCATAAATTAATTGCGCCCGCTAGATAGGGCGTGCAATCTGGTCTCAGGGCGGTTTCTAGAAGGGTAGAAGGTCAGTCCAAAATTGACTAATTGCGATATTGCACGCACCTGGGAGTGCGCATAATCAAGGCCTGATGCGATCTGCCGGAAGAATGTTCCTAGTCTAAGAGGGACTAATTGCGGACCAGCTATGGGGTATACAATCGAGTTGCGCGCTCTGTATAGGGCGCGTAATTCTAGACTTTCTAGGTTTGAGTCGGGTCTGAGTCACAGAGCTATTATTTCAGCCTGGGTCTCAACCATATACTATTGTTTTAGTATATGGTCCCCGTATAGGGTTTTAAAGTCTTCGGAGAAGGTCAGTCATTTTCTGGAGACCGTGGCCAAGGTCAAAGGTTGATCGAACAGTTTTGTATACTCTGGGAGGGCAAAATGGGGGTGTCTACACTGATGATTATCTCTTATAGGAGGACTACACTGATTCACAAATTGGGAGAGACGGGTTTTAAAAACGTTTGACTTAATATTAGCTCGAAAAAAGTGTGTTCATCGGGGAATATTCAGTTATTCTTGGAGAAAAGATTCTCTACGTTGTTGTTCAGGAGTGATTCGGCGGTGTCATATTTGGTAAAGTGAGTTGTATAGATATGACAGAGAGGGCGAGATAGGATGATGAGGAGGCATAGTTAAGAGATTTTGAGGATGATTTTGATTGTTCGTTTTGAGGATGAAAGATATATATATATATATATATATATATATATATATATATATATATATTTGGTTCCACGATGAGATTTAAGGGAGGATGGAGTAAAAAATATATTTTTTATTTTGTTCACATGGGACTTTTAGAGTAGAGTATTTTTTATTTTTCACAGTGGAACTTTGAAAAATAAGTGTATTTTATTTTATTTTTTTATTTTGGGGTCACACGGTGGGACTAAGGAAAATATTTTATTATTATTACTATATTTTTGGTTTCACGGTGGGGCATTGGGGGGAGAAGATAGAAAATAAAATAATAAAAAAAATGCCCTAGTTTCATGTGTTGTTCTCGTGACCCGATTATCTTTGCCAAGGTGTTAATGCTAAAAAAATGTCCCAATGTCAAGTGAATGTGAGACTTTTCTCAGTCTCGCAGATATCCTGGAGTGTGTTTGTAATGATCCCAAGTTGGGAAGTAGTACGATTATTTCAGCTATATGTCAGGCTTGATTTTGTAAGTACTGAATGATCATCGTGTATCGTAGCATTTAGTGAGATTGAGGTGAATGGTAGATAATGAGTGATTGCATCACTTGTTATTCAAAAGTTTTCAGTTTTATTCTTAAAGAGATTTGAAAGTCATTTGGCTCATTATCCGAAAAGAAAAATTTAGGATGAAGAGGAGGTAGGGTTTATTGATCTAGGGGTAGCTTCTTATTCAACAACTTTTTAAAATAGTAGTCAACTACTTTCTTCTCGAGTGGATAATGCGGTGCCATAAGTGAGTTATTCATTATGGTCCAGCGCCATCAAATCATTAAATTTTATGGTTAGCTAGAGTTTATCCTCCTCCCGCCACCGTATGATGACATCTAGTAGTGTGAAGACACCAAGGAGGTCCTCATAGTTTGCTTATGCTTTCCTACTGAATATACTAGGAATGCTCTCACAATTTGTTTATGTTTCCCTACGCTCATTGACTTGTTCATTCGCCGCATGCTCTCACTCGATTGTGTTTTTTTTTTTTTTTTGAAGCATGTATGCATATATATTTTTTTGAAACAACTTGCTAATACAAGAATTATGAGTTTTAATGAAACCTTACACTTTTATTTTTTAGTGCTCTAATATCGACTCCAATGGCGGAAGAGGTGTATGAGAATCCAGAGTTTTCTATATTTCAAAAAAGAGTTTTATGATCCACTAGACCTTTCGATCAACTTGCTCGGATAGGAGGGTGGTCAGTGAGTCAGGTGATTCTCAAAATAGTTTTAAAAATAATGTCCTACAATTGGCGAATGCCTTGTGATGACTACGGGGATGATAAGTATACGAGTACGCCTATTTAGGCTACGAGTTATGATGATCATTGAGTTACGGATAACATTCTAAAGGTTAGGAAGTCCTTCCCCTGATAGTTGTTTCCTAGGCATGCTGCCAAAATAATGTAAGTACTTCCCTTGTGGTTTTGATTTCCTTTCAATCAAGGCGATTGTGTAGGCATTATTTCTTAGTACTAGCTCCTCAACTTCGAATTCTCGGTCAGGTAAAAAAAAATAAGTTGGGAAAATTTGGGCATGAAATATGGGTCGGAGGCACTACTAGGTAAAATAATATTTTTTGTTTTTAAGTATATATGTTTTTTTTTTTTTAGGTGTTTATATATTTTTTTGATTTTTTAATTTTTGAGTATTTTTTTGTTTTGCATATTTATTCTTTGTTATTTTTTAGGATACAATATCAGTTCCTTAAGCAAGGACTGACTCATGGAGTTCGCTTAATGGGATATGTTGAATGGTCGGAGTGACCGTTCGATTAGATGATCTTGTTTTGGGATCGTCGATCACCCTCGTTATAATTGATCAGTGATGAAAGAGAAATTATGTTTATATTTATGATTTGGATGGTGCAAGATTTATCGAATAAGGTGTGAAGTCACTTGATTTCTTCTTTTGATAAAGCTTTCATGGTTGGGGCCTCCTTGTCAGGAGGGACCTTCATCAACCTCTCAATGGAGTGGGGCATGTTATAAAGTTTGAGCATGGGACAGGGTCATTCCCATAAGGTTTTGTGAGTTATCATTTTTAGTTGGTGGTTGTTCAAGAATATTTCTGGGTTGTATTATTTTGATTTTATGAAAGGAGTCAATTGGAGGGGGATGTGATGTGGATTTCGTAGGGAGAGTGACAAGGTGAAACAGAAGAACAGAAGAAGAAGATAAGTAAGTGTGGCCCATGGTGGACCCTTCCTTGGCGTGGGGAAGTTTAGTTTTGCTTGATTATGTTTGTTCTGCTTGGTTTGCACTTTGGATTTATTGTGAGGTTGTTTTGAAGTTTTGTTTGTGATTTTCGAGGCGGTTTGGTGTTGAGAGTTGATGTACTGGTTTTATTGCCGGTTGGGGCTTCGTGAGGGTCTTGATCGTGAGGTCTATGGAGATTTGGATCTGGGGGTCAGATGAAATTTTAATTATGATATCAATCTTATGTGGTGGTGAAATTTGAGGACTTGGCGGTATATTGATTTGGATGTTGATTGGGGTCATAAGATTTAAGTTTGGTTTAGTTTCGAGCGTGGGAGTGATGATAGATTCATGGATTTGTTTATCGTTGGATTTAGTGATTGGTTTAGGGTCGAGTGTCATTAATGTTGTAGAGATAGATTGTCAAATTTGGTGGTGGGTTCATGTTTGACGATAGGTTTGAGTTTGATGACTGGTTCAGATCTGATGATAGGTTTAAATTTGATGGTACGTTCATGTTCAATGATAGGTTTAGGATTGGTGACAAGTTTAGGTTTGATGATTGGTTTAAGTTTGATGATAGGTTTAGGTTTGGTGACAAGTTCTAGTTCGATGCCCGGTTCAGGTTCAATGATGGGCTTAGGTTTGGTGACAAGTTTAGGTTTGATGATTGGTTTAAGTTTAATGATAGGTTTATGTGTGATGATGGGTTTAATTTTGATAATAGGTTCAGTTTTGATGATAGGTTTAGTTTTTATAATAGGTTTGAGTTTAAGGCTCAGTTTTGTGGTTGGTGAGGTGATAAGTTCAGTGGTGAGTTCAGGTTTTGAGGCAGGTGTAGAGATTGATTTAGGAGTTGGTTCTGAGATCAGTTCAACAGTAGATTCCGGAGTGAGCGAAATGGATGGTTCGTAGGTTTGTTTGGTAATAGATTCGGGTTTGAGATTTTGTTTTAAAGTTAGCAAGGTGGTAGTGAGTTTAGGTTCTAAAGTGGGCGTAGGGGTTGATTCTGAAATTGGTGGGCGATGAGTTTGTTGATGACTTTGTCCTCGGAGGTGTGTTCTGGGGTGAGTGAAACGATAGATTTAGTGATAAGTTCAGTTTGGAAGTTGATGTTGAAGTGGGCGTGATGATTAGTTCAAGAGTTGATTCTAAGGTTAGTGGGACAATGTGTTTGATAATGAGTTCACGTTTTGGAGTAGGTGTAGAGATTAATTCAAGGGTCAGTTCTATGATTGGTGGAGCGATGTGTTCGATCATGTGTCTGATCATGCGTTCGAATTTTGATGTTGGTTCAGATGTGAGGGGGCTGGTGGTTTTAGGAATGGACTCGGTTGAAGGTCTAGGTTCAATGTTTAGTTTTGAAATTTGTGGGATGATTAATTTGGGCATTGGTAGTGTTACAATATGTTGATAGGTTGGTTCGAGAATTGCTTCCAGGATAGGTGAGGTGATGAGTTTGTCTATGAGTTCATGCTTTGGAATAGGTGTGGGGATTAATTCTAGGATTAGTTCTAAGATTAGTGGGATAACGTGTTCGATAATGTGTTTGATAATGCGTTTGGGCTCGGAGATTAATTCTGGAGTAGGTTTGATTAGGGGTTTTGATTCGACTACGGGTTCAGGTTCAAAGTTTAGTCTCGGGGTTAGTGGGATGATTGGTCCGAGAGTTGGTTTGGGAGTGAGAGGGCTAGTGATTTTGGGAACATATTTGATCAGGGGTTTAGGTTCATAGTTTAGCTTTGTGATCGGTTTAAGTATAAATGGTTTTGTAGTATGTGGATAGATTGATTCGAGAATTACTTATGGGACCGATAGGTGAGCTTGTTTAGGGGTTGATTGTGGAGTCGGTTTGGGTATTTGTTGAGGGAGCATGTGGATTGATTCATTGGTGCGTAAGTTATCGAGTTCGAAGGTAGGTCGAGTTGTCTCAAGGGTAGGTTTATCGATTTTAAGGATCGGTTGAGTTGGTTTGGGATTGTGTTTGATGATCCTAGTGGTAGGTTGAGGTATATTAGGACTATGTTTGATGATTTTGGTAGTAGGATGGGTTGGTTCAAAAGCGGGTTTGATGATTTTGGTGATCGGTTTGGTTTTAAAGACTTCAATACTTGGCTCAGCATGATAAGTGACTTTGGGCTTTATGCTGTGAGGGGTGAGGTTGATTGGTTGTGAATGGCTGGTATGGATGTGGGCTGAGGGAGGTTCAATTCTACGGATCAGGCTAGCCGGATAAACCAGGGCGGGGGTGAATGAGTGTACGATATTATATGCGAGTTGAGGGCTTGATGGAGTTTTCTCAAATAACAGGTTGTCAAAGGTGATGCTGGTTTGCTTGGCGTTGGGGTACTGGTCTTAATTCTGGTTGGAATATGGTTGTTAGTTATGATTAGAGTATAGAGATTGGTGATAGTCAGGGTATAGGTTCGTGTATTGATCTTGAGTTTGGTTACATGGATAGAAGTTCATCTAGTTAAGTTCTTAGTTCGTGTTGATTTGTTCAAAGTCTAAGGTTTTGTTTTTAGGGTTGTCAGAAAAGGGCCCTTCGAGTGTTAGCGTGGAGAAATTAAGGTTCCCGTCTTTTATGTGACGTTGTATGCGTGTAGCACGTAAGTGGAGGCTCGGGAAGTCAGGATAGTTGCTTAGTATGAGAGCACTCCGGAGGGGTTCTCGGGTATTGTTGATCACAATGTCTATCTCATCGCTTTCTTTTATTCGATTCCCCGTCTGGGCAACAAACCTCCTCCAACGACTAGTGAAGGCCGTGAATTCTTTGTTGCTTTCTTGTTTTGTGGTCATCAAGTCATGGAGGCTGATTTACTTGTGAACCATGTGTTAGTATTGGTTCAAGAAACTGTCAGCTAGGTCTTCGAATGTCCCGATTTTAGTCAATGGTAGGGTGGCAAACCAATCGAGAGATTCTCCTTCTAGAGACCTTTGGAAATAATGGATGAGGAGCCCATGGTTTTTGCGGATTGGTCGACAACCATTACAAAACAGTGCCAAGTGATGGTTTGGATTTCCTATACCATTATATTTGTTGAATTTTGGTGATTTAAAACCGGTGGGTACAGTGAATTCGAAGTCTTGGCAGAATTTGTCGAATTCGAAAGACTGTTTTGAGCATTCTCTCTTAGCCATATAGTTGTCTAGAAATCGAGGAAGGTCGCCTATGTTCATAGTGACATCTTTTTTAGGGGTCTCGGGAGAGGGTTGTCTTCGGTGATTATTATTGAATGAAGCGTGGAAGTTATGTATCTAGGGAGTCGACTTATTTTCCTCTTGTCTGCTTCTCAGAGTTAGTTGTTGTTCATCTATCAGTTTTTGGTCCATTACGGCTTTGTAAAATTTGGTCAGGGATTGTCGTAGGGCATCGACTTCTCTTCCTCCTTCATTGAGTGCACTGGCAGTGAGGTCTATGATTTTGCTAGTCGTGTAGTTTTGTCCGACGTCACTTTCTCCACAATTTGTGCCGCCATTATTAAATGGAGTGACAGGGTGTCGATCGCTTTCATTGACCATATTAATCCGGGAACAATGTTGGACTACTCATGGAGACGGTCTAATGTTATACTCGAGATCGTTAAGGAGACCTCATGAAGATGAGTCGTTATTAAAGTTTAATTTTCTAATGCCTGGCATTTATATTTTTTTTTTGGAAAAGTTGAGTATGTTGTGTAAGTGTGTGTGAAAAAAAGTGAATAAAATAAAGTAGAAAAATAAATAAAACCAAACTAACTAAATTGGGGCAACCCTAGCAGAAAGAGTCTCATATGATTGCCAGTTTGTTAGTATGCGCTTTTTCTAGGATCCTTTTGGGTCCCTGAATATGTAACAGCTCGGATTTTTCCAACACTATTTTATTTTATTTTTATTTTTTTACTAAAGGGGAAAACCCGGACTGTCGGGTCGCAGGTCACGATCCGAATACAAAATTTTGGTACAACAACACAATGCAAAATTCAAAGCAATTAATACATATGGCAGGAATAGAAAATTCTATCTTTATACAAAATGCAAGCTAACAATTAAAACCACCTGTGATGGCCGACCATCACCTAAACAGTGGTACCCCAAAAAAGATGTACATCCAAAGTTTAATTCTACCAGTCTACAAAAAGATTGGGCGTACCAAGTCCAAACCTCAAAATCCACGACTAAATTGAGATCAAATCCATCGGTCTATGGTATAAGATTCGCCTCGAACTCTAGATCTCACTCAAGACTTGCACCTGTGACGTATAGTCGAGGGGTGAGCTACAGCAAGCTCAGTAGGGGAACTCAAGAACAATTACATTTATCATCTTATGCATAGATTCAAATGACAAGGTTCCAAATAGTTTCACATCGAAACATAGATTAAATACAAGTTTTCAAAATCATTTCATTTTAAAACAAATAGTGTTTCAATGGTATTTTCATCTCAAAATAGTCATATCATTTTCATATCAAACAAAATATACAAGGACTTTTTTCTCATGTCAAAACGAACTTGAAAATCACATGTCTTATGTCGAATTTCACATGGTTCAAGGTCGAGTGTGATTCAGATTCAAGGATTGTGTTAGATTATCTTTTATTTAAATCCACCATAGTGGTTCACAGTTGTAAACATATTTCGCCCATAGCGGTCCACAATCCTTATCGAATATTCCGCCCATAGTGGTCCACAATTTGTACGAATATTTCATCCATAGCGGTCCATATCACTTTATTTGACTTAAATACCAGTTCATTTACATGGTTTACATATTCGATTCACGGATATCCCACCGTGCCGATTCGATTCACGGATATCCCACCATACCTGTTCGATTCATGGATATCTCACGGGTGTAATCGCCGTGCCGGTTCAATTCACGGGTCTAACCACTGTGTCGGTTCAATTCACGGATATCCCGTCGTGCCGATTCAAATTACCGGTTCAACGTATTCAATATTCAACTCGGAGTTCTTATACAGAGTCTAGATTCATATTCATTTACAAATTCACATACAATGTTCGAATTACTTGTCTGATTCATGTTCATATCGGATTTAGTGTGGATTCATGTATCGAATTACATGTCAGATTCATGTTTTTATCGGATTCAGTTCATGGATTCAATGTATCAAAGGTTTCAAAAACAAACTCATAATTCAAAAATCAAATTTCTAAATCAGTTCTAATGATCACATTCGAAGTTCAAATCCGATGAAACATGTAAAGTTCACATTCAAGCTTTAAGGAGTTTAATGCTAACAAAAATTCAAGAAATTTCAAAGGTCCAATTGATTTCATTTTTAAAACCATGACTTCAATTCAAAATTTTGGAAGTCAAAACTCATATTCAATTTTCAATTATCCTGATGTAATTCAAACTCTTAATAGTCAAAAGAGTTTCACATAGTCAGATGATGGAGATCGTTTATCCTCCAAATCTTTCACACGATGGATCTTAAGATCATGGGTCTCCCATCAGACGGTTAGGATTTTATTTCTCGTGCTACACATCTCAGAAAAATGACCATAACATAATGTGCACGCTCAAAATTGATTTTAACGTCCCTTTATTGGATGTGTACCACATGATATAAAAAACCGACCGTCTGATGGTACGATCATGTTCTCAAGATCCATCGTGTGAAAGATTGGGACGATAAACAATCTCCATTGTCTGGTTCAATATAATCAATGTGTTTCAGTGTGGATTAACTCAAAGATCTTCACATCTACGAGATCGACTGCTTGCTCTTGCTTCTGCTCCTACTGCTCCTGATTCTCTGCTTTTAACGAATCGAGAAGAGCGATTCCTTTGCATTTGATATGCTCGGTCGTTCCTTCGTGGTTCTTTTCGACAAGGAGGAACTCGAAGTAGGCCATGCTCGGGATCAACGTATGAGACATCGTCGAAATAAGAGGGAGTCCCCCACTGAAAAAATCTAGCATTGGAATGTATTGAGCCATGAATCCCGTAACTATAACATCTACATACTTTGTTCTAGGCCACAGCCTCTTAATTATACCTTCCCACGATTTCTCTCTGCATTCGAATTCGATCGAATCCGCCAATTTTGAATTGGATTTTTGAGGATCTTCGTAACTGCTTTATGACAGCTTTGGTTGGTGATGCAACCGCTCGCGTGGCGTGTTCGAATGTTAGAACATAACTCTTCCTAGTAATCCTCCAAGAACTTTATTGCCCATAAGAATGTCGACGCAAAAATCGCGCCTAACCGTAGAACCTTGTCTCACTGGATCAGGCGACAGAGTAATTGGCAGTACATGCTTTGCTTGCTATCCGAGCACAAGATGGTATCGTCCGGGCTCGTGTAGATGTTGAACTTGACGAAAGGCCGGTTCCGAAAGTTGTCGCTCTTGTAATAGCTAGTCAGAATGGGCCGCGCCATCAAACCTGAGGGCGTGCTGATCTCCAGCTTTATGACATAGAGGTACATGCCTTTTCCTTGATCTAAACCATCGACATATCTGAAATGGAAAAAAAATAAAAAAATCTCACTTTAATTTTGAACCAATGCAAAAGGAATTATAAGAAGCACCAGAAACTGACTAGTTGTACTACTTGTTGGGCTTTCTTTCATATTTAAAAAACTGCCTTCTCTAGGAATTGGGTGTAGTTGCAGATAAAGGAGAATGATTATGTAACAACCCGAATTTTTAGACTTCATTTTAATGGTGTTAGATGATGTATCACACTATACACTGTGCTAACGCTCCACATTGGAATCGAAACTCACCCTTTAAAATAGAAAATTTCTAATTTTTCCTATATCAAAATTAGACTCATTGCGAAGTGCTCGTCGATACGATTCCAACGATATATAATTTATCGATTTCTGACAAGAATATAAAAAGTTATGCCCATTTTAAGTGATTAAGAAAGTTAAAAGGTATAAGTGTAATTTCGGGAGAAAAGCACCATTTGCTTTGGTGCTTACACAAAACCTTTTCTCAAGCTATCCAAGTCATCTACGAAAAGTGTTAATTAGAGTTGACCTAAAACTTTATACTATTATAAATAAAACTTTAAAAACCCTCTACTCTCTATAATAAAAAATCATTCTCTCCGAAGACTTAGACGAACCGACGCCCTGGGCATCAATCTTTTCAATCCGAATCGCAGTTGATCTTCCGTTCACGCTTCAAGAGGTGGGTACCCATCCATCCGTCTCCTCCTTCTCAGATCCCGTCGCGTAGGATACGTTCGATCGCGCATCGACGGGTTTAAAAAATCTTATTTAAACCCTAATATCTCATAAATTAATAGACCTATATGTTTAATATTATGCTTTCCCTTGAAAATTGTATATTCTGTAAGTCGGGTTTATATGTTGTTTCTCTTTTCTTTTCAAGAATCCCTTTTGTTTGGGCCATTAATATTTTATCTTCTATTAGGTCTGCATATTTAATATTTTTACTTTCTCTTTTATATCTGTAAAATTAATTAAATTCTAATATTTATAAATTTGATAGATTGATTTAATTGACATAATATCATATTGATCTTGTTTATTTTCAAATCTATATAGTTATAAATTTATCCTTCTACTAAGACTATAATAATATATATTATTGTTACAAGTCTATATTATTATTTATTTAAAATTAATTCAGCCCAAAAATTTATATTATATTTTTATTTTATTTAATAGAATAATAAATTACACAATCTTGAAGTTTCGGGTCCGAACTTACGGCTACGAACTCAAATTCCCGTCCACAAACCCGAGCTCGCAACCATTGATGTACCTGTCTCGGTATTTTGGTCATAACTTTTTATCTCGATATCGGATTGATACGATTCTTACGGCATTGGAAAGAAGACAACGAGCTTTACAACTTTGTTTTAAATAATTATTTCACGAATCTAACATTTTAGAGGTCAAAATAGAGCAACAAGTCGGGTTCAGTTTTGAATGACTCAAGACTACTCGAAATTAGTATTATTTTCTAATTTTCATAACCAAAGCTCCTGTGTATATTATATCTTAAGGTCTTTCGATCGATGGTCATGATAAATTATAATTTAATAATTATAAATATCCTTTAATTTAATTATCTAATTATTTTATATATATATATATATATATACATATATCAATTTATCGCTTCAACGTGACCTCGTTGATAACTTTAAGTGTTAGAAATTTGATATTTCATGAAAATCGAACTCTAACCTTTAAGTTATCGAAATTATACTTATAACCTCATTCTATAATTATATTGGTGTGATGTAAATAAATATAAATATAAACATAATCAAAATCTAAATGTAAACCGTTCTGTATGTGTGATACTTTTGTGTTTGCATTCTAATCAAGTTATACGAGTTAAGAATATGTTAGATCATGAGTACGAAAGCGTATGAGATCATGCCTACACTTGGGCGTGGTGTTTCGCTGAGATGGTATCGAAGCGAGGAATACATCGTATTCACATGCCTTACAACTCATGGTGGTATGGGACCCATGACGAGTTGGGTGAGTGTGAATTCAGTGTAACCTCATATACGATGGCATATATGGTGACTCTATCACCCCGAGTTTTAATATGAGAGGATAAGATATGAGTTATGATATGAGATTCGGGCCTTGGGCCTTAGCTGTGAGGTTATCTCACTATAGCTCGTCTTAGAATTAAATTGTAAGAGTATGCTACAAGTATGAGTAAGAGATAAGATATGTTACGAGTATGATAATAAGACACCGCTGTGTAGGCCAGCAAAAGATTAATAATTTAAGTCTCTGTACGTGTCGTTCCTTGCGTAGCTACCGTAAGGGCAACAACGTCTTTCAGTCAAGATGGATTTCTCTGGGAGACATTATGAGTTATGAGTCACCGGCCGCCCCTGTGACTGGATGAGGTGTATGATATGATATGATATGGAGGGTGTTATGATATGGTGGTATGATACTATGGTAACTCGAGCAGCGACTCTGACACAGGTCGTTTAGAATTTTATGAGTATGTTAGTTACGTTCATACGATGTACAGACGTATATGCGAGAATGATAATAAGACATGGTATGATATGTTATGAGATACGGTGAGATACGGTGAGATACGTTAGGATATGAATGTCTAGATAATGATTTTGCATTAATAATTAGGATATGAGCTTATGATATGCACTTGATCTTATTATTCTGTTATGATTTCTTGAGATATTATGTTTATCACTCATAAGATGCACCCACAATGCACCTGAGTAGTATGGGGTGGATTGGTAGTATATCCACTGAGTTTACGTGACTAAGTAAACTCATCCCACGATAAATTAACAGCTACAGGTGACTATACTGACGGTGTGGACGTGGGTTTCTCTGATTCGATTGGTGCTAAGAACGTCGACCCAGTGGACGTTGATTATCAGGGGCCTTTGGAGGGTGACGTTGCCGATTATCAGGAGGACTACAGTGTTGATTTTGATCCAAGCGCCGGATACTGATTTTATAGACTCGGTATTGATTGTCTTATGTTATTATCACTGACTCTATGATTTTATTTTATCGGATTTGTCCCCGACTTAAGTTACATGTTATTTGTGGATTTATAATATTCTATCGCATTTTATTAGATTTATTCAACATTTATGATTGCTTTGTATTCCACTGTTATATATTGGCTTTCACGGATTTCATGGAATCGAATATGCGCGAGAACTCTGATTAGGTGTATTTCCACTTAGCATATCCGAGATATGTGTGGGTCATAACTCGAAATTCTAAGCCCTTGGAATGGGATAGAATTTCGGGCCGTGACAGATTATATAACTGATTTTGGTAGGGATTTTGGGAATTGATGCAACCGAAACAAAGTTATCGAAAAGAGTAGGAAAATGTAGGGGAAGTAGCAGTCATGGAGGTCCCTCCACACGTGGCCATGTCTGGTAAGCTGTGATTGGGTGCAGTTATTGTGGGTCAAACTACATGGGAAGTTATATTTTTCAATCAGAAGTCCAAACCAAATCAGATACTTTTAGCAACATAGAATACAATAAACTTGATCAAAAGACCCCATTAGTAGTTTAGTATTAAAACTAAAGTACTTGGTTTAAGATAAGTTTGGGACAATTTTTTCATTTCGAGCATTAAATGTTGATGTCGTAACGACTTAGCCTGAGTCACGGGTAGGGACGAGTCTCTGACATCTAAGAAATATGTAATTAGATTTCAATCATAGAAAAGCTCCCTTTACTGCTCAAGATGCATGTGAGAGGATCACAATGAGGATATCATTTCTAGGGTACCCTAGTGCTTTGGTTCTGCTAAAATTAATCGTGGATTACTAGTTTTAGCAGAGGTTTCGGGTGGCACTACACATGGAGAAGTGCATTCGAACACTGTAGCTTTCTAATCCATGACCTCACTAGCTGTAGCTGTCAAAAATTTAGCTGAAACAGAGCTCCAAAACAGAGGGTATGGTGCCAACTAGCTGTCCGTAGAGGGGCTTTTGGAGATTCCAGATTGCCAATTTGCTGAGATTGGGCCATACAGTTAGAAATAAGAAATAATTAAACTCATGTCCGTGTAGTTATCCATTAAAAAAAAAACACTCTAATCAAGAATTTGGAGTTCATACGACAAAATAGATAGCGAACTTCGACTGTATACCCACTAAAGATCTTTCGATTTATTACAAATTTTATTATTTATTGAATTTTCTAACCATGACTTTTGAATGACTACTTCTTTGTCAATAATTAAACTTCCTAAGAAAGACTTTTGGACATTGTGCCAGCAATACCCATGTTGCAAATTTTCGTAGTTTGACACTCATGACTAATTTATAATCAATCAAATTACCCAATCAAGACTTATGATTGCATGCCAGAATCAAAATCGAACGAACTCATAACGTACTTCTGTTTATCAATAATTAAGAATTATTATTGTTCCGATTTATGTGTGTGTGCGAGAGAGAGAGAGAGAGAGAGAGAGAGTACATTGTGATAATCTTGTAATTAGGACCTTGCAGTCGATAGCTACAATCATAGTAACCATATTCGGATTGGGAAAACATTCATTGGGGTATTAGTTTGGATAAATTTGGGCAAGCTTCGGGAAAAACAATCAGAGATTATAAAATATTACATAGTCTGCATCATGGGTCTAAATTTGGGACGAAACCGATACGTATCATCGTCTGATATGTATCGGTTTCAGGGATGCCCAATACGATAAATACAGTATTTATCGGGCACCTCAAAAATATAGGTAAGGTATCGCCCGATACGGGCAATGTATCGTCCGTATCGGAATTCAAATTATCGTATGATAATTTCATATAAAATTTAAGTGACGGACGTCCAATGGCTTCAGAATGAAAAAAGAAAAAATTTATACCACACCTATACATTCAATGTATCAGTGATACATTGAACGTATCAGCCGATACGCCGATACGTATCGCCTAGGAGACCTGAACGATATGTACCGGAAATCTGGTATTTTGATCTATGGTCTGCATGCATAGTTTGCATGTATTAACAATTTACCATCATAAAAAAAGATACGAAGTATGATTAAAAACTTGTCTCACAATGATAAAAATTCAAAAAAATTAGTAAGAATCATCAAATTATAAAAGCATTTGAGAAAATTTGGAGAATCGATGATGAATCAAGCGAATATTTGGCAAAAAGTTGGGACAATTTTTCCAATATTTAGATTAATTCGGAGAATTTTGTGACATATTAGTTTTCAACTTTGAGTCCATACTAATGGGAGTCTTCAAACTTACTACCTCCGCATCGATCAAATTCTCAATTCATAGCTTGAAGTTTATATTTTGAGTCAACCAGATTCATTGAAATTCAATATAGTACTGTTAGATATTATCCAATTCCCAAATCAGATCTTCAAATAGAGTTTAAAAAATCAAATAAAAAATTGGTTTCATAAATCCTGTCTATTTTTTAAGGACCCTACTATTAGAAAGGGCCAGAAACTAATTTATGGAATCCGATTACCTGGCAGAATTCAGCTACGGACTCCTATTAATAACCCATATTGGCTATGAAATTTAGAACTACTCTCTCAACTGAATACCAGATACTTCAGAGGCATTTTCCAAGTAAAGGGTTCGAGAAAAGGAAGTGCTATTTTTAGTGCGTTATAATGTAATCAGCCAGCAAATTCATACCCCACGAGTCCACACCACACCCATATCCTTCAATACCTCACTCATTTTCTAATACAACCAAAACTCATTTGAAATCGATATGAGAGATTAGACAAATTTCATTACTACTAAGTCTCTAAAGGAAACAGGATTTTATATATCCTAATTATTATTTATAGATAACTTTGCAAATCTTTAAGTATTCTCACATTTATAGCATTGAACAGTTCATGTGGAAAAGCTCCAGTGAAGCTGTAACAACCCGGATTTTTAGATTTTATTTTAACGGTGTTAGATGATGCACCACATTATGTACTGTGCTAACGCTCCACATCGGAATCGAAACCCACTCTTAAAAATAGAAAATTTCTAATTTTTCCCATATCAAAATTAGACTCATTGCGAAGTGCTCGTAGATACGAATCCAACAATATATAATTTGACGACTTCTGATAAGAATATAAAAAGTTATGTCTATTTTAAGTGATCAAGCAAGTCAAATGGTATAATTGTAATTTCGGGAGAGAAATACCAATTGCTTTGGTGCTTATGCAAAACGCTGGAACGAAACCTTTTCTCAAGCTATCTAAGTTACGGATGAATTCTTATTTCGTGTAAAAATCTCTTATTCTACTAAATCTCATAGGAAAAGTGCTAATTAGAGTTGACCTAAAATTTTATACCATTATAAATAAAACTTTAAAAACTCTCTACTCTCTATAATCAAAAATCGTTCTCTCTGAAGACTTACACGAGCCGACGCCCTAGGTATCGACCTTTTCAACCCGAATCGCCGTTGATCTTTCGTTCACGCTTCAAGAGGT
Source organism: Chloranthus sessilifolius (assembly GCA_021018995.1). Classification (NCBI taxonomy): domain Eukaryota; kingdom Viridiplantae; phylum Streptophyta; class Magnoliopsida; order Chloranthales; family Chloranthaceae; genus Chloranthus; species Chloranthus sessilifolius. The sequence continues at coordinate 93,247,950 of CM037592.1, forward strand.
GGGTACCCATCAATCCATCTTGTTTTTCTCAGATCCCGTCACGTAGGATGCGTTCGATCGCGCATCGACGGGTTTAAAAATCTTATTTAAATCCAAATATCTCATAAATTAATAAACCTATATATTTAATATATGCTTTTCCTTGAAAGTTGTATATTCTGTAAATTGGGTTTATATGTTATTTTTCGTTTCTTTTCAAGAATCCCTTTTATTTGAGCCATTAATATTTTACATTATATTAGGTCTGTATATTTAATATGTTTACTTCCTCTTTTATGTCTGTAAAATTAATTAAATTTTAACACTTATAAATTTGATAGATTGACTTAATTGACATAATATCATATTGATATTATTTATTTCCAAATCTATATAGTTATAAATTTATCCTTCTACTAAGACTATAATAATATATATTATTATTGCAAGTTATATTATTATTTATTTAAAATTAATTAAGCCCAAAAATTAAATTATATTTTTATTTTATTTAAATGAATAATAAATTGCACCAACTTAAAGTTACGGGTTCGAACTTGCGGCTACGAACCCAAATTTGCTGCCACGAACCCGAGCTCGCGACCATTGATGCACCTATCTCGGTATTTTGGTCACAACGTTTTACTCCGACCTCAGATTAATGCGATTCTTAAGACATTGGAAAGACGACAGCCAGCTTTACAACTTTGTGTGAAATAGCCATTTCACGAATCAGACGTTTTAGAGGTCAAAATAGTGTATATTATATTGTAAGGTCTTTCGATCGATAGTCATGATAAATCATAACTTAATAAGTATAAATACTATTTAATTTTATTATCTAATTATTATATATATATATATATTTCAATTTTATCGCTTCAACGCGACCTCTTCGATAATACAAAGTGTTAGAATTTCGATGTCTTTATGAAACCGAACTCTGACCTTTACGATTATCGAAATCATACTTATAACCCTATTCAATAATTATATTGGTGTGGTATCTAAATAAATATAAATATAAGCATAATCAAAATCTAAGTATAAACCGTTCTATATATGTGATACATTTGTATTTATAACTTAATCAATTTATACGAGTTAAGAATATGTTAGTCATGAGTACGAGAGTGTATGAGATCATGCCTACGCTTGGGCGTGGTGATTCGCTGAGATGGTATCGAAGCGAGGAATACACCGTATTCACATGCCTTACAACTCATGGTGGAATGGGACCCATGACGAGTCGGGTGAGTGTGAATTCAGTATAACTTCATATACGGTGGTATATACAGTGATCCTATCACCCCGAGTTTTAATACGAGAGAATAAGATATGAGATATGATACGAGAATCGGGTTTTGGGCCTTAGTCGTGGTGAGGTTTCTTTTACGGTCACGTGAAACTCAGAATATTGGCGTCCATGTACGGATGCAACACCTCTATGGCAGTATAACTATCACACGAAGTATATCCAGATTACTACGGAACCTTTTTCTTGGGAAGCATGAATTAGGAAGGTTGCCTCACTATAGTTTATCATAGGATTAAGTATAAGAGTATGATAAGATATGAGTATGAGATAAGATAAGTTATGATACGAGTACGATAATAAGATATCGCTGTATAGGCCAGCAAAAGATAAAGAACTTAAGTCTCTGTACATGTCGTTCTTTGCATAGCCACCGTAAGGGCAATAACGTCTTTCAGTCAAGACGGATCTCTAGGAGAGATTATGAGTATGAGTGTGTTATGAGTGAGTTTGGCCATTATGTCTCCCCATTGGCTGGATAGGCCCGACCATGTGTGTGTGTTATTGAACTGACCTAATGTGTATTCAATAACCGACGTCCCCATTTGTTTGGATTTTATCTAGATGTGATTGTCTTGAATGATTTTAATTTAGAGCCCATTTGGACCCTCGTGCGAAAGTTGTGCACCGACCTCGGTGTAGCAGCTCAACACGGACTTGAGTTTTAAAATTAGAAGTGTATAATACATAAGATGTGTGTGTGTGTTTTACTTTGTGAGCAATCCTATTATAAGAAGGTGCATTCCCGTATTATACTAGGTTTTGTTAAGAGAGGATAGTTACCCAACCGTGTGAAACTCCGTCTTCTCTCTTCTTCAATCATCGTAGGAGATCGGTTTAGAAAACCTCCTTCTCTAGAACCCTCTTTGTTGAAAACACTTAAACCTTAGAAAGAACTTGAATCAACCTTGGATTCGTAGTTGGCTATTGGGAGAGGTTGAGATCATTGGGGGCGTGTTGGAGTTGTCTCTGTGAACTCGTGGGATCGATCGCGGTGCGAATCGTTGAGGAAACCCGTCGGTTTCGTTCCGAAGCTCCATTCGCGTGACTCATTTCTAATCTAGGAATCCTTAGATTAAAGGTACGTTTTAATTAAACTTTTTGATTAAATCATTAGATTAGCCATGGGTTTTGCTTTGGGATGTATGGGTTTCGATTCGGGTGAAAACCAGCGAAATCGCGTCGCTGTAGCTCGCTCGAACGAGCTATTATCATCGCTCGAGCGAGGTATCACCGAACTCCGACATTGCCTTAGTATTTTAGTCATAACTTTTTATCCCGAACTCCGATTGAGACGATTCTTTTTGCGTTGGAAAGCTAATAGAAAAATCTACAACTTTCATGTTTTGACCAACTCATGGATCAATCGTCTTGATGGTCAAAAATATATGAGAATGTTACGTCAAATCGCTCGAGCGAGCTATTATCATCGCTCGAGCGAGGTATTATCGAACTTCGATATTGCCTTGGTATTTTAGTCATAACTTTTTATCCCGAACTCTGATTGAGACGATTCATTTTGCGTTGGAAAGCTAATAGAAAAATTTACAACTTTTATGTTTTGACCAACTCATGGATCAATCGTCTTGATAGTCAAAAATATATGAGAATGTTACTTCAAATTCTAGGATTGGCGCAACTTGCCTGTTTTGACTTGTTTTTGAGGAAATGCTTAAATAGGTCTATATTATTAGTAATTAGAGTTTATCTTAATGCATGAACGTATATTGTGATGTAGATTGAGGGCGAGAGGCCATCAATAGGACTTTGCTTGACTTCGCATAACTCCGAGTTTTGGTAGGAGAATCTCATCTTTACAGTATTCTATTTTAATTCGCATGAATATTTTGAATTAAAATCTTTGAACTTGCATATGCCATTGAAATCACATCTTTAAACTGAAATTGATATGGATGACTGAAAATCTAAATCTACCTGAATCCTGAAACCTGAATCTGCTTAAGCTCTGAAAATCTGAAATCAAGAACCTGAACTATGTATAAGAGACTTGCATCTAATTTATATTAGTATCTGCATTTGTTTTATGATTGACCTGAACGACCCCTCAAAAATTCCTGAACAATTTCCTGGCACAAGTTTCCCTCATTACGTAGGGGCCTGTTGCATTCTGAAAAAGGGTTCATGAACAACGACGGTAGGTAGGGGTTCCCATCGGCTATATTCCTGCTCTCGAGATATAGTTTACTCGGGAGGTATTTTAAGTTGAGGATTAAGTCATGAATTACTGAACTTTGCATATAGAAGTTAGAGAAACTAAGACACTGAAACACTGCATCTGTTCTTGAAACTGTTCTCACACATCTAGAAATAAATCTTACATAGGATTTCCACACCTAAATTCAGTTTATTATCTGCTTATATGTTTGACAAGCTATATTCCGATATTTGTTTTGAAACCATGTTAGTTAAAGTAAAATGCCGTAGATGTCTTTCTTCTACTGAGCTTTGTTGGTTAGCTCACTCCGACTATACGTCACGTGTTCAGTCTTGGCGTGGCTATTCGTAGTGAGGCTGATCTCGACTCGTGCCTGAGGAAGAGCTTGAGGTTCCTCCTGAGGAGTTTTTCTTAGTATAGAACTTACTGATTTTCTTATTTGTGGTGAGAGTTGGACTTGAATTTGTGGGCCCATTTTAGTTGGATACCATAGTTTTATATTTGACGTTGATTTCTGTTATGAGCCATGTTTCGATGATGGTCGGCCATCATCGGTGGTTCTTTACTTTTAATTGCTTCCGCATTTATTTTAGCTATGGATATTTATTACGCTTTACTCTGATATGTGCCCTGTTTGTCCGGCTTATCGTTTATTCGATAGGTTGGCGAACCGGCCTTTCCTATACCTGAGGGATTGGAAAAGTCGGGTCGTCACATGCTCAAACTCCACCATCCAGCCAATGGAAAGACATAATGGCCAAACTCACTCATAACACACTCATACTCATAATCTTTCCCAGAGATCCGTCTTGGCTGAAAGACGTTGTTGCCCTTACGGTGGCTACGCAAAGAACGACACGTACAGAGACTTAAGTTATTTATCTTTTGCTGGCCTAGAAAGCGATGTCTTATTATCGTACTCATATCATAATTTATCTTATCTCATACTCATAATCTTATCATACTCTTATACTTAATCCTATGATAAACTATAGTGAGGCAACCTTCCTAATTCATGCTTCCCAAAAAAAAGGTTTTATAGTAACCTAGATGTACTTCGTGTGATAGTTTATACTGCCATAGAAGTGTAGCATCCGTACATGGACGGTAATATTCTGAGTTTCACGTGACCGTAAAAGAAACCTCACCACAGCTAAGGCCCAAAACCTGATTCTCGTATTATATCTCATATCTTATCCTCTCGTATTAAAACTCGGGGTGATAGGATCACTGTATATGCCACCAGTATCGGTTACTCACCCAACTCGTCATGGGTCCCATTCCACCATGAGTTGTAAGGCATGTGAATACGGTGTATTCCTCGCTTCGATACCATCTCAGCGAATCACCACGCTCAAGCGTAGGCATGATCTCATACACTCTCGTACTCATGATCTAACATATTCTTAACTCGTATAAATTGATTAAGTTGTAAATACAAAAGTATCACACATACAGAATGATTTATACTTAGATTTTGATTATGCTTATATTTATATTTATTTACATACCATACCAATATAATTATAGAATAGGGTTATAAGTGTGATTTCGATAATCGTAAAGGTCAGAGTTCGGTTTCATAAAGGCATCGAAGTTCTAACACTTTGTATTATCGAAGAGGTCGCGTTGAAGCAATAAAATTGAGATATATATATATATATAATAATTAGATAATTAAATTAAATAGTATTTATACTTATTAAGTTATGATTTATCATGACCATCGATCGAAAGACCTTACAATATAATATACACAGGAACTTTGGTCATGAGAATTAGAAAATAATATTAAATTCGAATAGCCTTGAGTCATTCAAAATTGAACCCGACTTGTTGTTCTATTTTGACGTCTAAAACGTTAGATTTGTGAAATAGCTATTTCACACAAAGTTGTAAAGCTCGCTGTCTTCTTTCCAATGCCATAAGAATTGCATTAATCCGAAGTCGGAGTAAAACGTTATGACTAAAATACCGGGACAGGTGCATCAATGGTCGCGAGCTCGGGTTCGTGGCCCCCGAATTCGGGTTCGTAGCCGCAAGTTCAGACCCAAAACTTTAAGTTGGTGCAATCTATTATTCATTTAAATAAAATAAAAATATAATTTAATTTTTAAGCTTAATTAATTTTAAATAAATAATAATATAATTTATAACAATAATATATATTATTATAGTCTTAGTAGAAGGATAAATTTATAACCATATAGATTTGAAAATAAATAATATCAATATGATATTATGTCAATTAAGTCAATCTATCAAATTTATAAGTATTAGAATTTAATTAATTTTACAGACATAAAAGAGGAAGTAAATATATTAAATATACAGACTTAATATAAGGTAAAATATTAATGGCTCAAATAAAAGGGATTCTTGAAAAGAAAAGAGAAATAACATATAAACCCAATTTACAGAATATACAACTTTCAAGAGAAAGCATATATTAAATATATAGGTCTATTAATTTATGAGATATTTGGGTTTAAATAAGATTTTTAAACCCGTCGATGCGCGATCGAACGCATCCTACGTGACGGGATCTGAGAAGAACAAGATGGATTTATGGGTACCCACCTCTTGAAGCGTGAACGGGATCAACGGCGATTCGGGTTGAAAAGGTCGATGCCTAGGGCGTCGGTTTGTCTAAGTCTTCAGAGAGAATGATTTTTGATTATAGAGAGTAGAGAGTTTTTAAAATTTTATTTATAATGGTATAAAATTTTAGGTCAACTCTAATTAACACTTTTCTCGTAGGAGATTTAATAGAATAGGAGATTTTTACACGGAATAAGAATTCATACGTAACTTGCATAACTTGAGAAAAGGTTTTGTTCCAGCGTTTTGCATAAGTACAAAAGCAATTGGTGTTTCTCTCCCGAAATTACAATTATACCCTTTGATTTGCTTGATCACTTAAAATGGGCATAACTTTTTATATTCTTGTCAGAAGTCGTCAAATTATATATCGTTGAAATTGTATCGACGAGCACTTCGCAATAAGTCTAATTTTGATATGGGAAAAATTAGAAATTTTCTATTTTAAAGAGTGGGTTTCGATTCCGATGTGGAGCGTTAGCACAGTACATAGTGTGGTGCATCATCTAACACCGTTAAAATAAAATCTAAAAATCTGGGTTGTTACAGAAGCGAGTAATCATTTCAAGCGATTATGTGGCTTCTGTGCAAAAAAATAAGGACTGCGGTGAGAAAGGGAGCGATGCCCAAGTGTCTTCCCTACCACCATCAGTCATTTGTAAATGGAAGCTTATGCTTACTTTTTTTTGTAACCTGGCCGGGCCACTTAGAGCACTTGATTAATTGCAGGGGCACGTGCGCACCCAAAGTTAGCACGTGATGGGTCAGAGCGGAATATAAATCCCTAGGGTAGCCTCAAGGGTGGGATTTTAACTCAGTTCTCTCGCTTCCTGAGGCGGGTACCTGGCCATCACGAACCCCTTGAGATTAGCTTATGCTTATTTTGGTATTAATATATTTGGAAACAGGGATGACATAATATGGCATGTTTTTAGGTGTATCGATAATTCTAAACTTTTATAGACACCTACACTTTTCAGGATGTTGGTCTTCTATGGACCATGTTAAACACATAAATGTGGTTAATTGAGTTAGTTTGATATTTTTAGTTGTTCAACTGATCATGTGAACAAGTCTTTTCGTCTGAAAATTAGAGTGGAATTCAGATTATGATATTTATGTGATCAGATTAGGATATGCATGGTAGAGATCAATTTATTTATTTTTAAATGATTTTAGAGGTTACATCAATCTCGCACACTTTCTTGTGTGCGAGATTGATTACATGAAATTTTATGTTGACATCGCATGTCTTGTCGCCTCTTGTCCAGAGTTCTTGTAGGAAGTCGGACATGGAAGCTGAGAGTGCATATGTGCAACATTTAGGACCTTCCACCTTGAAGCCTTGTGCTTAGTTGGAAATGCACTGCTTTGAGAAATGACATATGGTAGTAATTTGTTGGAAATTCCGGAGTGTGTAATGAACACAATGAATTTAGAATTATATTATCTGATATAGTCACATTTTGCTTATAATCATCATATGGTTAGATGATTGGGTTGTTAGATGTCCAACTACAAATAAGTGACAGATTTTTTTTTTTTTTTTTTTTTATAATTTTGGATAATGGGTCATGCTTTCATTTGGAAAAATGCTTAGGTTTAAGTGATTCTGATAAGTTTAAACTTGAAAAAAAATGCAGGTGTTCTTTTCATCCGACTGTGGCTGAAGGGTGGCAAGTATAAAAGATAGAGAGAGAATGCTTCCATGGAACAAAAAATTTATCCACAACTCAAATGTCCACAAAAAATTCTTCATAATCCAGAACCAAACGTGAATTAGTATTGACTTTTGATTATTATATATGCACCATTTTGTTTCTTTTATAGAGGAGATTGTAGACTTAATCGCATACCAAAGCTGTTGTTAATTATTATTAAACAAATCCCTTGGAAGGGATTTTTTTTTTTTCTCTCTCTCTTGCAAGTAACTTGTGGCTAGATTTGAGCTGATTTGGTGTTTGAAATTTGAGTTTCTTAATGTTGGATTGGATGATAGGTTTTGGGAACTAGAATGATGCTACATTTTTTTGGTTTGTGAGGTTTATAATTAGCGGTGCCATTCAATTGAGTTCATATGGACTTGAAGCACATTTAGGTGTAAAGAATAATAGAGAGTTGGGCAATAGAGTAGGAGGGTGAAAAATATATATATATATTTGGGTTTGAGTGATGCTTAGGATTTCTAAGATATATATTTCGATTTCTCAAATTAATGTATTATTTTTTTTTGAAAAAATATATATATAAACGACAGTGAAAACCGTCGTTCTTCTTCTCATTTATAACCGTCGTTGTATGAAAGAAAAACGGCAGTCATAATGCGTCATAAAAAAAAATTTGAGTGTTTTTTTTTTTTTTAAAACTACGTGTAAAAACGACAGCTCATAATCGTCGTTGGTGGTCGACAGACGAAGACAATCGTTATTTTGATGCAATAAACGACGGTCTAAATATGTCGTTAAAAAATATTACAACCTTTTTTACGACAGCTCCCTCGACGGTTTAAAACTCTCTTTTTTGGGAAAACGACAGTCATTGGCTGTTGTTTTTTCTGCATTTTCACGTAGTGGTCATAATGAAGTTCCCCTATCTCACTTTCGGAATCGTGCAGAGAAAATTGCGGAAGCGAGGCCGAGATCCAAGTCTATGGCCTCCCGCGATCAACCTAGATTAAAGAGGTTTATAAATCATGTGTCAATGTCTAAGGGATCAAATAAGCAAAGGTTCCTCAAGCTTGGTCAAGGAAAAATTTAAATAGGCGGGGTGGACAAGTTCTTTATAAATTTTAAGGATCATGTAGAACTCACCACACTTGTTGCCTAATTTTGACCTTTAACACATTTGATTCATGAAAGTCGTTGGGTTTGTTGTCCTCTTTTCAATGCCTCGAGAATCGCAAAATTTCGAGTTCGGGATCAAAAGTTATAGCTAAAATACTCAGCCTATGTCAGGTCTTTGCTCTAAGTCGCCCCGACGAGTTTCAGAAGTCGCGCAGGCAAGTTCACCCACTTAAGTCCCACGCCCCGACTACAGCTCATCCCGGCGTGTTTAAAAAGTAGCCCGGGCTGCTCCTACAGCCATCCAGATCGCCCAGGCAAGTTACACCCGAAATATTTGCCTTGGAAACTCGCCCGGGCGAGTTTCTTTGTAGCTCGACGAGTTTGACTGTCCTGAGCTCGGTTTTCTTCATCTTCTCCAGCAAAATTCTCATTTCTGATGGAATCTAAATGGATCTGACGATCCGACCATCCAAAATTAAGCCTAAAGATCTAGGCGCATGATCAATCAAAAACAATAAATTTATAACCTATAAATATGCGCACCTTGAGCGTTAGCCATTGATGGTTGGTTGCCGATCTTCAACGATATTCTCGCGTTCAATGTCTCCTAGCACAATGGGGATGCTCTCGCCAATAGGGAGGATTGAATTACGTCGAGCTATCGTTGGGACCAGGCACCCCTTATATTTATAGCCAAAGAGTCCTATCCCATTAAGGACTGAAATTGCTAATTGTAGTGTGATTAGAAATCACAATCATACCTTAACTGAAAGACTCCATAAACAGTTGCCTATTCTCTTCAAACTCACCAGAATAGCACTTGTACATATTAAGGTTGATCGTATACCATTCACTGGTCAACGGGTTTGACCATAGTGATGGCCACCGAGATAGAAACTTCTTACAGTCTCCCACTTGGCCAAACTATGTCAATAAACTCCGATTACCCAATGTTAGCTAACTTTCTTTGAATGGTAAGTCACAATCAATCTCAATCAAAGTCTTTATTATCAGTCCGGTCCAGTGAGAATTCCAACACAGAATCAATGTAGTCAATATATCATATCATCGATGTATGACCTTTCATCGCCATCAGAAGTCATCACATGGATTACATGGATTCCAACTAGTATGATTTCACATAGATTGTAAGTTTACATAACTGAATGGTGATTACATGTAAACGCAATCTAATATTGGTCCTACTTTATTGCCATCTACTGGCACCATATGTTCCAAGAGTTATTTGCATAAAAATGGAAAAGCAAATAAATAAATTTTATTTCTGAATCAATTAAACAAATGTATTCACTCGCATATATCCACTCTCAAAGGCTATAAAAATTATGCGTTAACCCCATGCGCGCAACATGCTCCAAAAAGAGCGTGGAGGTAAACCTTTAGTGAGAGGGTCAGCCAACATGAGTGTCGTACTTATCTTTTCACATGATACAATTTGATTACGAACTTTCTCCGACAACAAGATACTTTATATCAATATATTTGGAACCCCCACTAATCTTGCCGTTATTGGAGATAGCAATGCCAGCGGAATTGTCACAAAAGATTCTCAGTGGCTTTGAAATAGTATCAACAACGCGAAGCCCTGAGATAAAATTCCTCAACCATATCGCCTCACATGTTGCCTCAAAACATGCAACGAATTTCGCCCATAGTGGGACAAGTAGTCATTTGTTTAACGCTCTTCCAAGATATAGGTCCACGCAAGCATAAAATATAACCCGATGTGGACCTCACGAGTGTCTTGACACCCATAGTCGACATCGGAATAACCAATAACTTCAAGGTTATTCGACCTTTTGTATGTGAGCATGTGTCCTTTAGTCCCTTGTAAATAGCGAAAAACCTTCTTAGCTTTCCAATGATCCAAACCAGATTACATTGGTACACCAACATGCCAACTATATCGCTATATCCGGACGAATGATCTGAGACTTGGGCATACATGAGACTCCCAACTGCCGATGCATAGGGAATTGTCTCCATCTGTTTTCTCTCCAGATCGATCCTGGGACTCTGAAGTAGACTAAATTTATCACCCTTAATGACAGGGGCAACAGTAGCAGAACAATTGTGCATGTTAAACCTTTTAAGAACTTTATCAATATAAGCTCTTTGAGACAATCCCAATATGCCACGGGCTCTATCTCGATGAATCTCAATTCCTATCACGTAGGAAGCTTCACCAAGATCTTTCATATCAAAACTCTTTGATAAAAAGTTCTTTGTCTCATATAACATGCCCAAATTGCTACTCGCAAGTAAGATAGATATCATCAACGTATAAAACAAGGATGATAAACTTACTCCCACGATTTTAAGATATATGCATTGATCCACGATTTTCTTTAAAACTAAAATTTGAAATGACTTGAAATTTTAAGTACCATTGTCGAGATGCCTTTAAACCATATAGAGACCTTTTGAGTCTACAAACTAAATGACTCCCCAACACGAAAACCTTGGTTGTGTCATAAAGACATCTTCATGCAAGTCGCCATTCGAAGCGTTTTAACATCCATTTGATGCAATTCTAAGTCAAAATGAGTTACTAATGCCATGACTATCCGAAAAGATTCCTTTCTAGAGACAGGAGAGAATGTCTCTTTATAGTCTATTCCTTCTTTTTGAGTGAAACCTTTAGCGACTAACCTGGCCTTGTATCTTTCTATATTACCTTTGGAGTCTTGCTTGGTTTTAAATACCCATTTACAGCTTACAGGCTTGACTCCATTAGGTAACTCACAAAGATCCCAGACCGAGTTATGTTTCATTGATTCCAACTCATCTTTCATGGCTTCGAGCCATTGAGTGGATTTGTCGCTCTTCATAGCTTGGCTAAAGGAAACAGGATCTGATTCCTTTCCAAAATCAAACTCACTCTCATTTAGGTAAACTATATAGTCATCAGAAATGGCAGACTTCTTTGCTCTCTCTGATCTGCGCAATAGTAGATCAGTGGCAGTCACCATGGGAGCAAGAGCCTCCTCAATGTGGGGTGTGTCAATAGGTATAGCCACAGGTGCATCAACACTGGCTTGAATAACTGGTGTTGGTGCCACTTTTTCTTGGATAAAAGGGATAGGAATTATAACCCGATTCTCCTCAAAAGTGATTTTCCTAAGCTCTATACTCCCACTGATCTCACGATCCTCAAAGAATTTTGCATGTCTAGTCTCAACAATCCGTACTATGAGTGGGGCAATAAAATCAGAGCCTTTTGATCTATCGTGGTAACCAATGAAATGACAACTTATAGTTTTAGGGTCCAATTTTCCTAATTGGGGTTGTACACCTTTGCTTGACAAAACAGCCCCAAATGTGTAAATATCCTAAAGTCGGTTTTCTTCCTACCCATAGCTCATAAGGAGTCTTGGGAAGCCTTACTAGGAACTCGATTTAGGATATGCACTGTTTTCAAGGCTTCTCCCCAAGAACGTAGGCAACGAGAGTTGCATAACATGCTTCTCACCATATCCATAAGAGTATGCGATTTCGCCGCTCACCATTTACTTGCTCGGTGTTCCGGCATGGTGTATTGAGCGACAATGCCATGCTCTTGTAGATCTGAGCGAAGGGTCTGGATTGCACTGTTTGAGTATCTACCATAGTACTCTCCGCCTCTATCATATCTCAATATATTAATCTTCGAATTGAGTTGTAACTCAACTTGACTTTATAGATTTTAAACATATCCAGGCCTCGATTTCTCGTGAATGAGAAATATATAACCAAAACGAGAATAATCATCGGTGAAGGTAATAAAATATTTTGACCACCAATAGCGGGAGTTGGAAGCGGTCCATAAATATCGAGTGGACTATTTCCAAAGAAACTCGTGCTTCGAGAGCCCTTTCTTATTAGTCTTTGTGAGTTTTCCTTTAAATCAACACAAGTATTGAAATAAGAGAAATCGGCGCATCGATTATATCATCTTTAATTAACCTCTCCATTCTATCCTTAGAGATATGGCCTAACGTTTATGCCATAAAATGGAGGAGTTATCGAGTGCTGTTTTAGTTTCTTACTTATTTTATCATTCACATGCATAGAAACTAAAGATTGGGCGTAAGATGAATCCAAGTTCAATGATAAAGATTGCCCATTAATGAGCCACCACCCACAATATCGGAATTGAATAATAGAGTAAACATATTATGTCCAAATTTAAATTCAAAACCTAATGAATCCAATTTAGAAATTGAGATAAGGTTTCTAGTGATACTGGGAACATAAATAGTATCAACTAAATCCAAAATGAAACCATTATCTAAAATGAGACGGAGAGTCCCAATGGCCTCCACGTCTGCTTCTACTCCATTCCCGAGTTTGATGGATGCGTTAGCCTTTAGTTAGCTTCCTGCTGGATCGAAATCCCTGCATTGAATTACTTATGTGAATAGTTGCACCAGAATCTATCCACCAAGTATTGCGTGGAGCATCAACATAAAGTGATTCAAAACACACAAAAGCAAGGTCATTACCTTTCTTAACTAGCCAATCTCTGTATTTCTGATAATTCTTCTTAATGTGTCCCTTCTTCTTACAGAAGTGACACTTGATGCCAGAAGTAGATGTGCTAGCCTCTCCTTGTTTGGTTTCCGGTGGAGGAGATTTCACGTTCTTTCCTTTATATTGTCCCGATTTTCGCTTGAAATTTTGTTTCGATGGGTCAAGAGCGGCGTAATGGGCACTTTCAGGTTTTTCAGCCCGAAGTCGTTCTTCTTCTTGGACACAGTGAGCGATTAACTCGTTCATCTTCCACTTCTCTTTCTGCGTGTTATAATTGATCTTGAATGGGCCAAATTGCGCAGGAAGAGAAGTCATAATGAAGTGAACAAGATAACCCTCAGAAAAACCCATGTCCAGTTCTTTCAATTGAGTGGCCATGCCACTCATTTTCATAATGTGCTCCTGACGCTATGACCATCATATTTCATGGTTCCCATTTTAACAATTAGACTACTGACAAGGGCTTTAGAAGTCCCTTGAAATTGTTCCTTAATGGCTTGCATGTATTCTTTTGCAGTGTGCGAGTCAGGAATACCTCCCCGAATCGCATCAGCAATGAAACTCTTTATGATCATGAGGCTCATACGATTTGATCTATCCCATTTTTCTAAATCCAGATGGTTCCGCCGGATCCTCGGTCCGAGGCATCGGGTGAGCACCTTGGGTTTATCGGATCGTATAGCATAGTCAAGATCCATGCACTAGAACAATTGCAACTTGTTCCTTCCATTTCTTATAATTTGATCCACTCAAAAGTTCAATTCCACCAATCATCTTTGGTTATAATAGACGGGTTCAATCTTTAATAATTAAGGGTTTTATTATGTCCACATACAATCGAGTAACTATCAATTCCACAAGGTTATAATTATAGTATGTGACACGAAGGTTAAAATATGTTAAGGAATATAAAAATTAAAACCAATGTGATTTTATTGAGAAACAATTTGTGTCATTATGAGCCTCCGTTGGGTCGAGTCATAACACACTAGCCGCTTCCTCAATCTATATTAATGATGGTGGTACTAATTGCGTCGTTATGACCCTCCGTTTCGGGTCAGTCACAACAGCGACTACACACACAAAATAATGAATAGTGAAACACAGCCATCATATAACATTAAGTGATTCATCACCGTTGGGCAGAAGAATCCCTTATGTTGTAACGCCAACGTTCACTACACATTTGCACTGGATTTGAAACACGGTCTTGGACAAAAGTAAACCTCACTATGAAAACCACGGCACTAGGAAAGGCCATCACCGTTGGGCAGAAGGATCTTTCCAAGCCATATTTTCAAATTAGGTTTGATAATATTTTAGAAGACCACAAACCGTGTTATGAGGAGGTGTCAAAAATAGACAACAAACGAGTATTATAATGTGTAAGTGCCAGCCATGGTGGTAGAGCACAACCTCCACTACCCAATTCCAATGAATGATACTTGAGCGAAAAAAAAAAAAATTACACAATTAAAAAATAGAAAAAATAACATCAGGTCATGAAAAAATCATAATAGAGGGCTCATTATCAAAAAAAGACCTCAAAAACGGATTCGGAATGTCCGAGATAGTCAAAATGCATATATAATGTCCGAAAATCGGACCTGTAAATAGCCCAGAAAAGGCCCGAGAAGATTAGAAAATAGTGTCGGCATAAGTGCGCTGTGTATCGGACCGGGTCATGGGCCTTTGTGGCCGGGTGGGCTTCGGGCCATGTGGGCCAGGGACATGGGCCAAAAGATATGAGTGGGCCTCAGCCAGTTGGTCGGGCTGTGGGTCGGTCCATAGTCCAAAATGGGCCATGCGGGTCAATTGGGCCAAATAGGCCCATACGGGTCAATTGGGCCAAGTCGGTCGGGCCAAGTAGGCCCAGCAGGTCATACCGCTCAGGCGGGTCGAGCCGGTCGGTCGGGCCAAGGTCCAAAATGGGTCGGGCAGGCCACAAGGGCCAGGCGGGTCGGGCAAGTGGGTCGGCTAGGGACCCGCCCCATTCCTTTCTTCTTCTTCTTCTTCTTAAGTTTTTTTTTTTTTTTTGAAGTTACACAGCAGTGCACAGCCGCACGCATGGGGCTTGAACACACCCCCTCACCGGTCACCGGCGCCGACGGTCCGTGGCGCCGGTCGGTTGGCCTTGGTGCCGGCCTTTGGCCGGTGCCGTTCCGGTAGCCGGAAAGTACCTTCCGGCGCCGGACCGGCGGCCACAAAATCTCAAAATTTTTTTTTTTTTTTTTTTTGAAGTTACATGCAGCCGGCAGCCCTTAAGGGCTTACCATGGCCAGTGACCACGACCGTCCGTGGCGGGATTTGCTCGCCCACGGAAGTTGGCCGATGCCTGTGGGTCGAGAACCCCCCCCCTGTCGGCCAAAATTTTTTTTTTTTTTTTTTTATATAAAACAGCCATTGCAAAAAAAAAAAAAATTCACTTTAAAGCTTTGACCGATCATAACGCCAATCATGGCTCTGATACCAATTGATGGAATCTAAATGGATCTGACGATCCGACCATCCAAAATTAAGCCTAAAGATCTAGGCGCATGATCAATCAAAAACAATAAATTTATAACCTATAAATATGCGCACCTTGAGCGTTAGCCATTGATGGTTGGTTGCCGATCTTCAACGATATTCTCGCGTTCAATGTCTCCTAGCACAATGGGGATGCTCTCGCCAATAGGGAGGATTGAATTACGTCGAGCTATCGTTGGGACCAGGCACCCCTTATATTTATAGCCAAAGAGTCCTATCCCATTAAGGACTGAAATTGCTAATTGTAGTGTGATTAGAAATCACAATCATACCTTAACTGAAAGACTCCATAAACAGTTGCCTATTCTCTTCAAACTCACCAGAATAGCACTTGTACATATTAAGGTTGATCGTATACCATTCACTGGTCAACGGGTTTGACCATAGTGATGGCCACCGAGATAGAAACTTCTTACAATTTCTTCCATGCATACTACAACTAATTACCCCGTTCTTAAGTATATACCTATTCTAGTTCATAGAACTGTGATTTAGCCATTATTTTTCATGCATGCAGCCATTCGGTGATGGTTTATTGGACTGATCGATCTTTACCCTTTCTTGCATGTTCGATCGCTGAAAAACCCCTCATGCGATCACGACACACGCGATTTAAGATCGTAGATTTGTAGAACTTACGTTTGCAAGCTTGCGTAGGGATACATACCTTCTCGTACGCGGATCAGTGATAAGGAGATTTGGTGCGAAAGCTTCGTCTTGGCCCGACATTTCGATCAATGATCCTATGGTGTCGGAACGTCGGTGTGTTCGAGATCTTTCACAGCCGATGAGATTTGACAGAGGTTCCAATGGTTGGGTTCAACAAGGGGGTTTGAGAAGGGATGAGTCGTTTCCTCTCTCTCACTCAAGATAGTTTCCAATGAACCATGCATAGCCTTATGCTCACTCAGAGGTTGTGTACGGGCCATCTCATGGCTCTCCACAAATGGGCCTCATTATTGGGTCTTAAGTGATTTAATCACCACGGTGTTTTAAGCGGGTTAGGCCTGATTACTAAAATGGCTTCTCATCTAATTATGGTGGTTGACTAGTGCAATCTATATTGTGTGTGGCTCCAAGGGGTTGGCTTGGTGTTAGGCGGATATACACATTTAGTTGTTGGTTTCTTAAGATCAAAGGTTAGATCTTTGTAAGATCCCTTATACCATAGATCCGATCCCAAGGAGTTCCTAAACTCAGGTTATTTTCAATACACGATCAGTCTAAGAAAACATTATAAGGGTCTAGTAAATGTGATTTCGACTACTAATTGGACTGACTGATTTGAACTATTAGCGACATATGGCACACGGTGCACATCACACCCGATGTCAAAAACTATTCGATGCACAAGTGTTCGGAAAATTGGGGTATTATACTTTATACTAATGGAAGTCCAATTCGGCATTAACGGCACACCACGAATCGGCGTGTGGGCCTTCCGTCTAGAGGCCCAAAAATTGGTATTCACACAACTACTCATGTGAAAGCCCAGAATAAACGTCCTAACGTCTAGACATGTATTGTGTATCCTATTTGGCTGGTACACAAAGTCGGGTGTGTCGAGGGGCTTGGTCAGTGTGTTGGGCGCCTCATCAAATAGGTACAGAGTACCTCCACACACATAACCCAATAATGGCTTGGGTCATTGGGCTTGGGTTAGGCCCGTGCCCAGGGTGCACATGATCGCCCTTGATCACTATCCGCCACTCTTCTCGTTCTAATCTATTCATTAAAATTAATGAACTACGCCCATGTTATACTCTAGCGCCTGAAACAGGGGGATCAAACTTGGTCCGACCCCGGGTTTGAGTCGTGTGCGAACACACCCTTCTCACGAGGGTTCGATTTTTTTTTTCGGTTTAATGTTCGAGTCAAAGATTAGTTCTCAGAACTTGGGTATCGGGCGCGTTTACCCAATCAAGGTGGATGGGCCAGAGGCCTCATCATAGTCGTCAATCATCTTGACCAAAATCAAATCGGTCAAGGCCGTCACATTACCGTCGAAGGTTAATGGTTCAACACTAGCAAAATTCGGGGTGTTACATCTTTCCCACCTTACAAAATTTTCATCTTCAAAAATGGTGTATCTTATGCGAAAGGTATTGAAGCTTAGAAGTCGTGAACGAGAGTAGTCATGCTCCTCTCAAGAGTAAATGATTCATTATTGATGAAAATTTCGGGTCATTACATTCTCCTCCCCCTAAAAGAATTTTCGTCTTCAAAAATTCACGACGTGATTTCTGGTGTGTCCCTCATAGTAGGTGCTTTGATAGCAAAGCTGACACTACAAAAAATAATGTATATGCCAACGGTTGAAGATAAGAAGCCGTCGGTGTAGAGGACAATTAGGACCGACCCACGAGACCCACCCCGGCCCCTCATCCTTAATTCTCACGACCCACTATATAAATTAAAATTTCCCCTTCTCCCTTCGCACGAACTCCGGAGCCTTCTCCCTTCTCCCTTCTCCCGATCGAGCTCCCATCAAAAACCCTAGCTACCTTCATAGCCATTCGAAAATCATGCAAGGCAGAGATCGATCGAAGAGCGTTTGACGTCTGATCGCTTTCCCCTTCTCCCTTCGCACGAACTCCGGAGCCTCCTCCCTTCTCCCTTCTCCCTTCTCCCGATCGAGCTCCCATAAAAAACCCTAGCTACCTTCGTAGCCATTCGAAAATCATGCAAGGCAGAGATCGATCGAAGAGCGTTTGACGTCTGATCGCTTTCCCCTTCTCCCTTCGCACGAACTCCGGAGCCTCCTCCCTTCTCCCTTCTCCCTTCTCCCTTCTCCCGATCGAGCTCCCATCAAAAACCCTAGCTACCTTCGTAGCCATTCGAAAATCATGCAAGGCAGAGATCGATCGAAGAGCGTTTGACGTCTGATCGCTTTCCCATCTCTCTCTCTCTCCTCGAAACCGAAATCTCACATTCAAAGTCATTAAGAGCGATTTAGATTGAGGTAAACTTCAGAGATCCATCGATCAAAAGCTGAATTTTTCCATTTCTGATTATTTCGTTATGCAATTTTATCTGTTTCTTAGCCTTGGACTTTTCTCATTATTTTGTTTTGATATAAATTCGTTGGCTAGTATAAGGTTGTAGATTTTAATTTTTGTAACCCTAATGCAACTTGGAATGGGTTTTATGTGTTTATTCCTTCATTTTCAATCTTTTTATCGTTATTTTTATGTAATTAGTGTTTTATCCTACATTATTTTGTTACGATTTAGGATCGTATCACTCTTCTTGAATTAAGTTACGATTTACGATTTATGTAATGTTCCAACTAGAACTTTCATGTTTGCTGTTTTTCTACACTGGCAACCCGAAATTGCACATTTTATAAGTATACATCTATATAGTTAAGGGCATTGATCCCAGGATTTTTTGTATATATAATATGTATATATGTAATATCAGGCCGGATCAGATTAGATGTCTCATGCTAGACCCGACTCGATAAAATATCGGGTTAGGTGTGGGGCTGACCCGACCCCTTGACAGCCTTAGGACCAATTAGAAGAAGCCTATCTTACTTTAATTCACTCATATACCTAACGAATCACAAATTGAGTACTTTGAATATGGTCTGATTCTAGATGAGAAGCGAATTGATTGATTAATTCTAAGTATTTTGTTTTAAAATAAATTTTAAAAGCATCAGGTGGGGATTTGAGACTTGATTGTTTTTGAATTTTATAATTAATCATGTAGTCATTTGTATTTCTTTTATTACAGAGTGAAAATTTATATTAAAAAATTAAGTAATACTTTTAAGAGTGATCCAATCATAGGAAGAGAGCAAAGTAAGTAATTTTGCAGGAAAGTGGCTTTGTCCTTGTCAGGTTGAACTTGTGGGCTGCTTTCCTTAGAAATTCTTGGAATCTGCATATGATTAGTGAAGCTGAAACACTTTTTGAGTTAACACTTAAAAGGAGCAGTTTCTTTGGAGTTTTTTTATAACAAATTCAATTCAATTCAATTTAATTCAAAGGAAAGTGCTCTTTTTAGGCTTAAAAGGTGAAGACTTTCAATCAAGTCTTTCATATGCAGATTCTGAGAATATATATGGAAAGCCGCATGCAAACTCAGAGAAGTTTCAACGTGACAAAGACAAAAGGGCACATAAGATTTATATAAATTTAGAGGTACTCAAAGGCATCAATGCACAAAACCATTGACTGCTATCAACCAGACGATGGAGGTTGTTTTGTTCCCATATTCTTCCACACAATGGATCTTGAGATTATATTCTTCCACACAATGGATCTTGAGATTATGGTCGTAGAATCAGATGCTCAGATTTTGATTCCACCGAAAAGTGATCCAAAAATTAATCATATTTGACGTCCGCATTCACTTTTTTGGGATCAATATTTGATGATATGATGATACGCCTACGATCTCAAGATCTTGAAAGATTGGGACGAATAACGATGGAAGGAGAGTGATGTTATAATGGTGGGACTCTTGTCGGAGGAGATATGGCACCTGCTATATACCGTGGGCAAGTAATTAATAGTAGCAATAGTAGCAGGTCCCATCTCTCTGCGACACGAGACCCTTCCTTGTGTCCAAAGCTGTGTTCAAATCACTTAATTACAAAAGAAAGATTACCCTACTGAGTTTTTTATTAGAATCAAATTTTTGACTTTTTCAAAATAGGAAAGTATCAGCCAAACTTACTTACATAGCAACTAGGAAAGTATCAGCCAAACTAAAAAATGTTCTTTATGGATTTTGCTTCTTAATGCGAGATTATTTTAAAGCACGCTTTTCCTTCAACAAAGATCAATTTCTTTGATTTACTCACGATATCCGTATTGCGGAGTTATATCATAGGTATTTTTATTTGCTATTGTGCATTTATATGTTTGTTAACATGAGATTCATTGCATTTCTTCTCTTCTTTTGCACTTATATTAAGTTTTTCTGACAGCTGCTTCTCATACCTATATCATAGGTATGTCTATTACTTATTTTGTCGACCCTCCTTGTGATTGATAAAGTTGAATCATAGTGTTTGATCGTATTAGTATCACTAGTCTTTCTCACTTTCTCTCACTTTCTCATACTAGTCTCACGAGCTCAGCTCAAATATTCAATCTCTATTTTCAAAGCTTCTTGCATAGACTTTATGGATAAAAGCTGGATGCAGAAGCCTCGGTAAGCATTTTTTATTACGACTAATTAATATTCCTAAATAGCTAGTATTTTGATGAAGTGGTGAAAGTAATGACTTTTTGAAATATGTTGCTATAATAGAAACACTGAAGCATACTATGATGGGGCAAGAGATTTCATTAAATTTGCTGACTCTCGTGAAGCAATTTATGATGGAAGGTTAAAATACCCCTGTATCAAATGTTGCAACGTCTACTATCAAGACGTGAAGACAACATATGATCATATCATATGGCACGGAATTGGGAAGAGCTACACTACGTGGTTTTTTCATGGGGAAAATAACACGTCATCGAGTTTTACACGAGATGAACCATTGGCTGATGTAGTTGAAGAAGATGATGATACAACTGATGATATGAGGAGCATGTTACATGATTTGTGTGGGGTTCCGAGTGAAGAAGAAATTCATGATAGTCCGAGACAAGGCACAGAGAGTACATTGGATGACAATACAGCTAGATTTTTTAAATTGGCCGATGATGCGGAGTTGGCCCTCTACACGGGGTGTAAACATACAAAATTATCTTTTATCGTAAGACTATGGCATATCAAGTGCCTTTGTGGATGGAGCAACAAATCCTTCTCAATGTTACTTGACTTGTTAAGAGAGGTGCTCCCTGAAGGATCGAAACTTCCAGATAATTTTACACAAAGTAAAAAGATAGTTACGGACTTGGGACTCAGTTACAATAAAATTGATGCTTGTCCAAATAATTGTATGTTGTACTATAAAGAATCGATTGACAAACAGAAGTGCGACATTTGTGGAACATCACGTTGGAAGATGCATGAGAACTACGCCCCTGATGATACCAAAAAGAAGACTCCAGCAAAAATTTTACGCTATTTCCCATTGAAACCACGTCTTCAGAGATTGTACATGTCATCTAGAATTGCTACTGATATGATATGGCATGACGTAGAGCGCATTAAAGATGGTGTTTTAAGGCATCCGGCAGATTCTCAAGCCTGGAAGCATTTGGACCAGCTTTATCCTACGTTTAAAGAAGACCCTCGAAATATTAGACTTGGGTTAGCAAGCGATGGATTTAACCCTTTCAAAACAATGACTATCACTCATAGCACATGGCCCGTGGTACTTTTTTCATACAACTTACCACCATGGTTATGTATGAAACAACCAAGCATTATTTTATCGACTATAATACCGGGTCCAAAAAGTCCTGAAAATAATATTGACGTCTATTTGAGGCCATTGATTGATGAGTTGAAGGATTTATGGTTAGATGGGGTGGAGACATATGATGCTTTGAAGAAAGAGATGTTCGTTCTCCGTGCTGCGTTGCTTTGGACAATCAGCGATTTTCCTGGCTATGCCATGTTGTCTGGTTGGAGTACTAAAGGAAAGAAAGCTTGTCCTTCATGCCATAAAAATACATGTAGTCAAAGGTTGAGATACGGAAAGAAAGAATGTTATATGGGCCATCGTCGATTTCTACCGATGGATCACAAATTTCGAAGTCAAACAAAGACATTCAATGGGAAACCCGAGTATGAAGTTGCTCCAAAACCAATGTCCGGAACAGAAGTCTTGAATGAGGTAAACAAATTTGTACATAAGCCTATTCTTGGAGAAGAGCATAATTGGAGAAAAAAGAGCATATTCTTTGAGTTGCCTTATTGGGAGCACAATCTCCTAAGGCACAATCTCGATGTGATGCATATTGAAAAAAATATTTGTGATAATGTGCTCTTCACGCTTTTGGACATTGATGGAAAAGTAAGGATGGGATAAATGCGAGAAAAGACTTGGCTGAGATGGGATTGAGGAAAGAGTTGCATCCACAACAAATAGATTCAAACAAATTCAAATTACCAGCTTCAATTTACAATTTGGATAGACATGGAAAAGAACAGTTTTGCAGAGTCCTTAAGAATATGAAGATTCCGGATGGTTTCGTCTAATATCTCAAGCCGTGTCAATGTCAAAGAACGAAAGATAACTGGATTGAAAAGCCATGACTCACACACCATATTACAATATTTTTTGCCTATGTGTATTCGACATATCTTACCAAAGTATGTGGCGAGGACTTTAATAGACTTGAGCACATTCTTTCGCGAATTATGTTCGAGAGTTTGTCGAACTGACGATTTGATCTGCCGAGAAGAACATAGCACTGACACTTTGCCATTTTGAGCGGATCTTCCCGCCTGCTTTTTTTGACATCATGGTGCACATGTCGATACACTTGGCATCTGATGCATTACTTGGTGGACCTGTGCACTATCGATGGATGTATCCCATTGAGAGGTTTGTATTGATGCCTTGTCACTTTTCAATTAAACATGAGAGAATATTAATGTGTTTCAGTAACACAAAACTTAAGTTGTCGAAATCAGGTACTTGTTCACTTTAAAGTCGTATGTGCGCAATAGGGCTCAACCTGAGGGGTCCATTGCAGAAGCCTATTTATGGATGAATGTCTCACATTTTGCTCTCGATACTTGCAATGTTGAGTCAAAGCTAAACCGACCAAAAGAAGTGATGAGGAAACATCAATGAGAAGCGCCAAAGTGTTCAATCTTACCGATTTGGAATGGACACAGGCTCATCGTTATGTCCTCTACAATAATGTTAACGTCACAAGATATATAGAGTATAAAGCGTTAACAAAAATTCCTATTATATTTAGAGAGTTGATTTATTCAATTGTTTTAATATATGAATCCTTTTATGTAGGGATCATAAAAGAGTAATTTGACACAAGTTACATCGAAAGCATGCCGCATGATATAGAGAAAGAACACGAAAGGCATTTCATCTATTGGATTAAGGATCGTGTATGTATCTATATATTTCTAAAATCATCATCAATATAGCTCATTTTTTCTCATGATTAATACTTTCTCCCCTATTCATAATAGATACGACATGAAATGAAAATTGGATTTACATTGCCAAAAGAGCTTCAAATTTGTTAGCCGAGGACCTCATCATATTCTTTGAAAGGCTAAATGCTATCCTATTAATGGATACAATTTCAAAATAGACAAGAGAATCAAAGTCTAAAATGCAAAATAGTGGAGTCTATCTATCGGCAACGACTACTAGCTTTTCAAGTGCAAGGGATATCAATCCGATTATTGGCAATGTGGAATATTTTGGCCGATTGATCGACATAATTCAGCTAACATATTCTGATAAATTGAAGGTTACAATGTTCAAATGCGAATGGGTAGATGTTCGCGTAGAATGGAGGGAAATAAAGCAAGATCATTTGGGGAACACACTTGTGAATTTCACACGATTGGCATTTTCTGATGAACCATATGTGTTGGCTTCCCAAGTCAAACAAGTTTTCTACGTAGATGATCCTATTGACCCAAATTGGAAGGTTGTTTTTAAAGTCAAGCCCAAAGGAGCTTCTGAGTTGAGAATAGAAGATCATGAACTGTTAATGAGTGACCAAAATTTAAATGATAGAGGAAATGTAAATGATGATTGTGACGATGACACTGAGTGGATTAGAACAGATGCAGAGGGAGAAATTGTTGTAGTGACAAGACTTCATAATGACAATGAACAATAGTATTTCAGATTATATGAGACAAAGAGGAGGTAGGCATTTCTCATGTTTCCATTTTCAATTCTCCATGGTTGCATGTCTCCTAATGCAGGTATCAGATTCCTGAAAATTAGCCATGTCAAGAAGCTTGGCATCTTTTTTACGAACCTGTAGTCACTGCTAGTGAGGGGCAACTTGATATTAAATGGATTGCCCCAGATGAAGCAGTGACAAATCATGTATAATCAATAGCTGATCTCATAAGTGAGCCATCATCCAGATGTCAGTTTTGTTTATGACTGTTATGGCTGTTTATAACTAATTGGAATATCTAACAAGAATTGGCTTCTTCTGTTTAGATCATAGTCTTTAAATCAGACGGCACACAAGATGCTTCCACATGGCATATATCTGGAAAAGTGATGGGTAACCAAGTTAGCTTGCGATTTGATGCTTACCTAATACTAACTCATAACTCAAAACTCTAATGGGCAAATGTCTCTTGTACCTCTGTTCCCTCTTGTCGACCCATTCAGGTTACTAACTGACTACCTTCACCCTTTCCAATGTATACAAAAAATGCCTTTTCTGTTGGTATATTGCCTAGCTAAATTTGAAAATGGCATTTATGTTATGAATTATTATGAACAAGTTGTTCAGAATAAAAGTAAACTTATATCTATGATAATAAAAGGTGTTCGGGACTTATTGATTCACGAGATTAATATAGGAAGATCTCAGGAGCAGATGATAGATAGGGATCTCAGGAGCAGATGATAGAATGGGAAAGCTTGCACGTTTAGCCTTTTTTCTTCTCGCATTGGGATGTAGTTTTCATGGGCTTTGGTAAATTTTTCCTCAGGGGAGAGGTTTTTATCTTTTTGAATGTTGGGTAGTTGTTTTTAGGTGATTCCAGCATCTTGCTGGTTTTCCTATCACATCTGTATACAGGTCTGTATTATTTTTCATATTATTATTTTTTTTTCCGATAAAAAAATTGAAGATTATTATGAACAAGTTATGTATGAAAATGAATTAGTAAAACAATTATGCCTGACTGAATCTAGCATGTATCTCCTGGCTCAAGCATTTGGAAACCCCTGCAACTTGCACCTTTGAACAACCTTGTAGCGAGGGGAGACATTCTTAATAAGTATAATTCACCTTTTGTTTCAAATTATTTTATAAGCTAGATTTGATTTTACTTGGCTAGGTTATAGCAAATGACAAGGAACTTTAGGCAAGAGTTTGTGGATGCCATTCAATAGAAAGCCAAGATCTGGAATCAAACACTTAATATGCTATTCTAGATTTTGGAGTGGTCCGTGAATTTTTGGAAACAGAAATTGTGCTGGATACTCTGAATTACAGGAAAATTTCTTGCCTTCCCTTTTCTGATTGCCAACCTTTTGACTTTTTATATATCTTTAAACAATGGGCATCCCTTATTTTATTTTATTTTACTCTATAACACGCAATCTTGGTTTCATGGACATTAGAGAGTTTTGCCTAGGAGAAAAGCTATTTCCTGACTCTGTAAATAACATAAACTGTGGGCCAGACTTAGGGCTGTCAACGGGCCGGGTGTTGACTAAAGTTTATCAGGCTGGGGGGTATGGAATGTTGATGGTTGTATATATGGCAAGGGTGTCGACTAAAGTTTTTAAGAGAACTTGGTGTTTTATTCAGTTGATTCCAAAATATGCAGGTTGACTAAATATGGCAAGGGTGTTGACTAAATATGCAGGTTGTATATAAGCCATGTAGGCACCTATTCCAACTCGCGTCTGGAGTCAACTTCATTTTGTGTACTGCAACTCAACAGACTTCAACCTCCCAATTCGGTTTAAGATTTGGCGCATATCATGAACAGAATGGGAGGCAATTAGTTTTGCTGTATAATTTATATTTTATTTTTTCTATTTTGCTGTTTCTAGAGTTCATTTTAGGGTCTTCAATTAGTTTTTGTTTTGATAATCGGAAATATATGTGTTCATAACTCATAAGTAATGGGAGGCAACCACACCGATCTTCCCATGTGCAGCCTTTGCATATGACAGAAAAGAGAAAGTGAACGCAAATTCAAAATTGAATGTTCCTTAGAGCCTTCTAATTATCACTGGAGTTCCCCCTATCGTATTTTCCTCAATGAGTTCAAAAAGGACCGACAACGTCTATCTGCTCCATCGTACGCTTCCCTTCCAAAATCTTATAATGTGATCCACCACCCCACTACTGAAACTACAATGCATCATGTCCCTACTATTGGAAGAAGATTCATTGCTGCCAGCAGACGTGGAGTCATCACTCATCGCTACATCAACCTCATTCCATTCTCCATTTGTTCCAACTCTAACAGTCCTCAGTGGTTTGATTTTCAAAGCACTTTGCTCACTAACCCCCATGGCTGCCTCTTCTCATTCCACCCATCCGCTTCTCCAAGCCCTAGCCCTTACCAGTTACCACTGATCTGCCTATTACTATTCAGTGCTTCCGTTTCAATCACCCGCCGAGAATTGGATACACTGCTCCAATCCCCATTTATATCACTAACCGCCCTATCAACACCACTGCTATGATGTCTGACTCCGAACCATTTCCAAAACTGCTGCAAGCTGTTGTAGCACTCAGATTTCCAACAATATCCACATTAATGAAACATTACAAGCTACAAAAAAAATTTAAATCTAGGACATGCTCCATATAACCTCAAAACCCCATTATCAAAGACGAGATTGTTAGAGACATTAACAGGGGAATTGCCCCAAACGTTAAACATTTTCGAGTGTACCTGATTCCAAGAGCAAGCGGAAAGGTTACACTAGTGTGCATATTGAGTTCTGCTCAGATAAATATCCTAGATCGTACACCCTTGCAGTGGATATGTTGAAAGCCATATGTACTCGATGGAAGTCTCCCTTTCTTGAAGTTGTAGATCATGCAGTGTACTTACCCACTGTAGCCTGCTAGATTCATTTTCAATTATGCACTTTTGCTTAGGCTTGTCAGATGGTACATGAAGTGAATATGACCTAAACTGATTTTGGCTACTATAGATAGGAGCAAAGCCAAATCTCGTTATGGTTGCTGTATGCTCATTTTCGAACTGCATTTACGGGTATTATCTATCGATTATTATTGGAGGTTATTGCCTTATTGGTCATATTTATAGAGAACCATTTTTCTCTCCTAATCTGTTACCGTGTTCCCTCTAATCTGTTATCGATTATTATTGGAGGTTTAAGATTTGGCGCATATCATGAACAGAATGGGAGGCAATTAGTTTTGCCGTATAATATATATTTTATTTTTTCTATTTTGCTGTTTCTAGAGTTCATTTTAGGGTCTTCAATTAGTTTTTGTTTTGATAATCGGAAATATATGTGTTCATAACTCATAAGTAATGGGAGGCAACCACACCGATCTTCCCATGTGCAGCCTTTGCATATGACAGAAAAGAGAAAGTGAACGCAAATTCAAAATTGAATGTTCCTTAGAGCCTTCTAATTATCACTTTTCATGAGGTTATGAGATGAAGAGCTATATTTTGTATAATGTATTTTGTTCTTGGTTGAATACAGAGCTATGTTTTGTATAATATACCAGTTCAGTGCTGCTACTCTTGCTTTGATTTTTGTGTATTTTATTTTATATCCCATTTTATGAGGATAAATGGAAAATTCCTATTTCTCTTAGATTCATAAAGTGAATTATTTCTTGGTTATAGCATTTTCACCTCTTTAAACCAGGTTTCACATTTAACTCCAACTTATTATCTGTTCCACATCTGTTCCACATCTAGAGTAACTTGAAAGATGCGGCTGATGCGACACCATACAAAAATACTATTAATGTCAATGCTTTATGAACTACAAAAATGAGAGGTGAAATGGAAAAAAACACTGGCAAAAGGTCTCCAACTCGGATATCAAAATTTTCCATTTTTACTGATTGTAGGCAGTTTCAATTTTTTTAAAGGCAATTTTGATTTGGATTTTATCATATATTGCAAATGTCTAAAATAAAAAAGACACTTTAATCTGCTGCAGTGATTTTATCATATATTGCAATATGTTAGATCAATTTTTGTAAATATATTGCAAGCTCGTGACCCTCGTAAACTCATTGAAGTTAGCTTCTTAATGAGTTTAGTGGGAAGAGCTACAGCACAATCTGCCACTTGGTGCATTTAAGATTTGTAAAGATGTTCCTCGAGTGCAAGATTTGTAAAGATTTGTAAAGATGTTCCTTTTCAATTAAGAAAACCTTGATTGCAAAGACTGAATATTTACAAAAAGATTGCTAATGAGACAGCTTCTTGGGGAACTATGGTGGAGATTTACCTCTATATATGTTGATAAGCTTTCCAAAAATTAGTATTGGGTGTAAAATGTTTTAACCTAATTTGCTTTTTATGTTGCTTTCAGATATGGATCCAAATCAGCCATCACAAAAAAAAGTACGAGGGAAAACTTTATGTGCTGATTTGCATAGAAATATACCAAAGCACCGTCTCCCACTTGTTTTCAATGATCGGGGTCAACCAGTAGGAGGCGAGGATGTGAAATTTATTAGCTACCTTGAGTCTTATCAAGAGATGGGTCTTTTTACCCATCGATTGCCCATCATGGGAGGATGTGGACGCTATAGGTAAAGAAAAGGTTTGGGAGGCTGCTAAGGTAAATATAATTAATTATTTCTTATTGAGAATATATGCATTTCAAATTATTTATCATTGATAATTTCTTTCGTGAGTTAACTTTGAAATTCCCGAAGACGACAAAGTAAGAACTTGGTTCATGCAATCAGTAGGAAGAAAGTGGAAGGAACACCGCTGCGATCTAAAAAGAAGATATTTTACTAATCCCCTCCCTAAAGGAGTAGATCCATCCTCTCTGAACCCGCCAGGGGTTGACGGGAGACAATGGTTGAATTTAGTCGGTAGGGATGGGCATTGGCAAAACTCTAAAACAAAGGTAGGATGACGGTTCTCAACATATTAAATTTTTATACATTCAAACTTATTATAAATATATATAATAGAAATTAATTTTTTTCCAGAAAATGGTTGAAATAAATAAAGTCAACCGAGAAAAAAAGACGATGCATCATACAACAGGGCGGAAAAGTTTCCCTTCAATTATTGCATCAGAAGTAAGTGAATTTATATTATTTTCTGATTAATCGTACTTTGTATATTTTATAATTATTATATACTTTCTTCTTCATCTTATTATATGAAATCATATTAATATCTGTGTTTATTTTTTAATTTTACAGACTTCAGAGGATGGTGTAGAACCTAGTCGCGCCAATATATTCAAAATTGCATATACGCACAAGGATGGTACACCATCAAATAGTGTGGTCGCGGATGCATTGGTAAAATTTATAATAATTTTTAATTACAGGTCATGTTTTATTTCTTAAAATAAAATATATTATTAATTATTACAGGAGAAAATAAATAGACAACAAGAGAAACAACTAGAGGGATCCAAAGACCCCCCCGGTCGTGAAGATGTCCTCTCTCAGGTTTTTGGAGAGGATCGACACAGTCGATTCCTTGAGTGGGACCAACTCCATCACGAGAATGGGGGCAAATCCAACTGTCAAATGTCAAAACAAGGGGAGATGGCTTGTTTGAGGAGCAAGATAGCAGAATTGGAAGAAAAAGAGAAAGAAAGAAATAGAGAAATGCAAGAAAAATTAGAGAGATGCAGGAAAGAGACATAGAAAGAGATAGAAAGATGGAAGAAGCACTACGCATACACGATGGCGATTAGAAGAATTGAAGAGAATGTTCCTCGCTTCACAAAGATAGATATCAAGGTAATTGATTTACCTTTTTTATATGTTCTTTCTTCAATAGTAGTTTAATAGCATTCTTCTTGATTTTGATTTTAGGTTCACGAACCTCGGTGCTTACTAAAATCACAAAAACACAAAAGGTTTGCATGTACTTTTTGGTGTGTTCTTTATCGGAAATACTAGTGCAAATAATGTCACCCTTGTAGAAATTCCTAGTATATGTGCTGCCTCACCTTTTTACTCCTGAGCTTGTTGTGGCTCCATGTTGGATGAATAAAGAGACTTTGGATTTTTAAATAGGATGTGTTAAGCGACAATTTTGCGGACTTATGTGGGGGCAATGTGACACGTCAATACATAGTGGGGTCCCAAGTCCTGCAGTCAGTCACGTGGTGCGATGTGATTGGCTGAATACATACTGGGGCCCAAGCACTGCAGCCAGTCATATTGTGCCACATAATTGTCTGCAAAATAAATTATCTACCAAAATCTGTCCACTTTTATAAATTTTCATTTAAATATCACAGGAGGAAGTAAACAAAGTCTAACATTGATCACAATATCTTCCTATTCAACATCAATGCGAAACTTTGTCAACTGAGCTTATTACTTAAAAACAGATGCTCGCAGTAATTGGAGTGCACAGAGCATTAAATGGTGTTTCATTAATTGGTGTGCAACAAGATTTGGTGTGGTAGTAGCAGCTGGCTTTACTCATCTTGATTCTCTTCCATACATTTTGTCAATATAATCGTTCTTATGTCCTTCCAAGGCCAATGCCTAAGGTTTTTAGTTTGTTAATTGGTTGCAGAGAAAAAAATCAGACTATCAATGCAAATGCATAGATTTGGATATTCATATTGCAAAATTTTCAATTATATTAGTTGATAATTGCATCAAGTGGGCAGACTATCAATGAGGTTAATTTTTTCCGTTCTCCTAGATATGCCTCTATTTTTGCCTCTTAAAGGTTGATTCCCATTTGCAGCCATGGGTGATTAAAATTCCAGTCATCTTAGTAATGGGAGTCGCCACAGCTTTGGATGCCCTAAGAAAACTACTTCCCTATAATGCATTGCAACACTTACAGCCTTGTACGCTTGCTTTGGGATCTCCTATTGAGAGAATGGATGCAGTAGTTGAAGAAATGCATTATAACACTTTTAATTTTTTTTTTATGAATACAAAATGCATTAAAAAAAAGGAAACCTGCAGGGCGAGCAAGAGGCCCCAAGATTATATTATATTATAACAACAGGATTGGATCTAACTTGGTGAAATTTTTTTCACATGTAATTTGCAGATTGCTTGCACTGAACATTTCCCCATGGAACCTTTGAGCTTCTTATGCAAAGGCACATTTGATGTAGATAGTCAGGTTAAATTGCTTTGCCAGGTTGATTGTTAAATAAATTTTTTTTTGTCAATTCATGCTTTTTTGAAACCGGATCATGCACATAAACTTGACCTGTCGGGCGTGAGGCATCCAATCCGAGCTTCGGGTCAGATGACTCATGCTACCCACTATTACATATATAAAGTCATGGAAAGTAGAGGTTTTAACTGGGTTGGGTTTTTCGGGTTGGGCATATGCCATTTTCCCATTGGGCAGCCAAAATTTTGGCCCGACGCTACCCATTGACAGCCCTACAAAATGTTATGAATCAGTTGAATATTGTGATAAACTGCTACATCCCTCTCCATTCACCCTACTGCAGGGGTCAAATGATTTTTCCCAGTGAGGCTCAGAAGGAAGCACCGGAGCAAAAGGTTCACGAAAATGGTGAAGCGAAAGGCGACAATGAACCACAAGGAGGCAGCACAAAAGCCGACGAGAAGGAAAATGTTGGTGTAAGCTGTTGTCAAGGGGCCAATGGGTTTTCATGTTGTCGTGACGAAAAGGCTGAAGTAAATGGCAGCGTTGCAGAGAGTACTAAACAGACGGAAGTCATCGAAAGGAGCGGAAATAAGGGACTGTCAACGTGGATTGAGAAGTGGGACCGGAGTGACACTCTCGCGGCATTGGCTGTGGTTGGAGCAGTGGCTTCAGTTGCTGTGGCTTTCAGCTTTTATTACAGAAGGGCAGGGTGAATCCTCTTCACTCCCCTCTTGTTTCATCGAGGCATGTAAGGGTTCTGATTTGACTGGAGATTGCAGATTCTTGTTTTTCTTTTCCTTCGTACTTTTACTACAAATAATTCTATCACACGTTATCTTTTTCGATAGATATCAGGACAAGCGAAAACTACATAGAAGATTACGAAAAAATACAAAGTTTATTGGTTATCTTAGTTTGTAACTGCTCCATAGATATGTGAAGGACAACTATGTATAGGGTTATGGAAAGTATATTGATACCTTTCTTTGTAATTTTACTCATTTCTGTTTAATAATGAATGGACGGACATAACAGATCCAACTTTGTTAGCATTCCCTCACCTCATATTTTTTTTTCATTGAAGGGGCCCTCCATATTTCACAATAGGAATGCTGGTTTTATGGTAAAATTCTCGGATAATTGTGTTTTTGTGTGTGTGCGTATATATATATATATATATATATATATATATATATATATATATATATATATATATATATATATAATTGTGCCCAACAAAAAAAAAAAAGATTTGTTAAAAAAAAATATTTTTTAAAGGACCTATGCCGACGGCATGAGCCGTCGGCGTAGGATTATTTATATAAATTTTTTAAAAAATTTAATAACCCTATGCCAACGGCATCCGCCGTCGGCGTAGATTCATGACGTACGCCGACGGCTGAAAACCGTCGGTGGTTAGATTCCCCGACGAGAATAGTACCGACGGTGTGTCGGCGCCGGCGTAGATATTACAGCCGTCGGCGATTCGTTTTGCCGACGGCTTTCATACTCTACGCCGACGGCTCCCAGCCGTCGGCGTAGGTTACTATTTTTGTAGTGTGAATAGATTGATAATACATAAAGGTGCCATTGTGGCCAATAAGATCTAAATCCTGCAGTAAAGTACATCAACACCACAAGGCTTAAACCATCAACTAATTTCTCTATAATTAGTAATTGAAAGGTATCTCATCATTAGAACAACATCTAAGTCATAGTGTAACAATCCTATCTATCGATCTAAAATCTGCCATTTTCCACATGAGGAAAATTTTTTAACCATTAATCACCAAGGTTTCATTACTAAAATGACATGGGACCATTAAAAGCAATGTTAAGTATGAATCCACAGTATGCCATTTTTATCAAAAGAGAATTTAATCTAGAAACTTACCACAACCGAAACTTACATCTTTGATTAACAAAAATTAATCATTGCTCAAAAGATCCCATGAGTATGAATCAAATTTAAACTATCAATTGACAAGGTAACCATAACCCAAAGTAGACCACCATCGTGCAACTAACTATCACAAGGCATGAAATTTAGTCGCCAATACATTAGAATCGTAAGTTCAGTGTATGAGCTGCCGAGATCAACTGTTGAATCACAAACATATCACATTACACATTATCAGAACACAGAAGTTTGAACCATTTAAAATTGTAAGTGTCAAATTGCCCTCTTGGTCTTTGTTGCTTTAGGACAGTCCATTATCCGGTGTCCTTTCCGGCTACACTTGAAACACGCTCCTGTGACCCACCAACACTCCTTTTTATTTGACCCTCTACATCGAGAGCATGACTCAATGGGTGCAGATGGAGCGGCAAATGTAGTTTGTTGAACCCTAGCTGCCCCGATAATGGCAGAATGTGAAAGGCGAAAAGGCCTCGGAGGTGCAACTAGAGGTGGTTTCGAATACATAGTCTGAGCCGGCCGACTCGGCTAACTAGGTGCTATCATCAATAACATAGGCCTCTTGTTAGCCTGTGCAGAGGCATGTGATTGAGTTTGACATCGTCTATTTTGAGTTTGTTCTTCTCTCATTTTGTACATACTTTCGATGTCTTTCTCAACGATGAGGGCCAATCTCATAACTTGCGCATAGGTTGTCGCTTCAAACAGGGAAATTCTTTCTTTAATAGCAGGTTTCAGGCCATGTTCAAACTTTTGGGCCTTCATCAGTTCTGTGGCCACGAGTAATGGGGCAAATCGAGAGAGTCTTGTAAATTCAGCCTCATACTCTTGCACCGTCAATTGGCCTTGCTCCAATGTTGTGAACTGGATCTCCATCTGACGTCGCTCTGGAGCGGGGAAGTACTTCTCATTGAATACTTCGGTAAACTCTGCCCATGTCCATGGTGTCCCTGGAGCTCGGGTTCTCTCGACGGAGTTTCAACATGGATCCGCTTCTCCCTCGAGTTGGAAGGTGGCCCAACTCACTTTCTCCTCTTCGGTGTATGGGATGAGTTGAAAGACCTTCTCCATCTGATTTAACCACTGCTCGGCTTCCATCGGGCTAGTCTGCCAGTAGAAACTAGGAGGTTGCATCTTTCTGAACTCTTGAAATCCTGACGGATGACATCTTTTTGCAAGAATTGCAGCCTGTTGGTTGACCATGGTCTCCAGTAGCTGTTCAACGCGACTGCAACTGCTTCCTTCTCCCAAAGGAACGTCGTTGATGTGGTCAGCTCTTGGTCGACCTCGTAGAGGCATATTAGTCTGTCATGCCAAAACAATGATTTCAGTGAAAACGGGTCGGGAAGATCTAAAGCATGTCTAATTAAGGTTCCTATGTCCTGACAAAATAAGCCTAAGTTCCGACACAACCTAAAGTCATTCAGAGATATGGCTGTGAATCCTTAGAAGATCTAGAAAATAGGGGTCGTGGATCCCTCCTAAGTTCTTTCGGGATCTAATGCCATATACTGAACTTCATGCTATGGCTCCGAGTCTCCCATCAAACCTAAAGCCTAAGCTTTGATACCAACTGTGATAGCCCGAATTTTCGCAACACCATTTTATTTTATTTTTATTTTTTTACCAAAGGGGAAAACCTGGACCGTCAGGTCGCAGGTCACAATCCGAATACAGAATTTTCGTACAACAACACAATGTAAAATTCAAAGCAATTAATACATATAGCAGGAACAGAAAATTCTATCTTTATACAAAATACAGGCTAACAATTAAAATCACCGGTGATGGCCGACCATCACCTAAACAGTGGTACCCCAAAAAGGAAGTACATCCAAAGTTTAATTCTACTAGTCTACAAGAAGATTGGACGTACCAAGTCCAAACGTCAAAATCCACAACTAAATCGAGATCAAGTCCACCGGTCTATGATAGAAGATTCACCTCGGACTCTGGATCTCACTCAAGACCTGCACCTGTGACGTATAGTCGAAGGGTGAGCTACAGTAAGCTCAGTAGAGGAACTCAAGAACAATTACATTTATCATTTTATGCATAGATTAAAATGACAAGGTTCCAAACAGTTTCACATCAAAACATAGATTAAATATAAGTTTTCAAAAGCATTTCATTTTAAAACAAATAGTGTTTCAAAGCTATTTTCACCTCAAAATAGTCATGCCATCTTCATATCAAACAAAATATACAATTTTTCTCATATCGAAACGAACTTGAAAATCACATATCTTATGTCGAGCTTCACATGGTTCATGGTCGAGTGTGATTCGGATTCTAAGATCATGTTAGATTCTCTTACATTTAAATCCGTCCATAGCGGTCCACAGTTATACACATATTCCGCCCATAGCGGTCCACAATCCTTATCAAATATTCCTTCCATAGCGGTGCACAATTTGTACGAATATTCCACCCATAGCGGTCCACATCACTTTATCTGGCTTAAATATCAGGTCATTTACATGACTTACATATTCAATTCACGGATATCCTGCCGTGCCGGTTTGATTCACGGATATTGCGCCGTGCCGGTTCGATTCACGGGTGTAACTGTCGTACCGGTTCGATTCACAAGTGTAACCGCCATGCCGGTTCGATTCACGGATATTCGCCGTGTTGTTTCAAATTACGGGTTCAACGTATTCAATATTCAACTCAGAGTTCTTATATAGAGTCCAGATTCATATTCATTTATAAATTCACATACAAAGTTTGAATTACATGTCGGATTCATATTCATATCGGATTTAGTGTGGATTCATGTATCAAATTACATGTCAGATTCATGTTCGTATCGGATTCAGTTCAAGGATTCGATGTATCAAAGGTTTCAAAACGAACTCATAATTCAAAATCAAATTTCTAAATCAGTTCTAATGGTCTCATTCAAAGTTCAAATCCGATGAAATATGCAAAGTTTACATTCAAGGTTCAGGGAGTTCAATGCTAACAAAAATTCAAGAAATTTCAAAGGTCCAACTGATTTCATTTCTAAAAGCATGATTTCAGTTCAAAATTTCGAAAGTCAAAACTTATATTCGTTTTTCAATTATCTAGACGCAATTCAAATTCTTAATAGTCAAAAGAGTTTCACACATTCAAATCAAATACATCGTATGCATCTATGGATTCAAATCAGAAATGCCATTGATTAATGAAGTTTCCCTACCTTAGTTTCGGAGTCGTGCGGAGATAATTGCGGAAGCGAGGTGGAGATCCAAGTCTATGGCCTCCCGCGATCAACCTAGATTAAAGAGGTTCATAAATCATGTGTTAATGTCTAAGGGATCGAATAAGTAAAGGTTCCTCACGCTTGGTCAAGGAAAAATTTAAATAGGTGGGGTGGACAAGTTCCTTGCAAATTTTGAGGATCATGTAGAACTCACCACACTTTTCGCCTAATTTTGACCCTTAACACATTTGATTCATGAATTTTTTTTAATTCATGAAAGTCGTCGGGTTCGTTGTCTTATTTCCAACGCCTCAAGAATCGCAAAATTTCGAGTTCGGGGTCAAAAGTTATGGCTAAAATACTCAGCCTATGTCGGGTCTTTGCTCTAAGTCGCCCTGACGAGTTTCAGAAGTTACAAAAGCTCAATATACTAGGAAAAACGTCAGTTTCTTGAGATGATTGAAGATGTTCGATATTCAAGTTTTATTTTGAATATAATAGCTCCGTAAGTAAGAGGGTGATCGACCCATACTTAAAGATAGGCGCGAGATGGAGCGAGTTACGAAAGCCCAATATACTGGAAAAAATATCGCTTCTCGAGATAATTGAAGATGTTCGATGTTCGAGTTTCATTCTGAATATAACAGCTTCGTATGTAAGAGGGTGATCGACCCATACCTAAAGATAGGCGCAAGGCAAATATGCGAAGGTCCATGGCTTGTGTCCAATCATGCGAGGCATTGATTACCCCACTTGACTGGCCACGAGTGCCCCTACGCAAGGTAGGGTTCGAGGTCTTTGGGCGAACCGATCGATCCCGAAGTTAATTTAGCATGGCTACCCGAGCAGAGCAAATTGATGTCACAACGCTTTTTGGGAGTACATGCTGCTTATATATATATATATATATATATATATATATATATATATATATATATATTATTTTTATGTATTTATTATTATTATTTTTTGTTATTTTATGTATTTTTATTGGCTATGTTATGTTTTTTTTTTTTACTTTATTATTTTTCGGTTATTATTTTTATTTTTTTATGATTGTTTATTTATTTATTTATTATTTATTTCATTTTATATTTGCTCGTGATGCTTATCGATCTTGGACCATTTACTTTAGCACAACTCCTTGAGCAGATCAAATGGAAGTTGAAGCATTTTTTGGGGGCTTGTGCACCTTTTCGGGTCAAAGGAGGATCAGGCTCGGTGTGTATGATATACATGCTAAGCCAAACTTGGCCATGAATAGCCTAGCGTGTATATTATACACGCCAGGTCAAATCAGGCCAAAAATAACCTAGCGTGTATATTATACACGCTAGGCCAAATTTGGCCAAAATAGGTCTGGCGTGTATATTATACACGCTAAGTCAGACCTGGGGGCTTTTAAAGCACTCGGGCCCGAGCTAAAAGGGGCTTTTTTCAAAATTCTCTCTTCCCCCTTCTCAAAATTGAAACGGGACCTCCTCCTAAGGCTTCTTTGAATCGATTTGAACCCCGTCCTTTCGCCGGTGTCCGCTCTTGCTGATCAAACGTGCATTCTACGCCGGATCAAAGGTCCATTTTCTTCTTGAAGGCAATCATTTTTTTAACCCTATTTTATTTTATTTTTCTTGAATTATTTGCAATGTGGTTGTGATTCTTGCTTTTTTAGATGATAAATGGATGATTTCTCTTGCAAGTATGATTATCTATGATTGGTTTGATTTTATTCCATGTGAATTGGCTTTGATAATTTTGAATGATGCCCTATTCTTCTTTTTCCCTTTTTATTGGGTTTTCTTGAGCCATTTTGTTGACATGATTAGGGCCCTCTCTCTTTTTTCTTTGGATCTAGATGATTTTCTGTGTTGCGCATGATTTTTTAAAACTTTTCTTTTTCTTCTTATCTTTATATATATATATATATATATATATATATATATATATATATATATATATATATATATTTATTATTTTATGTTTTTTTGTTTTCTTTTTTTTTGGAAAAAAAAGGTTTTGGTGTGCCCGATCTCCCTCCCTACTTGGGTGGGAAAGGTCTTGCTAAACATGGTGGCCGATCTCCCTCCCTACCTGGGTGGCTAGGGTCTTGCTAAACATGGTGGTGTGCTCTTTTTCGTTCTTCCTTTGAAACCATCCCTACCTGTAGTTCATGTGTGTGCATCAGGGATTTTGACCAAAATTTTGTGAAATGGAGTTCTTTCTCTTCTCTCTCTCTCTCTCTTTTGTTTTTTTTTAAATGTGTGTGTGTGTGTGTGGGGGGGGGGGGGGGGGGGGGGGGGGGGGAGGCGCTTTGGACTTCCCTCCTTTTGATGTATTTATTAAAAATGATGATGATTATGATTGATGGAAAATGAAAGGGGCATACTTGCCTTCTTTTGGCTCGTAGCAATTGGTTTCTCACTACTGACATATTGTTGCTTATGTCTCTCTTAGAATGTAGAGTGAGGAGGAGCAGGGGCAAGAGGAGGGGCCTACGGTGGTCTATGGTCCCCGGGGGAAGCAATTTTTTGCAGTGCAGCGCGCTTCCCGTCTTTGGTACGAGATGCAGGGCGAGACAACCTGTATTGGTCTTCTCCATCAACAGTATGCTCAAATCTCGAACTTTAGAATTGCCGGCAAGGTAATAAATAAGCTTTGTTATTTTTCCTTGTGCGAGCTTGCTTTATTTTCAGGATCTAACACTTCTTTGTTTTTCATGCAGGACTTGTCCTCGATTATGTTTCGTGGAGGTTGGTTTGACCTTCAGCGCCTTTACCGCTACCTCCCTCCAGTAGTGAAGTTTCTCTTAGCCTAGGCCGGTTTCAGAGATTTCCTTTCGTGCCCTGCCATGAGGGGCGATTCGACCTATTTGAAGGCCCTAATTGAACGCTTTCGGCCTAAGATCATGACTTTCCACATGTCGGTGGCTGAGATGACCATCACCCCCGTTGATTGGTCGATGATTACGGGGATTAGGATAGGGGGCACACCAGTGACTGGTCTTCGCGTACCAGGTCGGGACTAGGTGGTTCAATTAATTAGAGATTACTCCTCTTCCTGAGATATGAATGGCACTAAGATTAAGTTATCTTGGTTGGCCGATTTGTTTAATGCAAACGAATTGGTGGATCTAGGCCAGTCAAATGTGATATCCCTATTGAGCCTGAGCGTGCCTTGATGTTGTCTCGTATCTCGCTCCTTTTCCTCCTGGGCAAGAGTCTTTTTGCCAATGCCAACGAAGGTTGGGTTTCATTGTCCTTGCTTAGTCTTATGAGAAATTGGGATAATATCCACCGGTATGACTAGGGCGGGGCCGGATATGCCGTGCTGATGTCTAGCCTGGCTGGAGCCTCAGTTGGGGATTTGGGTTCTGTTGTTGGTTTCTGGCCTGCTATAGAGGTAACCCTTAACTCTCTCACTTCCCTTCATTTATCAGTTAGTCATTCATCCTGCCTCTGACACATCTTTTATGTTTGCTGCTCCTTTCGGATTTGGAGATACTTGCACTTCTAGCTTGGCCGCCCTCTCCTTTTCTCTGATGTTTACACATATCCGCTTATGAGCAACTAGCACAAGAATCGCTACAGGGATGTCGAAATGAAGCATTTAGAGCTGGGCATGATGAGGTCCCAATTTGATTTGCTAATCCGAAAGCAGGAATGGATACTTTCCTCTTCTCTCCCCCCTTTTTGGGGTTTGATGGTGTTTATTGACTGATAGGATTCTCTTTATCATTGCAGATCATCTTTGATCCGTACGTTGGTTCTCCCTTCTGGCATCGAGCCGCCGTGGGTCCGTCCCGCCTTTTCGTTGATCGCCGTGCCATTTTCTTTTACGGGTCCTGGGTTAGGGCATACTACCTTGGGGAGAGAGTGGTACATCAGTACCGAGATCATTTCGTCGTGCAGGCTCCTCTTGCAGACGTTATGGCTCTTGAGGGTACTATCGAGGAGCTCTCAGCAAGATTCCTCCATCATGGGGTCCCCATTGATGATCTTCTCATGCCCGGGGGATACCCAATATGGTATGAGTCCCTGCCCTACCGCTCTCTCCTTCCGCGCTTCATACCCGGTGCCAACTTTTTGGCCTTCGGCAGTCCGCGATCTCAGGTAACTCTCCTCTTCATGCAAGTTCTTGGCGGTTTTAATTCAATTTTTTCTTTGACTAATCAGACCTTTGCTTCCTTCCCTAGTTCGACGGGGGAGACGATTCTGATGATGATGATACAACGGTTGGTCCTACCGAGGCTCCGGGTGCTGGTCCCTCAGACCCCTCTGGTACGAGTGCTTCCGAGAGTTCGACTGCAGGGACATAAGGGATCTTTAGGCGCTTTGATGATGCCTTACTTACAAGCATGTGCGCGGAAGTGACTAGGCAGGCCCGCTTATCTGCTGACGCGGTCCGCGTTCCTCCTCCCGAGCTGGTCTCAGGGGTGAGTTTTTTTTCCGTATACCTCTTCTTCAATGAAATGTTTGCTTTTGCGTTGTGGTTCTTGTAGCTGACATCTCTTTTTCCTCTTTTGTACAGAACTACGAGTCGGTTGTGAATCAGGCTGAGTATTATCACAATATTGCTGGTCTTCGGGACGTGGAAGTGGTAAGTGCTTTAGTGATTGGCTC
The DNA here is from genome assembly GCA_021018995.1 of Chloranthus sessilifolius. Classification (NCBI taxonomy): domain Eukaryota; kingdom Viridiplantae; phylum Streptophyta; class Magnoliopsida; order Chloranthales; family Chloranthaceae; genus Chloranthus; species Chloranthus sessilifolius. The sequence goes on from CM037592.1 coordinate 93,289,499, forward strand.
TGACTTTTTGCTTTGCTACCCTTATCCTAACTCAAACTGACCTCCCGGTACGATGCTTGCAGCGTGCTCGCGAGAAGGAGTCGCGTTCGTTGCTCGGTCGATTATCTCAGGTGGGGGGGTTCGGACATACCATAGTTCCTCGCACCGGCGCAAGAAATCCAAGGGCGTTGATAAGGATTAAGCTCTCTTTTTTTATTTGAATATTTGAGACTCTTGAGACATTTTTATTTTTATTTGGGAAAAAGTATTGGATAATGTGATACTATGTTTTGGATGGTTTTTCAGCTTTTTAGCCTGAATGTTGGTGCCCACTTTCTATTGCATACTCTGTTTCTTCCTCCTAAACTCTGCAAAACTGGAGGGTTGCTATCTGGCTGTAATCAGCTCTGCTTGTTGAGCGATAGCAACTGTCTGTTGAGCCATAGATGCTACCTGCTAAGCCATATTGGTGGCCAATGCCTCCAATACTTGCTCAACCCGTCCATCCTGACTTCCTCTCCCAACTCCAACCGGAACTGGATTGGAATTGAAAACAAACGTAACTCCCCTAGATGTACCAACACCTTTGGGAATCTCCTGCAATGGAACTGTCCTAGGTCCGGTTCTTCCTCTTCCTCGGCCTCTGAATCTCCGGGCCATGCTGACCTATCATTGTTAAACAACAATAACATTTGATCAGTATTGATTGTAAAGACTATCATGCCCACGGTCCTATGACATTCGGATCTAAAGTCATAGTTCTGATACTAACTGTGACGACCCGACTTTTTCAATCCTCAAAGTATAGGAAAGGCCGACTTGCCAACCTATTGATTAAACGATAAGCCGGGCGAAACACAAACGACATCAGAGTTAATGCACAAAATAATTCCATTTCTATAAGGAAAGTAAAACACAAAATAACAGTTCTAACCCCAGGTAAAATCATGGGCAGAAGAACCGAAAAGAACCACCGGTGATAGTCGACCATCACCGAAACATGATTCGCAAAAGAATAAGTATTTAATTACATGACTCCAAAATACAAAACATAAATAGGCCGAACATACCAAGCCTATGTATCTAGTCTCAAAAACACGCCAAAACCAGACACAATCCTAAACCGGAAAGAAATCCTCAGCAGAAATTTCTGAATTGCCCTCCGGAATGTAGTCCTGGTCCTCTAGCTCAAGATCCTTAGAAACCAACTCAGTGCTTGTGACGTATAGTCGGAGTGAGCTAACCATCTAAGCTCAATAGAAGAAACTCATCAAATACATTGTATCTTAATTAGCATGGTTTTCAAAACATAGTTCATAGTATCATATTTCTAAAGCAGGTGTGCAAAATAATTGAATTTCAAGTACAAGAATCATATGCAATTTCATATTCAAGGTTTCCCAAAACAGATACAAAACAGGTGATGGATTCAGGTGTTCAATGTTTCTTAATTTCTATATGCACAGCTTATCATTTCATGACTTAAGTCTCAACTTAATCTACCTCCCAAATTATTATATCTCAAGAGCAGGAATAATACCGATGGGACCCCTATTTACTATTGTCGTTCATGAACCCTTTTTCAGAAGTGCAACAAGCCCTTGCGTTATGAGGGTAACTTGCGCCAGGAAGTTGTTCAAGAATTTGAGGGGTCGTTCAGGTGAATTATAAATCAGATACAGATTCTAATACATAAGTCAAATGCAAATTCTAATATATAATTCAGAGTTTAGATTCAGAGCAGATTCGGATTTCAGAGTTCTTATTTCGGATTCAGAGTTCTTAATCAGATTCAAGTTTATAGATACAAGTTCTAGATGTCATATACAAGTTCAAAAGATCATAATACAAAATATCCATGTGAATTAAAATAGAATGCAAGTGATGGTGAGATTCTCCTACCTAAAGTCGAATTCTGGCGAGCACACTCGCAAATCAAAGCAAAACCCTCATCCGCAAATCACCGTGATCATCCAAAAACACATCACATACATATACAAGTGTCAATGATGATCACGACACACAAAATCACACTTCAATCGAAGCAAAACACCTAAAATCCCCAAGACCCACAAAACAGGGGATCTCGCCGCGGCGAGCTCTTTAGAAGCCAACACTGGCCACGGCGAGCTTCACCAGCACACTTTTGGCTTGAAAACATAAAGGGCACTCGCTGCGGCGAGCCCTTCAGATTCACACCTCGCCGCGGTGAGGCACAAGGTCGCTGCGGCGAGCAGCCACAGCTCGACCTTTTTCTTTTTCTTCCTCCGTTCGTTTTTCCCCAAAACTTTACCGGATTGATTCTATTTTTGCACACACACACATACTAAATGAATTCAAAGATTTATTCTATAAGTTAGACCATTAAAAGTAAAGGAAACTAACCATTTGCCGATCGATTCCACGATCGAGGAATGTTGTCCAAAAGAGGGCTTCGGAACGAAACCTTTGGATTCCTTCAATGATTTCCACCATGATTGTTCTCACGAGTTCAAAGTGATTTAATCTATTCACACACGTTGATCCTAACCTTTCCAAATCGTTGAAGTCGAGCACAAGAGATCGGTTCCACACGTTCTAACTCAAGGGTTTCAATCACAAGGGGGTTTCACACACAAAATTCGAGCGATGATCGGCGCCAAGTCTTGCGAGGTGAGGGCTTGCAAGCGATCACACGGTTATGATTTCATAACGTATGAAGGCTATAGACTTCCAAATGGTGATCTCTCTCTCTAACTCTCACTCTCTCTATCTCAAGGCTTGCAAACGGGAATGGCTTCCTTAAAAAGCCTTCCCTTCCTTTATAATTGGGTTTCATTTGGTGTTGAGCACACTCACAGTACCCTGTGTGTTTAGTTCTTTACTTCTAAAGTTCAGGCTTGGCGTTGAGTGGCACACCACCAGTCGATGCACGACGTTCAGAATAAAGGTCCAGATACACTTTAAACTTTAATCCCTCCACAAAATTTTATCTAAATAGTAATTAAGGTCTATGGCGACATCGGTCGCCATACCGGACACGTACACGAGTCGGTCTAGTTCAGGCTCAAATTTACGGGTCATCACAGACTCCCTCTTCGTGTCAATCCAAGAAGCCTACTATTTTCACTACAAGAACACTCATTTCATTAGTCTAAGTAAGAATCCAAAATCTTAGTTGTTGTTTTAATCAATTCCATGCTATGATCAAAACTAAGTTTGATATTCTGGTATCTACTAAAACAATATATTTAAAATGCCTAATAATAATAACAATGTTGAAAGTCGATAAGAACTGAGCTCAATTAATCGGTGAACCTAAGGGGTATACGTCAAAGCTCAAAATCTCAGGTTTGAGAGTGGTAGATGGTATGCAGCCTTACCTTCATTGGAGAGGCTGATTCCCGGACTCAAACTCATCGCTTTGGGCGGACAACATTTGCCATCACACCAAGGCCAGGCTTTTAAAAACATAATTACAGTTATCTATATATGCTAGTTGACCCATTTTTTATTTTAGATTGACCAATTTTTTATTTTATTTTAAATTGTTTTGAATTCAACTAACAATGGTTAGACAAGTAAAATATTGACCTTGGTCAACCATGGGCCACTACGATGACCTACCCTACGGTATATTTATACAAGTGTTGCCAATAAATTGTGTTCAATATATCTAATCCACTCTGTAAGCATAGGCGGAGCCACGTTATGACTTGGGTGGTCAATTGACCACCCAAAGTTTCTAAAAATTTGTTGCTAAGCTTTAGGGGTCTTAATTTATATTAGTAGATTCTTAATCATCCAAAATTATATTGACCATGTTAGAATTTTTTATTAGAAAATGGAAGCAAAAATAAAAGAGATGAAATCGAGGATAGAACTTAGAGGCACGTTAAGATAAACACTTTTTCTAAACGTTATTTGTCTTCTTCAAGTTAGAACCGCGATAGCAAAAGAGGATAATAGTAAACACGTTCCCGAGATACAACCAAGCCCAACCCTTTGTAATTCTTTTTGTGTTTGCACTCACAAAAGAGAATTCTGAATACTATGTAATATGCCCAAAAAATAAAGAATGAAATTCTTATTTTCTTATATCTTTTTCTATTTCTTATATCTTTTTCTTATTTTTCTAACGGAGATCTTATCTCTATTTGTAGAGAAAATCTCGAACTATTGTGTATTTTCAAATTATAGTGAAGAGATTTCAAATCTGTGTCTTTTCAGATAACGTAAAGAGATCTTTTTAGAGAGTTGTGTCTTCTTAGATAGCGGTAAAAAGATAAATCAATTTCACTTGTGTCTTTTTCAGGGTGTTGTGTCTTTTTAGATAACAGTAAAAAGATAAATCAATTTCACTTGTGTCTTTTTCAGATTTACGGTGAAGAGATGTCAAATTTGTGTTTTTTCAACTAACGATAAAAAGATAAATCAAAATCTAAAAGACACTTCTTTACAGAAAAAATTGATTCTTAAAATAAATCAAGAATGAAAGTTATTTAAAACTCTTTAAAATATACAACAATCTCTTATTATTTTAAAAAGTTTTAAAAAACATACAACAATCTCCCACTATTTTTAAAAGTTTTTAAAAATATACAACAATCTCCCACTATTTTTAAACGTTTTTAAAAAATATACAACAATCTCTCACTATTTTAAAAAGCTTTTTTAAAAAAATTTCTATTTGGTCATATGAAAATTATAATGCATAAATGAAAGTATTTAAAAGATTTGAACTTTCACTTAGTGTAAGTATATCAAAGTTTATCAAACTGCTTAGTGACATATAGTCTTGAACTAAGGACCTTATCCAACAAACCAGATATACTACACGCATTATAATTTATAAAATTTAGTATTCTTATAAAGCCAACACATTTATGGTCATGTACTTTATCCCAGTTTCTTGAGTGCTTTAGGAGAGTCTATTGCTCCATAGGAAGCGATCCATCTTCCATACTTAAATAGGTGAATCTATCAAGAGTGGCTCCTGTATATAACTCCAACTTAAATAAGGTTATAGATTCATTAAGAGAATTAATCTCATCCTCTCTCACAGGAATAACACTAGTTTTGTAAACATATTGGAATGAGCTATTTTGAACATATAGTTCGTTTTAGTGTCAACACAATCACTCGTTCAATTTTTTTTTCCCATTGAACCTAAGTGATAGTTCACAAAGCTTAAGTTGGGTTCCCATTGAAGGTGACTTATTATTTTATACATCTCAATCTCATTTCACTCAATGTCTTATGTAAATATTCTCTTGCAAGGCTCTTCGTAAGAGGATCGATCAAATTCTCTTTCGACCTTACAGAATATAACGTCACTACTCCACCCTTGAGTAGACTTTTAACATAGTTATGTCTCAAACTTATGTCTATTTTTACCATTATACGTCTTATGATTTGTTTATTTAAGAGTCGCTTTATTATCACAGTATATGGTAATTGCAGTGACAATCCTATAGGTACGTCTACCAATAAGTTTTTAAGTCATTCTGCTTCTTTACATGCTGCAGCAAGTATAATAAACTCAAGAATAATATGATTTTATATCTCAACAAAATTTGTCTTAGGATAAACTCTTTAATCATCTTTAAAATATCGAAGTCTTGATTCTTTCTCAATTCGTAGATGACGTAAAAGTTGAGTTATAGACAAATATTTATTCTCTTGTCGATGATTCATCTTCTTTTTATAGTCATTCTAAGAAGGCGGTAATTTAAAAATTATAGCGCCAACTTAAAATTCTTCATAAAGTTTAAATTCAATAGAACTAAGATGATTAATGATAAGTTGCAAGTCGTACACTTACGGAATAATAGACTTATCATTTTTCATCTTAAAATTAAATAAATTGCCAATAAAGAAAAGACTTATCTTTTGCAGTGGGCACACTAATATAGCTGTCGTAGATAGAATCCATGAGTACGTTCAATATATGACCCTTACATATGTGTTCGTTCGACCAAATCATTCAAATCGCATAAAATCTTGATTCATCACTTTGATTGACGTCATAGATGCTTCCATGTCGCAAAATAATGTTTAGACTTAGAAATTTTTTATTGGAAGATGGATGCAAAAATAAAAGAGATGAAATCGAGGATAGAATTTAGAGCCACGTTAAGATAAACGCTTTCTCTAAACGTTATTTGCCTACGTTAAGATAAACGCTTTCTCTAAACGTTATTTGCCTCATTCCAGTTATAATCGCGATAGTAAAAGAGGATAATAACAAACACGTTCTCGGGATACAACCAAGCCCAGCCCTCTGAAACTTTTGGAGTTTGCACTCACAAAAGTGAATTCTGAACACTACGTAATATACTCAAAAAATAAAGAAAAAAATTCTTATTTTCTTATGTCTTTTTCTTGTTTTTCAAATGGAGATCTTATCTCTATTTATAGAGAAAATCTCGAACCATTGTGTCTTTTCAAATTATGGTAAAGAGATTTCAGATCTGTGTTTTTCAAATAACGTAAAGAGATCTTCTCAGAGAGTTGTGTCTTCTCAAATAACGGTAAAAAGATAAATCGATTTCACTTGTGTTTTTTCAAAGTGTTGTGTCTTTTCAGATAACAGCAAAAAGATAAATTGATTTCACTTGTGCTAAATCAAAATCTAAAAGACGCTTCTTTACAGAGAAAAATGATTCTTAAAATAAATTAAGAAAGAAAGTTATTTAAAACTCTTTAAAATATGCAACAGACAACCCAAAGTTATCTAAAATCTTCAAACAAACCTTTTTATAGTATTTGTTTTCATAACAAATATTTCTTCTTGATTTATTTTAACTAAAATCTAACTAGCTTATTTTTAGGCTCCTCTCCTCCACAGACATATTTTCGGAAATATTTCTCTCACAAAGAGCTCCACTATGTTGTAGAGCTACATACTAACATATATGGTGTATAGGCTCTAGTATAATTAATTAAAAAAATAAGTAATTTATTACACATAAGAAGATTTGAACCTAAGACCTAACCTTTAGAAAGCACTAAGTCAACCACTAGAGCAATTCACTAAGATATGCAAAGAGTAAAAACAACTTAATACATGTATAATTTTTTAAAATCGAAATAATGCATATGTATTCTATAAAGGCAACAAAATTATTAAATAAAAAAATGTCGGGTCTTCTCGTTCATCATCGGGATAGGTTCAATAGCTTCGATGGTCTCACGGGTTCCTTATAACGTATTGCCACATCGTCCTACTCTTTGGAGGATGATGACGAGGATGATGCTACATCGTAGTCATTCTTCAAGAGAATTTTGAATTAGGCCAATTTTGTTGGAATGACCTAATCAATATATATACAATTTTCTTTTAATTTGTATTTAGTTTCGTTTGTAGATATTTTAAATAAAGTCAATTTTTTCATATTAGGTTAATCGGTATGTATTTTGTCATTTTCTAAGAGGAACTTAAAAACGAATGATTATGACCTTTTATGAGAAATGTCAAGAATTTGAATAACTTAAAAACACAACTGAGAAAAGTCAGGAATTTGAGTGTGCTAAGAATATGCAAGATTTTGAGTTTTCAAGAATCTGAGCTTTTCTAAAATCAAGAAACACCTAAACGTGGCCTTAGGGTTTTAAGTTGATTAAGGTTTTAATACTAGGTTAATACTAAAACTCTAATCAATTTAAAATTTTAATACTAAAACTTTATTACCCTAATGTTAAAACTCTAATTATATCTAATTTTTTATTTTTATGTATATTTTTTAATTTTAGTTAAAGCTCTAATTACTAATAAATATGAACCCTCATCTCCTCATCCCATCTAATATTTTTTAAATATTTGGAACCCTATACTAAAACTCTAATTACCTAAAACCATGAATCAAAATGATATACTTTAGATATATATTTTTTAGCATTTGCTTAGAAAAAAAAATTATACAATTTTTCAACGTTAATTAATTAGATAGCCACCCTATGAAAAAATCCTGACTCCGCCCTTGTGACTATAAAATATCTCACCACAAGATCAACCAAAATAAGAAGTTCAAGAACAAAAACTATATAGGTTGCGTTTAGCATAACTCTGTCAGTTCCTTGCCAAAGAAGCTTTGTATCCTTGTCCTCACCAGCAAACCAATACTTTGGCTAATCACATGAGCATGTGGTGGCGTAGCACCAACTAGCCGTGGAACTGCATAATATGTTCCGGTAGACTACATTACACATTAACCGATAAGAACTACGGAACCAACAAGCGGTCTTGATCTAGCACCAATTAATTGAAGTGATAACTCACCTTAGCCGTTGAAATCACTGCTGCACCCATCATCCCAAACACGTAACTTGCGTTGAATTTGGGTGCACCCCATTGGGGTACCTTTGGTCGCAGACGTCATGGTCGAGGAAGATGGCCTTCAAAATTTCTATCTATCACGGTAGATTTAATAATCTGATGGTAGAAACCCATCATTAGATATAAAATACTGGTACTGAGAGCTTATTATCAATTTTTTACAGCTGACACTAAGCAATCATGGTGGTCACATTTTTTTTTTTTAAGTTTTGATTTTTATTTTTGTAGGACCTATTTAGATTTTTCCTCTGAGTGATGCTTGTGATGTCGACATCTTCATTGTGATTTGTTATAAAATATAAAGAAAAGGAAGGAATAAAACAGAAGATGACGAAGAAGAAAGACAGTACTTCCAAAATACCATAGGGTGGTGACCGGAGAAGAAGAATAGTAGGGTAAGGAAGAAAAAAATGGGCGCCCACTATCAGATTTGATTACATAATAGTTGGTATATCTCTGTTCGTGCCCACGCATTTTCTGAAAGCGCCCATGTCCCAGGCCCCTTAACATCCCTTAATTGCTTCGGATAAGATAATTTAAATCATGTTTCACCCCGATCTTTCACACAATGGATCTTGAGATCACGGCATCCCTATTAGACGGTCAGTTTTTTATTCTATGTATGACAAATTCCCCAAAAATGCCCCTAAAATCACGTTTGAACGTGATGCGTCTCATATGATTGAAGAGCCATTTTTTGGGGGTCTGTGACACATTCAATAAAAACCGGACAGTCTGATAGGTGCGCCATAATCTTGAGATCCATTATGTGGAAGATCGGGGTGAAACATGATGTAAATCATCTGATCAGAAGCAATCAATAGTTTTTAAAGGGTCTGGGATGTGGGCACAAACAGAGGTACCCAATAGGTTCAGCTTTCACTAAGGCAGCGACATCTTGCACATGAGATATGTACCGTAGCATCTCTTATGAAAAAGGCTTATACTATTGAGATTTGTGCCATGTGAAGCACCGTCTAAGCCCTTGATTTTGAAAGCTATGTTATAAAAGATCTTTGGTGTCAAAGATTGACATGAAGCATGATCTGTACCATCTGATTTGTCTCTGTCACATTATTGAACTAGATGATGCAGATCACATTTCATGTCCAAGGCACAGATTTAAAAAGTTCCTTTTATTCCATGTACCACCTAACAAATCTTGTGTGGCAATTGTAGTTCCCTTTCACTAAGTCCGTTGGTGCGGTTAGAGGTACCCTTCTTGTTATTAGTGTGTTACTACCACACTTGTTTATCTTACAGCTACCTCACTTAAATGGTTGGAAAAAATTCGCTTTAAATCAATCTACGGAGACCCCTTTTTGTCTCAATCTTCCATAATAAATCTTGAGATCATGGAATTTTGTGAGACGGTGGTGTTCATTCCACATTACACACATCCCAAAAGGTGGACGTAAACAAACTTTGATAGCGCGCTATGATCATGTTCACTTCTATGATCACGTTCACTTTATGAGATGTTTGCCACGTGGAATGAACATCTGACAACCTAATGATTGACCTATGGTCTCAAGAATATTATTTGTGTATTAAGGTGGGGACAAAAAATAATCTCCATCGTCCGATTCAAACAATCCAGTGATTTTTCTTAATCTATCTATTTATTTTATTATCTGTAAAAAAAGAAAGGGATAATGGCTCCTCGCAGTCATTTAAACACCGGAGGTAGTGTTTAAATGATCTAGCACCATTAAATTTGTGACTTTTGTCTCACATTGTTGAAGTGGGATCTATCATAAATTCATAATGCCATGTGGCACACATCTTGATCAATCTAAACCGTCCAAGTGGGAATCTGTCGTTGTGGCATATATTAGCCCAAAAAAGCATGCCAATAAGTTGATAAGAACCATCCGATTGATGAACTTTGATTTCAGCCATTCAAACTAAAAGCAATGGTAGACATTATAGTCACATATTTGAGAAAGTTTGGGAAGAATTATAATTTCTTTTTTTTTTTATAAGAAAAGAATTATAATTTCTCAAACTAAAACAATTTGAGAAAGTCGTAATTAATTCTTTAAATTTGTGAATAATTCTTGAAATTCACAATTTTAAAGTCGTGATTCTCGTGAAAAATTATAATTTTATTAGTATTTTTTAAAAATTTGAGAATTTGGGGCGAGTCGGTCCCTTTACTAAACAACCGCCTCCGGGGCAAGCGGAGGCGAGAAAGATAGATTTCTATAAAGATTAGGAAAAATTCTCAAAAAAAAAAATTCTCTCTGCTCTTCTCCCCGCCCTCACACCTCATCAACAGAGTTTAATGGCTGCCGATCTTCAGATCTCCTCTGCAGGTAACAAAACTCCCAACCTTATTATTTACTTATTTATTTGATCGGGGAAACGAACAAATAAAAACCTTATGATTGCAATCCACAATCCATTAGTCTTATATTTTTTTTTCTTCAGATTTAACTATTTTCTTGAGATTTTAGGGTGTTAAGAATTAGTGCTTTCTTGAGGTATTTTCCCCCTCTTTTTTTAATTTTTAGGGCTTTTTTCTATAGAGATTTTGTCAACCCCCCCTCTTCCCCCTTTTTGGGCTAATATTGCAGTGAGTGGTGAACAGTTTTTTGATAATTTTGATTGATGGGTTCAGTTATCACCGATCTGTGATCGTCAATCACATTTTTTTTAATACTCAGAAGCCGAACTGTTATCCGGCATGTGCAACCCTAACCAGGGAACAACCATTTCGTCATTGTTTGATAACTTGGAATTCAGCTCTTGGAACTTAATTAGCTATTCCATGTCACTTCCTTGGAATTGAATTCCCCTAGAAATCGCACTTCTCTTGTTTGATTATGTTGTGTGGGAGGTGACTTCCCTAGAATCGCCATTCTACTGTTTAATTCGGAGTGATCAAGTCGGGGTTGGGAATAATTCGGCTTGGAAAGAATTCTGAAAAATCCGGCAAAATTTTTCAAATTTGGGGAAGAATCAGTCAAAATTCGGAAAAAGAAAAATTATAGATTAAGAATTAAAAAAATACAAAAAATTGTAAAAAAGTAGAGAAATTCGTGAATGATTCTTTAAATCTGCGACTAATTTTTGTAATTCACAATTTTTTGTAAGAGTCGAGAAGAATTATAATTTTATTCATTTTTCAAAAAATCACGAATTATTGGTGAGTTTTTTTAAAAAGTCAGAGAATTTGGTCACTACACTTTGATTAGATTCTTTGGGGAATAAATTCCTGTGGAATTGGAAAAGAGTATTTTTGGCAAATCCAAATAAAGAAAAATCTGATTTTTAAGATACTCCATTCCTATTAGTATGTAATGACTGTTTTACCCATGGAATTGGCCCTTTAGTCAATTTATACATGGAATTGCTTGCACCATGAAGGACCCACACAATTGTAGCTTTTGATGAAATAGCTTAAACAACTTGGCAAATAGAAAATGGATAAAACGTTTCACTATAAACCTTTTTACGAAGTAGTGGGCACTAGACCCAACCTATATCATGACATTGTATAGGCCATCCAATGGTTATATGCACAATGACCTCACAAGACTAGTCGTCATGATTTTAAGAACCCAAAGGATCACCAACGAAAAATTGTAGGTGACATTTTACAGTTTCTTCTTAAGATTAAGATATTTTTCACCCTTTTTCTGTGCCTTTTTTTAACTAAAATCACAGGAGTGGTAAACGGACTTTGATAATCCTATTTTTTTTTTTTTTGGGGTCGTTAAAGTTGTAATCCATTAAAAAAGCAACGAGAAGCTGACAGAGTACAATAAAGCTCACACCCACAAAAAATAGAAAACAAAGGCAGGGAAGGGCTAGATGACCCATCCTTAGTCCTAGCCCCGGTCCCATTGTAGGGCATTTCCCCCGGTTTCCTCCTTATCCAGCATCACCCATGAGTGCATAATGTCCCGAGTAGACTACAAGACCATCCCGATAGGTTGGCGCTTCCTGTCGAAAATACAAGCGTTTCTCTCGTGCCAGATACTCCAAACTACTGCAAGAAGCCCACCCTCTAAAAAGCTCCCTACCGACCCGCGACACTAGCCCCAAACTAAGGAACCGCTGAGAAATGGTAGAAGGGCAGGTCCAATGCATGTCGAAAGAACTGAGAAAACCCCCCTAAATCTTCTGCGCCACCCAACAGTGGAGGAAGAGGTGGGAGACGGACTCTTCCTCTTGGAGACACATGATACACCTGTTTTGGATGTTGACGTGGGACAAACGCTAAAATCCTAATATGTGAATTTAGGATTAACTTTTAGAATGAATTGAATAGTGGAAATATTCAAAATCAAACAACGCATCAAATTAATTCAATGAAATTAATAAAACAATTAGATTAATCCAATCTAGCGTCTGCATGCGTGAACATTTTTCCGATCTAGAAAAATGGCTCCGATGAAGGAACTCAGAATTTGTTCTAGTTTAGGGCATCAAACGATAATGCAATATCGAATTTGATTCCTTGGGGATTTGAAGGATATGAAACTTGAATAAATAATCAAAAGGGAAATCTTAATGACATCATGGACTACGATTCTTTTGGGATTTTGTTATTTTACCAATGGAAAGAAGGAAAATAATAATACCTGATAATAACTAGAGAAAAGACAAAATAAAAAGGATATATTCTAAGGCTTCACACAAAGGATTTTCCGAAGCTTCACACCACGGCTATATGTCGGCTTCGCTCCCTTGATTGAAAACTCTTCACAAGCTCTCTAGGGTTTGCACAAAAGCAACTCTCTTTCATTCAATAATCAACTCCCTTAATTACATTGTTTAAAGACCTTATATAGGGGTCTTTCAATAAAAGAAAACCCTAAAACGAATATTAACTAAAAGACAAATAAACCCCTAAAGCTAAAGTTCGAAATTAGAAGTTTTAAACAACTAAAACTCTTCTGCGCGATTTCGATCGATCGAAATTGAAAATTGATCGATCAAAATTTAAATTCGATCGATCGAATTTCCCTTGTATTAGATCTCTTTTCCCGAATTATCGTCTTTACGCCTAGTTCTGGTTTTCGCTCCGCTTCTTCTTGGCTGGAGAATTTGTTGCGGCTTGAACCTACGGCTCTTGATCTTGGCGTCCCGCATCATCCTCCCTGGGTGGGAAAAACTCATCTTCGATGAGTTAGGGAATCCATAGATGGCACCCTCCGGAAGCTTCATTCGTGGCTTACCTTTCCACGCTGTGAGATACTCATGATGTTTACCTCTATTGGCATAGAAGCTTAGAAATTCTATAACCTCCTCATTCGACCTTTTTTCATGTTGCACAGGTATGGTACGGGATAGAAAATGGGACAATAAGGGTGGTTCGATTGGATGCTCAAGAAGGAATGAATCAAAGGGCGGGATAGTGGGATCAAGAATAGGTGTAAGATCCGTTATAGCAACTACCGGATGATTGCCCTTGTCTAGAAGAAGATCTAGACCTTCACCCTTACCTCTTTCAGAGATTGGAAAAGATTTCACATGCTCAGAACCATCAAGAATTAACACAAAACTATTAGTATCAAATTCATTAAATATTTTCAATGTGTTAGTCTGATCATGCGTATTTCCAGTGCTCAATAAATTCAGATTGTTAATCCCATGCAAATTAGAATGATGATGTGATCCTACCAACTCTAATGACTTACTTGAGATGGACACATTATCAACACCGTCCTCGACAATGGGAATTGTCCTAATGCAACCTATGGCTCTGACCGGAACCTCACCTTCCTCTTCACTTGGAGTGCTACATGGTTCGTATACTTCTTCGGGCATCTCGTTATCCTCTTTCTCAGTATGCTCCTGAATGATCAAAGTCTGACTCTTACTAGGACATTGGGATGCAAAGTGACCAAAACCTTGACACTTATAACATTGTTGCGGGGCACGCTTAAAACTCTCGACCATTGGTCCCTTTCCTTTGTCAACTTGGGGAATTATGGATTTTGAGGATTGATTAAAGGCATTATTTCCCTTTTCGATAGGGTTAGATTGAGGCTCAAATTTGAAAGACTTAGATCGGCCATGATTGGGGGTGTCGAGATACCGTTATAATTCTTCGACCCTAGCAAAACATTTCTCGAGATCCGCAACGGGATAAGGAATGAGTTCCCTTTGTAACTCTGGGCGAAGACCCATTCGGAATCGGGAGAGGGTAACTTTTGCTGGTTCATCGATATCGGCCTGGGTCATCAGGTCTTCAAACCGATCGATGTACTCTGTGACTAGGGAGTCTCCTTGATGCAATGACTGCCACAGATCAAGAATACGTTCATCATATGATACGGGAACATATTTTTCATGCAGTTGGACTTTCATTTCAGCCCACGTGGAAATAGCACGAAGACCCTGGATTTGCCTATGACGCTCCACTCCCAGCTAATAAAGTCTGGCTTGACCCATAAGCTTGACTTTGACAAATTTGACCTTATGGTCTTCGGACATGGCATACCACTCAAAGTAGTTTTCCATGCTGGCGACCCATTCGAGAAAGACCTTGGGTTGTCTTTTCCCGTCAAAAGTAGGGACGTCTATTTTTACAGACTTCATGACCTTGTCGTCCAGATTGGTTTGGACCTCTCGTCGGGGAGGAACATCTCTCCTACGGTCACGGTTGTTGACTCTATTGTAATTCTCAGCGATGAACTCATTGATCTCTTTGAAACGAGTCTCTAAAGCCTCATGTTGGGTTTGTTGATCAGCGATGTGCTCATCCATCCGGGTTTGACTAGCGGTCACCTTAGATGCAAGATCTCTAATTAGGGCCTCCAAGGTGCTGGTATCCATGACGGAATTATGCAAGACAAAATATACTAAAAGCAAGTGAACCCTAAAATCTATATGACACGGACCCTAAACTAAACCTGACTCTGATACCAAAATTGACGTGGGACAAACGCTAAAATCCTAATATGCGAATTTGGGATTAACTTTTAGAATGAATTGAATAGCAGAAATATTCAAAATCAATTAACGCATCAAATTAATTGAATGAAATTAATAGAACAATTAGATTAGTCCAATCTAGCGTCTGCATGCGTGAAAATTTTCCCGATCTAGAAT
The DNA here is from genome assembly GCA_021018995.1 of Chloranthus sessilifolius. Classification (NCBI taxonomy): domain Eukaryota; kingdom Viridiplantae; phylum Streptophyta; class Magnoliopsida; order Chloranthales; family Chloranthaceae; genus Chloranthus; species Chloranthus sessilifolius. The sequence continues at coordinate 93,304,863 of CM037592.1, forward strand.
AACGGCTCCGATGAAGGAACTCGGAATTCGTTCTAGTTTAGGGCATCAAGTGATAATGCAATATCGAATTTGATTCCTCGGGGATTTGAAGGAGATGAAACTTAAATAAATAATCAAAAGGGAAATCTTAATGGCATCATGGACTACGATTCTTTTGGGATTTTATTCTTTTATCAATGGAAATAAGGTAAATAATAATACCTGATAATAACTAGAGAAAAGACAAAATAAAAAGGATATATTCTAAGGCTTCACGCCAACGACTTTCCGAAGCTTCACACCACGGTGTACATCGAGCAAATTACGTTTACTCACTCCCAAGGTTTGAAGGATTCACTCCCTCGATTGAAAACTCTTCACAAGCTCTCTAGGGTTTGCACAAAAGCAACTCTCTTTCATTCAATAATAAACTCCCTTAATTACATTGTTTAAAGACCTTATATAGGGGTCTTTCAATAAAAAAAAACCCTAAAACGAATATTAACTAAAAGACAAATAAACCCTTTAAAGCTAAAGTTCGAAATTAGAAGTTTTAAACAACTAAAACTCTTCTACGCGATTTCGATTGATCAAAATTGAAAATTGATCGATCGAAATTGAAATTCGATCGATCAAAATTTAAAATCGATCGATCGAAATTCATATCTCTATGAATATCGCCGTGGACATTCGATCGATCGATCGAAATTTAAATTCAATCGATTGAATTTCCCTTATATTTGATCTCTTTTCCCAAATTGTCGTCTTTACGCCTAGTTCTGGTTTTCGCTCCGCTTCTTCTTGGATGAAGAATCTGTTGCGGCTCGAACCTATGGCTCTTGATCTTGGCGTCCCGCATCAGATGTCTTTCCCCCGTCGGATCCGCTGGTCCATCGTAAGAACCTTCTCTTTCAGAAGAGTCCACGTAAATTTAACTTTAGGGGGAGCTGCAGCCTTCCACAAGCTAGCCCACTCACACCGAATTAGGGTCGGTTAGACAACATCGATAGTAAGACTTGGTGCTAAAAACCCCATTCTTACATGGGTACGATTTCTGGTGGCCCCATACACTGCCGCCAATGGGCGAGGAAAGCAGACTCCTCTCTAAGAAACCTCCTAAGAACCAAATTCCAACATGTCCCCCCTTCTGACTTCGAGAAAAGGCTTGCGACGACTTCGAGGGGATTCGTTGCAATGTTAAATATGGTCGGGGGCAATACTTTGAGTGGCCCGGACTCTATCCAGGCATCTTCCCAGAATCGGATGCGAGTGCCATCTCCCAAACTGTACGACACCCATCGAGAGAAATAGGGCCAGGTCCCACAGATACCCTTCCACCAAGGCGAGAAATTGCGATTAATGGCGGCATTAATTCCCCAGTTGCCTTCCATATGACCATACTTCTCTGCCAAGACCAACAACCAGAGGCTCCCTCTCTCTCTTTTTCCAAACCAGCCTGCCAAAACCACTTCCCCAGTAAAGGAGTGTTAACCCATCTCAGAGAGCGGATTCCCAGGGCACCACAGCTGATTAGGAGACGACAGGTGTCCCAATTGACAAGATGGTACCTCTTGTCCAGGCCCGATCCCTCCCATAAGAAGTTCCTTCGGATTTGCTCCAATCTATGTATCACACCTGTCGGGCAGTTGAACATGGACATGTAGAATACCGGTAGACTAGCTAGGACAGCTTTGACGAGGAGGAGGCGACCTCCACTGCTGAGGAGTTTCCTTGACCAGGAAGACAACCTTCGATCAAACCTCCGAACTATCGGGTCCTAGGCCTTTGCCGACGGGCGACCAAACCCGAGGGGGAGACCCAAATAAGTAATTGAGAGGGCCTCGATCACACTACCCACTGTAGCAGCAATATCAGTCAGCAGTTGATCTCCTGTTCCAATTCCAGGCACTGTAAAATTATGCAAGTTAATCCGTTGTCCCGAAACCGCTTCGTAGATTGTAAGGACCTCCTCATACGCTAGGAACTCGGCCACATCGGTCCTTCAAAAAAGAATGGTGTCGTCCGCATACTGGAGATGGGTAGCGCGACGACCATTAGAGCCCACCTGGATACCAGATATATAGTCGAGCTGACGGGGCTGATGGATGAGACCGTCTAAAGCCTCCCCAACCATGTTAAACAAGAAGGGGGAGAGGGCGAGTACTTCGGAAGTAGCCTGTCGGAGACCCATTAATGATAATAGAGAACCATGCCGTAGAATAGCAAGCGCGCATCCACCTTTTCCATCTGACCTCGAATCCAAATCTGCTCAACATATAATCAAGGCAGCTCCAATTCACTCAATCATACGCCATTTCCATGTCTATCTTCCAAAGGGCAGGAGGGTTATCACCGATCCGTGATCATCGATCACATTTTTTTTTTCTGTGATCATGGATCACAGATCATGTAACATATTAAATAGTTAAAAAGAAAATATAGGCTGCTTCGAGGAAATCTTACCCTTAGATAATGCAGTCTATTGTTACACTTGAGTCCTTTTTCTCATGCCACATGGCACTCAAAGGTCACGTGACACACACCCCCTCAAGAGTACACCCCTCCCTCCCTAAGGGTTTATAGATTATTTTTTTGGTCAAATCATGTATTCTCGATCTAATGGTGTGAAAATGAACTACATTTCATTATTCATTTTAACCCCATTGATCACCGTGGTCAACAGTGATTAAAACAGATTTATTATTATTGTAATTATTATTATCGATATTACTTACAATTTTGGATTGACTTCACTTTGTGCACGTCCACGTGGCACCCAAAATCCTCAATGTATAGTTGAACTCTACACTTGAGTGCCTACTCCAATGTCCATATCTATCTGTATATTACATATATAATAAGCGATTTCTTTGAGATAAAAAGTACAAAAATAAAGGAGGGATTACACCGATAATAAGCGGGTTCTTTGAGATAAAAAGTGAAAAAGTAAAGGAGAGGGATTACACCGATAAAAACTAATGATGTCTAAAAATTTGCTAGACCCAATTAGTCTCTTTTAACTTTGAGCCTAACTTTGTATGAAAGATCATCGAGGTCTCTGTAGGAGAAGATGAAGTTGTGTTGAGCGTAAAATCTTCCAATGCTTCAAAAATAAAATTTCCTTCCTTGGATGTGTGACTGACCAATTAATGCTTTGAAGGGACACTAAGCACTTTTTATCTACCCTTCCATAGCCTAAGGAAAATATCCTTCATTTGGGACTAGAAAGGAACTAAAATTTTTCTCTTTAAATTCCTTCAACCTTGTATGAAAATCAGTAGAAAACTTATATTTCTTGTTGGTCAAAGTGCTTTTTTGCTTAATTTCAGGCTTTTGGCATGCAACTCATGAATGTGACATGCAAATGCATTTGCAGACTTTGACGGCTTACATATGGGTGACATGGGAATGAGATCAACTGATGTCTTAGGTTTATATCCGTGCACAACTTCAAATAGACTCATGCCTAAAGTTCTATTGACAAAATTAGTATATGTAAACTCAATTATAGACAACATTGAATCCCAACCCTTAAATCTACTCGATGTCGCAACAAATTTTCCAAACTCCTATTTACAACTTCGGTCTGCCCATTGGTTTGTGGGTTGTAAGCTGAATAAAATGGTAGCCTAGTCTGCATCATATGGCAAAGTGTCTTCCAAAAATAGCTCAGAAATTTGACATCCCTATCCTTAGTTGCACGAAGCGGCATAAAGCGTGTAGTAGGTTGGAAGCGTACTTCCTAACAGTCCTAAGAGGTCCATACTAAGGTCTTGCCATGGGATGTGTCACACTAACAATGGGGTATACAATCGCGTGTTTTACTTTCTCTGCTTTGCCAGTTAACAAGTACAACACTGCACAATAATTTTGGCAACGTCTCGCATGACACTGGGTCAATAAAATCAATCTACACCCAAGCAATAATCTTGTTAGTTGTCACGACCAAAATGACCGTCAGGTCTAATCGCACGTTAGAGAACAAATTGTGTTGACCAACCTCTCATTATGCGACACGGTAACTAATTTTGAATCCAAAAGTGTGTAGCTTTTCGTAAGAGCATGATGAAGATAAAAGATCTTTAAATTCTTTTAGGTCACATTACTAATTTTTATTGGAGTGGAGATCAAGTTCTCGTTTGTATGCTCATTTAATTTAGTTTCTTGAAGCTCCAATTTTTGTGGTGGCATGAGAAATTGTTGTTACCATCCCTCCATCCATCCATTTATATGAGCCATATGCTTCCACATCGATTCCTTGTCTCTAGCCAGATTGTAGTATTCAATTTTTGTATTTGCACGTACATCGTATGATAGATGAGCCCACCTAATCGAAACCATATTAGATTCATTCAGTGCTTATGCTTCTTTGATTATCTCCTTAAATTTCCATTTCTCTAATATTCCAAGCTCTCAAATCATTTTTGAGCCTTTTAAGCTTCACGAAAACATGGAAAATTGGAGAACCCTTTGCTCTAGGAACCAAAGAATTCATGACTAGGTCTAACATTAGGATGGTGAACACCAAAAAGAGTAAATTTAAAAGGTGTTGGCTGGAAATTACTAGCTTCAAGGGTAATGAGAAGACAATGACCCGAAGAAAATCTTGGACGATGACGAACGAAAGGAAGACCGATGGAACTGAACCATGACGATGAAAACATGCATCGATCAAGGCGACCCAGATCTAGCCAACCCTTGTGGATTTTTGCACCAGTAAAATTATTCCTAACAACCAATATCAACGAGAGATTTTGAGTTAAGAAATCTCGTTTTGGAAAAGAAATCACAGAATTCTCGCATAGATATCAGGTTCGAACAACCCCCTCTTTTCTCATCCGATGATAAAAGGGCATTTGAAGATCCCGACTACCAAATAAATATCCATTGGAGAGATTAGTTGGGAAATATCGTGCCAATTTTTTCAATTTTCTTAATATTTAAAGAGGTTTCAACAAGGATAAGTTAAAAGGGATGAGTTCTGATTAAAGAAGTGTTATTTGGATCACTTAGCCAAAACAATTTAAATATATCTATCGAATTAAAAAACCAGGAAAAAACATGAATCAAAGAAGCAGTTCTAGGTAAACCCGAGCCGCCACGAATTATAGGTTCAAAGATAAACAACGGCTGAAAAGCCAAAAAGAACAATTTGGTTTAAGGAGTTTGTGCCAGGTGGCAAACAATGGATTTTATCATTGAGAAGTAGGAGGGAGAGAAGTTTGACCTTGTTGGTTTGAGCGAACCTTGGGCCTAGTGGCGATCGAGTTTTCAAATGATCCCATGATCGAAGAGTATTTTTTTTTCTCTGTTTCTTTCCTTCAACATCAACAGATTGGACTTTAGGAAAAGAGCGATCAACATCCTTGCCAATATCATCATCTTTAAATTCTGGTTCTTCGTTTTATAGTCCACTCCGCAGGGGTGAGAATTTATTAATTGAGTTCGCCGCCAATTGATTAATATTTTTTTTAGACTAATAATTTCCTTTTGGAATTGTGATTGAGATAGATTGTCAAATTCACCTCTAATCTATTAGTAAATCAACGGAGCCTTCATCTCTTGAAGCAATCATGTTTTGGTTAGGATTAGCATTCTTTCCAATATTTGACTCCTATTGAGGACTCGGAGATTTGTGAAGTTCAACCCTTTTTTAAGAAAGATTTCCAATGTTAGGCTGTGTTTGGCATAGACCCCTACCAAAGATATCCAACTTCCCACCTTCTCCCCGTCAACTCACCACCAGAGCAAGTTTTACCCGCTCTGACAGGGAGCTTGTTTTTAACTTAAAACAACTCCCCGCCAATTCCAATTCTACTGGGTTGAGCTGGTTTACCAAACGCGCTCTTGAGCCTTAAGAGAGTTGAACCAGAGCCCAACATGGCTCTTAGGGCCCGGACAACTATGCCAAATTGTGAATATATGATCTTGACTGTCATGCACATTCTTGCAATTTGTTCCATCATGTCTTTCAACATTGAGGCTATCATGCAAATTCTTGTTATCTGTTTCATCATGTCTTTAGATGTCATGAACATTGTAGACACCATTAGAATTGCGGTTGTTTTCTTGGTCCCTAATATTAGCAACAATATCTGTATCATGATTTGTGGCAGTATCGATATCCAACTTCGTTAAAAGGCTCTTCCTTCTTTTCTTCAAGGTGTAGGTTCTTAAAGACCTTGTTCTTTTTGCAAATCCCTTTGTCATATCCTTGTTTCTGACATTTGGAGTAAAATAATGGGTGTTTGCTATAATCAATCTTCTTCCAGACTCTATCTTTAGTGCTCCTCCCGACACCCAGCGAGTTCCCATTGGGTACGATTTTTCTAAATTGATTAGAACACCAAACTTTGTCGCATCCAGTTTGCTTACATTCAAATGGCCAAGACCTCTCCTACCAATGCAGTGATGGATCATAGATTCTTTGGTTCATAACAATATATGCAATTTAGGAAACGGAATCCAAGCAGGTAGATGGATCTTCCGATCAAGAACGGAACATGGGAGTACAACGAAAGACCTTCGTCATCTACCCATGAATAACAATGTTACCCTATAACTTGATTGATATCATATCACATTGATACTCAAAATTCAACAAGATATTCCTCTTATCAAGGATTGAAGAAGAGCAAGATCCTTGTGACTTCCAATTTAGGTCAATGAATTTTTATTTTTTATTTTTATTTTATCACTTGGGTGTCCAGGCCTCTTAGAGCACCCGCCTAATCCCAGAGGCACATGCGCCCCCCAAGTTAGCACATGCCGAGTCAGCACGGGATATAAATCCCTAGGGTCGTCTCAAGGGGGGGATTGGAATTTAGGTCAATGAATTTACAGATCTCTACATGTCTGGTCAAAAGCCTTCGAGACCTGAATGACGTTTGAGGATTCCCAATCAGAGCATAGCGATATTTTGAAGAACAGATATGTCTGATTGATCAAACAACAAAGGCTGTTCCCCATATCGTTTGGTTCCTGGTTTGGTGCCTGATTGAGCATCTTCATATTCCCTGAAGTTCTCAACGTGAAAAATTTGAGCAACCCATTCACGAGAGGTCAAAGACGACATTGCAGAAAACTTTAAAAAGAGGAGAAAAAAGCGCGAGGAAGAGAAGAATAAAACCAAGAAAACTTGGACCAGCGATGGGTTCTTGGAAATCCTAGTAGAGCCGTATGGGGAGAACTTCATGTATATATAGGAGCAAGTTCACTCTCTGATAATACCCTTTTGTGGTGTCATGTTGCACTCACATGCTATGTGGCTTCCATTACGCCCTTAGCTTCAGCCCTCGCTGGGGGATTTGGTAATCACTACAAATCCTAACATTTTTGCATTTAACCATTCTTTTTTTATCCATTAACCACTTATGACCACGGTACTAAAGAAGTTTTTATTTACTGATTATTTTAATTTATTCTTTGAATTGACCTTGCACACATCCATGTGGGACCATCTTTGGGTGCCACATGGTGTCCATTGGTGCTGTCCTAGGGTTCAAACAAGGGATGCTATCTTAGTACCTATACTTTATATATATATATATATATAAAATATAAAAAAGGACAATATGCACTCGAGTGCATTTTTTCGTGCCATGTGGCACCCCGTTCCCTATAGGGTTCACCCCTCCCTAGGGGTGTTTAGAAAGAAATTTAAACAAGTTCATGTACAGCCTCAATCTAATGGTGTGAAAATGATTAGAGACTTGATTTTGCATTTCACAGTTCATTTTAAAATCCATTGACCACATGGTCTACGGTTATTAGGATAGAATTTTTTATTTTAATAGGTCTTGTGCATGTCCATGTGGCACTTAGATTAATGATGCAATGCTGAACCTTGCACTTGAAAGCATACTTTTGGGCTTCGTTTTTTAGTGCAGCGCTTAACTCTGCATTCGTTTCATTTGGGTTCATGGTGGATGTGCATAAGGTTGACAAAGACTAGAGAAAAAAATTCACTGTGATCATGGTGGTAAATGGGTTTTGGTTTTAAAATGAATGGTGAAATGCAAAAGCAAGTTACCATTCATTTTCACACACTTAGATCTAGGGAGAACATTATCTTTTTCCCTAAAAACTCCCAGGGAGGGGTGAACTCGAATGGGGACGTGTGTCACATGGGCATAGATTGCATGTGGAATTTGAAAAAGAAACTGTAGAGTTGAACTGTTTTCTCATTTTCTGTACCTTTTCCAATTAATTTCTATTTAAAATATAGTTTTACTAAATGTATATTATTTTGGGCTTTTTGTATTCCCCCTTGAGATGCCTTATTTGCACTCCGGTCCCCATGTTTTACCTATTTACATTGTGGCCATTGATTTTATGTTTCCTTTACTTATTACCCCATATAGTAATAGATTTTCCGACAAAATAACTTTTGATTGCTTTGAATCATTTGATGGAGAATTTTTTTCACCCCAATCTTGAATCTAATTGATCTTGAGGTCATGGACCTACAATCAGATGTTCAGATTTTGATTTCACATCACACAAATCTCGAAAGTGATCCACGAACCACGTTTGATGTACACCCATGATTATCACATGGAATAAAAATCTGACTGCTTGATGGCAGGCTTCTGATCTCAAGATTCACTGGGTGGAAGATTGTGGTGAAAAAGGATTTCCATCGTTTGATTCCGAGCAGTGAAGTTTAACTTTATAGCAATCAACGACTGATCCATCAGGACAATCACTATTGGGGTATCAGTAAAGGAAACACAAAAGCAATGGCTGCAGTGTAAATAGCAAATAAGACATATCTCAGGGGGATAAATGCGTCAAAACCCTATTATTTTTGTACATATATAGCATAGCATAACTTGTCGTCTCGCTTTCTGGTCTGTCCACTCTCAGGCCTGTTTGTGAAGTCTTGGATATCTAGGATATTTGCTTGCACAACAATTTCCCTGAACATTTTCACAAGGAAATACATTTCTAACTTTTATTCTTCTTGCCTGCCAAAATTGTTTTTGAAGACACCAATTCCTGAACCAATTTTTGAAAAAATTTCATCAGCAATGAATTCCGGTAACACCTCAACCTCTTCAGAAGAAAAAAAAGAGCACAATAGCACTTGTTCTCAATATGTTTTAGAAGATTATGTCTGGGAGAGCGCTTGTTCTCAATTTCTTTTGCAAGATAGAGGTTATGTCCCGGCATTAATCATGATGGGATTGAAAGCACTCAAATCTGACGACAAACAGCAGTTACTTGAATTCTTTAGACTATCCAAATGGCTGAGGTCAGTATTTTTTATCCTTATTTTTTATTGGGTTCTCTCAATTCATGATGGTTTTTTCTAATCTTTTTTGGGATTGCGTCCTTGTTTTGGAGATGGTTGGGTGTTTCTTCAATAATTTGGTTTTGGATTCTGTAAAATTTTACTTATAGGTAGTATTTGGAGGTCTACATTTATGGATTAGAATTGTAGAACTGTAATTTATCAGTGTACAAGGAATTGTATATTATGCTGAAGTGCAGTTTGTAAGATGTTGAAATTTTTTCTTTTCATAAACACTTCTGTTTTTGAAGTGTGCAGATCACCGGGAAGGAGTTATTTCCAGTTTTTGTGACTCGCTAGTTTTTTGGTTTATATTTTCAAGAAAGAAACATATTTCTTAATCATGTGTTTTAAAGATACCTTAGTTTTAAGTCTTGTTCGAGAATCAGGTTAGTCGATTTATGAAAAACTCATCGTTGTTTTTGCTATTTGAATTTTTCTTTCTAATAAGTTATGTTTTGTATCCAAGGTGCAAAATCTCAGTTTTCTAATACGTAGTGGTTTCCACTGATGCTGATAATTTGAGCAATTTACAGAGTTTAGGTTTGCGTAGCATAATAGCGCCCGCCAAAGCATGCTGGGCACCTATCATGGATCAAAATATCGTCCGATACCGATACGTATCGGACGATACGTATCGGTATCGGAGGTGGACGATACGGTACATTAAATGTACCGTATCGCCCAGTTATATGGCTAATACCGGACGATACATTCAATGTATCGTCCGGTATTATACTGTTCCGGTACGTATCGTCCGATACGTACCGGTTTTCGGCCCGGACGATACGTACCGGAAAACCGGCATTTTGATCCTTGGCACCTATATAAGTGGGTGCTCCACTTATGTCTATAAAATCTTTGGGATGCCCACACAATATTCCTCTTTTTCTTTTTCTTTTTTGTTTTCTAAACACCCACCCTATCTTCTCCGGCAACACTTTCCTTCTCCGGCAAAACCTTTTTTTTCCGGCAACACTACAACAACTCTCTTCTCCAGGGAACCTTTCTTCTCCAGCAACACCTCCGTCAAAGAAGAAGAAACCCATGAAAGCTTCTTGAATCTATGAAACCCTAAGAAGAAGAAACCCATGAAATCTTCTTGAAATCCATGAAACCCTATTGAAACCCTAAGAAAAAGAAGAAGAAGAAGAAGACAGAAATTGAGCCTCTTGAAACCCTAAACCATGGAACCTTCTTGAAACCCTAATCTCTAAAGCCAAAACCTTAAAGAGTAAGAAAAAGAAAAAGAAAAAGAAGACAAAGAAGAGACTGAATAGGACAGTGGGTGCCCATCATTTGTAGTTTAAAACCGACGGTGGGTACCCACCGTCAATTTTTTACATGGATACCCACTGTAAAAATTTCTTAATTAAATATTTTACTAGATATCTTAGTCTTTGAAGTCTTGCTCTGGAATCAGGTTTGCTTATTTTGTTGATTTATGAAAAATTCATCCTTTTTTTCGCTATTTGAAAATTTCTTTCTAGTAAGTTATGTTTTGTATCCAAGGTTCAAAATCTCAGTTTTCTAATACGTATCGGTCCCCACTGATGCTGATAATTTGATATGCGTCGCATCATAGTTTGAGCAATTTACCAGAGTTTAGGTTTAGGTTCAAATTATGGTATGATAATTTTGATAGTTTGAAATTTTCGGACTATGCAATTGATAATTTCAATGTATCTTCTGATAATATGAGCGATACTGTAAGATACGATAACACCCTTGCTATCGTAACATTCCCATCCGATACTGATAAGTATATCGGAGGATATTTTGAACCGTGTTTTGTATCTAAGCTTAGTCTTTTGTGAAATTTGATGAAGAGTTTACAATTTTGATAAGATTTTGGATATAAGCATTGTTTGTCAATTCATAAAAATTCTTTGATACAGGATTATGAGTTTATAACAGTTTCTCTTTCCTTTTGTGAAACTAGTCGAGATCAGTTTGTCATTTATTTTTCATGAATTTATTCAGTTTGTCATTTATATTTCATAGTTTCATTTTTTTTTTCTTTTTCGTATATTTTGATTGCTAGTCTTTGTTGATTCTGAAGTCACTGAAAGATATGTTTATCTTATTCAGTAACTCCTGACCGTCATTTTAAACGCCAAAATGGTGTTTAAATGATCTAACACCATCAATGGTTTAATATGTGGGTGATCCGAACCGTCAAAGTGATTGATCATAGATTAAAGCGCAGCAGGCCCAAATATGAGGTTTGAGGGGGATTTAAACCATCCAATTTGTCGGGTTTAGTTTTAATGGCTGATATTAAAGTTTATCAAATTGGGCTTAGTTTTAATGGCTGATATTAAAGTTTATCAATTGGATGGTTCACATCCACTTATCAGCATGTCTCATTGGGCTGATACATCTTCCAATGATAGATTGCCACTTGGGCAATTTAAATTGATCGTAGGTGAGTGCTATATGGCATAATGATAGATCACACTTTAATGGTCTGAGATAAAAAGTCTAATTTTAATGGTGTAAAATATTTAAACACCATTTGGTGTTTAATGGTCGGTCAGAGCCATTATCCTTTTTTTTTAAGACCCTATTATAATAAGACATATATATATATATATATATATATATATATATATGGTTTGAATTTTGTATGCTTCACTTTATCAACACCTTTTGGCAAGCCATTTTGTATAGCTTACATATTACATAACGCTGCCTTACAGGAATTACTGATTAACATTTCTTGCGTGGTTCGAATCTGAAGATGTCACATTCCAAGAATCCCTACCATCATCCTTCATTCTTCTCTGTTTCTTCTGTTAGTGAATTTTGAGGTTATATATGCAAAATTTGATGACCAGTTTTTTCTATTAGTGCTTAAAAAGACTCATGCAAAAGCTTAATTCCCAGTGTCACCTTCTGTTTACGGTCAACCTCTTTTATGACATAAGACAAGGTAGTGGACTAGAAAGGATTCTAGGGCTATAACCAAACCCAAAATAGACGCACAACCATACCCGAAGTTTATATTTAACAGAATTCAATGGAAATGGGCTTGTATTCGTAGGAAGTGATGTCTAGGGCCAGTTTGGACAGACAATCTAATTAGATTATATTTATGGCGCTGCCACTAGGGGTGCAAATTCGATTAACCAAACCGAACCGGAACCAAAATTTCACTTTTGGTGTCGGTTCACCTAAAACCGAACCCGAACTGAGTTTTGGTTAGCCCACCTGAACCGAAACCGAACCAAACCGATCCAATTTCGGTTTCCGTTGGTTTGCTTCGTTTCGGTTTTCTCCATATATACTTTTTTATTTTGTTTTTTTCCTAAGGAAAAATTTTCGGTTTTTGTAATTTTTCAGTTTTCCTATTGGTTTTCTCATTCTACTCAGCTAATTTTCAGCTTTTGGCCACCAAAACCAAAACCAAAACCGAACCATCCCAGACCGGTTCGGTGTTGGTTTTAAGTCGGTGTCAGTCCAGTTCGGGAGCATCGGTTTTCAGTTTTAATTTACACCCATAGCTGCCACTGAATTAAGATATTCAAAGTACGGCTATTCTCTGCGATTATATAGAACACTTTTCCCCACATCATGATCACCTTCGTTTCTAGTCCAACTTGAAGCTACAATGATGCTGATTTATCTAATTAGATCTTTCCACTCTTTAGGAGCCTCATTTATCTAATCGAAACAGATTCAAAACTGGCCTTATCAATTACCTCAAATTGTGCTTGGTTCTCCTTGTCATGTTTTTTGTTACAGACATCTAACTTTTGGAATTGCACATCTTTTTAATCACTTCCTCAGGAACGGTAGATGATAGCGTCATTGCTGTAGTATAAGAAAATATATAATTTTGACAGCATACTTCTTGGTCAATTCGAATTATAGTTACCAAGACGGAATTCGGGAAGCATTTGGAAATATTAAAAATAAATATTATTTGATAAAAAATAGAGAATTTCAGAAAGAATTCGTAGAAAAAAACATATTTAAAATGTAAAAATCGTGATTTTTTTAAAATATGAGTATTTGTGAAAAAAATGCAGTTTGAATGTATTTCTGATGTTTCATGAGTTATTTTCATAAAATCGGAGATTATGGTAACTATGATTCGAATTAGTGTTTTATTCGAATCATGGTATTGATAAACCAAATTTATGCCAAGCATACCTCTTTGTCCTCATATAGTCACTATTTCTTTCTTCATTTCTATGAACGGTCATTATCTAGCTAGAATTTGTTTGGCAGATCATGATAATCGACGTGGGTTTCGGAAAACTGAGATTTTGACTGTTGTGTTAGCTTCTTTTTACCTCAAAAGGCAGTCTAGTATTTTTTAATTATTCTTTACTCTTCTCCATTTGTGCAGAGCTGAACATTACGGCAATTTAGCTCCAAAATGTGCCGAACTATATTACATATATGGATCAAAATTTCTGCAGAGAGCCCGAGGAAACTCTGATATTGGTCCTAAGAAAGTATCCGAATCTACTTACAATGAGGGAAATTTAGAGCAAGGTTTGCATTTACGATTGTCATATCTAGTAAAGGTACTTGTGCTGAAGGTAGCAAATTGGGTATCGGTCCATGGAGGTGATATGTATCTGTCCCGGCCGATACCGCCTATATATATATTATAATCTGAAAAGTATTGATAAATCTGAAAAAATATTTTATTGTGAAGAGGTCCGAGCCTAATGATACTGCTACCCGAACCAAGGTCAAATGACTGGTATCGGGGTGGTATCGGTATCGGTTTTCAAAAAACCGTTACGTACCGGCAATAAGTATTGGTGTCGGCTGATACTTGATACTTTGCTTGTGCTATAGTATAATGAATTTTATGGGAGTATATTGATATGTGGGATAATAGCTTTCTTATTCTCGGTTGATTACTTATTTCGTATTACCTCTTGTTGGGAGAGAAAAGGTGCCGATGATAAAGATCAAGAAGAGTACCAGATCAAATATGGTGACTCCCATTTAAAGCTTGCGTTGTATACACTTAATGCTGCAAAGGAGCTTATTGAAAAGCAACCAGATACATTGGGGAAAGCAAAAATTTTTAAAGCTTTGGGAGATGTGTTTTTCACGATAGGTTTATGCATTCTTAAAGCTTTTGGAGAGTTAGTTGCAAGAGGTATGTTGACGAAATTATATATATATATATATATATATATATATATATATATATATATATATACATACATATAGTGTTTGAAGTTTTTTCGTTGTTTGCAACTTGCAGGTAGTTTTGAGCAATCTGTGAGTTACTATGAAAAGGTTTTATCCATGTGGCCACAGATGGTTGAACCAGACAGTTCTAGCATGCCGCGACTGTATCCACTGAAATGAAAGTGTATTCTTTTAGTTCCAAGGGATTCATATTAAAATATTGGTATTTTATGCTTTAATTTTGTTTTTCAAGGCACTACATTGATGAATTTAAATTTTGAACAAGTTCGACTTCGACATATCATCATCACCTTGTCCCATCTATTTTGGGTCGGACCAACCTCAATATATATTATATCTGTATTTTGTTAGAATTGATTATCTTTTTTTTGGTTTTTTCCCTTCTCTCTTGTTCCTAGTGTTACCTAGGCACTTCCACTTTTGGATTTTTGCCGTGCCGACTCTTGGTGACACTTGGACACGTGCCGATGGTTGATGGCACTTGGACACTCCTCAACACAGCGCGATACTTCTAGACATGTATGAAAATACTACATAAAATTATCAAAATGTTCTTTGTTTTGACACGATAAAATGAACCGTTGTTTTATGAAAAAAAATTGTGTAAACTTTAGTAACTTATGAATTAAAAGTTTGGGTCCTTAAAAATAATTTTTTAATATATAATACTTTTAGTTATGTTCATGACATACATCATATATCTTTTCATTACATATCTCAATTGACTCTCTAAGATTTTCCTTCAATTTTTTCTATACACCTTTTATTTTTTAATAATTTTTTAAGGTCGTGCCGCCGTATTGAAATCTTTAGAAAATTGGCATGTCAAACATCTATAGACACCTTGACGCTTGGCACTTGTGCCACGTGTCTAGGTAACACTGCTTGTTCCTATATACTACTAATGTTCGAAGGTTACAATCTACCTTCGCAAATTTACCTCTCACCGTGTTTATGGCTATCTCAGTGTATTAGGTGTTCACTGTTATCTCAGCTATTTTTCTGTGATATTACTTTATTGTTGTTAAACAAATATGTGGTCTATGGATGTGTTTGGGATTGCCCTTTGGAGGCAAAGAGCAGCCCACTTAAAAGAGCACGTTTAAATTGCTCTTTCAAAGGGACCCATTGTCAGCTCTTTCACTCTCCGATAGAGCTAAGAGCACGTACAACCTAACATAGTCCCATATTAAAATGCTCTGTGCCAGAGCAGAGAGCTGCTCTTTACCTTCAAAGAGCAATGCCAAACACAGCCTATATCCCCAATTGAGTGGCTTTTATTTATTTATTTAATAAATAAATAACTTGTAGAATTGGAGCTAACTCTAGTGTAGTTTTTTATTTTCATAGAATATATTGTATTGTTTCTTCTTGTTCCCTAGCTTAACATTGAGTTATCAGAATTATTGAAATATTCGGGATTCTGAAGACAGAACACAGGAATGCGCAATTCATTTCCTTTAGTGAGAAGGTTACTGCAAATGATCCAACAAGCAATTACCAATTCACAGTAGCCGTTGCAGAATCTGGTCATTACATCTTGAATATGAAAGAGGAGATGGATCTCGATGGTAAATACCTTCAACTACCGAAAGAGAAGGTAGCGTTCAGATGCCATGCTTTACAGGAACATCAATATCAATGCTTGACTATGTTGAATCAGACGATGGTGGTTGTTTTCCATTCCAATCTTTCACACAATGGATCTTGAGACCACAGGCGTGCCATCAAACGGTCAGGTTTTTTATACCATGTGGCACAGATCCCAAAAAATGATTCTGAAATCACGTTTGAGCGTGATCAACTCATGTGATTTTAGGGCCATTTTTGGGATCCATGTCACTTGGAATTATAACCTTGACGGTTTGAGGGCACACCCAAGGTCTCAATATCCATTGTCTAGAAGATTGGAGTGAAAAACATTCACCATCATCTGATTCAACATAGTCAATTGTTTTCAGTGTAGGGCCGTAGGCCCCCCACCAATAATATGGTAGGCACGAATAGGGGTACCTCCCTACTACTTTCTTAATAATAGCTTACGTACTCATCAATATCCAAGCTATACATCTAACTAACTAAGTTTCAAGGTTCCCCCTAATAGTATTACTTGAAGACCCGTAGAAACGACGAAACTGTGCCAAGTTATTCAAATGTTTTCTCCTACGATTTATTTGTATATTAGCTGCTATACACTTTTGGGCACGATGTCTTGTTTCTTCATGTGAATTATATTGTTAAACAAAAGCCATGTACTTCTTAGATTCCAGCTGACATGAGAAGTGATCCCAAATATTTGTTGCAATGCATCTCAACTAACTTTGATTTTTCAAAATGCAGTATGACCTGATTGCAATTCCCAAAGATAACCCTTCCATTGTCTCGGATCTGATCGCTGCCATGGCTGCTGAAGAGGAGTCAAAGGGAAGTTGAAACGCTACAGAAAACTGAATCATCTCAGTGATCGATCGGACCACCCCAAGAAAGTAGTAATTTTGATGGCTCAGATTCCGAAGCACATTACATCAGTGATTGCCTCTCTTTACACTTCATAATACTATGAATCGAATTTCTTACAACGTTATGCAAACAAAGTGAATGTTCATAGTAGTTCCCGAATAATGCATGTTGACTTGCCTCTGTTTTTGTGTGAGAATGGAAAAATTAGAGAGGGGTTATTCACACTTCTTTTCATGTGAAGGGAGGAAAAAACCACTGACTGCCTTAAATCAGACGATGGAGATCGTTTTTTGTCCCAATCTTCCACACAATATATCTTTACATCATGGCGCACTTATCAGACAGTTAGATCTTGATTCCATCCCCAAAGGGATCATGGCACACATCCCCAAAGTGATTAGGATTAGGATCATGGGCATACCTATCAGACAATCATTGTTGGGGATGTGTGCCACATGGAACCAACATTGATCGTCTATAGGTGCGCCATGATCTCAAGATCTATTGAGCGGAAGATTGGGACGACAAACGATCTCCATCATCAGATTCAACGCAATCAACAGTTTTTTTGCTCTCTTCACATGAAAAACGGGTGTGAATAACGCCACTCAAAATTTATTCCTCGTTTTTCAGATATGTTGGAAACAAGAATGGAATTCTTGGACCCATATTAGGGCTATCAGGTTGGCCCATTTCCAAACCCGCTTGACCCCGTTTTTAATCGGGCCAGCAAATAAACTTGGCTTTTGTTGGGTCTGACAAACAAAAGTGACATGTCGGGTCGACCAGACTCAAAGGTCGGGTCGGGCAAAAATTTGGCCAACAGGATCCATTATTTTATATATAAACAAGGTCTTAGGGAATTCGACTGGGTCAGCCCAATCTTTTTTTTTTGGGTCGGGTCAAGTGGACAGAAGGTTGGGCAAGCCTAAATTTTGGCCCAGTGTGGTTGATACTGAGCCATAGCGAGTCATCATAAGGTAATTGTCGACATTGTTACCAAAATCTCTTATTTTATGAAAGAAAAATTCGTTTAAAATGCATTTTTTTCATGAGAGGATGAAAACACGTTTAAAATGCATTTTTTGTTAGAAGTTTCTATTTTGGTGGTCCTTATTATGGTCAATCTGTTGACCGGTGAATGATGTAAGATCAATCTTGTGATGTAATATTTGCTAATTCGGTGAATTTGAAGAGAATAAATAACTAATAATTAAGTATTTTAGTTAGGGTATAATTGTGATTTCTATTTACAATAAAATTAGTAATTTAAGTCCTTAGTAGGAAATAACTCATTAACTATAAATATAAGGGATGCTTGGTCCCAACAATTGTTCGGCACACTTCAACCCTCCTTATTAGCAAAAATATCACCATTATGTTCGGAGATATTTAGAGTGAGGAGATCGTTAAAGATCAGCAACCCACATTTCATTGCTTACACTCAAGGTGTGTATTTATATTTTAATTTATGGATTATTGATTTATTGTTTGATTAATTATATGCTTAGATTCTAGGGCATATATTTGGATGGTCGGATCGATAGATCCATCAATTGGTATCAGAGTTATGTTTGGCCTATGATTGATCATAACATTTATGCTTATGTTAATGTTTTATAAGCTTCTTAAATCGTGTGAGTACGTTTTTTTTTTTTCGAGTTTTTGTCGGAAGAATCGATGAGGTTTTGGTACAATAAGATCAAGGAGTGTGTTGATTCGGACATTATATATGAATTTTGACTTTCTCAGATATTTCGGATATGTTTTTGAGGTTTATTTTTGAACTTAAGCTCTCTATTGTGACGTTTTCATGACCTGATATCATTTTGACAAATTTTAATCGGATAATTATTGTATATTTGAATGCTTTCAATTACAGTTGGGTATTGGAGGTTGTGCTCTAGCACCAAGGCTAGTACTTATATAATGTTTCTCACGATTATTATTAGTTTTTGATACTTACCTACAACATGGACTAGTTTTGGCTATTTGCATATCTTAAGTGACTTATTTATTTTATTATTAACCACTTTTTTGACTATCTAAAATATAATAAAACCCAAATAGAAAATATGGCTTGGAATTATTCTTTTGCCCAACAGTGATGATCTTATCCAGTGTCGTAGTTTTCAAAGTGAGATTTATTTTTGTGAAAAATCGTGTTACAAATTTAGTAAAAGAGTATAGTAAATGTTGATATCACAACTTAAAGAATTATTTATGTCCAACGATGATAAATCACTTAATGTTGTGTGATGATTGTGCTTTACTATTCATTATTTTGTGTGTGGGTACTGCTAGCGTGTTGTGATTCGGCCTAACGGAGGGTTATAACGATGCAATTAGTATCACAATAATTAATGTAGACTGAGAAAATAATTAGTGTGTTATGATTCGACTCAATGAAGGGTCATATTGATACAAATTGCTTCTCAATAAAATCACATTAGATTTATTTTTATTATATTCATTGACATAATTTAACTCTTGCGTAAAATATTTTAAATATAACTTTGTGAAATTAATAGTTACTACAATTGTATGTGGGCATAATAAAATTCTTAATTATTGTGCAACATTGAATCCATCTTCTATTACTAATATGATTGGTGGAATTGACTCTTTGAGTGACTCAAATTATGACAAATGGAAGGAACAAGTCGAAATTGTTCTAGGTTGCATGGATCTTGATTATGCTATACAATTTAATAACCCAAGGTGCTCACTGTCGATGCCTCAACTGAGGATTTGAAAGTGAACAATACGGATTTGAAAAAATGGGATAGATCAAATCGTATGAGCCTTATGATCATAAAGAATACAATTACTGATGCGAACCGATGAGGTAATCCTGACTTGCACAATGCAAAGGAATACATGCAAGTCATTTAGGAATAATTTTATGGGACTTCTAAGACACTTGCAAGTAGTCTTATTGTTAAATGGAAACTATGAAATACGATGGTTATAGTGGCGTACGAGAGCACATTATGAACATGAGTGATATGACGACTCAATTGAAAGAAATGGACATGGGCTTTTCTGAGGGATATCTTGTTCACTTCATTATGACTTCTCTTCTTGCACAATTTGATTCATTCAAGATTAATTATAGCATGCAGAAAGAGAAATGAAAGATGAACGAGCTAATCGTTTACTGTGTCTAAGAAGAAGGACATAAAGTTGAAAAATCTGAAAATGCTCATTACATCGGTCTTAAACCATCGAAAGAAAATTTCAAGAGAAAGAAGGGATCATATAAAGAAAAGAACGTGAAAGCTTTTCCACTAGAAACCAAACAAGGAGAAGTTAGCGGATTTACTTCTGGCATCAAGTGTCATTTTTGTAAGAAGAAGAGACACATAAAGAAGAATTGTCAGAAATACAGAGATTGGTTAGTTAAGAAATGTAATGACCTAATCTTTGTGTGTTTTGAATCACTTTATGTTAATGCTCTATGCAATACTTGGTAGATAGATTCCGGTGTAACTATTGACATAAGTAATTCAATGCAGGGATTTCAATCTTAAATGTGAACGAACCATCAAACTTGAAAACAAGGCCGGCCCTGAGATTTTAGGGGCCCAAGGCGAATTCCTAAAATGGGGCCCCTCTTTGATATTACTTTGAGAAAAAAAAATTCGTAACAATTATTTTTTGACAATAAAACAATATTCGTATTCCTAAATTAGATATATCTACATATTCCATTCAACTACGTATAATTTGAAAATGCAACTAACAATATAATGAAAGTCTATATTAAAAGAAAATATAATACAAAAAGAGTAAAGCAAAATAGTAGAACGTACCCGTTGGATTGAGTAACCCAAGCAATAACTTTTTGGCATCTTCAAACTTATTCATCTGCATTCGAAAAGAAAAAAAATAAGGTTTTATGTTCTAGAAAAATATAAACATAAATGTAAACATACTATTTATATTATACAATTACTTAAAAGAATTCATTTAAATGACCTATCAATTTTGATCTACTGATTGAACTTAATTTCGTGTTCAACCAGATTTCCAACCATTGGATAAAAGAGAATCATGACTTCTGATTAATATAATAATAATAATAATAATAATAATAATAATAATAAGGGATATCCATGAACTAGTGGGACCCTTCTCATAGGAAGATACGGAGTCAAAAGTCTCTTTTATGAACTAGTTGAACCTGACCATTGCCCGATGTGTGTCATGGTATCTTTGGGTCACTTTTTTTTGGCATGTGTGTCACCTAACTGTCTGATGATATGCCCATAAAACTATCTTCATCATCCGGTTTAATGCTGTTAACGATTAATGAAGGTTATCTATTAAAGGGTACCTTTAAATATGCCCACAAAATCTTGAAATGCACCCACCCCAAAAATCACTGATTGCTTTAAATCATACAATGGAGATCGTGTTTCACTCCAATCGTCCACACGAGGGATCTTGAGGCCATGAATGTGCCATCATACGATTAGTTTTTTATTTCATATGTCGTAGATCTTAAAAACGTAGCCCTAAGCACACAACACACTTAAACATAACTTTAGGGCCACATTTTTTAGATCTATGACTTGTGGAATAAAAAGCTACCCGTCTGATGATAAGTTCATGACCTTAAGATCCCTTGTGTTGAAGATTGGAGCAAAATACGATCTCCATTGCCTTATTTAAAGCAATCAATAGTGTGGGCACATTTTAAGATTCGGTAGGTGTATTTAAAGGTACCCTTTATTAAATTGGTAGGGGTTGGTAGCAGGCAAGTTTTAGGGCTTGTGTTACTATAACAAATGTGTTATAACCACCTCACTTAAACAAAGGGAAAATCTGTTGATTTTTTTAAATTAGCCGATGAAGATTGTTTTACACCCCAACCTTCCACAAAACAATCAGATGTCAAGCATCTCAAAAAGTGAACGTGAACCACGTACTGCTAAACGCAGTTCACATTTACTTAATGTGTACAACGTGGAATCAAAATTTGACAGTTTGATAGTAGGCCCATGATCTCAAGATCTATTGTGTGGATGATGAAAATCGATCTCCATTGTATGATTTAAAGCAATCAACAGTTTTTTCCTTTGTTAAAGTGAGGTGGCTATGACATGAAGTTGTGTGGTAATAACATCAACCTTATTAATTATTTATGAATTAAATCAGTAACCAACTCTCCCTGCAATGCAAAAAGTAAATATGCAGTTTGGGTTTCAAATTGTCATGTGTATAAGGGGCCTTCCACTCTCACACCCCCTTAACTTAAAAAATCATAATTACTAAATAAAATAAAAACTAAATCAATTTTTAATTAAATAAATTAAATTATAAAGATTTAAGAGAGAGAAAGAGATACAATAAAAAAAATTAAGACTAAGAGAGAAAAAAAAAACTAAAAATCATAAAAAATCTAATTTGATATTGGCCGGTGAAAGAGCCGAAAAGGGTGCCAAGGTGAGGCCCGAGGATATCAAATGCGATGTTCCCTCCCGTGTTGGGGCTAACCGATGGAGGGTGAGGCCGCGGTGGTGGTGTGGAGCCGAGAGAGAGAGAGAGAGAGAGAGAGAGAGAGAGTTGAGAATAGTTGAAGAGGAGGCGATTGAAAGAGGGTGAATATTTTTTTTTTTTCGTTTAAAGGCTTAAAGCTTAAGTGGGCCCACCCGATTTGATTAGACCCAATCACCGAACCTTAATTTGTATTGTGAGGGGCCCATATCAACTGGGTATGGGGCCGCTCTAAAAATATTTTCAAATGCAAAATCAATTAAAAAAATCGCGATTCCATATTTGAGGCCCCCTAAATTTCGGGGGCCCGAGGTAGCTGCCTCTATGGCCTTGGTCCAGGGCCGATAGTGAAGATGCCAAAAAGTTATTGCTTGGGTTACTCAATCCAACGGGTACGTTCTACTATTTAGCTATACTCTTTTTGTATTATATTTTCTTTTAATATAGACTTTCATTATATTGTTAGTTGCATTTTCAAATTATACGTAGTTGAATGGAATATGTAGATATATCTAATTTAGGAATACGAATATTGTTTTATTGTCAAAAAATAATTGTTACGATTTTTTTTTTCTCAAAGTAATATCAAAGAGGGGCCCCATTTTAGGAATTCGCCTTGGGCCCCTAAAATCTCAGGGTCGGCCCTGATAGACCTCTCGGTTCCACTTGATCAAAGCAGTTTTGACCAACTTTAACTTACCTAGGAAGACTTGGCTGGCATTGCCAAGAACTTGTGCCGCAGCCCACGTTTGAGATATAAGATTGAGAGCATCTGCTTCTTGAAGCCTTTTCTTCAAGTTGACTTGAAACCCAAATTCTGTATGCGTTGTTAACAAGTAACACATGCACAACTCCAACAATCCCACATTTCTTTCCCTTGCTAGTTTTGAGTCCTATATCCTCTTATGGAGACCACTGAAGCTAATTTTAATTGTCCATGTTATTTCCTCAATTTCCCACCCTTCAATCTGTCATTATAACTAAGAGCCCACCCTCCTTGTGAAAACACTAAACCTAATACAACAAAAAATCCCACAGCCATAGGGAGGCATCTCCTTAATCATGCAAAACCCAAGCATCCTGATCTTTTCTCTCCTCTTTTTCTCTTTGGAAATACAACCATAATGGTACACGCCCCACCTCTGTCTTTGTGATATTTATATTTTCAAGAGGAAAATATGGGTAGCAATCCCTCTTCGTCTCTTGTGATCTTTCCCAGAGTCGTCACGCAATTTTGATTCTTGATTCTCCCCCATCTTGTGAACCCGAGCAGCCACGGCGTTTATTGCTGCAATAGAGAACAAGAAAATAAAAGCAAGGAGGATGAAAGAAGAAGAAGAATGTTTGTGTCACCCCAAATTCCGTGCACCGCAAAGTCATTAACCCGTGAAACGTTCGCACCGAACGCACAACAAATCTCTGTTGATTCCGTCACAAAAGGTAGGTGCCTTTTGATCTTCCTCAAACTATTCGAAAACCTCGGATCAGAGGTAGAGATCCACTCAATCTATATTATGTGCTCTGATAGTTCTTAAAATTGTACTCAGTCTTAATCTGTTGCAAGCGCACAACGGAAATTGTAACACTAGTATAAGGCCATTCCCACGAGGAAGGTCGAGAACCTAAATGCTTTTATTTGTCTTTAAAGAATAAAAAAAAGTTATTTTTACTAAACTAAAATTCAAGAAAATAAATGTAAATCCTCCTACTTCCAGATTATGATCGTCAATTACAATATTTCAGTTCTTAGATATTTACGAAATTAAAATACCGTTACACTATATCTAAGCCTTCCAGAATTTGATCGTCAATCAAACACTAGAATTCCTCAATATAGATTTATACTAATCATTAATCTTCCAAAATTTTAAGCATCAATCAAACACTAAAAAATTGAAGAAGGAAATAAAAATCGTTACACTAATATGCAAATTCCCCATCTTAGTCGTCAATTAAAATCAAGAAATTTTAGATGTTTTCAAAGCAGTAAAAGAAAATAATAAATCTAAATTAGAAAGTAAATAAAAAGATCTTTCATCTTTCAATCACAGGCGTTTATTGCTTCTGAGAAACTATGGATACTCTACTCTAATCTTTCAGTCTCCGATCACAATCGTCAATTGCACTAAACAAATCTTGGATATCTAAACTAAACTAAACTAAAGTAAACTAAAGTGATCTTCAGGAAACTCAACCTCAGTCGTCAATTGATGCTGATAATTTCTTCGATAAGCTTTTCCTCTACGCCGAGCCCTTTTATTTATAGCTTATAACGGGTCGGTTTACATTATTCGAATTTTATTAAAAGTAAACTATTAAGAATAAAAGATTCGTAAAATAAAAAAACTTCTATTCTAATCTTCCTTGCTGTAGATGGTAGATGCGCGCAAGACTTTTCTTCTTAATTTTAGTAGCAGAGATCTTCAGGATTCTTTCGCCAATCTTCTCAGATCCGTGGAATATCAGACTTCTAATTTAAGAGATCTTTCTATTTTTGCATGACTTTCACATGATCAGCAGCAACGGGAGCTTCAATGGTATACAATCATAATTACGACTGCATTTTTCTTTCAGTACGATTTCTCGCTTTTTCGTTTGATGGTATCATCGCTTTATTCTCCAGTCTTGAGCTTCTTCTGAGGAATCGTGAATACGATTTCTCTTCTTTTTCTTCTTTAGCTTCGTCTCATCGAGAATACGATTTCTCTTGCGACTGACTTTCAAATACGATTGGGATCTTATCATTGAACGATCGTCTTTCTTACTGTATTTTGAGTTCACTTTGGCAAAGATTAACACTTTGGTTCTATTATGTTATTTATTTTAAATATCTACTCATAGCATCTCATTAGTAGCAAACTGGGGTCTAGCATCACTAAGTTAAGGGTGCCAAAATAATAAATTATGTGATTGATCACACCACCAAACTTATGTTTTGCTAGTTGCTAGCAAACAAGGAAAGATAAACTAATTTAAAATTTAAAATTCCACTTTCGTAGGGAGCACGTTGCATTTAGTAGATGCAACAAACCTTTAAATTCCTAAGTGATCCCTAGTGGAGGAGTTATAGTCTTCGGAAGGTTTTCAGTTAATCATCACATGATTGTTATGATTTTCTAAAATATTAATTCCGACAACCATGACTTCCCATCATAGTAGTTATCCTTGATCAGATACTCAATAATTTCAATTCAAGTAAAGTCTGGAGTGTGCGTACCAATGAAAGAAGCTATTCATTATAAATATTTCTAAACTGCAGATTTAGAAAATATTTTCATCCAAATTCTTACTGTTGGCATACTCTAAAAAAGGTATCAAAATTATTGGGGTCTCTCAGTATGATATATATGATGAATAATTCAAAGGATAATTGATACAAAGATAAATCTTATGGAATGGATAATCAATTTTACTTCTTATATCTCCTATTTCTCCATAGTATTTATTATATACATGTATATTAGGCTCATGCTTTTGTAAATCATGAATCAAAGAGGACTTTATTCGGCTTGTAATGGGATTTTGGGTTAAAGAGGTTCCAAAGAAAGGTAAAAAAGATTCAAAAGTTCAGAGAATTTAGTTCATCTCCCACGTAATCTTCTTCTTAATTTTTTTCTTTTTCTATTTCAGTAAGTATCCAAAAAGTTAGATGATTTCTTTCCTATACTTTTTTCCTCAGTAACTCCCTTTTTCTTTCGATTTCTTTCTCAAATTCCTTTTGAATTTTTCTCGATTTTGAAAGCTTTTTGCTTTTCTTTTTTGTAGAATCATAGAAACGATTTCTCTTCTTTTCCCATATTTCTCTTCAGTGTTTTATTTCTTTCTCAGTTGTGCCTTTTTGCATATCCCTTATTCTTATTTTTGCATACTCCTTTCACTCCCTATTCTTCCTTTCGTTCTAAGTTCTTAGAATTCAAAGGTTAAAAATTAAAAGCTTTGGATAGTACATATGATTAAGAGTTTATAAGATTTTGGTACAAATAAATTCAGTTTAGGCTCTAATATGGATTTAAGGGATAAATATATTTCAAGATTTTGGCTTAAATAAATAAAAAGATGGCCTTAAATCATTTTCACGATTTACTAGCAAGAATGTCATATTATTTTGATGCATATAACAAATAGTTCTAGAAAAATATTCAACATAATTAGAGAATATTTTATTCAAATTTCAGCAATATGAGATTTCGTTGAAGACAGTCAAAAAGTTCAAGAAATTAAAATTTGGATAGGTAGTAGTCTCTCTCATAGGAAAGGAAATAAGATCAAAAGCTCACTGGTTATACAATTTTGAAACTATATTCTAAATATTGCATTTTAAGACAAAGTATAATTTCAAGCATTCAATTTTTAATACAGTGTACTATGATCTCACAACATGAATCGTAGTTGTTTCCTATCATAGATTTTTGAACTTCTACTAGGATGATGATTAAGGCTTTTGTAATCGTATTTTATCTATCGTAACTCTCATATAACGGTTAATCAAAAGGAAAACAAAAATAAAGAAAATAAAACTACAAATCTACAACAGAATTCAAAACTAAGTCTATAAGAAATTTATTTATTTTATTTTTATTTTTGCAAAACAAATATACACAAAGTGTGTACCCCCAAACTTAAATAGGACAATGTCCTCATTATCCTCAAAACAAGAGTTACAAAAAAAAATAAAAATTATCGCATGAGTAGCGTGTACCGGGCATAGGATCTGTAAAAATCATTCAAAAATCTCCCCCAAACTTAAGAGAAATCACATCCAGTGTGATCACATAGAAACAGTATTATAAACACTCAAATTTAGCCCAAGGCTCGATCGTCATGTTCTTCGAGGACGGCTTACCCCCGAGCTTCCGATAGCATCTCCCATGTCCTTTCCAAACCTTTAGAACGTAACCAAAATCCTTAGAACCCAACCCAAACCCTTAGAAAGCCTAAAACGGACCTATAGAACCTATTTCGAACCAAACAAAATAGCTGATGAAAAGAGAAGTGTCAAAATTTACATAGATAGTTTCCTAATATGAAGCCTATACCATTGGAAAGAAGATGTTCATAGCTTTCCAACGAGCCAAGAATCGCCTGATTTCGAGTTGTACATCAAAAGTTATGGCGAAATAAAAAACGCACAGGGATGCAAAAATTTAAAACACAAAATCGTAAATCAAGAACGATCGCAAATATAATCGTGAGCAGGGTTTAGAATGCAAAATCATAAATTACGAATGATCATAAATACAATCGTGAGTAGGGTTCATAATGTAAAATCGTAGTCAGGAACAATTGCAAGCAGGGTTCAGAATTCTCGAATGCTTGTAAACAGGGCTCAGAATATAAAATCGTGTTCAGAATGCAACCAGAATGCAGGATTCAGAATTCAATTGTGGCTATCCCCATCATCCACCATTAAAACTCATTTTCATCTTTTTCAAGCCCTAGAGAACCTAAAAAATCTTAGATTGCCAATTACCTAATTTCTAAACCCAATTAGTGATTTAACCCTTCACTAATAACACCCCCCCCTCCCAACTCTATAAATAGAAGCTCCCACCCTTCACTTGAAGGACCAAATTTTTTATCCAAAAAATATCCAAAGAGGAACCGACTTAAAACATAAAAAGATTTCTATAAGGAAAAAAGCCAGAGAGATATTTTCTAAAACAGAGAACTCTAGAAAGATCTCCCCCCGTCTCAAAGCTTCAAGGTTCTAGGTTTTGAAACCCCATTTCATCAGGTACCACCCCACTTCTATCAATACCATTCCCAAGCCTTAGCTAGTTAGGGAATCTTAGCCCATCCTCTATACCACCCCTCTTCCAAGCCTTAGAAGTTAAGACTTTGACCTTAACCATTTGCTATCGAAAGCTCATCGAATAACATCCACGCGAAGATCCGACGACAGTGCTACAAGAGCCCGAGAGCTTCGGCTCTCCCATCTATTCCTCTACCTTATTTGCTTTTCCTCCATCCTAGAATTTGAGCCGTTACGCCGCCGAAATTATGGTAGTTGCAGGGAGCTTAAATAGGATCCGAGTGTCTTCGGACAAGAGGAAGTGCTATTTTTCTTTCTTATTTTATTTTCCCTTTTTATTTGGTCATAAGTAGAGATCGCTTACGAGTCCCAATTTATAACCGAAGGCCCTACCCAAAAGCCTTTAGTGTGGACCGGATCAGAATCATATTTTTGCATTTCGATACTTTCAAATATTGATTTGGGTATCTCGGGACACCAAAAGCTCAGGGTGGCGACTCTATATTTCACCGATACGAGCGCATCATCGTGACGAACTCAAGAGAGCCCATGGCTGCACAGATGGTGACTCTGCTGGGGACAGCTTGTAGAGCTTCTCCTTGAAGTTGGCCTCTTTTGTTTATTTTATTTTTATTTTGCTTTACTAACATTTTTGCCTCTTTTCGTACTCACCCCTACGTTTATGCAACTTTTACTAACCCCTACTATTCGGCTGTTTATATTTTCGCAATTTTCGCCTAGTCACTTGATTAAAACCTTTTTGACTTATCCCTATAATTCAGCTCTTTACATTTCAGCAATTTTCGCCTAGTCACTTGACTGACACCTTTTGTACTTACCCCTACAATTCGACTTTTTACATTTTCACAATTTTCGCCTAGTCACTTGACTGACACATTTTGTTTTTTACTTAACTCTACAATTCGGCTCTTTACAATTCAACACTTTACATTTTCTCGCCTAGTCACTTGACTGGCCCTGTCCTTTTCTTATTTACTTGTCATATTCTACTAGTGGATGCCGACCTATAGAGGCGGCACGAGATCTTCACAATCAGTTTTTTAACATTAAGTAAACTCCCTTTTAAAATTGAGCCTTAAAAAAGAACTAAGGGACTTAATTCAATTTTACGTTGGATAGATTTTATAAAGGGGTGAGAATTTCAACAGCGATACAAACGTCCCGGTTCTTAGTACGGCGGCAACCCCTAGTGGTGATGATCCAGAAAAGTACCACCCCATCCAGTACCTCAGAAGGCGTTTGCGCTGGAGGTATATCGGGTGGGTGACCGAACTTGTTATAAGCCTTAAAATCCTTGGGAAGAGCGATAGTGGAATCGAAAGAGCCTTGTATCCTGTAGGCATGGAAAGGAGAGACCCAAAAAGTGAAGAAAAAGTCCCAAGGGGCATTGCCCCGATCCCCCCGTACGTTGGATTTGAGATTCCCAATATCTCCTACACTCTAAGGTGCCCAAATGCTCTCGCCGGTCAAAAGAGGTCTCCCTCTTATTGCCTCTTACGAGAGCTTGGGTTATCACGTGGAAATTCATGCCCTTAAAGATTAAGAGATTTTTTCTCTTTGATTCTTAAAAGGACATCCGGGTCCTGCCGTATGAACTTTTGGGAGTGCTAAAAGTCATCCAAAAAGGGAGTTATCATCATCATTCAAAAACTACCAAAAAAAAAATAATCAAAAAGCCAAAAAAATCAAAAAAGAAAACTTGTGGTGCTGGCACAACAACATCGCCTTACCCTCCCTTATTTCACAGGGGAAGATGAAAGAAATTTTTCGGGCCCCACCCGAGGCATCCATACCCAACCCTCTATCAAGCCATGTCTTGGGCGGTTGATCCGACCCACTTTGACCCGGATTCATTCCCACCACATTCCCCATCACATTCCCATATGGAGGAAATACCCACTCCGATCCCCCCACCCAATCCCGATTCAATGTCACCAGACCGTTTGGTGCACCCATTTTTCCTTCCACCTCAACCCAAAATATGCCTATATTTTCCTCCTCCACCCAACATACACCCACTTTTTCCTCTTCAACCCAATATACACCCGATTTTCCCTCCACATCCACTCCTCATACATCCCATTTTCCATCCACATCCTCTCCAAAATCACCCCAATTCTCCACACTTGCTCAAAATACACCCAATTTTCCCACATTCACCCAATCCATACCCAATTTCCCTTCCACGCCCTCTCCAAATACACCCCACTTTTCTCCTACATCTATCCAAAATACATCCGCTATTTCCACATCCACCCATACCATGCCCATTTTTCCAAATCCACCACATATCTCCCCATCTATCCAAGTCATGCAGGATTTTACTCAAGCCATGCCCAATTTTTCCTATACACCCATCTCATCCATACCCCACATCCCCCCTCATCGGATGCACCATTTACGCCCACCTCCTCACCCAATCTAATGGCCATGATAGATGAGATGGTCAGTACCTATTCAATCTAGAAGGCCTCTCAAATCATCCTCCCTCAACCACACCACACATCTCCCAACCCATCCTATACACTCCCTAGTCTCCATACATCATTTCCCCAAAATCCTAATCAACCCCCCCATCGTTCATACTATCCCAGACCCCCATCAACCATGGGGACATATGAGTATCCACCAAGGCCCAATGACCTAGACCCCCCATGGCCCAATGGCCCAAACCCAAGGCCCAATAGCCCAAGCCCATCTAAGCTCCATGCCTTATACCCAAGCCCATCAAGGCTCAAACCTTGGAGCTCCATTTTCAAACCTTTCACAATTCCCACAGTACCCCATATTCACCCAACCAGCTCCCATACCTCCTCAAATGGGACACCCCTCCCACTCAATCTCCCAGCCCAACATGAGCCCTAATTTTCTACATACCTCACACCCAATCCAACATGGGAATCCATCCCATATCATCAACCATCCTCAATTCACCCATCCTCCTATCTCTCAAGCCCATCCCCAAGGATTCCTTCAGGCACAGTGGCCTCATCAGGCACCAGCCCAAATTTTGCCATTTACTCATCCCATCACCCCACAAGCTACTCGTCAAAACTTCCCCCATGTGTAATGGTTCCACCCGACCCCCATCCAGCCCACTCAGAACCAACAGGATAATCTCATCCTCACCCCACCATATGTGGACCCACAATATGAGGAAGATGAAATTTGGAATAGCAGGACTTATGCAGGGGCACTCACTAGCTTCAATCACCCATCATCCGTGTTCACTAACCCACCAATAGCCCAAAGCGAATGGAGGCCACCTGTTGAGGGATTGGCCCCACCATCCAAAGAATCAAAGTTGTTGATAGAGCAAATGGACAAGATCCAGAAACAACTGATGAAGATGGGTAGAGCCGAAATCCATGCCACAGACTTTTCTGACCTATGCTTATTTGCAGAAGTCCCCCTACCTCCAAAATTTAAAATGACACTCTTCGACAAGTACAATGGAACGGGTAACTATGGGACATGTGCCAATATGGAGGGGATGAGCGGTTGCTCATAAAGGTCTTCTAGAAGAGTCTCATTGGCCTAGCTTTAAGGTGGTTTACTTCCCTCGAGCCATCTATGATCAAAACTTGGAAGGATCTGACCCACTTTTTCCAAGAACAATATGTCTATAACATAGATATTGAACCCTGCAAATCCGATTTGGCTCGGTTAAAACAGAAGCCCGACGAAGCTTTCAATGATTACCTTGGGCGGTGGAGGGCATTGACAGCTCAGGTTAGAAATAGAATACCTGATGATGAGCAAATCAAAATAATCTCGAAGAACACTCTACCAATCATTTCGGATTTTCTGATAAACCAATAGCAGTCCAAGTTTGCGAACGTGGTAAGAAATGCCAACCGGTGTGAAGATGCGATCAGAGGACGGTTGAACAATATCGTAAACAGCGGAGTTCGAAGGTTCACTGATAAGAGGAATGAAAGAAAGACAGAGGCAGATACACAGACGATCATCAATACACGACCCAATACCAACATAACTCCATTCCAGGACATCCAACCTCGACCAAGCGGCGGTGATCTGAGAAGGCGGGAATGGACAAGGCACCTGAATGACCCCAGAGTAGAGAAAGGCCCGTTTTGATAAAATTTTCATACCCTTGGGACAGTCACTGAATATTTTACTACCCTTATTAATTGAAAAGGGTTTGGTCACTGCGCTCCAACCCCGACCTACGCCGAATTCGATTGCAAGAAATTACAATCACAATACCCATTGTAACTTCCATCAAGGATCGGGTCACCCAACTGATCGCTGCTTCCCTTTGAAGCATGCGATACAAGACCTGATAGAGATCGATAAGATCATCCCTCTGGCACTTCCCCTCTAACTAGTATGCCAATATACACCAGGTACCGCTACCACCGCATCCCCCAGGTGGAGCAAGCCCAAGGCCAATTGTCACCATGATAGAGGAGGATGATGAGAAATTTGACCCATCGGAATATATCCACACCCGAGAAGATTTTGTAACACCGAGGTAGAGAAATCGGGAGGACAAAAGCATTGGAGTGATCGAGCCTCTGAATTTGGTTGATTACTTTCCCAACCCCACACCACCAACAGAACCCTTAGATCTAAGGGTATATTTTCCCTCACCAGCTTTCGTTAACTATGTCCAATTCAACTCATACCAACCATACACAACAACCCCCACCAATTATTAGATGACCGATTTTTTCCCATACCATTCTTCGACGTCAATTAAATACTAATGGCTTACCCCAATCACTCCACCCCCGATACAGTCATCCACAATCCTCACCAACCCCATTTGGCCCACTTTCTCCACCCTTATATCTCTTACAAAGGTTAACCAGGTGATCCTTGCCCATCCCAATCCATTAGTACATGCATCTACGATACCCTCATTCACTCCATTCCAGATTTTGGGACTAACCTGTGATCCTCATCAGGTCCCACTCAGTTATGATAAAATAGATATTAATGCCGACAGCAACAGAGATGGGGCAATAGATTTCATCACTAGGTCAGGAAAAATCTCCAAACAATGGGAAGTACCAACACCAGCCCGATCGGAAGGAAAGAAAGAGACTACTATGGTGAACTCATTTGAAAAGATGAGCCGAGAGCACATACTAAAAACCCAACTAAGGAGAATGTTAGCCCATATCACAGTCCGAGATCTGTTAATGACATCCCCCCTTCATTTCTAAGCTTTGATGGGGGTACTAAAAAATACACATGTATCTATCCAAGTAAGCCCAGATGAGGCAGGACAAATAATTGGGCAGGTGATGGCTACCAATGCCATCTCTTTCTTAGGTGCTGATTTATCAGGAGAGGGAAATAATCATTCTAAATCCCTCAACATTACTGTAGAAGCTAGGAATCTGGTAATCTCATTGGTATTGATAGACAATGGATCTGCTTTGAATGTTATCAAGATAGGGGTGGATCCTTCTATGCTAAGGCCGACAAGAACCAGCGCCAGATGGGTTTGATAACACGAGAAGAAAAATAATTGGAGAAGTCAACCTTGAGCTCGTGATTGGGCCAATGACCTTTTCCATACTTTTTCAAGTAATAGACATTAAGTCCTCCTTCAATCTGCTATTGGGGGGCCCCTGGTTACATGAGGTTGGGGAAATACCTTCAACCCTGCATCAAAAACTTTGATTTGTGGCTGGGTAGAAGATCGTCACCATTATGGGTGAAGCGCAAGACGAAAGAGGAAAAACTACCCACAACATTGAGAACCCCAAAGTATTGAATGTGGCACACACAACCGAAGACACAGATCTCCATAACTTTGAATACGATGTGTCAGCAGTAATCTCAGAGCCCTTGGAAGGTATCACCCTGAAGATTGGAGGTGGAATGGTTGCACCTATCAAAGCCAAGACCGGACAATAAGTCAGATTTGGGTTAGGTTACAAACCCATGGAAGAGGAGGGCCGAGAGGCCAAGGAAAAAGCCTGAACTATTACTCTTGCAAAGGCTCAGGGAATCAACCTAGAAGATGAACCCTCCCCCAGACCTCACATTTGGAATACCTTCGTCAGTGTGGGGATCATAAAGATTGATCAGAATGGGGCAACATAGCTAACCCCACACAAACCAATAGTCATTCACCCAACCAATCCCCAAATGATCCCTCCCAATTTTGAAATAGACATAGCCTCTCTGTCCCTTTTTGAAGAGGACCTGCCCATGCTGGAACAATCACCCCCTGTGGTAAACCACAACAAAACCATGTTGACGCCTCAGGACATGATCCTTGATGAGCCCAGAATTAACATGATGGAAGCTGACCCCCAAAAGCCATCTTAACCAGCCTCCTCCATCCGAACAGGTAAAAGGGCAGTACAGCAGATAAGAAATTGGGTGACTGTGCCCCAAACCCTGGAAGCAGCAAAAGGCCTGTAATTTGGCACCCGCTTTCCAAAAAAAATAACCTATAAAAAGTGCGATGAGCCCTTGACAGGTAATACCATGTATATATAGGGACCCGCCTTACCAAGGGCCCAGTTCCGAAGAAAAAGAAAAATCTAAAAAAATATAAAAATATAAAATAATCTAAAAAAATTGTCTTTCAAAAAATCTGAGAAAATCAAAGAAAATGATGCCTTGATTGAAAAGCCCGTCCCACGTGAAATCGACCCCTTTCTTGTAGAAAAACAAGAAGAGGTAGGAGTAACGAGTCTGGACGAGAAAATCCCTGCCAAGGGGCTCCCTAATGAGCTCCTTGATCAGTTTGCCGATTTTGAGCATGGCCCTACGCCGATTGTTGAAGAAACAGAGGATGTCAATCTAAGGACAGAGGAGATTCTCAGAATCACGAAGATCAGAATGTCATTGTCTCCTGAGGAAAGAAAAAGCTTGATTGATTTCCTTCGATCATACCAAGATATCTTCGCATGGTCATATGAGGACATGCTTGGTTTGGATATCGATTTGGTCGAGCATGAGCTGTCACTTTTTTCAGATGTCAAGCCTGTCAAGCAGAAGTTAAGACGCCTCAGGCTAGAATAGATGCTGAAAGTGAAGGACGAGGTCATCAAGCAGTACGAAGCAGGATTTCTCATGGTCTCTAAGTACTCTTAGTGGCTAGCCAATATCGTCCCGGTACCGAAGAAAGATGGAAAGGTTTGCAAGTGCATAGACTTCAGAAACCTAAACAAGGCGAGCTCGAAAGATGATTTTCCGTTGCCACACATCGACATCTTGGTCAATAACACTGCTAGGCATGGGGTGCTTTCACTCATGGACGGATTCTCCGGGAACAATCAGATCAAAATGGCCGAAGCAGACAGAGAGAAAACAATGTTTATCACTTCATGGGGAACTTTCTGCTACCGAGTCATGCCATTCGGGTTGAAAAATGTCGGGACGACTTACCAAAGAGTGATGACAACACTCTTCCATGACATGATACACCGAGAAATCAAAGTATATATCGACGACATGATAGCCAAGTCACCAGAGAGAAGTGACTATTTGATAAGCCACCAAAAGTTGTTTGAGAGGCTGAGAAAATACAGGCTATGTCTAAACCCTCAGAAATGTGCATTCAGTGCCATGTCAGGAAAGCTGCTAGGCTTCAACGTTAGCAGAAGAGGCATCGAGGTTGACTAGGTAAAAGTAAAAGCCATCGTCAAAATGCCACTGTCATTTATCGATAAAGAAGTCACTACAAAAAATGTATTTATT
Source organism: Chloranthus sessilifolius (assembly GCA_021018995.1). Classification (NCBI taxonomy): domain Eukaryota; kingdom Viridiplantae; phylum Streptophyta; class Magnoliopsida; order Chloranthales; family Chloranthaceae; genus Chloranthus; species Chloranthus sessilifolius. The sequence goes on from CM037592.1 coordinate 93,340,748, forward strand.
GGAGACGGCTTTTGGCCGTCTCCAAAGGTGTCTAAGTCATCTCTAATAGTATTGGAGACGACTTCCATGTAGTCTCAAATAGTCCCGTCTCCATTGTCTTTGGAGACCAAATGGAAGCCGTCCCTAATAGCCAAGGTTATTAGAGACGGCATATGGCCGTCTCCAAAGATATGTTAGAGACGTCTCTAATAAGTCATCTAGCCATTTCCAATACTTATTGGAGACGGCTTTAAGCCGTCTCCAATAAGTGACCTCTTGTTATTGGAGACGACTTTTAGCCGTCTCCAACATTTTTTTTTTCTTTAAATATATATTTAAAAAATATATATATTTGGTAGTGATTTTTTTATGCAAATTTTTTGGCAGTGAATTTTTTATGAAATTTTTTTTTAAAAAAATTTATGTCGACAATTTTTATGCAAATTTTCTTTTTTAAATACTATTTTTTTTTTAATGATTTTTTTTAATGCAATTGCTTTAATGCAATTTTTTAATACTTTTTTTAAGGCAATTTTTCTATTGCTTTTTTTTTTGTGCAATTTTTTTATTGCTTTTTTTAAAGCAATTTTCTTGATGACCTCAAGAGGGGTGCCTTTGCCATTAGGAAGCAGAATTGCACCAACTCCATTGCCCCTTGGAAACCTGAAGCAGCTCGATCTGTCATCAATGGCTGCTCGATCTGAAATTACTTTTAGTATCAAGCATACATATTGGAAAACCAAGATTTTAACCATGGTCATAACCACTACCACTTAAAAGGCAAAACACTTTCAAGTTTCAAGGAATTTATAAAGTCTTCTGTCACAAAAGAGAGCACTCTTAAGAATTACAATGTGAAAAGTATAAAGCATACATCTAAAACACATAATATATACAATATATCTAAGAGACCATCATTTCCTTCATTGTTGTAGAACTCCCCCATCTCAATTTTCGTCCACTCATCACTTCTTTGGATTGTTGTTGACTGGGCTTCACCTCCATTATCTCCTCCTATTAACTGGCCTTCCCATCCATTATTGCCGCCTCTCCACGACCTCAACCTGTGCCATGGTGACTGACGCCAAATTCGGAAGTTCCTCAACGGTACCATTTCGTGATGTTGCTGCCTACGGCTAACTTCAGGCTACAGATTAGCAGATCGTGTGGTCACTTAACATCCAACTCTGACTGATAGCTCTACAGGTGGGGCATCAAGACCATATGCTCTTTGGTGGAACTTTACGACGAGATAAGCCATATAAACTGTTTTTGGGGACAACATGGAGGTGTCAATCTTGCCCCTGATCTCTAACCAACATACATTCATGAGCTCGGCCACCTTGGGGAACCTGTAGTTGAAGAAGATGAATCTAAGCCACAGGCACTTTATCTAGAGGAACTCTATAATATACTTTTGAACCAAACCAATTTGTAAAGGTTTGGAAAATAGATGCACATACTTAATTTTTTTTACTAAAGAAACATGCACCTGAGAGAATATTTTCTCAATTTAGAACCAACAATTATTGAAAAAAGCTGGAAGATTTGGAGTGTTGACATGGAAAACACAAAAGTAAAAAATTGTGGATGGTCCTCACTCACTCAAGAAGCACCTTTTCACCACTGAACCACGTGAACATATTATAAATTTTAGGGACATCGAAATCTATAAAAGTTATCTTTTGATGTGATACTGGGGCGGAGCCAGGAATTTCTTCTTAAAGGGGCATGTTATGGTGTGGTCAGCTGCAAGAACTTTATCATGAAGGGAGGGTAACGAATCTGGAATCCTATAAAAATCCATGTATGTTTTTAATAATCTACGAGTTACACTTGAATATACAAATAAATATGGAATTTTTGGCTCAATGTCATCTAAAATGATACCTCAGGTCATTTTCACAAGCCAAAAGAGAGATGAAAGCCAATTCACACCCGTTTACCTGTAAGTTCATCAAGATAAACCAGAAAGCTGTTAAAAACTCTCAAATGTTTGACAAGGGACATAAAGATGTTACTAGTGAATAATTTTTTTTAATAAAACTAATTTTTGAACATTAGGATTGTTGCCTTAATGCCATTTTTTTTGGCTTTGGTCCATGTAAGATGTGGGACTTTCATTTAATATTATAGATTAAGTGGGCACATATTCCACATGATAATTGGATGAGAGTCATATACCTTATATATTGAACATCGAAGAAAGTTGCTCCCCTTGACATGAGCGAAATTAATTTATGAGCAGGTCATCCAAATCAATCATCTCTGCTTGTCTAAAGCTTACAACACTCGAACACCATTGCCTTCGACTCTCCAACCATTTCTCTTGAGCCAAATTGCTCTTAACAAAATGAACCCCAAAACTCATACATGAGATTGATTAATCCCCGTATATCAACGAGAGTAACAATCTGCCTCGGAAGACACAATCACACAGACCCCTTCTGATTAACTGGGTGCAGGGGCACGATAATTAAGAGTTAGTTGGTATAAATTGAGCTTTAGCATATACACATTCGACCATATAGCATTTGCTTTGCTCCGGATTTTCTTTATACATCTACTCCTTGAAACTCCAAAGACTGCAATTCAAACTTCCCAGCATCACCCGAAATTTTGCTAACAAAAAAAGGATCTAATTTCCACTTAATGAAACGAGATTTTACATGAGATTAATTGGCTGGAGACAATGCCAGCCTAACCACGCTCCTTTACAGATAAGTTGTTTTTTGTTGAATTGTTATGACCTCCTGTGCCGATCCTTGGTAAAAAATGGGTGTCTGAGAGCTTCTCGAGCCGTCAAGCGATCAGAGGGGTCATACCTCAGGAGGCCTTGCAATAGGTCAATGAGGTCCCCACCTGAGTGGTCAACATGCTGCATTACCAAGTTCTGAAAAATACAAAGCTAGACAATCATTAATGGCAGGTACAAGTTTACAAGTTTATTAAACAGATTACACTTGAGTAGGCGACACAAACTTTGCAGCCAAGGCAATTTTAGAACAGCTTTAATGCTTTCCCTTGAAGTTACACCTTCAGGCCAGTCCAATTTACCTCTCCTGATATACTTCTCAGAGTGCCGACTTGAACTCACAATGCAAAAGGTTAGCACATATGTAAAAGATCACGACCTAAGTCAGAATTATCTACTGTAAACAATGAAGAACCAGTAAGCAGGTCTTAAAAAGAGCTTACTCTGCTCTTTTCAACATGTGCTGGGGCAGTGGACCTAACACCCTCTCCATCATGGCTAGGTGTTCCAAGTTCTCATGGGTTTGAAACAAAGCTTCTCCCTACATACAAACAAGTAGTTAGCATTTGATAGCCCATCTCATTAAATCTGCACTACAGCTGCCAATTTAGAGATTTCAAATATTGAACGTGCAATAGGTTCTTCATGGTAGGTACCGAGCAAAGCTCTACCAAGATACAACCAACACTCCATACATCACATGGGTAGCTCCATCCGAGTCCTAAAACATTAAAGACGGTTCATTAATTTTCAAAAACATGGAATTTATCACTATTCACTACCAAGAGAAAACAAAGCTTGATTAAAAAACAAAAAATAGAAAGCATACGAAGAATAACCTCAGGAGCTCGATAATGCCGTGTTGACACAATATAGCTATGATCTTGATGCTCGAAGGTGGTGCTGCCGAAATCAATTACCTTTATTGTACTTGACTTTGGCAATCTCTTAAAATAGGATCCATCTTTAGGAGATCGGGATGAGACCATGAGAAACCAAGAGATGGAAAGGCATCATCAAGATTCAAGACCAAATGAACAAGGGCAGAGAGTATGAGTTAAAATAAGCCATTTACTGATGAACATATCCATTGTAAAATTGTTATTACATTGCAGGACAAATATAACTCCTGGGCTGAAAATGTAGTAAATACACCCAAAAAAAAGATAAATAAATAAATAACCAAGCAAAAACAAAAGATGAATTGTATTGAAGCATACACCTTGTAATCAGGTATTTTTATGTACTCTGGAGAAACCAAAAAAATGTTCTCAGGCTTTAAGTCAGTATGAATGAGGCGCAAATCATGCATAACTGCAAAAAGGTAAATGAAAATGAAAAATAAACCACCAATGACGGGAGATATCGCAACTACTATGAGATACTTGATATTGCAGGAAGTTGGTATGGGCTACCATAACATCGGCTTCCAAGGGTTCAACTTGTGATGTCCTTGTTAATCATTGTTACCCAAGAGGCAAAGTTAATGCTATTATCAAGCCACAAAAAAGTGTAGACCACAACCACAGGGCTTGAACCTAGGAGAGTTGCATATTAAGGTAGCTCCAAGGGACTATCACATAAGCCCTTTAAAAACAGACCACATGTGGCAAGAACAAATTGACAAAAACAGTCCCCTTAGTAGGCAACTCCAAAAAATAAAAAACATGACTAGAAAAAAGTCTACTTAGTTCCTTAATGGTGGAAGGCATAAAAAACAGTAACAGTTCACTTCAATGCCGAATGATAAAGAAACTGGTAGAAGTAATAGTCTACACACATGCTACACAATCCAACAGTTGTCTGGCATGCTCTCGAACTAGATCAATGGGAAATGAGCGATAATTGTTTTTCCGTAGAAAATCATATAAGCTTGGTCCAAGCTTCTCAAATACCTGTTGAAACCATTTAAATCCACCCAAAAGTTTTAACCCCCAAATTATTTGGGAAATTGGGGAAATCAAGCCATCACAAATCAATTATATACTTACAATACAGAGTCAAACCAGTTCCTTATTTGCACACAACTGCAAGGAATACACCAGCTTATACAATGTTTACCTTAAACCTACTAGAGTATCTCACGTAAGGAAGCATAATATGAAATACAAGTCGACAGAATTGAAAAAAGTAATACTCACCGATTCCCACCTCTATCATGTTTTCCAAGCCGCTGCAGCACATCGATTCAATCATTGCAGCTTCCCGGTACTTCTTAATACCACGAACAATTTTGATCGCAACCATTTCTTTCCTTTCTCTGTCCCAGCATTCTAAAACCTGACCAAATGTACCTGAAATAAACGAAGGAAAATAATGACTTAAAATTAAACAGGAAGATCCATGAAACATATATGGCGACAAAATTGATGCATTTGAGCAAAAAGTAATCACTGGTGGTTTGATTGCTGTCCCAAATGACTTTTGGGTGACAGGAATATTCCAAAACAATTTAAACTAGAAGATCAGGACACCCCCCCTCCCTCCAAAAAAAAAAAGAACAGTAGAACATGATATTTAGGGGAATATTTACAAAGCAACGGCTGACCTTCACCCATTTTGCTGTGGATCCTATCTGCAAGTAAACAAATAACATAATAAAGTTAGAAAAGATACATAAATCTTAGGTTAGAAGCAAATAATAACAAAATAAAATTAGGAAAGGCACATATTCCACATGATAATTGGATGTGTCCGATCCATTTCCAACATGCTTAAATTCTTGCAGCTCTTTGAAATTCCTCCATGGTTTGACCTATACCTTTGCCTCATATAGCTTCATTTTTCCCACACATTCACCATCGACATCATGAAAAACTGTAGAAATTACAAAAAAAGTAAATAAATTATCAAAAGAATAGCAACAAAGATACTAAATCTTTTTTGTTGAAGAAGGTTGATCAATATGTCAGATCTGGTCCTTTACCCTACGACACACTTGTTTTTGAGTCATCCCCAATAGGCTTAAAATTTTGTAGCTCAATTCGTCCTTTCTCTTTTTCTACATCATCACCATCAACACCATGCTGAGCCATCTAAAATAACAAATATATTTAGAAAATTATAAAAACAACCTCAACAATGATAATAACCATCCTCGAATTAGCTCCACATATTTTTTTTGACCAACCAAAATCCATCACTGCTTAGGATTGTTGTCTCAGTGCCATTTTTTGGCTATGGACCATGTAATTGATTCAATGGCCACATATTCCACATGAAATTGGATGACAGTCATAGTATACCAATATACCAAATTAAATTACTAATAAATGCAAGAAATAGAGATCACAAAAATAAACCAATATAACATTAGCTGTAAAATTGAATGCATTTTTACCAGGGACGGTAACAACAACATCCTTGATTTTCTTTCCAAAAAATGCTTCTGCTGTCTCTTTCATCTTAGTTAGAATCATAGCACTGATCTCCTCAGGACTGAATACCTTGGTCTAAGATGGGGCAAGGGGATGATGATGACGATGATCTAAGATGCTCTTGTGATCCCAACAACTCCAGCCATCTTTTACAAAGAAAAATACCTATCTCCACCATGACTCCGGGACAAATTTGATAGATCAATATCTCATACCTGCAACACGTATGTAACAATTTCAAAACCTAAAAACTAAAATCTGATGGCAGCTCTTATACATACAAGATAATTGGTTGAAAGATGCTTTTGGAAAACTAAAATCTTATACATACAAGATAGCGAGGTTTTGATGATCCACCTCGACCACAACGATGCTCCCATATCCATAAACAACCGCCACTGGTAATCATTTCGATGGAAGGCCGTCCATTTACCATTGAATCAGCCCATGGCTGAAACAAGTATGAGGGCCCCAAAAAAATTCCCTGGTCTGAAGGAATAGATAGTCTTGCCTATGATTATTGTCACTTAGGGGCAGCACCATTAGTCAAATCTAATTATTTTTTTGGTCCAAACTGCCCCTAAACGAGGTATTTAGTTCACTAAAATCTGATGATAGCTCTAATGCGCTAAAAAATAAAAAATAAGATCGTCAAACCAATGTATTAGAATAACAAACCACCACAATCACCAACAATCCACCAACGATCACCACAATCACCAACATTGCCATTACCATCCTCACTCTTCCACGCTATCACCATCTCATCAACATCAGCACGATCATCCTCGCCTGCTTCAGTCTCTTCAGCTTCACCTAAATGAATTACTCAAATCAATAGTCGTTCACCCCATCACCCAATAGAATAACAATCAGTGAACAATATGCAAAATATGCACAACATTATTAATTTAGAATATGAAGAAGATAACAGCAGGAACAATCTAAACATATGAAGTAAGATAATTTTAGGGGTTATGAATAAAAATTATCTTCTGAAGCTCTCCAAAATTTAGCCTCTTAAAGATTAAAAAATTAGTAACTTCATCAATAAATAACATACCCATCCAAAATGTGCACCCATTCAAAGTGTTGTGGAGGAGAGCCTATTGTTGAGGCGGCGGCGGTGGAGGGGGCTATAGAAAGTAAATGAATGTTTGTTAGCATGACAAATTATAGAAATCTACAAGAGAAAAAATTGTATAAAAGTTTTAAAGTAATGTTTACCATTGTTTTGATCAATCGAGTGATCAACCACTTCATTGCTTCAAGCTCTTCTCTCAAGGTGCTCACTTCTTCTTTCAATTGGTGGACCTCCTGCCCCGCTCCCCTAGACGACGACGGTCCGAAAATGCTTGCGGGGGTCACTACCCCCCCAAAGCCCCGGACGCGACCACGTGTGTCTGATCCCAATACCTGAGATAATACATCATCTCGTCCAGTGGACTCTTGTGAGCCCTCCGCAAGTCGTTCATTTATCTTTTGCTGAAATTTTTTCATATAAATTAAATATTTAATTATTATTTATAAAAAATCTTATAAATTAAAAAATCATCTTACTATTATCTCTGCTGCCGCATCGTTCACCGATTTACCATCTTTTTTGGTGTGATTCAACTTCCAGTTTCGCATCCTTGAGGGTGATTTCCCCTCTACCCGCTTTAACTATAAAAAATGACGAATTTAATGTGTAAATTATAAAAAGTAGAAGCTTATTGACAAATTATAATTTATATTTGCATGTTAATACCTTGTAAATTTTATTTATGTGAGTAATGTTTCCGGTTGTACTCGGTACGGCTAGCTTTGCGCGATTTCTTTTATTACGCTCACTAATTACCTATATCATACAAAATTATAATATGTTATATTAATAAAAAGAATTTTTTAAAATAAGCAATGAGTTAAAAATTTACCTTAAACTCCTCGCACTCTCAGTAACGGACAATCGACTTCCACTGGTCGTTATTCACATTATCGGGACAATGGGCAAATTGTTCTCCCGTAGTTGTGTAAGGGTCGAAGTGCTTTTTTTTTTATATAATATCGATTAGCCTTCCATCTCTGAAGCAAGGTATAGTGCAGCCATCGATAAATATCATCATAGGAAGGCATGTCAAAAACTTCCTACATTTAATCAACAAAATTGATTATCAATCAATATGAATATGAAATAGAAAATAAAGAATTTAATTATTTAATATAACTATGTCATTTGTTACCATCAATCCTTCGCTATTTGCCCAATCATCGAGGACATCTTACTTTGATCGTCCCCTACGACATGCCCCTTATACAATAGCACAAGAATTTTCTCTCATTCTTTCATTTTATTTTAAAAACCAAGTACTGCTTTCCCTCGCCCTTTCTTAACGTTAGGGGGTGGGGGTAGGGATGGATCTACGTTGGCCATCTGACATAAATAAAAATATTAAATAATTATTAGTGAATGGGATACAGACATAACCTTTGGTTTTTACACCTAAAGTTATTATTCTTCGAGCTCAAAGCCACATTTCAGCGCTTGACAGCTAAAGCCTTTTACAATTTTACCATTATACCAAATAATGACCCCTTCTTATTTGAAAAAGGGTATTATTTTATACACAAAATGTGAATGAGTGTTACATGTACCCTGGGCATTAGCTATATATATATATATATATATATATATATATATATATATATATATATATATAGCTAACAATAAAATGTTGAGCATCTTAATGATAAGTGACAGTTACTAGTTAAGTTACAAGTCAGCTATCAAATGGGTGCAGGATGTTTGTAAAGGTTACTAAAATGCAAACTAATTAGCAGGGTAATTCCAGGACTAATTTGTAATTTTGTATGATTAAGGTTGCAAATTTGCAATTTACTAAATCAGGACACTTAAAAAAGTAACTAGAAAAATACTTAATGAGGTGCCAAATTTGTAATGTAACAGGTGAGGGTGTTCTATAATCTAACACCATACTTCTCAGGAATTAATTGGTGCTAGAGGCATTGATTTTATTTGATTGTTTTTAGGGGGATAAAAAGCTGGTGTGAAAAAGTTAGCTTATGAAACCTCTACTCATATAACAAAACCAATCATCTAAAAGCATAGTGACATGTCGGAGTTTGGAAATAAGTTGGCAAGGGAAAATTTCGAAAACAAATGGGCATACTCAAGAAGAGATTATAAATTTGAAAACAAATGGGCATACTCTTTCCTTCTCTACTATTTGTTTTCCTTTCTTCAAGAACCTAACATCTAAATCAACCTATTTGAAGGATCTTGCAAGAGGTTATAAAAATAAACAGAACACAACCAAAACAGATTGAAGCAATTAAAGGAGTTTAGAAATTTTAGTCTCCCACAAAAGCATAATCAACCATTCTAAGAAAAAATGCACGGTCTGCATTGGGGGTGTAATTTTACTCACAATTAATCTTCCATAACACACATTTTACAACTATAAGGATTGGTACTTGGTATTATATCTTCTTATGAGATCTCCCATTGAAATTCAAAAATCATAAAATCAGATAATCTCAAAAGAACAAAAAAAGATAAGAATTGAGAATTTGAATCTAAGAGTGACAACATATATTTTGAGAACAAGTAAATTAACCATTTCACGTAGCAGCAGCAGCTCATAAGTTGTATACTCACATATAGTAGCAGCTCATAGAAAGTACACTCTTAGAAACCACAACTAAAAAAAGAGGGTCTGCTTTTTCAACAGAAAGTACACTTTGTTGCCCATTGTTGACTATATAGAAAAAGCTCCAATGGAGGAAACTGCTGCTCAATAGACAACTAGAATCAAATAGGCGAAAGGATTGAAAACTCCATCTATATAGAATTGAAATCATTACATATCAATCTAAAATCAATTTTCATCTTCTTCGTCATCAATGAATCCATTGGAAGGATGTTTTCGGGTACAAGGGGCTTGGAAAGGTGCATCTACAATTGCTCCAACCACATCTTCCCTCACGATATTGAAAGTACTATCATCTTTTCGGGTGCCAATTTGAACTTGGCTACCATATGGCTCACTGTCTAGTAGTATATTGTCGCCTCCACTCATATCAAAAGTGTCCCTGGGCTTGTCAGAGTTAGTCTCACTTAGAATTTCTACAAATACAGCGACCTTACTGTTTATCCTCATTCTACAGTAAGCGAGGGTCGAAGTAAAGGCGAGGAAGAATCCCTCACCTCGACTAGATAGACTTGCCCAAGCGAGCTTAGTCAATCCTAGTGGTGCAGAGGGTCAAAGTCAATCAGCCAGAATCAACTAGTCAATCAACTCGAATATTCCGAGCCCACCCTAATCAAGTAAAAACTAGAAAACATACAAACAGAAGTACAATAATAATTGCCGGTTTCTGCAATTTGCTTTCATCCTGAACTTCCCATAATAATTACTGGTTCAGAGGATGGAACTGTACGAATATGGCATGCAACCACATATAGGTATCTTTTATCTCTTTCACCTTAATGTTCTTGTTTGACTTGCTATGATTAGATGGACTGATAGCAAAGCTTTTATGATACAAATGCTATTCTATGTGTATGTAAATGGAATTTTGGGTATCTTTTATCTATTTCACCTTAATGTTCTTGTTTGACTTGATATGATTAGATGGACTAGTAGCAAAGCTTTTATGATACAAATGCTATTCTCTGCGTATGTAAATGGAATTTTTGGACTATTCTTGGCATGGGTCAAAATCTCTGAAATCCGGTACGTATTGTCCAGGCCCAGGACTATACTTATCGGTGTACCGGCCGATACATTCAATGTATCGCCGATACATTCAATGTATCGCCGATACATCGAACCAAATATGTAATTTAAAAAATCACAAAAATTCCCAATATGTAATTGGAATTTTTTTAAATGGAATTTTTTTTTTAAATCTTAAAAAATCACAAAAATCCCCAATATGTAACTAATTATTTTTTTTTTAACATATGTAACTATTTTTCATTGTATTTTAATCCTATTTATAGTACATTTCACACGTTTTTCCTACGTAAATAGACTAAATACAAGTAATTAGTCCTAATCGGAATATCTGAACTACTCAAACAGAGCATCCACATATGATGCTCTGATTTTTTCATTTACAAATGCCTAGAAATGGAAAAAAAAATGTAAATAAAAACCAATACATATCAGTAAATTTTTACACGAAAATATCTGATCAGTGAGTATTTTTCCATGTAAAAAAATTCTACTAATTCCAAACAAATTGCAAACAAATTCAAAATCTACTTGATCTGAATCAAAATCAAAATTCGTTCACTCACGAATCAAAATTTGAAATCAACTTAGAATCTGAATCGAAATCATAATCGAAATGCAGCTTGAATGGAAATTGAAATTGAACCACACCTTAGATCTGAACTTTGTCTGACTCACACCTTAGATCTGAACTTTGTCTACTCAGATTTAAGCAGTTAGACGAACGATCAGATTTAAGCACCTTAGATCTGAACTTTGTCTACCAAATCCGATTCAAATTGTTGGCCTGAGATCCCTACCAAATCAGACGAACAATCTAATTAGATTGACCAAAACTTAAGCCAAAGTAAAAGGGAAATTACCTAGAAAGTAAAATAAATATCGAATTCGACCTTCCATGCTGTGGATTTTTGGATCTCGATTTCGATCCAAATGCCAACCCTATCCAAACAATTTCGATTTCGATCTGCCAACCTTAGATCTCGATTTCGATCCAAACGCCAACCCTATCCAAACGATTTCGATCTGCCAACCTTAGATCTCGATTTGGATCCAAACGCCAACCCTATCCAAACGATTTCGATTTCGATCTGCCAACCTTAGATCTCGATTTCGATATGCCAACCTTTCAATCCAAACGCCAACCTTAGATCTCGATTTCGATCTGCCAACCCTATCCAAACGTCAAACTTGGATCTCCAAACCTCTGATTCCTCTCAAACCGTAGTTCTCTGCGTCAAACCATTGAAGGTTAGATAAAAATCAAATAGATTTCGGACAGCTTGTTTCGATTATATAGACAATTTGGAAGAGATTGGTCCAAATTTATATCCACAAACCTCGATTTGTCTCAAACCCTAGCTCTCTGCTTCAAACTATTAAGAGATCTCTACGTCGGAGCTCAAACCCTGGGAGAAATGGAAACGAAGGGTCCAAGGTATCGACAGTAGAAATGGAATAGAGAATGTGTGGAATAGAGAATGTCATGGTTTATAAGGGGAAGAGAAGTTATTAAGTGCTTTATAAGGATTAGTAAGGTCTGTACATATTATCCAATGCTAACGAAAGAGACAGCTTAAGTCGTCTCTATTCATGTTAATGCGACTTTTAGAGACGACTTTTAATTTAGTCTCTAAAGTTTTCACCAACTTAACCCTTAAATCAATCATATCAAGATGGTTATAAGTGTCTCTATATATTATTTTATATAGGGAGACGGTTTTAGCCGTCTCTAATAAAAGCATCCAAGATAGCTTTTGAATGGAGGTCTTCAATAAATAGTTATTGGAAACGGCTTCGAAAAGTCGTCTCCAATAACCGTCTCCAAAAGTCCCTTTTTTTGTAGTGAGTCAGAGGCTTCTTAGGAAGAATACAATACATCAGTCGGTTCATTGCACAACTAACTCCTATTTGCACGTCGATCTTCAAGCTACTAAGAAAAGATTTGCCCGTTAAATGGAATGACGACTGTCAAAGAGCATTTGATAAATCAAAAGCTACCTTCTTAATCCTCCAGTGTTGGTACTACTGAAACCCGTGAAACCACTTTTAATATACCTCTCCACAACAGAGGTCTCGATGGGATGCGTCCTAGGACAACATGATGAGACAGGAAGAAGAGAACAGGCCATCTACTACCTGAGCAAGAAATTCATCAATTACGAGACGCGCTATTCTCATATGGAGAAATCATGCCTAGCTCTCATTTGGGCTACACAGAGGCTTAGTCATTACTTGCTATCTCAAGTCGTTCTCCTACTAGCACGAATGGACCCATTGAAGTACCTGTTCGAGAAGTCGGCTCTCACTAGACAGACTGCAAGTTGGCAGCTTCTGTTATCCGAGTTCGACATCACATATGTCATGCAAAATTCAATAAAGGGGCAAGCACTCGCTGATCATCTTACCGAGAATCCTTTACCTGACTACGAGCCTCTAAGAACTAAATTCCCAAATGAGGACATCTTGTTCATGACAGAGGATGATATAATGGAGACAGAGGAGTCCTGGGTGATGTACTTTGATGGGGCTTCAAATGTCGAAGGCCAAGGAGTTGGCGCTATTCTGATTTCGCCGAAAGGATCTCACTTACCAGTCTCCATCAAGTTCAATTTCCTCTGTACTAATAACATGGCCGAATATGAGGCCTGCGCGGCAGGCCTATAGGCAACCTTGAACCTAAACGTAACTTATCTTAGAGTGTTTGGTGACTCACAGTTGATCATATGTCAGAAAAAGGAGATTGGAAGATGAAAGATGAGAAGTTGATCCCGTACCATGAGCACCTTGAAGATCTAATAGCATGCTTCGATGATATTATATTCTCTTATGTCCGGCGAGTAAGGAATCGCTTTACTGATGCACTAGCAATGCTGGCATCAATGGTAGAAATTTCATATGATATCGAGATGGAGCCAATTATGATCGAACAAAGGAATGAGCCAGCCTTTGATCAGTCACAGAATATATCAATTTATCACCCTTAACTTAGTGATGCTAGACCTTAGTTTGCTACTAATAAATTGTTAATGTGTACATATTAAGGAAAAACAGTAAAATAGAGTCAAAGTATTAATATTTGTCAAAATGAACTCTTAAAGCAGTAAGAAAGACGATTAAGCGTTAAAGACAATTTGCTAAGTGTTTAAAGACAGAAAGTCGCGGATGGTGTTTGAGCGTGATACTAAAAGACAGAATGAAAAATCATACTGAACGATTCTTCAGAGGAATAGATGTTTAGAAGCTGAAGCGATACAAAGAAAGCAAAGAATCGTACTAAATAATTGTTTGGAGAATGAATACTATGAGAAGATAGAAAATCGTATTTTACGATTTTCCAAAGAAGCTATAAAGAGAGAGAATAATCGTGATTTATGATTCTCTTTGAATAGAAACTTCTCTACACTGCTGAAACACCACCATGCATATCTTTAAAAGAATTCTACAATTAGAAGTTCTACCAATTATGGATCAGAGAGATTGACGAAGGAGATTCTTAGAAGGACTCTGCTACTGAAGATTAAAGAACGTTCTAAACGTATATCAACTATTAAAATCAAAGGAAGAATAAAATTAGGAATTAGAGTTATATTAGAATACTTTTAGTTGTAGTAGTTTCTTTAATTAGAATTAGAACTCTGTAAACCGACCCCTTTTGATCTATAAATAAGACAACTTGGTATAGGAATAAGAATCGAAGAAATTCTCATCATTAATTGACGACTGAGGTTGGGTTTTCTTCCGATCATTAGAGTATTTTAGTTTAGATATCAGAGGATTCTCAAGAGCAATTGACGCCTATGATTGGGAGCTGAAGATTAGAGTAGATATCTATAGTTTGTCAAAAGCAATTGACGACTACAGCTGAGGGGTGAAAGATATCATTTTTATTGCTTTCTAGTTTAGAATTTATTGCTTTGTAAATATCTTCAATTTTTAATTTGAATTAACGACTCAGGTTGGAATTTGCAAATTAGTGTAACTATTTTTATTTTTCCATCTTCAGTTTTCTAGAATTTGATTGACGCCCAAGTTTTAGGAGATTATAGATTAGATTAAATTTGTGTTGATAGGATTTTATTATTGATTGATGCCCAATGCTAGGAAACTTGATATATGGTGTAATGGTACTGTTTAATTTCATAAATATATGATACTTGAAGATTGTGATTGACGATCATAGTCTGAAGTAAAAGATTAGGATTTATTTTATGCACTTTAGATTGAAGAAAAATTATTTATTCACATTTCTCCAGTAATTTAGGAACCTAAAAGATAAGTATAAATTTTTAGAAAACTAGATTAACAATAGCATAGCTATCTTCGTGGGAACGATCCTATACTAGCTCTATAATTTCTATTGTGCGCTTGTAATAGTGTAAAGACCCGTATTTTGAACCCGAGTTAGACTGACCCTGTGTGTGTATTCGGCTCGGCAACCGACGTCACCATTTGTTTTAGATTTTTATCTAGATGTGATTGTGCGGACAGATTTTAATTTAGAACCCATTTGGACCCTCGTGCGAAAGTTATGCACCGACCTCGGTGTAGCCGCTCAACACCGGACTTGAGTTTTAAAATTAGAAGTGTATAATACATAAGATGTGTGTGTGTGTTTTACTTTGTGAGCAATCCTATTATAAGAAGGAATTGTATTCTCGTATTATACTAGGTTTTATTAAGAGAGGATAGTTACCCAACCGTGTGAAACTCCTTCTTCTCTCTTCTTCAATCATCGTAGGAGATCGGTTTAGAAAACCTCATTCTCTAGAACCCTCTTTGTTGAAAACACTTAAATCTTAGAAAGAACTTGAATCAACCTTGGATTCGTAGTTGGCTATTGGGAGAGGTTGAGATCATTGGGAGCGTGTTGGAGTTGTCTTTGTGAACTCGTGGGATCGATCGCGGCGCGAATCGTTGAGGAAACCCGTCGGTTTCGTTCCGAAGCTCCATTCGCATGACTCATTTCTAATCTAGGAATCCTTAGATTAAAGGTACGTTTTAATTAAACTTTTTGATTAAATCATTAGATTAGCCATGGGATTTGCTTTGGGATGTATGGGTTTCGATTCGGGTGAAAACCAACAAATCACATCGTAGCTTCGCTTCGAACGAGCTATTATCATCGCTCGAGCGAGGTATCACCGAACTCCGACATTGCCTTAGTATTTTAGTCATAGCTTTTATCCCGAACTCCGATTGAGACGATTCTTTTTGCGTTGGAAAGCTAATAGAAAAATCTACAACTTTTATGTTTTGACCAACTCATGGATCAATCGTCGTGATAGTCAAAAATATATGAGAATGTTACATCAAATTCTAGGATTGGCGCAACTTGCCTGTTTTGACTTGTTTTTAAGGAAACGCTTAAATAGGTCTATATTATTAGTAATTAGAGTTTATCTTAATACATGAACGTATATTGTGATGTAGATTGAGGGCGAGAGGCCATCAATAGGACTTTGCTTGACTTCGCATAACTCCAAGTTTTGGTAGGAGAATCTCATCTTTACAGTATTCTATTTTAATTCGCATGGATATTTTGAATTAAAATCTTTGAACTTGCATATGCCATTGAAATCACATCTGTAAACTGAAATTGATATGAATGACTGAAAATCTAAATCTACCTGAATCCTGAAACCTGAATCTGCTTAAGCTCTGAAAATCTGAAATCAAGAACCTGAACTATGTATAAGAGACTTGCATCTGATTTATATTAGTATCTGCATTTGTTTTATGATTGACCTGAACGACCCCTCAAAAATTCCTGAACAACTTCCTGGCACAAGTTTCCCTCATTACGCAGGGCTTGTTGCATCCTGAAAAAGGGTTCATGAACGACGATGGTAGGTAGGGGTTCCCATCGGCTATATTCCTGCTCTCGAGATATAGTTTACTCGGGAGGTATTTTAAATTGAGG
Organism: Chloranthus sessilifolius; assembly: GCA_021018995.1. Classification (NCBI taxonomy): domain Eukaryota; kingdom Viridiplantae; phylum Streptophyta; class Magnoliopsida; order Chloranthales; family Chloranthaceae; genus Chloranthus; species Chloranthus sessilifolius. The sequence continues at coordinate 93,357,521 of CM037592.1, forward strand.
ATTAAGTCATGAATGACTGAACTTTGCATATAGAAGTTAGAGAAACTAAGACACTGAAACACTGCATCTGTTCTTGAAATTGTTTTCATACATTTAGAAATAAATCTTACATATGATTTCTGCACCTAAATTCAGTTTATTATCTGCTTATATGTTTGACAAGCTATATTCCGATATTTGTTTTGAAACCATATTAGTTAAAGTAAAATGCCGTAGATGTCTTTCTTCTACTGAGCTTTGTTGGTTAGCTCACTCCGACTATAAATCTTGGCCATGGTGTTCGTGTAATCGACGACGGCTATTCTTGAGGTTCCTCCTGAGGAGTTTTTCCCAGTATAGAACTTACTGATTTTCTTATTTGTGGTGAGAGTTAGACTTGAATTTGTGGGCCCATTTTAGTTGAATACCATAGTTTTATATTTGACATTGATTTGTGTTATGAGCCATGTTTCGATGATGGTCGGCCATCATCGGTGGTTCTTTACTTTTAATTGCTTCTGCATTTATTTTAGCTATGGATATTTATTGCGCTTTACTCTGATATGTGCCCTGTTTGTCCGGCTTATCGTTTATTCGATAGGTTGGCGAACCGGCCTTTCCTATACCTGAGGGATTGGAAAAGTCGGGTCGTCACAAATAGGCTAAGACTTAATTAGGTACACATAAGTAAGCCGATCAAGTGTTTGGCGTCGCTGTCGGGGATAGTTCTATGTTAATGATTGTTTGATTTAGGAAAACAAGTATTTATCTGTCTCTTTTTATTTATTTTTTATTTTTTTATATTTTCTTTCATCACTTCTTAAAAATTTTGCAAGTTTATTCGGAGTGATGACTCAGAATTTTAACTTCCCCTAATCAGAGAAGCTCGAGATTCAAATTTGCTCTCTCCTTGCTCTTCTAGAATAAAAATCATATAAAAGATAAAAACATAAAAAGACAGTTTTTCTGGTGTATGCATCATACCCGGTCTAGAAGTCTAGATTCTTTTGAATACGACCCAAAAATTGAGCTAATTCTCTTGTGTAGACTCGCATTAAACTGATCCCCGCAAGAGATTCCCAAACTATGGCTGACGAACTTTCAATCCAAGCACATTTAAGCCCTATAGCTTTAACTCAGCCCTCTTGTATAGTTATACTAGAGGCCACTGACGCTCATAGTTATGAAATTAAGCCCAACACACTTCAAACTCTACCAACCTTTCATGGGCTTGATAGAGAAGATCCCTACCAACATCTAAGGGACTTCGTAGAACTTTGCACAATGCTGTAATTGTCACCGACTAATAAAGAAGTCGTAAGCCTATGTCTGTTTTCTTTTTCTTTTAAAGATCGGGCGAAGACATGGTTAGTCTCACTACCTACTAGAAGTATAACCACCTGGGAAGATCTACAGTCTAAAATTTTGGTTGAGTACTTCCCAATTGACAAAACAAACCAAATTCGCCAAGCAATCTAAGGCTTCAGGCAAAAACCTGGGACATTATTTCATGAGAGTTGGCAACGGATGAAGGATTTGTTATGGAAGTGCCCTCATCACGAGGTGTCAAATTGGTCGATAGCGCAAAGCTTCTATCAAGGATTGACTAAGACTAACCAGTCTACAGTCAATGCTATAAGTGGAGGAGCCTCCATCGCTCAAAACCGCTAGCAGACCTGGAACTTATTTGAGAAACTGGCCAACAATTCAAAACAAAAATAGGCTTTGCTGTAGACTGATCCAGATGTCACTCGTCACACCCCGCTCGCGAGGGGTGGGATCTACGATGTGACTAAGGATAAAGTAAAGGCAGAGGACGACATGAGTGCTAAAGTTTTAATTCTTGAGTAGAAATTTGCCACACTCATGAGTTCCAACCCTAACACTTTGGACAGACCCACGACAAACCAGCCCAATTACTAGGATCACACATACACTGAAAACCCTGCTATGCCACAATACCAAGAGGTGGTGGAAACTGAACAATTAATGGCTTTTCAAAGAGGAGATTATGGAAATACCGACGTGGAGAAACCATCCAGGATTTAACTATGGTTCCACAGTAGGAGCCCAATTAGCACCAACAGTTGCGTAGCCTCAATTTTCTCAAACCCAAGTTTTCCACCAAAGACCTCAAATGCAAGCTGCACAACCCCAACTTGGACCACAGAGCAACACATCTGATGCTAAAATTATTTAAATACTTCGAGCTTTGTAACAACAGTCGCATCAGCATTCAAAGGATTTACCTCAACTTGCTCAATTCTCTCAGACCCTGCACTCACATACCCAGCCCATAACGAAACTAGAAAGTCAGATTGGCCAGCTGGCTTTGTAAGTGACAAAAAGAGAAAGTGGTCAGTTACCTATGTAACCTGTGAATAATCCGAGAGGAGAAGTATTTGAGGGAGAGACATTGACACTCCAAAATCCTATCTAAAAAAAAACCCCTCAAGGAATTGTCGAGCTACTGACTCACCCGTAGCACAAATTGTAAACTATGTAAAATAATTTCTTTTCTTTTAAGACTAGGCACTGTGTTATGATCCAAAGTACACAAAAACGAAGGATCGTAATTCAGTCCTTATTGCATGCTTACAGGGACAATCGTATGGACTTACTATTGAACGTTTTTATTTTTGTTTCGTTTCCACTATCAGCCAAGCGTAGTGATTACGATTTGGCCGATATAAGAGTTCGTACCTCTTTGCTGAAAAGTTAGAGTCAAACAGATGACTCTAAGTTACCAAGGAGTGGTGACCGGTTCAACAGTTCATCACTAAGATAGGGCCTACATATCCGTGAGATGATCTATCGACCTCATTATCGAACTCTCTATTCTTGCTCCATTTTTCCCCCTACTTTTAAAAAATCCAACCATTTTCTCAACTGAACCCAAAACATTTTATTCTTTTATATACCCATTGCTACGGCTATTTCATTTCAGAAAAACTCTACGACTGCTCTATTGCATATTTTGAATTAGGGTTTTATCAACATAAGGTAAGGGGACGATTTTAATGATTGAATAAATAGGGGTTTCTGCAAGAGATTTTAAACTCTATGGTAAATTAAATGTTTTTTTTATTCTGGTAGAAAAGAGTTGTAACGATATGGATCCATCAACAAACAAGCGACAGAGGGAAGGAGAAGAAGAAGAAGGTAACAATTCTGATAACATCCCAATCATTCACCGTATACCACGGTCTGCTGTCCTAGAAGCCAAATCAAAAGCATCAAACCCACCTAAGAAGAAACATAAATCTTCCGAGGTAGTTATCACAAAAAAGACTAAAAACACAGAAGCCACGAAATCTATGCCTGCCCTTAAAAAGGGGTTGAAATTAGATAAAGGAAAGAAGTCAGCATCCTCTGGTTTAGATAAACTCCCTATTTCAATGAAACACCACATCGTGGGAGCTGAAATTACAGTGGACGTTGAGTCATTAGAAGTATTGGAAATGAGTGGAGAAGCAATTAAATATTTTTAAGGATGCCGGGCTAAATTATATCTTAGCGCCAGGAGTCACACCAGTCTATCCAAGATTAGTGAAATTGTTCTATAAAAATATGACCAAAAGAGGCCAAGGGCCATCCTCAACTCTCTCCACCAGTATAGACGAATTTCCAATCGAAATTCCAAAAGAAATGGTCGCCAGGGTGATGCATGCACCCTTAGAAATTCCACAATTGTCACATGATAACCCAAAGGCCAACCTTTTGAGGATTTCATAAGAGACCCTACCTAACTTTATCGAAATGGCAACAAAATTATTAGGAAAACCTCCACGAGACAGGTCCTTTTTCCTGTGAAAGGACCTAGAAGCAAGGAGTTTCACTTCAATTCTTCGATGTGCTCATCCATAGGACCATTCATCTCACAGGTCATGGAACAGAGAGAATGGCACTATTTGCCAAGGTATTGTACTTAATGGCAAATCGCTATTGGTTTAATATGCTCTCTTATCTTTTTGAAGTAATCACAGTTGTGAGGGAGAAACTGGGTCAAGAAAAATATAAACGAAGAAATTGACTTTGCCATTTGGGGGCCTTATCACAAATTTATTAATAAATGTGGGGTATAGTATAGACCCCAATGAAAAAGCTTTACCGAGACCAGAGGAACGCTTAACAGTTCCTGCCTATAGGAGAACCTTAGGTGCTGAAAATAAAAGAAAAATACCACTTACTCCTAGCACCAAGAATATCCCCTCTGCCCCACAATTTTCTGAGGAAGGAGAAGTGACTGCTATAAAGTAGACATTAGAAATCGTAACCCCAAAAGAAGTAGTAATGGGAGATGATGAGAGTACTTCTACTCAACTGCCAGAGAGAGCAGAGATCAACTCTCCAGAAAGAATAACTGAGTCAAGAGTTCCAATTGCCGACCAAGCCAATCTCTGTGACCCTGCGTTAGACTCCCCAGTGGGCCCAGTAATACCCCCTTCAACAGAGGCAGAAATGCTGCCTATTCTTTCAAGAGTTGAGCCAGTGAGCCCTATTAATGCAACAATAGAGGAAGTTTCCCCAACAGGAGAACAAAATGATGAAATTGCTATTTCTAGCCATGTCCCTACAAAATAGAGGTTGTTGCTCAACCAATAATTCCAATAATTCCATAGAAGCCTCCGACAATTCAAATCATAGCAGCTGGACCATCTTATGAAACTCCAAGAATGGGTTTCATAGAATTAATGAATCAAGCAATGTCTCCTCCAGTCACCAATGTAGCAGCTCCAATACTGGAAAATCCTGATTTCGATCGGAGACTAACAGCAGTCGAATAGTGGCAGAGCACAAATGCACCTAATCTAGTGCCACTGCCAAGAACAATGAAGAGATTGATGGAGGAGTTTACAAGACTAAAGAGTAGAGTTATGGAGACCATGCCCACTGCCCAAGAACGCCTCGAAATAGCTGAAAAGTAAAAAAGGCAGGCCATAAAATATCACCATGCAAGGTGGAATGCTGAGACAAATAGAAAAGTCCTAGAGGCCACTGAATCCCTACGAGACCAAATTGTGCAGCTCCAAAATCAGAATAACATACTCACAGAAAATCAGCAAGCATGGGCAAAGGAGAAACAAGAGTACGAGCATAAAATTGCAAATTTAATTGCGCAATTCAGCGAATTGGTAGAAGACCCAAGTGTTATAGAGAATAGACGAGAACAAGCACATCAAGAATATCAGAACACTCTTAACACTCTGCTGAACGAGAAGACTCATGCACTAATAGGGGCAGAAGGGCAACTACAAAAATTACACGAAGTCAACAAGTCCCTGAGCTTAATGAATGAGGAACACAAGATATATATTGAATCATTCAGAAGCAAGAGTTGGGTCAAGATAACAAAAGTGAAGGAGGAATAAGAGAAACTGAGGAATGAGTTAAAAACACAAACTGCAGATCATGATACCCTCAAGGCTACTCTACAAAAGAAAGAAGCAGATATAGAAAATTTGAGACTAGAGGTTCAGTTAAAGTCCCCCCGTGATTATCAAGCTACAAGAGGACGGAAAAGAAAAGATAAGACTGTTGAGGAGAGCACTGAGGACAACACAAAGGAAAATGAACCACTTCAAATAGAAGAATCAGACTGCTCTACCGAGGTTATGTTGGAATCAGATGAGGAGTTATCAGGTAGCCATTCACCAATGCTAATCCTACCAGTTCTTTTTCTTAATTTTTTTTTACTAATTGACTAATTTTTGCTAACTTTTATTTTTTTTACTAACCCACTAACATTTTTTGTTGTGTTTTCCTCAAGTTTGGGGGACATATTCCTTATGGATTTTTTTTTTTTCACAACCAGTAAAATATCAGAGATAAGAATAATTTTTTGATAAATATTTTTCCCCTATTTTTGTGCTAATGAGGGCATTGTCCGATTTAAGTTTGGGGGGGGGGGGGGGGGGAGAGATATACCTGTATATATAGAATAGTTTTTTTTTATAGAATTTTTGCAGAGAACCCTTCTCTGTTTTTACTAAATTTTTTCATTTTCTTTATTTTAACCAAAATATAGAAATTATGATAGAAAAGATTTTTTTTTCCAGAAAACTTGCGATCCATTATGGTAGAAGTTCAATAATCAGAATATAAAGTAGTTTTTAATTTATGTACAATCTCTAATTCACTGTATTAGAATAGATGTTTGAAACAATAGATTGATCTAAACTGCAATCTTTTAGACTATAGTTTCAAAGTAAGTATAAACCAGTGAGCATTAGAGCCATAATTTCTTTGAGAGAGAAACTGTTTATTCAAGAAAAATTTCTTTGAACTTCTATGATTATATGAAATCTCATATTGTTGAATTTTGAATCAAAATATTCTATGAATATGATGACCTGATTCTTTGTCTAGAACTATCTGTTAGATATATCAGAGCAATAAGGTATATATGATTGTAAATCGTGAAAATGATGAAAGGCCATCTTTTGTATAAGTCAAAGCCAAAAAGCCAAAATCCCAAAGATATTTTACCTTTCGAACCCACATTAGAAGCCTAAACTAAAATTTCTTTGTACTAAGATATTATAAACCCTTAACCATATATGTGCTACCTAAAGCTTTCAACCTTTTTCCTGTACAAATGTTATGAGAATTTAGAATGTAAAAGAAAAGGTGAGAAGAGGGAGTGAAAGGAGTATAAGTTAACAGATAAGGGATATGTAGAAAAAGGGTACAACAGAAAAAATTATAACACAATATATGGGAATGAATGAGAAAAAAAAAAGGAAAAAAAAGAAGCAAAATCGTAAAATACGATTCTAGAAAAGAGAAGCAAAAAGCTTCCAAACCGAGAAAAATTGTAAAATGCGATTCTGAAAAAAAGGAAAGAAATGGGATTTACTTTAGAAAATATAAATGGGAAGAAGATATCCAAACTTTTTGGATACTTACTAAAGTAGGAATAGAAGCTGAAGAAGAAGATGAAAAAGAAGAACGAAATTAGCAGAGAAGAAAAATTTTGAATCCTTTTCTACCTTTCTTTGACACCTTAAAACCCAAAGCTCCATTACAAGTTGAAGGAAAGACCTTTCTGATTTAGGATTTGCAGAAGCATGAGCCTAGTATAGATATGTATAAAAGATACTATGGATTGTACAGGGATTCATATGAATAGAATAGATTAACCTTTCCATGAGATTAAAATTTTTGCAATTATCTTTAACTGAAATTTCCTGAAATACTATAGTGAGAACCCAAAGAGAGTTTCGATTTCTTTTGAGAGTATGTCAGTAGTGATTTTTTTGAATGAAAATATTTTCTAAAAACTGCAATTTAGAAAAATTTATGAAGAATAAACTTTTCACTAATGCATATAATCCTGTTTATTATAAATTGAAACTTTTGGAGTTCTAATAAAGGATAATTGTTATAATGGAGAGTATAGAGGAAGGAATTATAAAATTTTGAAAATCATAATATCTGTATAATGATTAATTTAGTAGTTAATATAGCTAGTATAAAATTAGTTTAGATTTTTTTTATTTTGTGATTTAAAGTTTTGATATTTTTAATATATATATATATATATATATATATATATATATATATATATATATTTGAAGTTTGTAGGTAACTTCACTGGAAACCTTCAGGAGACTACAACTCCTTCACTAGGGATTACCTAAGGGTTTACAGGCTTGTTGCATCTGCTAAATGCAATTGTGCTCCGTACAAAAGTAGCAATTTAATTTTTAGAATAAGATAGTTATTTTTCCTTATTTTCTAGGGACTAGCAAAGCTTAAGTTTGGAGGTGTGATCAGTCATAGAATATACCAATTTATCACTCTTAACTTAGTGATGTTAGACCTTAGTTTGCTACTAATAATTTATTGATGTGCAGATATTAAGGAAAAGCAGTAAAATATAGTCAAAATATTAATATTCGTCAAAATGAACTCTTAAAGCAGTAAGAAAGACGATTAAGCATTAAAGACGATTTGCTAAGTGTTTAAAGATAGAAAATCGCAGAAGACGATTGAGCGTGATACTAAAAGACAAAATGAAAAATTGTAATGAACGATTCTTCAAATGAATAGATGTTCAGAAGCTGAAGCGATCCAAAGAAAGCAAAGAATTGTACTAAAGAATCATTTGGAGAATGAATACTATGAGAAGATAGAAAATTGTATTTTACGATTTTTCAAAGAAGCTATAAAGAGAGAGAATAATCGTGATTTACGATTCTCTATGAATAGAAACTTCTCTGCACTGCTGAAACACCGTCGTGCATATCTTTAGAATAATTCTATAATTAGAAGTTCTACCAATTACGAATCAGAGAGATTGATGAAGGAGATTCTTAGAAGGACTGCTACTAAGGATTAAAGAACATTTTAAAAGTATATCAACTATTAAAAGCAAAGAAAGAATAAAATTAGGAATTAGAGTTATATTAGGATACTTTTATTTTTAGTAGTTTCTTTTATTAGAATTAGAACTCTGTAAACCAACCCCTTTTGATCTATAAATAAGAGGGCCTGGTATAGGAATAAGAATCGAAGAAATTCTCATCATCAATTGACGACTGAGGTTGGGTTTTCTTTCGATCATTAGAGTAGTTTAGTTTAGATATTAGAAGTTTCTCAAAAGCAAGTGACGCCTGTGATTTGGAGCTGAAGATTAGAGTAGATATCTGTAGTTTCTCAGAAGCAATTGACGACTACGGTTGAGGAGTGAAAGATATAATTTTTATTGCTTTCTAATTTAGAATTTATTGCTTTGTAAACATCTTCAAGTTTTAATTTAAATTGACGACTTAGGTTAGAATTTGCAGATTAGTGTAACTATTTTTATTTTTCCATCTTCAGTTTTCTAGAATTTGATTGCCACACAAGGTTTTGGAGATTGTAGATAAGATTAAATCTGTGTTGATAGGATTTTAGTATTGATTGATGCCCAATGCTAGGAAACATGATATATGGTATAACGATACTGTTTAATTTCATAAATATCTGATACTTGAAGATTGTTATTAACGACCATAATATGAAGTAGAAGATTAGGATTTATTTTATGCGCTTTAGATTTAAGAAAAATTCTTTATTCATATTTCTCTAGTAATTTAGGAACCTAAAAGATAAGTATAAGTTTTCATAAAAGTAGATTAACAATACCATAGCTATCTTCGTGGGAACGATCCTATACTAGCTATACAATTTCTATTGTACGCTTGCAATAGGTTAAGACTTAATCAGATACACATAAGAAAGCCGATCAGTCTTCTGCCTCCAAATCTAGGGATCAACAAAGTTAGAAGATGAGCCACCATGGTTCTCAGATATCAAGAAATTCCTTGAAACTCAAGCTTTTTCTGAAGGTACGTCCGAGACGGACATAGGGACCATCCAACGTTTAGCGACGAATTGTCATCTGCGATGAGTGCTTATACAAGCGTTCATATAACAACGTCTTACTCAGATGCCTTATTGAGGGCGAAGCAGCTAACATCATGAAGGAGATCCATGAGGGAATATGCAGGGCCCACGTAAATGGACACATGCTCGCTAAGAAGATCCTATGGCAGGGATATTTTTGGACTACAATGGAAACCAACTATTGCAAGCACGTACAGAAATATTATAAATGCCAAGAACACTCCAGTCTGATATATGCTTTGGCTATTAATCTATACAGCATGACTACTCCTTGGCCATTTGCTACATGGGGCCTTGACGTTGTCGGGAAGGTCAACCCGAAAGCTTCAAATGGGCATCAGTTTATCCTCATCGCCATTGAGTACTTCACCAAAAGGGTAGAGGCAGCATCATATAGGAACATCACGGCCCATCATATTAAGAAATTCATTAAGAATAATATTATTTGTCGATTTAGTGTGCCCAAGGACATCATCACGGATAATGGCACCAACTTTACGAACAAGTATATAAGAGCCTTTTGTGAGCAATACAAGATCAAACATCATCGCTCGTCACTGTACCAGCCACAAACCAATGGGGCCGTTGAAGCGGCTAACAAAATAGTCGTCTGAATCCTAGAATAGACGATTGTCATCTACCGAGATTGGAGTGAGATGTTACCATTTGCATTAAGGACCTACCGAACGTCGATCTGTATCGCTACATGGGCAACACCGTTTTCCCTTGTGTATGGAACTGAGGTTGTGTTACCAGTAGAGGTTGAGGTTCCCTCACTCCGCATTCTCATCAAATCTAGTCTACCAGAAACTGAAAGAGAGAGGTCCTGTAATATCTCGAAAAATTGACCATTTGACTTTGACCTTGGGATCCGTGCCCGATTGATCATAGGTTGACCAAGTGATGGTCAAACTTTGAATTCAAGGAGTGATGAACTGATGTGATGCAAATGGAACTCAAGTGTAGTGAGTGTTATTGGTTTAGAGTCACATACGCCTATCTCTGGTGTATGTGTTTAACACACAAGCAGGAGAGAGAATAAAAGGGTTTTAATAACCCTAGTTCCCTTTTGTTGGTTGTTGAAGAGAGAGTTAAGAAGAGAGAGAGAGTAAGGAGGAGTTATGGAAGTTGAGTTAATGCAAACTAAGAGGAGATTAGAGCATTGACTCCGGATTCAAAGCGGTTTGAGATCGTTGAAGGAAGTGATGGAACCGTAGCCATCAAACCCAACAAATCAATCCCTTGAAGGGATTATTGAGGTGAGTTTTAATTAAAGTGAATGCATATAGTGTAGACAAGTTTAATTCAGTTAAGTAGGGTTAAATGAGTAGATTAAAGGCTTAGAAAAGAAAAGAGAAAGATTTGGAAGAATAGCCCGGAAGGGGGCTGAATCTGGCCAAATCGATTAATCAAAATTGGAGTTCGATTAATCGATTTTGGCCCAGAAGTTGAAAAGTCATGAAAGCTCGATTTCGATTAATCAAATTGTATTTTGATTAATCAATTTGGATTTCGATTAGTCGATTTGGAAATCGACTAATCGACTGGGTACCTCCAGTGGCTGGAGAAAAGAGACCTGGAGAAATCGACTAATCGAGTTGGGAAATCGATTAATCGATTTTGGATTTCGATTAATCGATTTGGGATCGACTAATCGATTTCAGACTTTCGACCACTCGATTTGAGAATCGACTTCATTATGTTGGAGACTTCGATTAATCGATTTAGGATCGATTAATTGAATTTGAATCTCGATTAATCAATTTTGAGAATTTATTAATCGATTTGGGTTTCGATTAATTGATTTTGGGAATCGATTAATCGAATTGTATTTCGATTAATCGATTTTGGGAATTAATTAATCGACTTTGACAATTTTGCTTAACTTTCTAAGTTTTCTTTGAGATTCATTGAGGGTTCAGTACCTTCTTCATTACATATTTAGTGATGTATTGCATGCGTTATGATGTACCATAGGTGGTACGTGTGAAAGCAAGTACAAGGAGCCGCGTGGGACCTTGATGCTTGGACCTTCAGAGAATTGAGGTAGGGAACACCTTGAACATGTACTTTAATTTCAAGAGCATGTATGTAGTGATATAATTATCAAATTTGAAGTTGTTTTAATTCTGAGAAGCTTTATGAAAATGGGTGCGTGTGTGACACCAAAAATGTGATAAAGGCATCTGTGTGATGCAAGTAATTAAGAACAAGTAATCTAATGAGATTGAGAGATCCCCAGGGGATGAGAAAGTAATAAAGGCATCAGGTGTGATGCGGGTATGTATACATCCCAGGGATGTATACATAGGATTGAATAATTACTGTTGAGGCCTAACTGATATAAGATAGCACACTTATACGGTGAACAACTATATATAAAGCACATGTTATTTTTATTATTTGAGGTTTGATAGGATACCCCACCGACGTGGCGAGATACCTACGACTGACGCAGCAGGATATCCGTGACCGGTACGGCGGCCAATCTGTACACCAATGCGGAGGTTTATCCATAACAGTAAGCACATCCCAGGGATGTTGAGATGAGTTTTTAACCCCGCCACCTAGTGAAAAGGGGCTTGGGTCGTATTCCCAGGGAATACTTTTATAACAATAGTCTATTTAGATGATGATGAAGGGTATCTCATCGGGGCTCGATGCTATATTGCTCGGGGATTACTTAAGTTGAAGATTTAAGTTTTTCTTTAGGCCTGTTCAGTGTCATTCATGATAAATCAACAGTAAAGTAAGACATACGAATTACCAGTAAATCTTGAATGCAATTACCATATTTTAAACTTTTTTCTAGCTAATGCATAGACACATCATGCTTAGAATATCATAGAATATATGTGAGTCTTAATTTATATGTTCATTGTGTTTGTTTCCTACTGAGCTATGATATAGCTCACCCCTTAGACTATACGTCGCAGGTCCACTGATAGCAGCAGCTGAGGCTTCGGGAGACGTAGATCCGGGTGATTCAGATTACGTGCCTGGAGACGAGTTGGAGCCTCCACCCGAGGACTTCTTCTAAGAGACTCTGCTGTGTACTTTGATAGAGAGTCAGTTTTGAGAGCAGATTATACGGCTTGGTATGTCAAGCCTTTATTTTTATCAAACAATGTAATTAAATTGGATTATTCTTTTGGCGAACCATCTGGGGTGATCTGTTTATCACCGATGGTTCGGGTCGGTTCTCTGTTCATGCAGTGGCATGAAAGTAGAACTGTCTTTTGCGCATGTCAGTTGGGCATATTAACTGTTTCCGCTTATTGAGATTAATTACTTTATTTATTTAATTGTGCTTGTTATACCAATGTTCCGTGCATAGTTTTGGGGCACGGTCTGGAGGATTGTGCTGATGGCACGGGTTTCGAGGTGTCGAAATTCGGGCTGTCACAGGTCCCGCTTTGAACATTTATACCAGTTGGATGGGAAAAGGCTTTTAGCCTTGTGTCACACCAAGGCTTATTAGAGAAGAATTGTACGTGCTTACTACAAGCGTTCCCGCATCCGAGATTTTAAGGTGGGTGACAAAGTACTCAAGAAAATCTTCCCATCTCTCCACCCTGATCCGAGAGGAAAATTCAAGCCTAACTGGGAAGGACCCTTCGTCATCCAAAAATTACTCCCTGGGTACGCGCTCCTCCTAGCTACCATGGACAGAGATCACTTTCCTAAGCCGATCAATGTTGGATACGTACGTCGATTCTACTCCTAGTCTCAGCGGCAAGGTAAGTACTGATAAAAATGGATACGTGACTGCTTAAGGATCCATTAAAAAGATGCCATCATTTCAAAGCCAAGTAGCCAAAAAGCATCCCTAAATGATCATACCCTTTGCTACACCCGTTGAGTCATTGACCTTTCTTTCATAAATCCCTCCCCGGGAAAGAATGAAAAAGTGTATATACCAAAAAAAAAAAGAGAGGAAAAGAGTTACCATTAAATCCAAAAAGAATAAAAAAATTAGAAAAGCAAAATCTCAAAGAGAGGATGTCTAAAAAAAGCAAAAAGAATAAAAATATAGAAAAGAAAAGGTGGGGCATGTACAATCAAAGTTCCCCAAGGAAGAAGTGTATTACAGCAAATAAAACTCTATCAAGGAAACCTTTTAACCCGAGAATACCTTTAAATTTTCTAACCTTACCAATGGCCAAGATACATCCTTATAGAAAGCCCTCTTTAATATCTACGGGCAGTCACAGTATCCATTGAGTCAGCACAAGCCAAGCTTTGAGACAACCAAAGAATTCCATTCAGCCGGCTATGACGGAATCGACGTTCATGTCGTGGCCTTTGAGAAAATAAAGAAAATATATATATATATACAAGCTCAAAGCAAAATGGACGTGGTAAAAATCTGAAAGGGCGCTATGGGTAAAAAGAGCGAGCCTGTGCAGACCAGGTGAAAACCTAAAAAGGCACCTGGGATAAAAATGCATACCCATGAATGTAGTGAAAACTCGAAAGGGCGCTACGGGTAAAAAAGAGGGATAACGGGCATGACGAAAACTCATCTTGTGCGCTGTGTAATAGCCCGAAAAAAATCACGCTAAACTATGACCTCGGGATCCGTGCCCGATTGGTCACAAGTTTGACCAATCAGGAGATCAAGAGTTAGCATAGAATGTGATGAACGGATGAGATGTGATAGTTTGAGTGATTATGTGGTGTGTGATGTAAATGAGTAGTCGCTTACACCTACTGCGGTGTATGTGCTCAACACACAAAGAGAGAGATAGATAAGAGGGTTTAATAACCCTAAAAGCAAGGGTTTGATGTTGTTGAGAGAGGAGTAAAGAAGAGAGAGAGGGTGAAGAGAGTGATTAATGCAAGGAGTGAATGCTAGTTGAGGAAGGGAGATTCAAGCAATAAACGCCGGATTCGACGCGAGGGATCCGCTGAAAGCAAAGCTGGAACCCTAGCCTTCCAACCACTTGATTTGAAATCAATTTGGGATTGATTCAAGGTAATTTTTTTGTAAATCAAATGCATAGATTATAGGGGTTATATTGTGGTTAAAAGTGGGTTAAATCATAGGATAATGGTCTAGAAAAATAGAACAAAAAGTGTGGAAAAAGATAGAGAAGAATAGCTCGAAAAGGGGCTGAATCTAACAATTTCGATTAATCGAAATTGGGTTTCGATTAATCGAAATTGGCCAGGAAGTTGAAAAGTCAGAGGACCCGATTTCGATTAATCGAATTGGAATTTGATTAATCGACTTTGGATTTCGATTAATCGATTTGGGGATCGATTAATCGACTGGGAACCTCCAGTGGACCCCAGGGGTTGGAGGAAATGACTTGAGAAAAATCGACTAATTGAAATGGGATTTCGATTAATCGATTTCAGTTTTCGATTAATCGATTTGGGGTCGATTAATCGATTTTAGGAACTCGATTACTCGAATTGAGAATCGACTTGGCTGAACAGTAAATTTCGATTAATCGAATTAGGATTCGATTAATCGAATGAGAATCTCGATTAATCGATATTGACTTTCGATTAATCGATTTTGGAAATCGATTAATCGAATCAGATTCGATTAATCGATTTTAGATTTCGATTAATCGACTGGGATAATTTATGTTGACCTTTGAGTTTGACTTTAAGATCTTTTGAGGGTCTTATACCTTCTTTATTGCATCCTTTGTGATGTGTTTCACCTGTTATGTGGTACCATAGGTGGTACGTGTGAGCTAGTGCACAAGGAGCCACGTGGGACCTTGATGCATTGATCAAATGAAGACTTGAGGTAGGGAACACCTTGAACATGTACTTTATTTTACAAGAGCATGTATGTAGTGATATAGAATTCAATTCAATTGTTATTTCTTAAGAATTTGTGAAAAGTGCGTGTGTGTGACATTCATAAGAGTAATCATAATGAGCCATCCCCAGGGGATGAAGAAGTAAAGAGATAAGAGCATCAGGTGTGATGCAAGTAAATGGATACATCCCAGGGATGTATCCAAGGATTGAATCATGTTTGATAGGGCCTAACTGATATAAGATAGCACATTTACACGGTGAATAACTATATGTAAGGCACCGATATTTTTGTTATTTGAGGTTTGATAGGGTACCCCACCGACGTGGCGGGATATCCACGACTGACACGGCAGGATATCCGTGACCGATATGGCGGCGAAACCGTAGGCCAGTGCGGAGGCTTATCCGTACATAGTAAGCACACCCCAGGGGTGTTGATTGAGACAAGTGAAACCCCGCCACCAATCCCCAGGGGAAAGGGGCTTGGGTACTATTTGTATTCCCAGGGAATACGGTTAAACTGTCTATATAGATGACGATGATGGGTATCTCATCGGGGCTCGATGCTATATTGCTCGGGGATTACTTAAGTTGAAAGTTTAAGTTTTGCTTTAGGCCTTTTCAGCATCATTCATGAGTAAATGAAAACATAAGTAATCAACAGTAAAACGAAATGTTTTTTAACTGTTTCATCAATAACTGCATAGATACATCATGCATGGCATATCATGGAATATATGTGAGTTATAATTTATATGTTCAACCGTGTTTGTTCCCTATTGAGCTAGGATGTAGCTCACCCTATAGACTATACGTCGCAGGTCCACTACTAGCAGTTGCCGAGGCTTCAGGAGACGCTGATCCCGGCGAGTCGGACCTTGCGGCCGGTGACGAGTTGGAGCCACCTCCTGAGGACTTCTTCTAGAGGACTCCGTTGTGCCACTTTGAGGGATTTTGGAGAGAGTTTTGTATGGCTTGGTATGTCAAGCCTTGATACTGTTTAAATCATGTATATATATAGAGTTGGGATTATTCTTTTGGGACGAACCATCCGTGATGATTGCTATCATTGACGGTTCGGATCGGTTCTCCATTCATGTAGAGGCATGAGGGTAGAACTGTCTTTTGGAGAGTTAATTGATATAGATTTAAATTCTGCAATTTCGTTTATTTTACTTTTTGCATGCTTGATATACCAGTGTTCCGTGCTTAGCTAAAGGGCACGGTCAAGATGATCGTGTTGATGGCACGGGTTTCGGGGTGCCGAAATCCGGGCTGTCACAGTTGGTATCAAAGCTATTTTCTTTTAGCAATTCTGATAAGGGTTCTTTCGTCAGAACATAGGAGCTTCTGCTAACGAAACTTTAGTTTCAAATGCAGCCGCAAATGTCAGCTAGAGGGAGAGGCCGACCAACGGGAGGCCAGCAGAGGAGTCTACGTAGTGGAGATGATTACATCTCTCCTACCAATAGAGTGCCTTTAGGAGGTACTGAGGCCCCAGGGGGCAGTAGTAGTAGACAACGGGATGAAGAAGATCGAGATCATCAGGATCAAGATCTAAGAGAGCAAGAAAGATTGAGAGAAAGACAAGAAGATAGAGAGGAGCGACAAAGGATGATGCACACTATGGAGCCATGGCACAAAAAGCCGCATCCTTCTGACTCATGCATCTAGAGAACAGCCACCTACACCACTGTAGGACTGCGTTGCTGTGCCCTCATCTTTTCTGAGTTTAGGAGGATGAGACCTCCTTCATACAATGGCGGCCGAGAACTGGGCCGATGGAGATGGAAAAGTCTTTAGCGTGCTAACATGCACGGAAGATGAGAGTGTAAGATGGGCAGCTTACATGTTGGATGGGAGGCTGGCCTTGGTGGAAGTCCGTGATAATGGACTGGGCTCGTGGAGACCCCAGAGTTGCCTTAGACTTGGGAGGAGTTTGTTGAGGAGTTCAATAAACAATATTTTCCGGAAGTGGTGAGGAACCAGCTTGAGATACAATTTTTACAGCTAGTGCAAGGGAGAATGACAGTGAGAGAATATGGGGTGGAGTTTCTACGACTTGTCTGCTTTGTTTTCAATTACGCTGCCATCAAGTGATGAAGTCCAAGAGGTTTCAGCAAGGTTTGAAGCCTGAGGTTAGGGGAGGCGTAGCTCCATTTCAACTGAGGACCTATGAAGAGGTCATGAGTAAAGCACTAGTGGTTGAAGAGGAGAACACAAATAGATATAGACAGAGAGAGCAACAGAGAGGAGGAAATGAACAAGGAAGATTGGGGCACTACGAACCGGTGAACAAAAAGTCGAGGTTCATGGCCCAGAATCAGAGACCACAGTTTCAAGGGGGTTTCGGAAGACCGGCGCAACAACAGCAACAACAACACCAACAGAAGTTTCCATTACTTGCGTCGGGGAGACCTATTCGCTATGAGAGCCGCCATGTTCATCGGCGCCATCTTATTGTGGTTCTCGTACGGTTTCTTCTGCACCTCGGGAGACTTGCGCAAAGTGTGGCAAGCCTCATAGGACGGTGGACTGTAGATCGGGAACTAGGGGTTGTTTCCGATGTGGCAAGGTGGGCCACTTGATCAAGGATTGTCTCGAGACGGATAAAAGAAAGACGGTTTCAGTTGCAGCACCACGACCAATTCAAGCAAGGAATGGGAGAGTTTATGCAACAACGTCAGAAGTTGTGAACGTGCATGACGTCATCCAAGGTGAGACCCTTTTTAAATTAAAGAAAATTTTCATTTCATTAAAGTTTAGATAGAGAAGGAGCATGCATTAGGAATTGTATAGATTCTTTTTCAATATAAAAAGGATGTATGTGAATTAAGAGTGTAAATTGATGTGTAAATTATTATATGTATGTATGTATACTATAGGTACTCTAAATATATATGAAAAAGGATGCTTCGGTGGATATGACGCTCGAGTGTTGATAGACCCCGGGTCTACCCACTCATTCGTCACTCCACGTTTTGCTAAGAAGATGAAGATTGTTCCAGAGACGTTGGATTTCGTCTTATCTGTGTCTATTCTGACTGGAGAGTTAGTAGACACGGAGTTAGCATGCAAATCCATCATTGTAGTAGTTCGAGACTTAGAGGTGCATGAACTAGAAGCAAAGTTGATACTGTTAGACATGCAAGGGTTTGATGTGATCCTTGGCATGGACTGGTTGGCGCAGCATTGTGCAACCGTCGATTGCAAGAACAAGGTAGTTATTTTCAGACCCAACACAAGAAGATCATTTTGGTTTCAAGGAGTGAGGTCGTCATCTGTGCCCATCGATCTCTGATGAAGGGCCGAGAAAATGATCAGAAAAGGTTGCAGGGGATACTTGGCTTACATAAAGGAGGACAAGGAAGAAAAGAACGCGTCATTTCGAGATAGCGGAGCGAGACTTCGCTGACGTATTTCCAGAAGAATTACCTGGATTACCTCCAGAAAGAGAAGTAGAATTCGCCATTGACTTAGCACCAGGAACGGAACCTATTTCGAAAGCACCTTATAGAATGGCTCCCGCTGAGTTAAAGGAGTTGAAGGAACAACTACAAGAACTTATGGATAAGGGGTTTGTTAGACCGAGCGTGTCTCCATGGGGAGCACCGGTCTTGTTTGTCAAGAAGAAAGATGGGTCAATGCGGCTATGCATTGACTATCGACAATTGAACAAACTCACTGTGAAGAACCGCTACCCTTTGCCTAGAATTGACGATCTATTCGACCAGCTGCAAGGAGCAAGGTATTTTTCCAAGATCGACTTGAGATCTGGGTATCATCAGTTGCGAGTTAAAGCTGAGGACATTCAGAAGACAGCTTTTCGGACATGGTATGGACACTATGAATTCCTTGTGATGCCATTTGGATTAACGAATGCTCCGGCGTCGTTTATGGATCTGATGAACCGAGTGTTTAAACCACACTTGGACTCCTGCGTCGTAGTGTTTGTTGATGATATACTAATATACTCCAAATCCAAGACGGAACACGAAGAACATTTGAGGATTGCTCTACAGACGCTATGTGAACACCAATTGTACGCCAAACTCAGCAAGTGTGAGTTTTGGTTGGAAGAGGTTAGCTTTTTGGGACATGTCGTCTCAAAGCATGGTGTCACTGTAGATCCAACAAAGATAGAAGCAGTAGTTAAATGGGAGCAACCAAAGACAGTGACCGATGTCCGAAGTTTTCTAGGCTTAGCAGGCTATTATCGACATTTTGTTGAGGGGTTTTCAAAGATATCGGGACCTCTCACAAAGCTGACACGAAAAGATTCAAGGTTTGAGTGGAGTGAGGCATGCGAGAAGAGTTTTCAAGAACTCAAAACGAGACTCACTTCGGCTCCAGTGTTAGCGATTCCTTCAGGCAGTGGAGGATACGCCGTGTACAGCGACGCGTCATACAATGGCCTTGGTTGTGTGCTCAACCAACACAAGAAGGTGATAGCTTACGGATCAAGACAGTTGAAAGAACACAAGAAAAATTACCCGACTCATGACTTGAACCGGCGGATCATTTTTTATCAAGATTTGGAGACATTACTTGTATGGTGAGACTTTTGAAATTTTCACCGATCATAAGAGCCTCCGATACATTTACCTGAAAAGAGCTCAACATGAGACAGCGCAGGTGGATGGAATTCCTCAAGGATTATGATTACTCCATACAATACCATCCAGGCAAGGCGAATGTAGTAGCCGATGCATTGAGTCGAAAAGGTTCAGCTCAGTTAGCTTCTTTGATTTTGGGTATGCACCGATGGAAATTATTGGAAGACCTGGCATTCTACGATGCGAACATTGAGTCAAAGGACACCGGATCCTTTTTGGCTAACATATCAGTAAAGCCAGTGATATTTGAGCATATCCACGATCTGCAGATGAAAGATCCGGCATTAATAAAGATTAATCAAGACGCGAGTGAAGGCATCAGGTCGGACTTCTCAGTTAAAGAAGATGGTTCCTTATTGTTTAAAGGTCGTCTATGCATTCCGGACAATGCCGACCTAAGACGAACGATTCTTGATTAGGCCCATAAGTCAAATTATGCTATCCACCCTGGTAGCACCAAAATATACCAAGATTTGAAAAAGAACTACTGGTGGAGAGGACTGAAGCAAGATGTGGCCGAGTATGTGTCACGATGTTTGACTTGTCAGCAAGTGAAGGTTGATCATAGACATCCTGCTGGACTATTGCAACCTTTACCAATCCCAGAATGGAAGTGGGAATCGATCTCAATGGATTTCATTGTTGGATTACCCCGTACTGCCAAGAGACACAATGCCATTTGGGTTGTCGTAGACCGATTGACCAAATCAGCGCACTTTTTGCCGTACAATACTACGTATACGGCAGGGAGACTGGCAGACTTATACATGAAGGAGATTGTAAGATTACATGGGATTCCAAGCAGCATAGTTTCAGATCGTGACCCACTATATACGTCCAAATTTTGGAAGAAATTTCAAGAAGGAATGGGAACACGACTAGACTTTAGTTCAGCTTTCCATCCTCAAACAGATGGGCAGACAGAGCGAGTGAACCAAGTAATAGAAGACATGCTCAGGGCGTGCATGCTTGATATGCAAGGATACTGGGATGAGTATCTACCGATGCTAGAGTTCGCATATAATAATAGTTTTCAAACGAGCATTGGCATGGCACCGTATGAAGCTCTGTATGGACGACGATGCAAGTCACCTCTAAATTGGGAGGAAACAGGTGAGAAATTCGTGTTAGGGCCAAAACTACTTGAAGATAACGCTACCATCGTTCGAATTATCAGAGAAAGGTTGAAGACAGCACAGAGTAGACAGAAAAGTTACGCCGACATGAAGCGGACTAGTGTCGACTATAAAGTGGGCGAGCATGTGTTTGTGAAAGTGTCACCTATGAAAGGTGTAATGAGATTTGGCAAGAGAGGGAAGTTAAGTCCACGTTATGTTGGACCCTTTGAAATTTTGGGACGCATAGGTGAAGTTGCATATCGCATTGGTTTACCACCGCTATTTGATCGAGTACATAATGTTTTCCACATATCGATGCTCAGAAAGTATGTGAATGATCCGTCTCATGTATTAGGAAAGCAACCTATAGAGATGTGTGAGGACATGAGCATGATAGAGGAACCAGTGGAAATCTTGGATCGAAAGGAACAAGTACTGCGCACTAAAGTGATTCCCTTAGTGCTTGTTCGGTGGAACAATCATCCAAAAGAAGAGGCTACTTGGAAAAGAGAGGCCGATGTGAAAGAACAATATCCAGCCTTGTTTCAAACGACGTGAGAATTCAATGTAAACCACGAACGTGTTCGTGGAATCTCCACGATCCTTGTAATTCGATGAAACATTTTGCTCGATTGTATGATTAAAGGAATATTTTCTTTCTTGTGTATATATGATCAAGTGTATGTGTTTTTATGGAACTATGAACCACTTGATGTCATAAACTACCAAAAGAAATCAAAGAAACAAAGAGATTGAAATTCTGCAAAAATTGGGCAAAACCGATTAATCGATTTGGAATTTCGATTAATCGATTTTGTTCGATCAGTCGACTGGCATGTGCCAGTGACTGGAAATGAGATTTAGAGTTAGAATACACATAGAATGCAATTTCGATTGATCGAATTATAATTTCGATTAATCGATTTGGGATCGATTAATCGATTTTGGAAATTCGACTAATCGAATTAGATTTTCGATTAATCGATTTA
Source organism: Chloranthus sessilifolius (assembly GCA_021018995.1). Classification (NCBI taxonomy): domain Eukaryota; kingdom Viridiplantae; phylum Streptophyta; class Magnoliopsida; order Chloranthales; family Chloranthaceae; genus Chloranthus; species Chloranthus sessilifolius. The sequence continues at coordinate 93,379,400 of CM037592.1, forward strand.
CTTAAGAGACTTGGAAGAAATTGAATGCAGATAGACAATTTCGATTAATCGAAGATAGTTTCGATTAATCGATTTTGAAGTTTCGATTAATCAAAATGAATTTCGATTAATCGATTATTTAAGGAATTCTGGAAATTGAGAAGTTACTACACGATTTCGATTAATCGAAGTGAAATTCGATTAATCGATTTTGGAATTTCGATTAATCGAAATGGATTTCGATTAATCGACTGGCTCGCGCCAGTGAGCTCAAAAATTTAAAATTTTAAACAGATACGATTTCGATTAATCGAAATGGTTTCGATTAATCGAATTTGACTTTCGATTAATCGATTTGGGAAATCGATTAATTGATTTTACGCGGCTTAACCTAGTTTTGAATCTCGATTAATCGATTCTGAATTTCGATTAATCGAGCCGGAGCCTATATATATAAAATTAGGGATTTCCTTCCCCATTCGAAAATTTTCTTGCTTGGGGTTGTTGGGCGCTTCATCTTCTTCTTCTTCTCCAACCATCCGGCGCCCTAGGGTTTGCACTTTATTCGGTTTTTGGCTCGGATTCAAATCGTATCGCCTCCAAAACCTACGGTAAACCCTAATTTTTCTACTTTTCCTTCAAATTTGACTTAGGTAAAAACCTAGATTTCGTTATTCACTAACCATGCCACCCAAAACCCGTTTATCTTCAAAGAAGGCGACTTCTAAGTTGCCGGTTAGGCGTAAGAACGCCGCGCCACCACCACCTACCCCATCGCCGGTGAGGACTCCATCACCGTCGGCATCGGAGACCACCTCCGGTTCGACGAGCGCGTCTACGCGCGAGTCTTCCCGCGAATCGACCCCAATGCCCCCACCACCCACTAACGTGGTGCAACCAAACGAATGGTGGGTGGCCAAGACCTTTGAGGTCGAATATATCATCGACCCTACCCTTTTCACCGATCCCGATGTGCCGGGCAAGACCCAATGGGCTCGAAACTACCTAACTAACGCCAGTCTCGGCAATCTTCTCAAACCAATTCGGGGTTCCTACTACCCTAGGTTGGTTAGATTATTCTACCAAGGGCTCGTAGACGGCCCTACCGACGACGTGGTTAAGACCACCATTGAGGGTCGGGAGTACATCATCACCCGCCACCACATACACGAGGTACTCGAATGTTACCTCGAATTCACCCCTGAGACCACCCTGTTTCCACCTTTTGGGGAAGAGCCCCATTTTGAGGAGGTCATGACCCGTATGACCAACGGGAAAAAGGGGTCGGGATCCTCCATCAAGAGGGTTGACCTTCCCCACTATATGTGGATGCTTGACTCCGTGGTCAAGTGTAACCTCTACCCAATGCGCCACGACACCGAGCGCGTGGAGAAGGTGCAGCAGGCACTTTACTCGGCCTTCTGTGGCCGGTGGTTTGACGCCACCATGCTCATCCTTGAGGGGATGAGATACATAAAAGGGAAGCTGATGAAGGGCAACCTACGGCCCAAAGAAAAGATGCCTTATGCTCGCCTCATATCGAGCATGTTGGAGTGCTACTCCAACGATGCATCTTATGTCGTCTCTCCGCATGAAGAGAGGGCTACGGACTGCGTGAAGACATTCTCTAGGTCTTCATGGGCCCGTAGCTATAATTTGCTCAAGCGGACCCTACCAGCTCCGGGTCCCGCTCCCGCCCCAGCCGCAGCAGCAGCAGCAGTAGCACCGCCACCACCCCCACCACCTCAGCAGGACCCACCCGTGGGTGGGGCACACCATATTCCCGTAGAGCCATCCGTAGAGAGGGTTCCCTCCCACACCACAGACTCACCGACACCACCTGCCCACTCCGCGCCCGCGACACCCACCTCCTCATATCGCCGACGCGCCGCTCCGTCCGGTCCTACCATCGAAGACGTGTTGGCTCGCATGGAAGCCAACAACGAGAGGATGAACCGGAGGATAGACTTCCTCCTATTCCACACCCTCCGCCACATCTATCCTACCGACTACCGCCGCTACCTCGCCCAGGAGGAGGAATGGACGGCCGGACGCACCGCCTTTCATAGAGGACCCGTCTTCCATCCTACCACTACAGACGCGGCTCCTTCCACATCTACATCCGCTCTGCCGACCGAGACGCCGCAGCCACAGCCGACCATCCAGCCAGCACCATCGCCCCCACCGCAGCCAGAGCCAGCTCCAGCAGACCCGCCAGCCCCTGTAGCACCCGACCAGCCTGGCGAGGGGACTGTCTGAGTCTTGTATTTCTTTTCGCACTTTGCTTATATACATGTAAATTTCTTTTGTACGCCAATTTAATTGGCATTGTAAAATTTTCAATTATAATACAAATCCCAAATTTTTGGTACGAATTGTCCAATTAGTCCACTTTAAATTCTCTGCCAACATTGTAACTAGCTGAATGCGTCTGGGTCTACTCGACCACCTCACCTGAGAGTGTGGGGGGGGGGAGAGACCCATATAGACAAACCTTGGGTTATTTTCGAGGACGAAAATTCCCAAGGTGGGGAGGATGTAATAGCCCAAAAAAAATCATGCTAAACTATGACCTCGGGATCCGTGCCCGATTGGTCACAAGTTTGACCAATCAGGAGATCAAGAGTTAGCATAGAATGTGATGAACGGACGAGATGTGATAGTTTGAGTGATTATGTGGTGTGTGATGTAAATGAGTAGTCGCTTACACCTACTGCGGTGTATGTGCTCAACACACAAAGAGGGAGATAGATAAGAGGGTTTAATAACCCTAAAAGCAAGGGTTTGATGTTGTTGAGAGAGGAGTAAAGAAGAGAGAGAGGGTGAAGAGAGTGATTAATGCAAGGAGTGAATGCTAGTTGAGGAAGGGAGATTCAAGCAATAAACGTCGGATTCGACGCGAGGGATCCGCTGAAAGCAAAGCTGGAACCCTAGCCTTCCAACCACTTGATTTGAAATCAATTTGGGATTGATTCAAGGTAATTTTTTTGTAAATCAAATGCATAGATTATAGGGGTTATATTGTGGTTAAAAGTGGGTTAAATCATAGGATAATGGTCTAGAAAAATAGAACAAAAAGTGTGGAAAAGATAAAGAACATTTAAAAGGGTGAATCTAACAATTTCGATTAATCGAAATTGGGTTTCGATTAATCAAAATTGGCCAGGAAGTTGAAAAGTCAGAGGACCCGATTTCGATTAATCGAATTGGAATTCGATTAATCGACTTTGGATTTCGATTAATCGATTTGGGGATCGATTAATCGACTGGGAACCTCCAGTGGACCCCAGGGGTTGGAGGAAATGACTTGAGAAAAATCGACTAATCGAAATGGGATTTCGATTAATCGATTTCAGTTTTCGATTAATCGATTTGGGGTCGATTAATCGATTTTAGGAACTCGATTACTCGAATTGAGAATCGACTTGGCTGAACAGTAAATTTCGATTAATCGAATTAGGATTCGATTAATCGAATGAGAATCTCGATTAATCGATATTGACTTTCGATTAATCGATTTTGGAAATCGATTAATCGAATCAGATTCGATTAATCGATTTTGGATTTCGATTAATCGATTGGGATAATTTATGTTGACCTTTGAGTTTGACTTTAAGATCTTTTGAGGGTCTTATACCTTCTTTATTGCATCCTTTGTGATGTGTTTCACCTGTTATGTGGTACCATAGGTGGTACGTGTGAGCTAGTGCACAAGGAGCCACGTGGGACCTTGATGCATTGATCAAATGAAGACTTGAGGTAGGGAACACCTTGAACATGTACTTTATTTTACAAGAGCATGTATGTAGTGATATAGAATTCAATTCAATTGTTATTTCTTAAGAATTTGTGAAAAGTGCGTGTGTGTGACATTCATAAGAGTAATCATAATGAGCCATCCCCAAGGGATGAAGAAGTAAAGAGATAAGAGCATCAGGTGTGATGCAAGTAAATGGATACATCCCAGGGATGTATCCAAGGATTGAATCATGTTTGATAGGGCCTAACTGATATAAGATAGCACATTTACACGGTGAATAACTATATGTAAGGCACCGATATTTTTGTTATTTAAGGTTTGATAGGGTACCCCACCGACGTGGCGGGATATCCACGACTGACACGGCAGGATATCCGTGACCGATACGGCGGCGAAACCGTAGGCCAGTGCGGAGGCTTATCCGTACATAGTAAGCACACCCCAGGGGTGTTGATTGAGACAAGTGAAACCCCGCCACCAATCCCCAGGGGAAAGGGGCTTGGGTACTATTTGTATTCCCAGGGAATACGGTTAAAACTGTCTATATAGATGACGATGATGGGTATCTCATCGGGGCTCGATGCTATATTGCTCGGGGATTACTTAAGTTGAAAGTTTAAGTTTTGCTTTAGGCCTTTTCAGCATCATTCATGAGTAAATGAAAACATAAGTAATCAACAGTAAAACGAAATGCTTTTTAACTGTTTCATCAATAACTGCATAGATACATCATGCATGGCATATCATGGAATATATGTGAGTTATAATTTATATGTTCAACCGTGTTTGTTCCCTATTGAGCTAGGATGTAGCTCACCCTATAGACTATACGTCGCAGGTCCACTACTAGCAGCTGCCGAGGCTTCAGGAGACGCTGATCCCGGCGAGTCGGACCTTGCGGCCGGTGACGAGTTGGAGCCACCTCCTGAGGACTTATTCTAGAGGACTCCGTTGTGCCACTTTGAGGGATTTTGGAGAGAGTTTTGTATGGCTTGGTATGTCAAGCCTTGATATTGTTTAAATCATGTATATATATAGAGTTGGGATTATTCTTTTGGGACGAACCATCCGTGATGATTGCTATCATCGATGGTTCGGATCGGTTCTCCATTCATGTAGAGGCATGAGGGTAGAACTGTCTTTTGGAGAGTTAATTGATATAGATTTAAATTCCGCAATTTCGTTTATTTTACTTTTTGCATGCTTGATATACCAGTGTTCCGTGCTTAGCTAAAGGGCACGATCAAGATGATCGTGCTGATGGCACGGGTTTCGGGGTGCCGAAATCTGGGCTGTCACACTGTGAGTAAAAAATATTCTAAAAGAAAAAAAATAGAAAGAAAAAAGAAGAATCATTCAGCTAATCCTTCAGTTACATCTCCGTACTATCTAGTCTTCAATTGGGCCACTCATGTTAGCTCAAATCGGGTCCCGACCGAGAATGCCTTCATGACTGCACGATCAAATGTATGACCCGAGGTAAGGATAAAAGCTTGATTCGATCCAAAGGGATGGATGTTCCGTCCTTGGTAAAATTTCTGAACCCCACTCAGGTCTAATCACATGAACGGGTTCAACTATGTTCAAAATGGGACCCGTTACTTCGCCTCATTATTAAGGCATTAAAAAAAACAAAAAAAAAAACAACAGCAACAAAAACAAGAAATTCGGAAAAATCCAAAAAAATATATTCTCCTTCCGTGTTCATATTTACAGCGTCGTACTTCCATTTTCAAAATAAAGAAAAAGAACAAAAAACTCTAAAAACAAAAATAAATAAAAAACATATAAATCTTGAAAGATAAAAAAATATAGGTAAAAGTTTACGTCTTCTATTAATTAGGATGCATATTAGCCACCTTTAGAAACAAAAAAAGGGGCTGATGTTTTCTTGAGAATGTGTAGGAATATCAAAGGGTCCAAAGCCTCGAAACAGGCAACCTCTCAGCGATGGACGGATCAAATGAATCATCTCTCCACAGATGTTGGTCTATTCAAAAAATGAAAAAAAGAAAATTATTTTGAAAAAGAAAAAAAATAGCTATATTTTCGTGGTACTTTCACCATGCACAGCCACTCACATGCGTGCTCCAATGTGGTAAAATGTTAATATTTTATCAGCAACGCAGTTGTGCTATATTAACGTCCCGAGTCTAAGGTTCGCCTTGGATCTTTGGATCTTACTTTAAAGTAGGAGCAACGGTGTCAATCTCAATCAAATGGTCAACGCTTCGATCAGGTTGACTCCACTGCTAAATCTTTGCGCTGAGCGCTCTATTTTTGTAGACTCATGTGAACTTAAGTATCTTAAGCTTCAGATTATTCAGAAAAAGGTTAATTGTTAGTTAAAATCAACCTGTCAAAAATGAAATTACCTATCGAACGACTATGTTTCAATATGCATTCCAAAGGGCTCATGCTAAGGTACAGGCTTAAAACCTGCATTTATACGGTATCCTTGAAAAGTATACACCATGCGTTTAGGTATCTGTTGGATGGTCGTTTGTTCCTGTAAATAGTATCTGGATGAGTTCTGGGCTGGGACTTCCATTCCCCTTTATTTTTATTTATCCCTGATATATGCATGTTTTTACATAATTATTTGTATGTGAGATCATAGTTGACGGAGACCAAAATTAAGTGTCTCTTTCGATAGGCACCCAATTTTTGTCAGATCTGTTCAGTATTATTTGAATTGGGGACTCTTGGTCATGTTAATCCAGTGCACATTTAAAAAAAAGGGGGGGGCACACACTCCCAAAAAGCGTTGCGATATCAATATTCGCTCCGCTCGGGTAGTTGTGCTAAATTAACCTCGAGATCGATGGGTTAGTCCAAAAATATCGATCCCTACCTCACGTAGGGGCACCCGTGACTGATCAAATGGGGCAATCAATGCCTCATAAGATTGGACACAAACTGTGGATCTTCGCGTTTTTGCTTCACGCCAGTCTTTAAGTATAGGTCGTTGGTGCGCACTTTTTCTGGGTTCCTCTCGGTTCCTGTTGAATCAGTGGCCCAATTATGTCCAAGTGGACTCTAGTGATGCGGCGTTTGGAATGATAGAAGTAAAATAAAATAAAATAAAAAGGGGGGTTTTCTAGGAAGATTCCTAATTTGTTGCGATCGCCAACTATAAATATTTAACGATGCTGCAACACGTCTGATCACGCTTTAGAGCGGGTGTGAGTTACTTTTATACTGAATCGTCAGTTATGACTCTTCCTTATAATTTAGATAGTTCAGTTTTCCTTTTCTTTCCTATTATTATTGTAATTTGGATCGGTTTAGATTCCCTAATTCTATTGTGAGTTTAGTGGTGTAGATTTATTTTGTGATTTAATCTAATATTATGATTATATTAGGAGTGTACTTAATTTAGTTTCCTAATCCTACTATAAGTACAATTGATAGCAATCTCCTGATTGTACTAAGAATGCAAGCATGTTGGTTCTGATAAAAACTCTAATTAAATCAAGTATGCTGATTATACTAGAATTCTAAGTAAAGCAAGTATGATAGTCCTGCTGCAATTTTAATTGAAATAGAGAACTAATTTTACTATGACTCTAATTTAAGCAAGGAATTAATTTTATTAATTCTAATTAAAATAAATAAACTAACTATACTAAAAATCTAATTAAAATAAAGGAACTAATTTTATTAGAATTAGAATCAGATCAATTATTCTAAGGATCTAATAAAAATAAAGCATATAAATTACTCATACTAAGAATCTAAGAAATTTATGGACTTAATTTTCTAATTTTAATTAAAGCAACAAAATAATCCTAAAAAAAAGGGGTTTTGGGCCCGCTATGCTAAGGAGGATTGGCCTCGTTCCTGAGTACCCTTCGTAGCTCCCTTGGACAAATCGGGTGGCTAAGGTTACGAATAAATTGGATTTTGGATTATAAAAATAGTATTTTTGGATTTTTGGAGTGGATTTTGGGATTGTAATCATGGATTAAATTAAGAAACTAGAATTATAAAAACTAAATTAATATTTGGGATTTTTACAAATATTAAACTAAGAAATTAAAACTAAAATTTAAAATTCTAGGACTGAATTCGAGTCCGAAATCAAAAAATCAGACCGTATGATTAAGGGCTGGTTCTAGATCCTAAGAACTAGAACCAGAGATTACTGATAGGGCTGAAAATTAAGAACGGAATTAATGTCTAGGGTCGGGAAATTAGACCATCAGATTAAGGAGTGGTTCTAGAAACGGAGAACTGATTACGGTCTAAAAAGGGGTGCTACGGTCTAAAACTAAAAATTTGATATTAATAATTAAAACTAAGAGAAATCCTAACTCTAAAACTAAGATTTTACTTAGGACCGGGGCTACGGAGATAAATCCCGAAGATTCAAAGTTTGAATCTTGAAATCATGGCTAGGTTGCTCTATGGGTTCGTCCTCGATGTTCTCTGGTTTCGAAATCCCAAAAAATTCCGTTCCCTCTCATTGTGTTCTCTGTTTGTGGATCGAAAAAAGTTTTTATAGGTTTTTCTTCAATTACGCACCCTGTTTCAGGTGTTCAATTAAATTACGCGCCATTTTTTCGGTGCTTAATCGCTTTGAGTCGGTCACTGACTCAGTGAGCGACCGACTAACTTGCTCAGCGAGTTTCCTAGTCTTAATCATATTAGAACTAATTACGCACCCAGTGTGGTGTGCGCAATCCGATTAAGCGTCTCATCCGAAGAACTTGATCGAGGAAGCTTAGGGGTCAAGGACGGTAAGATTAGGTCGGGCGTAGGCTAATTGTGCGTCGGTGGTGGGGTGCTCAATCCGATCGCGCGTCTCATGTTAGGTGCGTGATCGAGTCTCAAGGTAGTTTGGAAAAAGAAGGCTGGTCAAAAAAGGAGACTGATTGCATGCTTGTAGTTTTACGTGTAATCAAATTACGCGCGTTGTTTTAGGTGCATAATTTGGGGTTGTCCGGGTTCGGATCGGGTTTGAAATGCGAGACTATTATTTCAGCCTACATTCCGACTATATACTATTGTTTCAGTATATAGTCTCCCTACGTTGGGACCTAAGCCACAGAGCTATTATTTCAGCCTGTGTTCAGCCATGTACTATTATTTCAGTGCATGGTTCTCAAGTCAGGGTCAGGGGGGTTTGAAATGTTAGACTATTGTTTCAGTCTATATTCCGACTATATACTATTGTTTCAGTATATAGTCTCCCTACGTCGGGGTCTGAGCCCCAAAGCTATTGTTTCAGCCTGTGTTCAATCATGTACTATTGTTTCAGTATATGGTCCCACACTAGGATAAAGGGGTCTGAAATGCTAGACTATTGTTTCAGTCTGTATTCTGACTATATACCATTGTTTCAGTATATAGTCTCCCTAAGTTGGGGCCTGAGCCACAGAGTTATTATTTCAGCCTGTGTCCAGCCATGTACTATTGTTTTAGTGCATGGTTCCTAAGTTAGGGTTATGAGGTCAAAGGTTGACCGAACAAATTTATATATTTTGAGAGGGCAAAATGAGGGTGTCTATAGATCACCCTTCCGCTCGCGGGGCTATTTTATTCTGAATGAAAATCAAACATTATACCTCATCAAATCATATCAAGGAGCGGACATTTTTTCCAACATATTGGGCTTTCGCTACTCGCATAATCTCGGATCATGCCTAGTAATATCTCTAAGAACATGGGGACCGATAGCCTTGAGGAACGGACATTTTTCTCGACATACAGAGCTTCCGTTTACTCACCATGTTACCATCTGATGTTTAAGACTCATTTTGAATATAACGGACCCATTGGCGCTTGCCTTGGGCCTCTTCAGATATTTCTTTCTTTAGCATGTGATTACTAGTGATCAGATCCCAAAGAGGGGCATCTATAGACACGCAAATTTGGCCCAAGGCTTGATTGACACGTACTTCGAGTATGGCGTACCACCGAGCTTTTGATAGCATCCGATGCCCTTTCAAAACCTTTTAAATGTAATCCAAACCCTTAGAAGCCAACCTTAATCCTTAAAAAGCCTAAAACGAACCCATAGAACCTGTTTCGAACCAAACAAAATAGTGGATGAAAAGAGGACAGACAAAGTTTACATAGAAAGTTTCCTAACCTAAGGCTTATACCATTGGAAAGAAGATGTTCCCAGCTTTCCAATGAGCCAAGAATTGCCTGATTTCGAGTTGTACATCAAATGTTAATGCGAAATGAAAGCGCGTAGAGCTGTAGAGATTCAAAACGCAAAATCGTAATTCACGACAGTCATAAATACAATCGTGAGCAGGGTTCCTAACATAAAATCGTAAATCACAAATGATCGTAAATACAATCTTACGCAAGGTTCTGAATGCAAAATTATAGTCAGAAACGATTGCAAACAGGGTTCAGAATGCACGAACGATCGTAAACAGGGCTGTGATTTAACCCTTCACTAATCACTCCCCCCCCCCCCACAACTCTATAAATAGAAGTCCCCACCCTTCACTTTAAGGACCAGATTTTTTATCCAAAAAATATTCAAAGAGGAACCAACTTAAAAGAGAAAAAGATTTCTAGAAGGAAAAAAGCCAGAGAGATATTTTCTAGAACAGAGAACTCTAGAAAGATCTCCCCTCATCTCAAAGCTTCAAGGTTCTAGGTTTTGAAACCCCAGTTTATCAGGTACCACCCCACTTCTATCAATACCATTCTCAAGCCTTAGCTAGTTAGGAAATCTTAGCCCATCCTCTATACCACCCCTCTTCCAAACCTTAGAAGTTAAGACTTTGTCCTTAACCCATTTGTTATCAAAAGCTCATCGGATAGCATCCACGCGAAGATCCGGCGGCAGTGCTACAAGGGCCTGAGAGCTCCGGCTCTTCCCTCCATTCCTCTACCTTCTTTTCTTTTCCTTCATCTTAGAAATTGAGCCATTACGCTACCAAAATTTTGGTGATTACAGGGGGCTTAAATAGGATTCGAATGCCTTCGAGCAAGAGGAAGTGCTATTTTTTTTTTGTTTTCTTTTTTCCTTTTTATTTGGCCATAAGTAGAGACCGCTTACGAGAGAGTTGCCGGGTGCCTAACACCTTCGCGATCGATAACCGAAGACCCTACCCAAGAGCCTTTGGTGTAGACCGGATCAGAGTCATATTTTTGCACTTTAGTGCTTTCAAATATTGATTTGGGTATCCCTGGACACCAAAAGCTCCAGGTGGCGACCCTATATTTCACCGATACGACCGCATTGTCGGGACGGACTCGAGGGAGCCCATGGTTGCACAAATGGCGGCTCTGTTGGGGACAACTTGTAGAGCTTCTCCTTGAAGTTGGCCTCTTTTGTTTATTTTATTTTACTAACCTTTTTGTCTCTTTTCGTACTCAACCCTACGTTTTTATAACTTTTACTTACCCTTACTATTCGGCTCTTTACATTTATGCAATTTTTCTAGTCACTTAGACTGACACCTTTTTTACTTACCCTACAATTTGACTCTTTACATTTAAGCAATTTTCGTCTAGTCACTTGACTGACACCTTTTTTACTTACCCTACAATTCAGTTCTTTACATTTAAGCAATTTTTGCCTAGTCACTTGACTGACACTTTTTTTACATTTCCACAATTTTTGCCTAGTCACTTGACTGTCACCTTTTGTTTTTTACTTACCCCTACAATTCGGCTCTTTACAATTCAGCACTTTATATTTTCTCGCCTAGTCACTTGACTGGCCCTGTCCTTTTCTTATTTACTTGTCATATTCAACTAGTGGACACCGGCCCATAGAGGCAGCACGGGATCGTCACAACTAATTTTTTAACATTAAGTAAACCCCCTTTTAAAATTAAACCTTAAAATATAACTATGGGACTTAATTCAGTTTTACGTTGGGTAGATTTTACAAAGGGGTGGGAATTTAGGCAGTGATACAAACGTCCCTATTCTTAGTACGACGGCAACCCCTAGTGGGGATGATCCGAAAAAGTACCACCCCATCCAGAACCTGAGAAGGCGCTTGTGCTAGAGGTATATCGGGTTAGTGACTGAACTTGTTACAAGCCTTAAAACCCTCGGGGAGAGCGCTAGTTGAATCGAAAAAGGCTTGTATCCTATAGGCATGGAAAGGTGGGACCCAAAAAGTGAAGAAAAAGTCTTAAGGAGCATTGCCCCGATCCCCCCGTATGTTGGATTTGAGATTTCCAATATCTCCTACACTCTAAGGTGGCCAAACTCTCTCCTCAGTCAAGAGAGGTCTCCTTCTTATTGGCTCTTCCGAGAGCTCGGGTTATCGCGTGGAAATCCGTGCCCTTCAAGATCAAGAGATTTTTTCTCTTTGATTCTTAAAAAGACATCTAGATCTTGCCATAGGAACTTTTAAGAGTGTTAAAAGCCATCCAAAAAGGGAGTTATCATCATCATTCAAAAACCACAAAAATAAAAATAAAAAAAGCCAACAAAATCTAAAAAGAAAACTTGAAGTGTCGGCACAACGGCATCGCCTTACCCTCCCACATCTCGTAGGGGAAGAAGAAAGAAATTTTTCGGGCCCCACCCAAGGCATCCATACCCAACCCGATATCAAGTCATGTCTTGGGCGGTTGATCCGGCCCACTTTGACCCGGATTCATCCCCACCATATTCCCCATCACATTCCCATATGGAGGAAATACCCATCTCCGATCCCCCCACCCAATCTTGATTCAATGTCACAAGACCGTTCGGTGCACCCATTTTTCCTTCCACCTCAACCCAAAATATGCCCATATTTTCCACTTACACCCAACATACACCCACTTTTTCCTCATCAACCCAACATACACTCGATTTTCCCTCCATATACACCCCATTTTCCATCCACTTCCTCTCCAAATATACCCCAATTCTCTACACTTGCTCAAAATACACCCAATTTTCCCACATTCACCCAAATCATATCCAATTTCCCTTCCACACCCTCTCCAAATACACCCCACTTTTCCCATACATTTATCCAAAAAACACCCGTTATTTCCACACCCACCCATTCCATGCTCATTTTTTCAAATCCACCACATATCTCCCATCTATCCAAGTCATGCCTGATTTTACTCGAGCCATGCCCAATTTTTCCCATACACCCTTCTCATCCATACCCCACATCCCCCCTCATCGGAGGCACCATTTATGTCCACCTCCTCACCCAATCCGATGGCCATGATGGATGAGATGGTCAGGGCCTATTCAATCTGGAAAGCCTCTCAAAGCAGCCTCCCTCATCTATACCACACATCTCCTAACCCATCCTGTACACTCCCAAGTCTCCATACATCATTTCCCCAAAATCCTAATCAACCCCCCACCGTTCATACTACTCCAGACCCCCATCAACCATGGGGACTTATGAGTATCCACCAAGGCCCAATGGCCCAGACCCACCAAAGCCCAATGGCCCAGACCCACCAAGGCCCAATGGCTAATACCCACCAAAGCCCAATGGCCCAAGCCCATCTAAGCTCCATGCCTTATACCAAAGCCCATCAAGGCCCAAACCTTGGAGCTCCATTTTCAAACCCTTCACAATTCCCACAGTACCCCATATTCACCCAACCGGCTCCCATTCCTCCTCAAATGGGACACCCCTCTCACTCCTTCTCCCAGCCCAACATGAGCCCTATTTTTCCACATACCTCACACCCAACCCAACAAGGGAATCCATCTCATGTCATCAACCATCCTCAATTCACCCATCCTCCTATCTCTCAAGCCCATCCCTAAGGATTCCTTCAGGCACAGTGGCCTTATCAAGCACCAGTCCAAAATCTGCCATTCACTCATCCCATCACCCGCAAGCTAGTCATTAAAACTTTCCCACGTGCAATGGTCTCACTCGACCCCCATCCAGCCCACTCAGAACCAACAGGATAATATCACCCTCACCCTACCATATGTGAACCCACAATATGAGGAAGATGAAATTCGGAATAGCGGGGCTTATGCAGGGGCACTCACTAGCTTCAATCACCCACCACCCGTGTTCACTAACCGACCAGTAGCCCAAAGTGAATGGAGGCCACCTATTGAGGGATCGGCCCCACCATCCAAAGAATCAAAGTTGTTGAAAGAGCAAATGGACAAGATCCAGAAACAACTGATGAAGATAGGTAAGGCCGAAATCCATGCCACGAACTTTTTCTGACCTATGCTTATTTGCAGAAGTTCCGTTACCTCCAAAATTTAAAATGCCAATCTTCTACAAGTACAATGGCATGGGTAATCCTATTTTACATCTCAAGTCCTACTGTAGGGACACGTACCAATATGGAGGGGATGAGTGGTTGCTCATAAACGTCTTCCAGAAGAGTCTCATTGGCCCAGCTTTAAGGTGATTTACTTTCCTCGAGCCATCTATGATCAAAACTTGGAAGGATCAGACCCACTTGTTACAAGAACAATATGTTTATAACATAGACATTGAATCCCGTAAATTCGATTTGGCTCAATTACAATAGAAGCCCAATAAAGTTTTCAGTGATTACCTTGGGCGGTGGAGGGCATTGGCAGCTCAAGTTAGGAACAGAATACCTGATGATGAGCAAATCAAGATGATCTCGAAGAACACTCTACCGTTCATTTCAGATTTTTTGGTATACCAACAGCAATCCAACTTTACTGACTTGGTAAGAAATGCCAATCGGTGTGAAGATACGATTAGAGAAGGACGGTTGAACAAAATCGTAAACAGCGGAGTTCGAAGGTTCACTAATCAGAGAAATGAAAGAAAGACTGGGGCAGATATGCAGACGATCATCAATACATGACCCAATACCAACATAACTCCATTCTAGTTTAGGGCAGCATAGCCAACCCTGACTTGAAGCGAGCCGATGCAAAGAACCAGGAATGGACAAGGGGCACAAACGACCCCAGAGCAGAGAAAGACCTATTTTGATGAAATTTTCACACCCTTGGGACAGTCGCTAAATATTTTATTGTCCTTGTTAATTGAAAAGGGTTTGGTCACTGCGCACCAACCTCGACCTCTGTCGAATCCGATCCCAAGAAATTACGATCCCAACACCCATTGTAACTTCCATCAAGGATCGGGTCACCCAACTGATCGATGCTTCCCTTTGTAGCATGCGATACAAGACCTGATGGTAAGGTCATCCCTCTGATACTTCCTCAGGCCAACCAGCACACCAATATACACCAAGTACCACTACCACCACATCCCTTAGGTGGAGCAGGCCCAAGGCCAATTGTCACCATGATAGAGGAGGACGATGAGGAATTTGACCCATCAAAATATATCCGCACCCAGGAAGATTTTATAACACCGAGGTTGAGAAATCGAGAGGATAGAAGCATTAGAGTGATCGAGCCTCTGAATTTAGCTGATTACTTTCCCAACCCCACACCACCAACAGAACCCTTAGATCTAAGGGTATATTTTCCATCACCAGTTCCCGTTTACTATGTCCAAATCAACTAATACCAACCATACACAACTGCCCCCACCAATTATCAGATGGTTGATTTTTCCCCATGCCCTTCTCCAGCACCGATTAAATACCAATGGCCTACCCCAATCACACCACCCTCGATACAGTCATTGACAATCCTCACCAACCTCATTTGGCCTACTTTCTCCACCCTTCCATCTCTTACAGAGGTTAACCAGGTGATCCCTGCCCATCCCAATCCATCAGAACCGGCATCTCCGATACCCTCATTCACTCAATTCCATATTTCGAGAGTAACCTACGATCCCCATCATGTCCCGTTCAGTTATGATCAAACAGAGATCAATGCCGTCTGCAGGAGAGAGGGGGCAGTGGATTTCATCACCAGGTTAGGAAAAATCTCTAAACAATTGGAAGTACCAGTACCAGCACCAGCCCGACCGAAAGGAAAGAAAGAGACTACTATGGTAAATTCGTTTGTCAAGATGAGCTGAGAGCACATAATAGAAACACAGCTAAGAAGAATGCCAGCCCATATCATAGTCTAGGATCTGTTAATGACATCCCCGCTTCATTTCTAAGCTTTGATGGGAGCATTAAAAAATGCACATGTATCTATCCAAGTAAGCCCAGATGAGGTAGGACAGATAATTGGGCAAGTGATGGCTCCCAATTCCATCTCTTTCTCAGATGTTGATTTATCAGAAGAGGAAAATAATCATTCCAAATCCCTCAATATTACAGTAGAAGCTAGGAATCTGATAATCCCGTTGGTATTGATCGACAATGGATCTGCTTTGAATGTATGCCCTCTGAGAACAGCTACCAAGATAGGGGTGGAGCCTTTTATGCCAAGACCGACAAGAACCAGTGCCAGAGGGTTTGATAACATGAGAAGAGAAATAATTGGAGAAGTCGACCTTGAGCTCGTGTTTGGGACAATGACCTTTTCCATACCTTTCCAAGTAATGGACATCAAGTCCTCCTTCAATCTGCTATTAGGGTGCCCCTGGTTACATGAGATCGGGGCAATACCTTCATCCCTGCACCAAAAACTTAGATTTGTGGCTGGGCAGAAGATCGTCACTATTCTGGGTTAAGGGTAGAACGAAAGAGAAAAAACTACCCTCAACATCAAGAACTCCAAAGTATTGGATGTGCCACACACAACCGAAGACACAGACCTCCATAACTTTGAATACGATGTATCAGCAGTAATCTCGGAGCCCCTGGAAAGTATCACCCTGAAGACTGGAGGTTGAATGGTTGCAGCTGTGGCCATGCTCCAGAAATGGGGCTATTAGAAAGGTAAGGGAATGGGACCTCGTCTGTAAGGTAGGAAGAAACCAGTTAGGGCCAAGACCGGACAACATGTTAGATTTGGGTTAGGTTACAAACTCACCAAATAGGAGGTCCAAGAGGCCAAGGAAAAAGCCTGAACTATTGCTGCTACAAAGGACCGAGGAATCAACCTAGAGGATGAACCCTCCCCCAGACCTCACATTCGAAATACCTTCGTGAGTGCAGGGATCATAAAGATTGATCAGAATGGGGCAACATAGCTAACCCCACACAAACCAATAGTCGTCATTCACCCAACCAATTCCCAAATCATCCCTCCTAATTTTGAAATATACTTAGCCTCTCTGTCCCTTTTTGAAGAGGACCTGCCCATGCCGAAATAATCACCCCCTATGGCAAACCACCACAGAACCATGTTGACGCCTCAGGACAGGATCCTTGATGAGCCCAGAATCAACATGATGGAAGTTGACCCCAAAAGCTATCTCGACTAGCCTCTTCCATTCGAATAGGTGAAGGGGCAGTACAGCAGGTAAGAAATTGGGCGATTGTACCCCAAACCCTGGAAGCAGCAAAAAGATTGAAATTTGACACTTGCTTTCAAAAAAAATAATCTATAAAAAGTGAGATAAGCCCTTGGTAGGTAATACAGTGTATATATAGGGACCCGCCTTGCCAAGGGCCCAGTTCCAAGGAAAGAGAAAATATATATATACAAAATAATTCAAACAAAATTTCTTTCAAAAAATTTGAGAAAATCAAAGAAACTGATGCCTTGATTGAAAAGCCCGTCCCACATGAAATCGACCCCTTTCTTATAGAAATATAAGAAAAGGTAGGAGTCATGAGTCTGGATGAGGAAATCCCTATCGAGGAGCTTCCAATCAGCTCCTTGATCGATTTGCCGATTTTGAGCATGGCCATACGTCGATTGTTGAAGAAATAGAGGACGTCAATCTAGGGACCGAGGAGATTCTCAAAATCACCAAGATCGAAATGTTGTTTCTCGAGGAAAGAAAAAGCATGGTTGATTTCCTTCGGTCATACTAAGACATCTTCACATGGTCATACGAGGACATGCTTGATTTGGATACCGATTTGGTCGAGCAGGAGCTACCACTTTTTCTAGATGTCAAGCAGAAGTTAAGATGCCTCAGGCCAGAATGGATGCTGAAAGTGAAGGACGATGTCATCAAGCAGTACAATGTAGGATTCTTCATGGTCTCTAAGTACCCTCAGTGGCTAGCCAATATCGTCCTGGTACCGAAGAAAGATGGAAAGGTTTGCATGTGCATCGACTTTAGAAACCTAAACAAGGCGAGCCCAAAAGATGATTTCTCGTTGCCACACATCGACATCTTGGTCGATAACACTGCTAGGCATGGGATGCTTTCATTCATGGACGGATTCTCTGGGTAAAATCAGATCAAAAGGGCCGAAGCAGACCGAGAGAAAATAATATTTATCACTTCGTGGGGAACTTTCTGCTATCGAGTCATGCCATTCGGGTTGAAAAATGCTAGGGTGACTTACCAAAGGGCGATGACATCACTCTTTCATGATATGATGCGTCGAGAAATTGAAGTATATGTCAACGACATGATAGCCAAGTCACCAGAGAGAAGTGACCATTTGTAAACCTCCAAAAGATGTTTGAGAGGCTGAGAAAATACAGGCCACATCTAAACCCTCATAAATGCGCATTTGGTGCCATGTCAGGAAACCTGCTAGACTTCATCGTCAGAAGAAGAGGCATTAAGGTTGACCTGGTAAAAGTAAAAGCCATTGTCAAAATACCACCGCCATCTACCGAGAAAGAAGTCAAAGGCTTCCTAGGCAGAATACAATACATCAATCGGTTCATTGCATAACTTACTCCTATCTGCACGCTGAACTTCAAGCTACTAAGGAAAGATTCTCCCATTAAATGGAACAATGATTATCAAAGAGCATTTGATAAAATCAAAAGCTACCTTCTTAATCCTCTAGTGTTGGTACCGCCTAAACCTGGGAGACGACTTTTAATGTACCTCTCCACAATAGAGGTCTCGATAGGATGCATCTTAGGATAACATAATGAGACAGGAAGAAGAGAACATGCCATCTACTATATCTCAAGAGCAGGAATATAGCCGATGGGAACCCCTACCTACCATCGTCGTTCATGAACCCCTTTTCAGGATGCAACAAGCCCCTACGTAATGAGGGAAACTTGTGCCAGGAAATTGTTCAGGAATTTTTGAGGGGTCATTCAGGTCAATCATAAAACAAATGCAGATACTAATATAAATCAGATGCAAGTCTCTTATACATAGTTCAGGTTCTTGATTTCAGATTTTCAGAGCTTAAGCAGATTCAGGTTTCAGGATTCAGGTAAATTTAGATTTTCAGTCATTCATATCAATTTCAGTTTACAGATGTGATTTCAATGGCATATGCCAGTTTAAAGATTTTAATTCAAAATATCCATGCGAATTAAAATAAAATACTGTAAAGATGAGATTCTCCTACCTAAAACTCGGAGTTATGCGAAGTCAAGCAAGGTCCTATTGATGGCCTCTCGCCCTCAATCTACATCACAATATACGTTCATGCATTAAGATAAACTCTAATTACTAATAATATAGACCTATTTAAGCGTTTCCTCAAAAACAAGTCAAAACAGATAAGTTGCGCCAATCCTAGAATTTGATGTAACATTCTCATATATTTTTGACTATCAAGACGATTGATCAATGAGTTAGTCAAAACATAAACGTTATATAATTTTCTATTAGCTTTCCAACGCAAAATGAACCGTCTCAATCGGAGTTCGGGACAAAACCTTATGACTAAAATACCAAGACAATGTCGAAGTTCGACAATACCTCACTCGAGTGATGATAATAGCTCGCTCGAGCGATTTGATGTAACATTCTCATATATTGTTGACCATC
This sequence comes from Chloranthus sessilifolius, assembly GCA_021018995.1. NCBI lineage: Eukaryota > Viridiplantae > Streptophyta > Magnoliopsida > Chloranthales > Chloranthaceae > Chloranthus > Chloranthus sessilifolius. Next base: position 93,398,782 of record CM037592.1, read on the forward strand.
AAGACGATTGATCCATGAGTTGGTCAGAACATGAAAGTTGTAGATTTTTCTATTAGCTTTCCAACGCAAAAAGAATCGTCTCAATCGGAGTTCGGGATAAAATGTTATGACTAAAATACTAAGGCAATGTCGGAGTTCGGTGATACCTCGCTCGAGCGATGATAATAGCTCGTTCGAGCGGGCTACAGCGACGCGATTTCACTGGTTTTCACCCGAATCGAAACCCATACATCCCAAAGCAAAACCCATGGCTAATCTAATGATTTAATCAAAAAGTTTAATTAAAACGTACCTTTAATCTAAGGATTCCTAGATTAGAAATGAGTCAAAGCTTCGAACGATTTCTTCCGCGATCGATCCCACGAGTTCACAGAGACAACTCCAACACGCCCCCAATGATCTCAACCTCTCCCAATAGCCAACTACGAATCCAAGGTTGATTCAAGTTCTTTCTAAGGTTTAAGTGCTTTCAACAAAGAGGGTTCTAGAGAAGGAGGTTTTCTAAACCGATCTCCTACGATGATTGAAGAAGAGAGAAGGAGTTTCACACGGTTGGGTAACTATCCTCTCTTAACAAAACCTAGTATAATACGGGAATGCAATTCCTTTTTATAATAGGATTGCTCACAAAGTAAAACACACACACACATCTTATGTATTATACACTTCTAATTTTAAAACTCAAGTCTGGTGTTGAGCGGCTACACCGAGGTCGGTGCACAACTTTCGCACGAGGGTCCAAATGGGTTCTAAATTAAAATCTGTCCGCACAATCACATCTAGATAAAAATCCAAAATAAATGGTGATGTCGGTTGCCGAGCCGAATACACACACAGGGTCAGTCTAACTCGGGTTCAAAATATGGGTCTTTACATTCTACCCTCCTTAGGAATTTTCGTCCTCGAAAATGTACGGATAGCTAAACCGAACTGCGGTAAGTCCTTATCCTAACACCAGTATAAAGCAAAATCAAAACAGTCTAAAGTCAAAGAACTTTGGTCGCGATGCGGTTGGCTTCACTAAGCACGCTTTCAAGGGTCGGGATCCGTAGTAACCTGGATGTACTGCGTGTGGCATCCCATACTGCCATAGAGGATTGCATCCGTACATGGATGCATACCTTCCCAAGTGTCACGTGCCTGGAAATATACTTCACCATGACACAAACCTAGCACACACACACCTACCTCACCCTTTTGGTAATTATTTGAGCAAAAATTTTAGATGTCAGAATCGAACACTTATTCAAAAGCATGATCACGTGCCTGGTAACATGTTCTAACTGATGACACGGGTTCCAACAGACATATGGTTCTAACCGAGAATGAATAAATATGACATTTAAGATTTTATTGTGTGATCGTTATAGATATATATGTAAAGCATCGATGTTATGAACCAATTTAACATTGAAGAGTTTGAAGAAATTCTCCCCTTTTTTTTTTTTTTTTAAAGAAGCAAGAATATCATACGTACCTTTAAATTCAAGAATTTAAAGGTACGTATGATTTTCTTACATAACTATAGTTTACAATATACCTTCACTCGAAAAGTTGTGGAAATTGCTCGCGAATCTCCACTTCACGCTCCCATGTGGCTTCCTCTGAAGAATGGTTCCGCCACTTCACGAGTACTAAGGGAATGCTCTTTGTCCGTAAGATTTGTTCTTTACGATCCAAGATTCGTATCGATTCCTCAACCAAGGATAGGTCTTCTTGGAGCTCAATGGGCTGGTAGTCCAATACGTGTGTCGGGTCCTTAACATATCTTCGTAACATGGACACATGAAACACGTTGTGCATTTCCGATAACTGCAGTGGCAAGGCTACTTGATAGGCAACCTCGCCGACAATACCTCGAAGGTCCAACATAGCGGACTCGGCTTCCCACGCTTCCCAAAACGCATCACGCCTTTTGTAGGAGAGATTTTGACAAATCGTTATCTCCACCTTAAACTCAACATGGTTCCTTTTCGGATCGGTAGCTCTTCCGACGACTTTGAGCAATGCGTAGTCTCTCACGGATTAATCGGTACTCGGTTGTATTCTCCACGATCTCGGGACCTAAAATGAGTTTCTCACCCATCGCTTCCCAATTGCGGAGACCGCACCGTCGTCCATACAAAGCTTCAGAGGGTGCCATGCCGATGCTAAATGGTAATCGTATTGTGTAGACGAACTCGATCAGCGGTGAATGTTGGTCCCATGACCCCTAAAAATCCAACATGCAAGCACGTAACATATCTTCTATAATCTGATTCACCCTCTCAGTCTGCCCATCAGTCTGAGGATGGAATGTTGTACTATAATCGAGCCTAGAGCCCATTCCTTCTTGAAATCGTTTCCAAAACTGAGATGTGTACATCGGGTCTCTATCGGATATGATACTGACCGGTATACCATGCAGCCTAACTATCTCCTTGATGTATAATTCTACGAGCTTGTTGGCGGTATACGACGTATTATAAGGAAGGAAGTGTGCGGACTTAGTCAATCGATCCACAATGACCCAGATGGCATTATATTTTCTTAATGTTCTTGGCAATCCCAAAATAAAGTCCATAGAAATGACCTCCCATTTCCACTGAGGTATCGGTAGTGGTTGCAACAGTCCTGTCGGATTTCGATGATCCACCTTTACTTGCTGACACACAAGACATCTCGAGACATACACAGCGACATCTTTCTTTAAACCTCTCCACCAGAAGCTTTTCTTTAAGTCCTGGTATATCTTGGATAGCGGTGAATAGTACATAGACTTATAAGCCTCTTCCAAAATAGTGTCCCGAAGCTAGTACTAGTTGGTACGCATACCCGGTTGCTAAACAATAAAGTGTCATCATCTTTGATAGAAAAATCTATTTTGCTTCCCCCAATCACATCCGTCTGATAGCCATAAGTTCATCATCCGTCATCTGAAGTCTGCGAATGTTCTCATAGAGGGTGGAACGAATCACCAGTGTAACCATTAACGCACCTGAACCTTTTACGTCAAACCTCATGCTACTTAGAGCCATATCTTCCAATAGATGCCATCTTCGCACCCTTGCGGTGAGATGTGATAACTGAGCAGAGAACTTCCGACTTAACGCATACGCACTCGTTTGCTTTCCCGGGGTGGTACTGGATGATACAATCATAATCTTTCAAGAACTCCATCCATCGACGCTGTCTCATATTCAACTCCTTTTGTGAGAAGAGATACTTGAGGCTCTTATGATCGGTAAATATATCGAAGGTCTCCCCATAAAGGTAATGCCTCCAGATCTTCAGAGCAAAAATCACTTCACGCCAACTCAAGATCATGCGTCGGGTAATTCTTCTCATGGTCTTTTAGCTCTAGACCCATAAGCAATGACTCTCTCATTACGGTTAAGCACACCTAAACCCCATATGATGCATCATCAGTATCTTAAAAGCCTCCCACGATGGTATAGCAAATCTTTGGCGCGATGATCAATCGTTCTTGAGTTCACGAAAACTTTGCTCACACTGCTCTATCCACTCAAATTTAGTATTCTTCTTCGTAAGTTGTGTAAAGGGACCTGATATCTTGGAGAAGCCCTCCACAAACCTTCAGTATCCTCACCAAACCGAGGAAACTACAAACCTCATATGATCTTTGGCATTTCCCAATTCATCAACGACTCAATCTTTCTTTGGGTCAAGCTGTAATATCGGTCTCGGAGATAACATGGCCTAGGAAGCCCGACTTTGCTCAAGCCAAAAATCACACTTACTAAATTTTGCTTATATCTGATGGTCTCTAATGGTTTGTAGAGCCACTCATGAGATGTTGCTCATGTTCTTCTCGCGTCTTTGAATAGATGAGGATGTCATCTACAAAACTACTACAGACTTGTCCAAATGTGACTTGAATATCCGATTCATCAAGTCCATAAATAGCCAGGTGTGTTTGTCAACCCAAATGGCATGACCAAGAACTTCGTAGTGCCCATATCGGGTTACGACATCTTGAATGTCTTGAGACTTAACTTTCAGCGATGGTAGCGACCTCAAATCGATCTTGAGAAGAACCTTGCTCCTTATGGCGATCGAGCAGATCATCAATTCTTGGAAGTGGATAACGGTTCTTAATTGTCAACTTATTTAGGTGGCGGTGTCGATGCAAAGCGCATTGAGCGAAGTCTTTCTTCTTTACAAATAGAAGGTGCTCCCGGTGACACACTCGGTCTAATAAAGCCCTTATCTAGCAGTTCCTGTAGCTGCTCCTTCAACTCTTTCAATTCTGCAGGCGTCATTCGTTACAGAGCTTTTGATACTGGTTCAGTACCCGGCGCTAACTCAATTGCAAACTCAATCTCCTGTGGTAATCTCGGTAGATCTTCGTGAAAAACATCCAATACTCGCAAGCAATCGTAATATCTGCAATATTTTTCTTCTCCTCCTTATGATCTTACAAGTAGGCCAGATAACCACAACACCCGTTCCTCATCATACGGTCTGCTCGAATGGCAGAGATAAACGGTATCACACAAGATTTGACTCCGCAAAATCGAAAAGATTTTCTCTTCGGCGGGCGGAATGCTACAATCTTTTGAAGACAATCCACGCTCGCATGGTAAGTAGATAACCAATCCATCCCTAGTATCACGTCGAACCCTTCCATGCTCAAAATGATCAAATCAGCCACTGTCTTGTGGTCTTCGATCATCACAATCACTGATTGACACATGGTATCGGTGCTCACTGAGTTGCCCGTAGGAATTGACACTGCCAAGATGAAATCAAGGGCCTTGGGAATGATTCCCAACTTCTCAGCGAACAATGGAGTAACAAAAGAATGTGTAGACCCGAGGTCTATCAATACTCGCGCTTCGGTTTTGCTTACATCGCTCCCCCGATGCATAAAAAGGGTACCTTAGTTTAGACAAGCGTTTCAATTAAAAGTTTCTAAGCATGTGTGTTCATCCATAACTTATTAACAAAATTTATTAAATATCAAGCAATTATATATAACACATAAAATAAGAAGACATCTCAACTTTTAATAATACCTTGGATCACGTCGTTCGATGTTTCGACTTCTTGAGCCATCACGGCATAAGCTCGACCTTGAACAAGAGGGTCGGTCGATCTTTGAGTAGAAGCGAACTAGTTCTTTCCTTGTCCTCCCGAGGACAATCCTTAACCATGTGTCCGATTAGCCACCGAAAACACGCTCCAGTTGTTCCTCCTACAATCCTCGGTCTTGTGTGGTTTCCGCACCTTAGGCACATAGTGACCGAAACAAAAGATGGTGCACGAGAGGATCCCTGTGCCACTGAAGCTCCACTAGCATTAGAACCCGCTGGTCGTACGGATTGCATAGGTGATGATGTTGCCAATCTCTGATAAGGGGTCGGTCCAGAAGAAAATGTTGGTCTAGAAAATCCAGGTTGAATAAGGTTCACTGGCGGCTTTGTAAACTTGGCCCTCTTATTTTCATAAGTACTGGCGCCCTTGTACAACCCCTGTCTTGTTTGACTGCTTCTCAAAAACCGCTTTTGAATTTCTTCCTCTGCTATGAGGGCCTTTGACAGTACTCCTCCATATGTTTCCATTTCCCACATAGCCACGCTCTCCTGTATACTCGGCCTAAGACCCAGCTGAAATTTTCTGGCCTTCATCATATCGGTGGCCACATGTTGAGGTGCAAACCTTGAAAGTCGCGTGAACTCATCTCCATACTCACGCACTGACATTGTCCCTCGCCCACTCGATCAACTTCCATCCGATGCCTAACGATCTTGGGAAAGCAATCGATCGTTGAACTCAACCCATGTCCAAGGAGTATTGGGAAACTCCTGCTCCCGGTGTCTAGCCACGGACTTCCACCATGGTCCAGCCTGTCCATCCAGTTTGAAGGTTGCCCATCTAACCTTCTCGACATCGGTGCACTGAAGCACCTCGAAGATCTTTTCCATCTCATCCAACCAACCTTCAGCTTCCATCGGGTCAGTCCAGAAAAATTTGGAGGTCTCATCCTCCGAATTACCAAATCGATGATTGTTGTTGTTGTCCAATGAAATCAGCTACGCTTCTTGAAATGCGGCGATCTGCTGAGCCATAGATGTGGTCTGCTGAGCAATGTTGGTGGCCAGACTTTCCAACACTTGTTCCATTCTTTCACCCTGACCTCTATCAACTCCGGCTCCTATAGGGACTGCATTAGAACCGGATGCGAAGGCAACTCCCCTTGATGTACCGACACCTTCAGGAATGTCCTCTAAAGGCACCGTCCTACCTCTGCCTCTGCCTCTAAATCTTGGGGCCATACTGATCTGTCATTGTGAACACCACAACATCAGTCAACATTGATTGTAAAGACAATCACAAACAGTACTAGTGATTCTGGACCTAACGACATGACTCTGATGCGAACTGTACCGGGTCACGGTTGGTTCTCATGGGTCCTTAGAGAATCTAAAAACTATGGCTCTGATACCAACTGTGACGACCCGACTTTTCCAATCTCTCAGGTATAGGAAAGGTCGGTTCGCCAACCTATCGAATAAACGATAAGCCAGACAAACAGGGCACATATCAGAGTAAAGCGCAATAAATATCCATAGCTAAAATAAATGCGGAAGCAATTAAAAGTAAAGAACCACCGATGATGGCCAACCATCATCGAAACATGGCTCATAACAGAAATCAACGTCAAGTATAAAACTATGATATCCAACTAAAATGGGCCCACAAATTCAAGTCTAACTCTCACCACGAATAAGAAAATCAGCAAGTTCTATACTGGGAAAAACTCCTCAGGAGGAACCTCAAGCTCTTCCTCGAGCACGTGAGTCGAGCGATCTCACATACGAATAGCCACGTCGATACTGAACTCTGACGTATAGTCGGAGTGAGCTAACCAACAAAGCTCAGTAGAAGAAAGACATCTACGCATTTTACTTTAACTAATATGGTTTCAAAACAAATATCGGAATATAGCTTGTCAAACATATAAGCGGATAATAAACAATTTAGGTAAATCATATGTAAGATTTATTTCTAAATGTATGAAAAACAGTTTCAAGAATGTGATGCTTGTTTCTCTCTAACTTCTATATGCAAAGTTCAGTCATTCATGACTTAATCCTCAACTTAAAATACCTCCCGAGTAAACTATATCTCGAGAGCAGGAATATAGCCGATGGGAACCCCTACCTACCATCGTCGTTCATGAACCCTTTTTCAGGATGCAACAAGCCCCTGCGTAATGAGGGAAACTTGTGCCAGGAAGTTGTTCAGGAATTTTTGAGGGGTCGTTTAGGTCAATCATAAAACAAATGCAGATACTAATATAAATCAGATGCAAGTCTCTTATACATAGTTCAGGTTCTTGATTTTAGATTTTCAGAGCTTAAGCAGATTCAGGTTTCAGGATTCAGGTAGATTTAGATTTTCAGTCATTCATATCAATTTTAGTTTACAAATGTGATTTCAATGGCATATGCAAGTTCAAAGATTTTAATTCAAAATATCCATGCGAATTAAAATAGAATACTGTAAAGATGAGATTCTCCTACCAAAACTCGGAGTTATGCGAAGTCAAGCAAAGTCCTATTGATGGCCTCTCACCCTCAATCTACATCACAATATACGTTCATGCATTAAGATAAACTCTAATTACTAATAATATAGACCTATTTAAGCGTTTCCTCAAAAACAAGTCAAAACAGGCAAGTTGCGCCAATCCTAGAATTTGACGTAACATTCTTATATATTTTTGACTATCAAGACGATTGATCCATGAGTTGGTTAAAACATAAAAGTTATAGATTTTTCTATTAGCTTTCCAACACAAAAAGAATCGTCTCACTCGGAGTTTGGAATAAAAAGTTATGACTAAAATACTAAGGCAATATCGAAGTTCGATAATACCTCGCTCGAGCGATGATAATAGCTCGCTCGAGCGATTTGATGTAACATTCTCATATATTTTTGACCATTAAGACGATTGATCCATGAGTTGGTCAAAACATAAAAGTTGTAGATTTTTCAATTAGCTTTCCAACGCAAAAGGAATTGTCTCAATCGGAGTTCGAGATAAAACATTATGACTAAAATACTACGGTAATGTCGGAGTTCGGTGATACCTCGCTCGAGCGATGATAATAGCTCGTTTGAGCGGGCTACAGCGACGCGATTTCGCTGGTTTTCACCCGAATCGAAACCCATACATCCCAAAGCAAAACCCATGGCTAATCTAATGATTTAATCAAAAAGTTTAATTAAAACGTACCTTTAATCTATGGATTCCTAGATTAGAAATGAGTCACGCGAATGGAGCTTCGGAACGAAACCGACAGGTTTCCTCAACGATTCACGCCGCGATCGATCCCACGAGTTCACAGAGACAACTCCAACACGCCCCTAATGATCTCAACCTCTCCCAATAGCCAACTACGAATCCAAGGTTGATTCAAGTTCTTTCTAAGGTTTAAGTGCTTTCAACAAAGAGGGTTCTAGAGAAGGAGGTTTTCTAAACCGATCTCCTACGATGATTGAAGAAGAGAGAAGGAGTTTCACACGGTTGGGTATAATACGGGAATGCAATTCCTTCTTATAATAGGATTGCTCACAAAGTAAAACACACACACACATCTTATGTATTATACACTTCTAATTTTAAAACTCAGGTCCGGTGTTGAGCGGCTACACCGAGGTCGGTGCACAACTTTCGCACGAGGGTCCAAATGGATTCTAAATTAAAATATGTCCGCACAATCACATCTAGATAAAAATCCAAAACAAATGGTGACGTCGGTTGCCGAGCCGAATACACACACAGGGTCAGTCTAACTCGGGTTCAAAATACGGGTCTTTACACATGTACTAACAACATGGCCGAATATGAGACTTGTGTGATAGGCCTACAGGCAGCCTTGGACCTAAACGTAACTTATCTTAGAGTATTTGGCGACTCATAGTTGATTATTTGTCAGACAAACAGAGATTGGAAGACGAAAGATAAGAAGTTGATCCCGTACCATGAGCACCTCGAAGATCTGATAGCATGCTTTGATGATATTGCATTCTCTTATCTCCCGTGGGCAAGAAATCGCTTTGCCGATGCACTAGCAACATTGGGATCAATGGTAGAAATTTCATATGGCGTCAAGATGGAGCCAATCATGATCGAACAAAGGAACGAGCCGGCCTTCTGCCTCTAGATCGAGGGATTAGCAAAGTTAAAAGATGAGCCACCATGGTTCTCAAATACCAAGAACTTCCTCGAACCTCAAGCTTTTCCTAAAGGTACGTCCAAGACGGACAGGCAAATCATTCAATGTTTGGCGGTGAACTACGTCATCTGTGGCGAGTGCCTATACAAGCGATCATATAATAATGTCTTACTCAGATGCCTTACTGAGGGCGAGGCAGCCAATATCATGAAGGAGATCCACGAGGGAATATGCGGGGCCCACGTAAATGGGCACATGGTCGCGAAGACGATCCTACGACAGGGATATTTCTGGACTACAATGGAAACCGACTATTGCAAGTACGTACAAAAATACTATAAAAGTCAAGAACACTCCAGTCTGATACATGCTCCGGCCATTGATTTACATAGCATGACCACTCCTTGGCCATTTGCTACATAGGACCTTGATGTCGTCGGAAAGGTCAATCTGAAAGCTTCGAATGGACATTAGTTTATCCATGTCGTCATTGAATACTTCACCAAATGAGTAAAGGCAACATCATATACAAACATCACGACCCATCATGTCGAGAAATTCACCAAGAATAATATTGTTTGTCGATTTGGCATGCCCAAGGACATCATCACGGATAATGGCACCAACTTTGAGAACAAGCGCATAAGAACCTTCTGTGAGCAATACAAGATCAAACATCATCGCTCGTCACCGTACCGGTCACAAACCAATGGGGCCGTCAAAGCGGCTAACAAAATAGTCGTTTGAATCCTTGAGAAGATGGTTGTCACCTACCGAGATGGGAGTGAGATGTTACCATTTACATTATGGGACTGCCAAACATCAATTCGTACCGCTATAGGGGCAACACTGTTCTCCCTTGAGTATGGAACTGAGGTCGTGTTACCAGTATAGGTTGAGGTATCCTCACTCCGCATTCTCATCGAATCTGGTCTACCAAAAACTGAAAGAGAGAGGTCCCACTTTGAATAGTTAGACCTGTTGGATGAGAAAAGGCTCCTGGCCTTGTGTCACACCCAGGCCTATCAGAGAAGAATTGTACGTGCTTACAATAAGCGTGTCTGCATTTGAGATTTTAAGGTGGGTGACACAGTACTCAAGAAAATCTTCCCATCTCTCCACCTTGATCCGAGAGGGAAATTCAAGCCTAACTGGGAAGGGCCCTTCGTCATCCAAGAAGTACTCCCTAGGTACCCCGCTCAGCCTCGCCACCATGGATGGAGATGACTTTCCTGAGCCGATCAACGCTAGATACATACGCCGATTCTACTCCTAGTCTCAACGGTAAGGTAAGTACTGATAAAAATGGATATGTGACTGCTTAAGGATCCTTTAAAAAGAGGCCATCATTTCAAAGCCAAGTAGCCAAAAAGCTTCCCTGAATGATCATACCCTTTACTACACCCATTGAGTCATTGGCCTTTCTTTCATAAATTCCTCCCCGAAAAAAAAAAAAAAAAAGTGTATATATCCAAAAAAAATAAAAAATTCAGAAAAGTAAAATCAAAAAAGAGGATGTCTAAAAAATGTAAAAAGAACAAAAATATAGAAAAAAAAGGTGGGGCATGTACAGCCAAAGTTCCCTAAGGAAGAAGTGTATTATGACAACTGGAACCCTATCGAGAAAATCTTTTAACCCGAGAATACCTTTAAAATTCCTAACCTTACTAATGGCCAAGATACATCCTTGAAGAAAGCCCTCTTAAAGGTATGCGGGCAGTCACAGTATCCGTTGAGTCAGCACGAGCCAAGCTGTGAGATAACCAAAGAATTTCATTCAGCCGGCTATGACAGAATCGACGTCCATGTCATGGCCTTTGAGAAAATAAAGAAAAAAATATATACAAGCTCAAAGCAAAATGGACGTGATGAAAACTCGAAAGGGCGCTAAGGGTAAAAAAGAGGGCGACAATGGGCATGACGAAAACCCATCTTGAGCATTGTGAGTAAAAAATATTCCAAAAGAAAAGAAACATAAAGAAAAAAGAAGAATCATTCAGTTAATCCTTCGGTTACATCTCCATGCTATCTGGTCTTCAATTGGGCCACTCATGTTAGCTCAAATCGGGTCCCGACCGAGAATGCCTTCATGACCGCACGGTCAAACATATGACCCGAGGTAAGGATAAAATGTTGATTCGATCCAAAGGGATGGATGTTCCGACCTTGTAAAATTTTTTAATCTCATTCGAGTCCGACCACATGAACGGGTTCGACTATGCTCAAATGGGAACCGTTGCTTCGCCTCATTGTTAAGGCATCAAATAAAAAAAAAAAAAAAAAAGAAGGAAAAAATAACAAAAACAAGAAATCCGGAAAAATCTAAAAAAATATATTCTCCTTCTATGTACATATTTACAGCGTCGTACTTTCATTTTCAAAATAAAGAAAAAAATAAAAAAATCTAAAAATAAAAATAATATATATATATATAAATCTTATAAAATAAAAAAATATAGGTAAAAGTTTACGACTTCTATTAATTAGGATGCATATTAGCTACCTATATAAATAAAAAAGGGGACTGACGTTTTCTTGAGAATGTGCAGGAACATCAAAGGGCCCAAAGACTCGAAGCAGGCAACCTCTCAGCGATGGACGAATCAAATGAAGCATCTCTCTACAGACGCCGATCTATTCAAAAAATGAAAAAAAGAAAATTATTTTTTTAAAAAAATGATAGCTATATTTTTATGGTACTTTCACCACGCACAGCCACGCACATGCGTGCTCCAATACGGTAAAATGTCAATATTTTATCAGCAACGCAACTGTGCTACATGAACGTCCTGAGTCTAAGGTTCGCCTTGGATCTTTGGATCCTACTTTAAAGTAGGAGCAACAGTGTCAATCCCGGTCAAACGATCAATATTTCAATCAGGTTGACTCCACTGTTAAATCTTTGCGCTGAGCGCTCTATTTTTGGATTCACGTCAACTTAAATGTCTTAAACTGCAGATTCCTCAGAAAAAGGTCAATTGTTGGTTAAAGCCAACCTGTCAAAAAGGAAATTATCTATCGAACGACTATATTCAAATATGCATTCCGAAGGGCTCATGCTAGGGTGCGGGCTTAAAACCTGCATTTATACGATATCCCTATAAAGTGTACGCCATGCATCTGGGTATCTATTGAATGGTCGTTTGTTCCCATAAATAGTACCCGGACGGGTTCTGGGTCATAACATTCATTGTCCTTTGTTTTTATTTTCCCCTTATGTATACATGTTTTTGCATAATTGTTCGTTGGTGAGATCATCATTGACGGAGAACAAAATTGAGTGTCTCCTTCGGTAGGCACCCAATTTTGATCAAATTTATTCAGTATTATTTGAAGTTGGGTACTCTAGGTCATGTTGATCCAGGGCACATTTGAAAAAAAGGGGGGCACACACTCCCAAAAAGCGTTGCGATATTAATATTCACTTCGCTCGAGTAGTTATGCTAAATTAACCTCGGGATCGATGGGTTCGCCCAAAAATCTTGATCCCTACCTCATGTAGGGGCAATAAATGCCTCATAAGATTGGGCACAAACTGTGGATCTTTGCGTCTTTGCTTCGCGCCAGTCTTTAAGTATAGGTCGATCACCCTCCCACTCGCAGGGTTATTTTATTCAGAATGAAAATCAAACATTACCTCTCATCAAATCATATCAAGAAGCAGATATTTTTCTCAGCATATTAGGCTTTTGCTACTCGCACCATCTCAGTCATGCTCAGTAATGTCGCTAAGCCCTTGAGGAACAGACATTTTTTCTGACATACAAGGCTTCCATTTACTCACCACGTTACCTTCTAACATTTATGATTCATTTTGAATATGGCAGACCCATTAGCGTTTGCCTTGAGCCTCTTCAGATGTCTCTTTCTTTGGCATGTGATCACTAGTGATCAGATACTAAAGGGGGCATCTGTAGACACCCAAATTTGGTCCAAGGCTCGATTGACACATACTTCGAGGACAGCGTACCCCTGAGCTTTTGATAGCATCTCCCATCCATTTTCCAAACCTTTAGAACTTAACCCAAACCCTTAGAAGCCAACTTGAACCCTTAGAAAGTCTAAAACGAACCCATAGAACTTTTTTTGAACCAAACAAAATAGCTGATGAAAAGAGGAGTGCCAAAGTTTTTATAAATATTTTTTCAACCTAAGGCCTATATCATTAGAAAGAAGATGTTCTCAGCTTTCCAATGAGCCAAGAATCACCTGATTCAGAGTTGTACATCAAAAGTTATCGCAAAATGAAAAACGCGCAGAGATGTAAAAATTCAGAACGCAAAATCGTAAATCACGAACGATCGTAAATACAATCGTGAGTAGGGTTCAGAATGCAAAATCGTAAGTCACGAATGATCATAAATACAATCATGAGCAAGGTTCAGAATGTAAAATCGTAGTTAGAAACGATTGCAAATAGGGTTCAGAATGCGCGAACGATCGTAAACAGAGCTCAGAATGCAAAATCATGTTCAAAATGCAACCAAAATGCAGGATTCAGAATTCAATTGTGGCTATCCCCATAATCCACCATTAAAACTCATTTTCATCTTTTCCAAGCCCTAGAAAACTTTAGATTTCCCATTACCTAATTTCTAAACCCAATTAGTGATTTAACCCTTCACTAATAACCCACACCCCCCCCCCCCCCCCCGACTCTATAAATAGAAGCCTCCACCCTTCACTTTAAGGACCAGATTTTTTATCTAAAAAATATTCAAAGAGGAACCGATTTAAAACAGAAAAGATTTCTAGAAGGAAAAAATCGAGAGAGATATTTTCTAAAATAGAGAACTCTAGAAAGATCTCCCCCCGTCTCAAAGCTTCAAGGTTCTAGGTTTTGAAACCCCAGTTCATCATGTACCACTCCACTTCTATCAATACCATTCCCAAGCCTTAGCTAGTTAGGGAATCTTATCCCATCCTCTATACCACCCCTCTCCCAAGCCTTAGAAGTTAAGACTTTGTCCTTAACCCATTTGCTATCGGAAGCTTATCGAATAGCATTCACGCGAAAGATCCTCCGGTAGTGCTAAAAGGGCCTAAGAGCTTCGGCTCTCCCCTCTATTCCTCTACCTTCTTTGCTTTTCCTCCATCCTATATTTAAGCCATTACGCCGTCAAATTTCTGATGATTGCGGGAGGCTTAAATAGAATCCGAGTGCCTTCAGGCAAAAGGAAGTGCTATTTTTTTTTTCTTATTTTATTTTTTCTTTCTATTTGGCCATAAGTAGAGACCGCTTACGAGCGGGTTGATCGAGTGCCTAACACTTTCCCGATCGATAATCGAAGCCCCTACCCAAGAGCCTTTGGCGTAGACCGAATCAAAGTCATATTTTGGCACTTTAGTGCTTTCAAATATTAATTTGGGTATCCCAAGACACCAAAAGCTCTGGGTGGTGACTCTATATTTCACCGATATGAGCGCATTGTCGTGACGGACTCGAGAGAGCCCACAGTTGCACAGGTATCAAAAGGAAAATTAGAAACAACAAAAATAATAAAATAAACAAAAGAAATTTGTATATATGGAATAAAATATTTACAAATATTGCACAGAAAAGAAAACTAATTATATAAAAGAGGAATCCTAGGAAAAATCTAAACACGGACTAACTACGACACCGACAACGACCGTCCGAGGCAAAAAGAATGATTCGATAAAGATCAGTCTTCGGGAGTAACCACCTTCAATCAGTGTCTCATACCCCCCTTCCGTCAAAAGGAGTATCCACACCTTGATAGAGTCGCATAGTCAGAGTCCTCCCTCCTTCTAAAGAGAGTCATCTCTCTAGACAACGCCTCAACCCCTGTCGTCCAAATATTTCTCCCAAACAGAACAGACCAAATATCTCCCTCGAAAGAGAGATGCAATGCACTTAGGGGGAGAAATTGAGGAGTGGGAAGTGAACACCTCTCTATCCTCTAGCAGCCTATACTCCTCCCATGCAAAGACTCTGTGAAGAGAATGTAATGCAATTAGGAGGAGAGTATGAGCAATGGAGAGGGGCGTCGAGGGACAGTTCAACCCACCATCACCATAAAGGAACTAGCACTAGGGGTGGGTTGTAATGGTAGAATTGTGAAGAAGTGGGAGAAGATGGGGCATAGGAAAAAAGTTTCAAATTTGGGTTAGGTTTAGGGTAAAGGGTAATTTCAGTGGACGATTCAACATCTAGTATGGGTCATTGACGCTTCAGTTTTTTTACTTTCTTTATTGCAGTCAGGAACTCAGCTCTTTGTATCTCAAGAATCCAATCAAGTCTTCTACTGATATCGTCTTGGTCAAGCTCTTTCATCATAAGGGCTAGGGTTTTGAGAGAGGGAGATGAAAGAGATGGGTTTTGGAAAAGTAAAGGTCTGTGAAGGCGCATGGTTTTATAGGAAAAAGGCTAGGGCTTTGAACCGTCACTTCGAGTTAAATGTCTAGGTGTAGGCATTTAAGCTTGGGTAGTTGGCAAGTGAAAATATTGAATGCGATGTGTGTCCACTTCCTTTATGATTTTAAATGGGTTCGACTTCCTAGGTAACCGATAAGACTGGTCACCCAACCCACCTATTTCCTAGAATTGTAATTTATGATTCTAGAAAATAGTATTAAGACTCTGTGAAACTTCGAACCGTAATCACTACGATTCGATCAAAGAAAATCACGAGTGATCATAAATCCATATGTTCAAAAGTGAATATATTATACTAGGGATGTCCTTACGGTCGATTGTGTTTCGACTTGATTTAGATCGTAGGTTATTATGTAACAGAAGTTCCTACGTAAAACAAAAGAAATAGCGTGTATATATTACAAGATTTTTCTACGGATGAGTCGGTAGCTCGACGGGTCCATGAGGAACTTAGTTTCGATCAAGGGGAGTTGATGTGCCTCTCCAAAATATATGTCCTCTAGGAACATCAATTGCCTGCGAGGGGGACTGGCTACTCTCTCTCTCTTATTTAATGAAAGAGTTAGTTTCCCAATTTAAGCTTCTAACTGTAAAATAGATAGCTTGAGAGAGTGGAGTAACTGTGTCTAGATATGGCCATGCTGCAGCCAGCTTTCTGCTATTTGTGACATGATGTAATATCCCTGATATTTTTTACCTAATTTCGTTTATCTCGATAAGCGTGTCCGAAAAATATTGTGGACTATTTTAGATTTTTAGTAATCTAAGTCTATGATAAGACTTTTGGCATAAGGATTTCATTTTAAGAGGTGTGCAAGTCATGTAATCTATGACTCACACAATAGCATTGGTGTTTGTGTTTAACACCGGATAATGTTCAACTTAAGTAGATAAGTAGTAATTATAAATATCTAGATTTTTAGTAGGTTTTGTTTTATATTATAAAGAGAGAGAGATTTGAGAGAATTTACACTTCTCTCTTTCGGTTGAAAGTAAATTGCAAACCAATTGGGCTACTTTTGATCCTTAGATCTTGAGAGAGTGAGAGCTCCTCTTCCCATCTCAACCATTGGTTTATTTGGTATTTGAAATTGGATCAGTTTGAGATATTGGAATAGAAGGTTAGAGGAGAGGATATCACTGTGTTGATAGCATCTGTGCAATGGAAGAAGGGTTATAATGGGCTGACTTGAAGCTTTTAAACCTTCAATCATAAAAGCTTGTTCCGGTGCGTGAATCGGTACAAAGGGATCAACAGTTTAAGCTAAAAGAGGTATGCCTTGAAACCTCCTTATGTAAAATTATAGGGTTTTGTTAAGAAATTAAGATATGGATTCAATAGAAAGGATTGAATGGCTGTGTAGAAATTAAAGAAAAAGAATCCGGGCATGATGAATTAACAGCCACAGAGCCTGGCAAATTCGACTGTCGATTTCAAAAATTGACTGTCGAAATTGGAAATCGACTGTCGAATTGGAAATCGACTGTCGAATTGGAAATCGACAGTCGAAATCAGAATTTAAGCTTTAAAACAGGGTTCTGAAATTCGATGGTCGATTTTAGAATCGACCATCGAATTTCAAATTCGACCATCGAATTTGAAATCGATGGTCGAATTCTGTCCAGCTTTTGGCTTTTAAATATTTGATTAGATTTTTATTTTGTGAGCTTTTGGGTTGATTTTTGGGTTCTATATTAATACTGAGGGTGTTAATATATGTAGGTTTTGACAATTGGGAGTCCTTGGAGAGGACTGCTTGTTCATGCTTTTGAATTTTCTTGGTTAAGGTAGGTGAATCCAAATTATTATTTGCATGAATTATAAGCATAAACTGTTATAAATCATTTTATTTTTAGAAGCATAAAATATGGAAATTTCATTACACACAGTGAAATTAAAACTTTGAACATATGATACAATCTGAAAATTTGTAAACCTTGTCATAAATAAGAATCATTGGAAATCAGAACCTCAGCTAAATTTGAATCAGAACTTCAGTTAAATTTTGAATCAGAACTTCGAATCAGAACTTTGAAAAATCAGTATATGATATGAATGATAAGCTTGGATATGTGTTAGCATTTGCATTTGATTTTGGGTTCATAAGTACGATGCCCTAGATTCTACCAACCGTGTTGACGGTAAAACTTTGGCGCAAGTTTCCCTCATAGCGTAGAGGCTTGTTGCATTTTTGAAATGGGTTCATGAACGACGATGGTCAGTAGGGTCTTCCCATCGGTCACGTAGTCTGCTCTCATGCTATAGGAAATTTGGGAGATAAAATTAAGTTATAAATTTAAGACAAGAAGCATGCTAAATCAGAACATTTTGAACACTTTAGATTTTATTATCAGTTTTGACTCAGGGATTAAAGATTTAATTTGAAAAGCATCATTGAAAAACCATATTTGATCCGATTCCGTCTTTTGAAAACCTTTACTTATAAGAAATGCAAATAGATCTATCTTCCTCTATTGAGCTTGGCTGTTAGCTCACCCTCGACTATACGTCACAGTCGAGGACTGACCTTGGGTCAGAGGATCCGGAGGACTCCGATTATATTCCCGAGGAGGATTTAGATATACCAGCTGAGGAGTTCTTCCCGTGATCTTAGATTCTGTATTTTTGGTATTTTGTCTGGATATTATTTTTGGATTGATGAGCCTTAGGCTATTATTTTGATCTTTTGATATCACTCGAGGAACCATTATTGTGAACCTCTATTTTAGGTGATCGGATTGGCCATCACCGGTGGTTCCTTTTGGTTCCTCACAGTGATATATCTAATTTTGTTATATGAAGCTTTTGTTTTTGGATTAACAATGTTGCCTCTGTCTTTAGACCTTAGTTTATGTTGCCGGCTTCTGTTTGTTACGGCTTATTGAGAAATCAATAAGTTGATGAACCGGCCTTTCCTATACCTTAGGGATTGGAAAAGTCGGGTCGTCACACATGACATCTTCTGCAGCAGCAGTATGGTCTTGGATTCTTGTAGGGAAAAAAGGGATAGTAGGATACTGAGGAACTACTTGAGTTGGGTCATGGTTAGGACCACAAGCTTCTCCTTTTTGAGATGTTGGGTGTGATTTTATGTAAAGACCCGTATTTTGAACCCGAGTTAGACTGACCCTGTGTGTGTATTCGGCTCGGCAACCGACGTCACCATTTGTTTTGGATTTTTATCTAGATGTGATTGTGCGGACAGATTTTAATTTAGAGCCCATTTGGACCCTCGTGCGAAAGTTGTGCACCGACCTCGGTGTAGCCGCTCAACACCGGACTTGAGTTTTAAAATTAGAAGTGTATAATACATAAGATGTGTGTGTGTGTTTTACTTTGTGAGCAATCCTATTATAAGAAGGAATTGCATTCCCGTATTATACTAGGTTTTGTTAAGAGAAGATAGTTACCCAACCGTGTGAAACTCCTTCTCTCTTCTTCAATCATCGTAGGAGATCGGTTTAGAAAACCTCCTTTTCTAGAACCCTCTTTGTTGAAAACACTTAAACCTTAGAAAGAACTTGAATCAACCTTGGATTCGTAGTTGGCTATTAGGAGAGGTTGAGATCATTGGGGGCGTGTTGGAGTTGTCTCTGTGAACTCGTAGGATTGATCGCGGCGCGAATCGTTGAGGAAACCCGTCGGTTTTTATCATCGCTCGAGCAAGGTATCACCGAACTCCGATATTGCCTTAGTATTTTAGTCATAACTTTTTATTCCGAACTCTGCTTAAGACGATTCTTTTTGCATTGGAAAGCTAATAGAAAAATCTACAACTTTCATGTTTTGAACAACTCATGAATCAATCGTCTTGATGGTCAAAAAAATATAAGAATGTTACGTCAAATCGCTCGAGCGAGCTATTATCATCGCTCGAGCGAGGTATCACCGAACTCCGATATTGCCTTAGTATTTTAGTCATAACTTTTTATCCCGAACTCTGATTAAGACGATTCATTTTGCGTTAGAAAGCTAATAGAAAAATCTACAACTTTCATGTTTTGACCAACTCATGAATCAATCGTATTTATGGTCAAAAAAATATGAGAATATTACGTCAAATCGCTCGAGCGAGCTATTATCATCGCCCGAGCGAGGTATCACCGAACTCCGGCATTGCCTTAGTATGTTAGTCATAACTTTTTATCCCGAACTCCAATTAAGACGATTCTTTTTGCGTTGGAAAGATAATAGAAAAAGCTACAACTTTCATGTTTTGACCAACTCATGAATCAATCATCTTGATAGTCAAAAAAATATGAGAATGTTACACCAAATTCTAAGATTGGCGCAACTTGCCTGTTTTGACTT
This sequence comes from Chloranthus sessilifolius, assembly GCA_021018995.1. Taxonomy (NCBI): domain Eukaryota; kingdom Viridiplantae; phylum Streptophyta; class Magnoliopsida; order Chloranthales; family Chloranthaceae; genus Chloranthus; species Chloranthus sessilifolius. The sequence goes on from CM037592.1 coordinate 93,418,682, forward strand.
GTTTTTGAGGAAACGCTTAAATAGATCCATATTATTAGTAATTAGAGTTTATCTTAATGCATGAACGTATATTGTGATGTAGATTGAGGGCGAGAGGCCATCAATAGGACTTTGCTTGACTTCGCATAACTCCGAGTTTTAGGTAGGAGAATCTCATCTTTACAGTATTTTATTTTAATTCGCATGAATATTTTGAATTAAAATCTTTGAACTTGCATATGCCATTGAAATCACATCTGTAAATTGAAATTGATATGAATGACTGAAAATCTAAATCTACCTGAATCCTGAAACCTGAATCTGCTTAAGCTCTGAAAATCTGAAATCAAGAACCTGAACTATGTATAAGAGACTTGCATCTGATTTATATTAGTATCTACATTTGTTTTATGATTGACCTGAACGACCCCTCAAAAATTCCTGAACAATTTCCTGGCACAAGTTTCCCTCATTACGCAGGGGCTTGTTGCATCCTGAAAAAGGGTTCATGAACGACGATGGTAGGTAGGGGTTCCCATCGGCTATATTCCTGCTCTCGAGATATAGTTTACTCGGGAGGTATTTTAAGTTGAGGATTAAGTCATGAATTACTGAACTTTGCATATAGAAGTTAGAGAAACTAAGACCAAACACCGATCATTTGAAACTGTTTTTACACATTTAAAAATAAATCTTACATATGATTTCCGCACCTAAATTCAGTTTATTTTCTGCTTATATGTTTGACAAGCTATATTCCGATATTTATTTTGAAACCATGTTAGTTAAAGTAAAATACCGTATATGTCTTTCTTCTACTGAGCTTTGTTGGTTAGCTCACTCCGACTATACGTCACAGGTTCAGAATCTTGGCGTGGCTATTCAGTAATTTGTGAGGCGATCCTGACTACGTGCCTGAGGAAGAGCTTGAGGTTCCTCCTGAGGAGTTTTTCCCAGTATAGAACTTACTGATTTTCTTATTTGTGGTGAGAATTAGACTTGAATTTGTGGGCCCATTTTAGTTGGATACCATAGTTTTATATTTGACATTGATTTCTGTTATGAGCCATGTTTCGATGATGGTCGGCCATCATCGGTGGTTCTTTACTTTTAATTGCTTCCGCATTTATTTTAGCTATGGATATTTATTACGCTTTACTCTGATATGTGCCCTGTTTGTCCGACTTATCGTTTATTCGATAGGTTGGCGAACCGGCCTTTCCTATACCTGAGGGATTGGAAAAGTCGGGTCGTCACATTTTATATCCAACATGGATTGAATTTTTGTTTTCCAAAGCCTTAGCCTTGGAAGACAATTCATCATTAGCTTTAATTCATCTAGTCCTTCCTTAGGAGGTATATTCCTTAAAGTCTCTGAATCAGTCTCATTCGATGCATTGTGTTACACCGATTCCTCGCTAAGGGTCTCAAAGATCTCCCAAGCATCCTCTGTAGTCAATGTAGGGAACATTCCTCCCCAAGTCACAACAATCATGTGTCAGGTTTGTTCATTTAGGCCTTCATAGAAATCAAGCACTATTTACTAGCACGGTACCTCATGATGAGGGTACTTTTTCAAAAGTTTGTTAAGACGCTTTTCAACTCTCCAGAAAGGACTCATCTAGAAATTGATGAAACGTTGTGATAATCTTCCGGATTCGATTCGTTTTGCTAATTGGGAAGTACCTAGTAAGAAATTTGGTTTATAAATCTTCCCAACTAGCAATCGAACCGTTGGGCAAAGAGTTCAACCACTGCTTTGTCCTGTCTCTAAGAGAATATGGAAAGAGCCTCAAACGAGCGGCCCCTTCCGACAAGTTTTTAATTTTAACGATTGCACAAATTTCTAGAAAACTCATTAAGTGCATGTACGGATCCTCCTCACCAAATCTATAAAAGATAAGGAGTAATTGAAGTACAGTGAATTTGATATCTAAGGAGCACACCAGTCAAATTGGGGAACTTGGATCCAACTGGTAGAGTTCAGTAGCCTCCAATTAAGGACACCTAGGTGTCAGTTCATATTCTCATTGTGATGGTCAAATGATTGACCTTAGATCAAAAGTTGATGAATCAATTGAAAGGTTCCTAAAAGCCTCTCGAAGTTACCCAAAGTGTCACGGTAACACATGAAATAATAAGTTTTTGGGTGAATTTTGAGATGCCACAAAATCCTATGATAGGTAGGTCAGATGGGATTCCGTAATGTCGATTTTTATTTAATAACAAAACATTTGGCGGATGATTTGTGAATATTCTCCAAAGAGGTTGCTAAACGAATAAAAACTAGACTTAATCATTATGATAGATTAAATAACGAAGTTTCTGTAGAACTACAAGGATAGTTTCAATGTAATAGCAGTAGGTTGATACGTTAACACGTGTCAAAAAGTTATGATGGCTACTCGATCGTATCGATGGTCAAACGGTCAAATTTAAATTTTCAGGGTCATTACACAGTCTCAGCCCATAACTCTATTCAATCTTTCATTAGATAACATATATCTCGCATTTTCAAATAGAGTTACATTCATGCATTCAACTATCTCGTTCTGTTGCGGTATATCCCTCACTATGAAGTGCCTAGCAATATCGTTCTCTTCACAGAACTCCTGCAACTGTCCACTGGTGCACTCACCACCATTGTCGGTTCTCAATCGATTGACCTTCCTTCTAGTTTATTTCTTAAACAATATCTTTCACATTTTGAAGATTTTTAACCCCTCATCCTTACTATTCATCATGTTGACTCAAACATATCTAGAATAATCATCGATCAAGGAGACGAAATATATGGCACCACCTCTAGAAGGAACCTTTAAAGGTCTTCATACATCTGAATGGATATAATCCAGTGTGTCATTCGTTGAGTAAACCGCTGTATTGAATTTAACTCTGCATTGTTTCTCGAAGACACAATGCTCACATAAGTTAACCTTGTCATCCTTTACACCTTTCAACAAGCCATGGTTGCTCAACTCTGTCATTCATCTTCCTAACAAGTACCCTAGGTTCATATGTCATAGTTGTGTAGAGGACAAACTGTTATCATCTGACGTAGATACTGCCACTTCACCTATCACTGTGCTCCCTGACAGAAAGTAAAGGTTTCCAACCGTTTCGGCTTTTATATCCCTTTGTCACCTTCAAAACTCCCCCTTGAGGTACAAACTTGAACCATTGGAGTCTAGTGTACCAAACAATATAAGGTTCTTCTTCAATTCCAGAACATAGTGTACATTGATCAATGTTCTTACAACTCCATCGTACATCTTTATTCTCATATTCCCTTTTCTAATTATTTTACAGGTCATATTGTTACCCATCAAAATCGTTTCACCATCCACCATTGTAGTTTCTGTTTGGACACTTGTGAGAGGAGCACCCTGAATCAAGTATTCATATATATTTTGAGTATTTAGCATAAATCACTGACAATACGTTCTCATCATCATCCGGAGCTTGTTCGGTTATACCAGCCTTACCAACAACCCTTTTCTAAGGACAATGTCTTCTGATGTGACCACTCTCGTGACACTTGTAGCATTTTTCAGTCTTTTTATTTCTGAATCTAGAACTGGGCTTTGATCTATACCTTCAAGATTTACTGTCCTCTTAACTCCCCCTAAAAAACAAGTTTTCCGCTTGTGTATCACTATCCGAACTTTTCTTCCTCATACCCTTACAAAGCAGTATCATTATAATCGACTCCAGTTTAATAGCCTTCTTCCTATATAGCAACGTAGTAACTAGGTGCTCATAGGAATCGAGGAGGGAAGACAAAAGTAATAGTGATTTATCTTCATCCTGAACCTCTTCTCTAATATTTAATAATTCAGATATTATTCTATTGAATTCATTAAGATGTTCATTGAGAGTACATTCATTCATGTTGAACTTGTACAGTTGTTTTTTGAGATACAGACTTGTCAGATATTTTTTCATGTAAAGACTCTCCAATTTGGTTCACAGCGCGGCTACCGAGTTCTCCCACATGACGTTGTACGTAATCTCCTTTGCTAAACATAACCAAATCGTACTACATGCTTGAAGTTCAGCGGCTTACCTTTAAGTCATTTCTACGCCTTGTTCGGCCCTTATTGAATCAAAATATCCCAGACTTGTACTTGCCACAATTCAAAGTTAATCTTCTCGTTAAATTTATTCACCTCGAACCTTGCATTTGAAACTTTTGCGGACTTTGATGTCATCTTCAATCGTAGAATAGAAATCTGACTCTGATAATAATTTGTTGTGTGAAAACTCACAAATAAACCAATGATTTCACGATGAACAATCAAATAAAAACGCAAATAAAAGGAAATCAAACACAATCACTTACGAGACAATATTTACGTGATTCAAAAATTTGCTTACGTCCACGGACAATGATGATTAACTATATAGATGATTCCACAAGAACACTCTCAAGCCTGACAAATCCTAATTAGGTTTACCAAAACTTTCTCTCCGAACCCTAGAAACGTCCACACGTTTCCCTCAAAACTAGCTTAGTCACGATCTTGGTTGAGAAGAAAATTGGTTTGCTTTTGTATTTTCTAGCATGGCATAAGAGCAAGGCTTAGATCTTTTGCTTGGCCGACGCCCACCAATTATCAGTGGAATGCCCAAAATTGGCCCCAGCAGAAGGGACATATGACCACATTGTAAAATAACATAAACATTGTGTACAAATTTTGGACGAATAGCCTAATTGTGGTGGCGCCAGCAAGAATTAAGTTATGGGTACCTCTTTACGCGCCCACTTCCGAGAACCCTTGAAAATTATTGATTGCTTCGGATCAACTTATGAAAATCGTTTTTCACCTCGATCTTTAACACAATAGATCTTGAGATCATGCCGCACCTATCAGACTATCAATTTTTTATTTCATGTGCCACAGATCCCAAAAAAAATGGCCCTTGAATCATATGGCACACATCACACTCAAACGTAAATTTAAGGCCATTTTTGGGGATTTGTGACACATGAAATCAAAAAAATGATCGTCTAATAGGTGTGATGTGATCTCAAGATCTATTCTGTTGAAGATCAGGATGAAACACAATCTCTAATCCGAAGCAATGATTTTTAAGGGGTATGGGACATGAGCGCTTTCAAAGAAAGTGTGGGTGCGAACAAAGGCGTTTTGATAATTCTCTCATAGAACTCATCCGGTAGGGTATCGATATTGGTATCGGGTATCAGTCCATGGAGGACCGATACAAATCTGCCGACACCGATATGTATCGGCCCTTTAAAAAAAATACAAGGTTTCAGCTCAAATCAATACATATCGGCCGATATGGGCCCGTATCGGCCGATACCGATACCAAGTTGTAGGACCGATGCGTATCGATATCGGCTGATTTTTTATACCATGCACGTCACCAACACTCAATACGGGATCATGTTGCAAAGCTCCATACACTCTCCAAGCACTACATGAAAAAGCCAAAAAAATTACTGCCTTAAACAGTGATTGAAAAAATCACTGTCTTTGACAGTGGTTTTTATTCAAAAAATCACTGCCCTAAATGATTGTAAAAAAATGAGTGATTATTTTTACAACTATACAAGACAGTGGTTTATGAACTTCAACAACAGCTGCTCTTAACAGTCATTGAAAATATCACTTTTTTTTACAACTGTTTAGGGCAGTAGGTTTTTTATGCAAATTTAAAAAAAAAAATATATATATATATATATATATATATATATATATATATATATATATATATATATATATATATTAAAAAAATATATATATACGTCGACATTTTTTTTAAAATAATATTTGTTTTATACTTTTTGTAATACTCTTTTTTTAATGCAATTTTTTAATACTTTTTTTAATGCTTTAAAAAAAATTATATAAAGAAAAAAAGCTATTAATCTCATATTTAAACGCATCCATTCAACTCATGCAAATCATTCGATGCCATTAATAAATAAAATAGATGTCCAATTATTTTATTCAAACAAAATATTGCATCTCAACCTATGATCCAACCTTTTAAATCAGTCAAACATTTTAAACTCTACATGCCCAATCCTTTTATTCAAACAAAAATAAGAAGGAAAAAAAGATATTTAACAATCTAAAAGCCCCATGGCTCATTTCCAAAATAAAAGGGAAAAGAATTAAATTTATTTTGCCTCTCCTGCCAAGTGTCCCCCCCCTAGTGATCCGTTTGAGGTGAGCTTGAAATTGAAAAGTTCCGCCTGAAATCAAAAGGAGAACATCATTAAATTGAGAATATTATTTCATAATCCCGACTAGCTACACAAATAAGAGTACGCAATTTTATAGCACCGAAACTATTATTTCAGAATGAATTACGTATATTTTCCATTTAAAAAAAAAAAATTTACAAACTCACTGGATGCAGAAGACTGCCTAGTTTAATCAATAGAATATTGCCTACTTATCAAATCATGGAGATCGAGCCTTTTCTTGTTATTGGCCATCGGCTAAAAAATGAAATACTTGATATTTTTGGGACCTTTGCCACATGGAACACCATCTAAGCATTTGAAGGTCATGATGTACAGATCTTTGATACCAAAGATCCGCACAAAACATGATCTCTGTCAGCGGATTCAACATAGTCACAGTCTATCATCTAGTTTAATGGTTAATTGTGTTAAATCAAATGATAAAGATTGTCTTCCATGCCAATCTTTGTCATCAATGATATCATGGCTTCTAAATCAGACGGCTTAACAGTGTTCCACATGGCACAGGTCCCAAAAATATCAAGTTTTGTTTAACCTATGTGCCATGGTACAATTCTCGTGGGTAAGTTGTAGCTCATAAAATAATAAATATATATTATTGCATGAACATTTCTGCTTAATCTTTTAAGTACGAAAGAAGTAACACAGAGGTGCACATTGTACATGGTTTAGAATCTTAGATTTTTATAAGCCTTGTATTGGACGAAATGTAGGAGAAAATAAGCCTACATCAGCTTGTAGTGCCAGATAGAAGCCTCCACCCGAAACATCTCAGCCATGCCTAAAACGCGTAATGTCTCACCCAATACAAAATGTTTCATTAATAGGGAAAATCCAATTGCAATAAACAAAATTTTTTCTCAAAATAATTAATGAAGGCTTGAGAAATTCGCATTATAGTAAATTCAAAAATATTTTATTTTGAGTGATTTTTGTGGCACTTAACTCTTTGGGGGGGGGGGGGGGATATACAAAGTTGAGGGGATTTTTATAACTATGCAACTTTTATTTTTTGACCGGTAACAAAGAAATTCATTGGAAAACCGCAAAACGCACGAGTTTAGAACCTAGACCAGAAGGTCGGAAAAATTCAGCTATTAATACCAAGTGAGTATTTCTATTCATTAATAATACCCATCTAACAAATATAAAAAAGCTGAAAAAAAATTATAAATAATTAAACTTTGGTTTGAATAGATTACCTCAGGACCAAGATAGCCTCCCACGGGCCAGCCAATAGGCCACTATATATCTTATTAAATGCGCCCTTTAGGTCCCTTAGTCTCTGTAACAGCCTAACTCTGTTATAGACTTATAACAGGCTAGTTCCATCCCCTTTTCTCTTCCTTTTCATTTTTTCTTCTTCCTCGGTCCCCTAACAATGACTGCGTTAGTTTTATGCACCTAATTAAGTTAACATTATCTAATTGAGGCAACAAGCTGTGCACTTAGTGTACAGTTGCTGCCTCTACACGTAAATATATAAGACCATAACCATTAGCAACTCCAAATTTATCTTGCTGCCTCTACACGTAAATATATAAGACCATAACCTAGCTTCTTGTGAAGTCTGGTGGCAACTCGAAATTTATCTTGCACTGCACCCCCTCTACATATATTCTATGGTTCGAGATTAGCCGCAAAAAAAGTTCGAAGACTGCATATGCTATATTACAAAATTCATTATATTAGATTCACTTCTGTTTTTTTATAACATAGGTGTCCCAAGCTTGACTAATTAATCCCTATGGAGTGCTGTCGCTCTTACCATGTCATGAGCATTTCACGATTTATGCACCTTTTATCATAGAAGAGGAGTCATTTCGAAATCACAACCTTGGGAAGCATGCCAAGTCATCAACCCGTGCGACAACCCTTGATGGTTTGTATTGAATTAACTTCGTGGACAATTTTGTGTGTTTACATGCTCTAGTAGTCTAGTGACCAGACTCTCCTGACCGACACTTTAACACCAAAAAAAGGTACACTTTAACACTTTAACATGCTCTAGTAGTCTAGTCCCATATTCTTCAACGAAAAATAGATCTTGAGTAATCTACAATGATTTTTTTCATCCTAATTTAGTAAAAAATAGCATTCTGTAAAAAGGGGGGAAATCAGTAAAAATGGTAGAATCAAAAGGCATCAACTAGATTAGGAAAAAAAATTGTGCTCAGTAATTGGTACCTATATCGCTTGGATCCAGGCGCATCTCTTTGCAGTAATGTTTCGCCAACACTCAACATGTGATTTACTGGGGGAATTAAAATCATTGGAGGTCATAGAAGTTGCAACAAAATTATAAACCAAGAAAAGCATACAGATTTACAGTTGCCCATCTGCTTCATAAGACACTACAGATTTGTACTTGATAAGGGATTATGGCATAATTCTTAGCATCACCAATGTTGGAGTTTCACCCCAACACCACCTATGAACTAGTGTTGGTGATCACTGATCTGGACCGGCCAGTCAATGGGCCACCTCTTGGATGTCTCATAGCCCAAAAGTCAGCCAGATCAGAAGATTCTAATCATTCCATCTATAAATTAACATTGCCATAATTTCATTGACTGTCCAAAATAAGGTGCAGGTCGGGCAGCTATAAGCAGCAATAGTAATTAGCTATGACCCTCATCCAAGAAGCAGTACATAATTGGACGGCCAGACTCAATGAGAACAAGTATTACTTGAGGATTGAGTTAAGTTCAGTGACACCAACTCTGGTACTTACTGGTTGGCTCCAACGAAATGTCACAAGCTGGCTAGCAATTAATATGTCACCAATAGCTTCAAAAATGGAAGATATAAACAACAATGTGATCAAAAGTACTTACTGGTTGGCTCCATCCTTTATCTGTCCTGCTTTGAGGACTTGACTGAATAAACAAATCCAATCATAATTCAATAGTAATAAATGACCATTTATTTAGGGGAGCTAAAACTTGCAGACGAGATTTGTACATGCCCTATTTACTTTTCTAAACAAACCCAATCATAATTCACATCTTATATGCTCATGCCCTATTTACTTTTCAGCTTGCACATTGAGTATGTCTTATACACTGTATATCCTTCTCAACAATAATCAACATTCAGCACTTAACTAAATAAATAAAATTTGCACACGAGAATTGTACCGTGGCACATGGTTAAAAAGAGAGGCTTTGTTATTTTTGGGATTTGTGCGATGAGGAACGCCATCTAAACCATCTGATTTGAAGACCATGATGGAAAGACCTTTGAGCCAGAAATTGGCACTAAACAATAACATTATCTCTATCATCTGATTTGTCAGAGTCAACCATTGAATCAGATGATAGCCTTTGACTGAATTCAATCAGATGATAGAGATTACATTTCGTGCCAATCTTTACCCTCAAAGATCTTTCTATCATGGTCTTCAAATCAGTCGGCTTAGATGATGCTCCACGTGGCACAAATTCCAAAAATAACAAGTCTTTCTTTTTAACCATGTGCCACGGTACAATTCTCGTGTGCAAATTTTAGCTCCCCTTATTTAGTTAAGTGCTGAATGCTGATTACTGTTGAGAAGGATATACAGTGTATAAGACATACTCAATGTGTAAGCTGAAAAGTAAATAGGGAATGGGCATATAAGATGTGAACCATGTTCTCTATTCTTTTCTATATCTTTAATCTTTTCTTTGTAGAAGATCCTTCCTATTTTTAGATTGTCTAAGTTTAGAATTATGTAGTATGTATATAAACATACCATTGTTGGGATTTCCTATCTGCGATCATACCATATATATTATCTAGCTTAGTTGTGTAAGTAGTTTATTTTCTACATGCATGTTTCTTTAAATAATCCTCTAAAACCTTGAAGTAGTATAGATAATGTTACAAGGTAACTACAAAAAACTTACCGTTCAGTGCTTGTAATTTGCACGTAACCGAAATTTTGCCAAACTCCTGCATTAAAATGAAATTTATGAGAGGAGAAATGAATACCAGAGAAAAAATATGAAAACCAGATCTTTGGCAATTTGATATTTTTTCAAGCGAGCTACAAAATTTAAAGCAGCGTACCACCATTGTGTCCCATATCAGATGCATTCTCTCCTCAATACTTGAAAAGTCTGAGGATTTCAACTAGTTTGGTTAAGAAATAGGATAAATTTAGAAAAAGATAAGAAATTTTATATATATATATATAGTTTCTATGACTGCTCAATTATCCTCATATCTATGATTTCCCGCATATAAGAAGTGCTGCAACGCACAAGATATCTATATGATACTAAGATGAATAAAAGGTGCAAAATTAAGGAAAATTTGTGCGAATGAACGACCATAACCTCAAATTTTTGCATTTCATTACAACTATAAGACTGACAACAGAGCAATACCTTTGATGTATCGCTTAAATTACGAGCTTCAACTAAGCTACTCCCATTTGCAAAAGTCCAAGCATGGTTCAATAATGCTTGAGTTTTGAGACCCGAGTTTCTGTCTTCAATGTATGTAAGATCAAAGGACGAGAAAAGGCTCGAGGGGAAATTGATCTGCCAAATTTTCAACCATAAGAGATAAATATATCTTCAGATAATAGCATTAATCAGTATAAGATTTATAAGGAATCAAACTACCCATATAATGGTATAAAAGAAAGATATACCTTTGTTAGATAAACTGTAAGGAAGGAAACGCCTATTAAGAAGCCAAATACAACTCCAAAAACAGTCATTATAATAAGCCTCATAGTCTCATTCGTCTTTCTTATAAACCCACTGCAACACACAGCACGATGCAGTCAATATAAAATAAACAAGATACAAAATTATAAAATGGGAAGCTGTTCAACTGTTCAACATCAGTAAAATGGTACTACTGACTACGGTAGATTATAAAAGAAATTGTCAACCTGCGTCCAAGGTTTCCCATTGATTTTCTGACTCTTAAATCACAAAGACCACTATTATCTAGCAATTTAGAACTGCTCCACATCATTCAACAGGTCTACAGTACAGATGCAAATGCTTAAGAACAGAGGCCCTCATGGCAAACAATGAAATGGAGATAAAAGGCAGGACCTGAAGCACAATAGAACTTCGTGTAAATTCAGAAGTTCAATTTTAGACAAAAGTGCATATGATATATTAGAGTCAAAATTCAATTTAAACTCTACGCGCAAGGTGGAAATGTCCGTGTTTATTAGGGAGGCAACAATCTTGAGGATTTTATACTTTTTCATCAAGAGTTGATCTATAAGCATCCAATGGAGCATATATGACATAGCATGATGGATTTCCATTTGGACAATTTAGATTGATCACAAATGTGCGCCACATGACATAGTAATAAACTATACTTCAGTGGTGTAAGATAAAAAAAGTTCTAAATTTAAATTTAAATAGCATTGATGTATAAATGTCGAAAAGGAGCCATTATCCCTGACAAAAATGTGTACAGAGAAATAGCTGATTTTATTTGCTTGGTTTGAGCATTCTGATGGAAGAAGATTGACCCCTACACAGCCTCAATCTAGGCCCTGTAGGGTGGTAATACTAAACATCTACTGTTACCAAAATGTAAAATACTCGTCTATCGTCCATATGATATTATTTTTCATCAAAATATTTCTAGTGAGTGGCACGTGCTATTAGGGATGCAAGTTTAATGTACCAAACCGAACCCGAATTTTTTGGTGTTCGGTTCGGTACACCCCAAACCGAAACTGAACTGAAACCCATTCGGTTCGATCAGTTTTTTCTGTTCTTGAAACCAATTTGGATCGGTTCGGTGTAGGTAAAATACCTACTTTTTTCGGTTTTCTTCATTTTTTTCCTTTTTTTTTTTGTTTTTCAGGTTTACTCAACCTACCCCCTCAATTTTTGGTTTCGAGCCACTCAAACAGAAACCGAACCGAATTGGGGTTCTGTTCGGTTTGTGTCGGGTTTTGGTGCGGTTCGGTGTTCAGTGTTCGGTTCAATCAAACGAAACCCAAATAACAACTGACAGCCCCATCACTTTATGCAATTTTTAATATGGAGTTCTTTGTACTTCATAGGTTCTCTAGGCTTGTATATATATATATATATATATATATATATATAAACTCTACTTGAACAAAAAAAAAATATCAATCAAGAAAAAGGCTCAATAGTAACTGGGGTCTAATCTTGAACAGAAAATCTAAGAGAGTCTTCAATCTAGAGAAACCCAGAAAGGTTGATATGACCAATAAGTAGAAATGCATAAAATAACTCCTAAACAGAGCGAAGAAATTAGTAAACATCACCTCATTAAAACGACACTTACAGAAAACAAGAATTTGGCAGAATTCCATAGAGTAGGGAGGGGGCTTGACATGAACTACTTTACACTTTGCTTCCACACAGAGATAGCTGCATCTCACCTCTACAATAGGCAGTCTGACAGCAACTCTACAAAAACCAATCTCATTAAATCATTAAACCATCCAATTAAGCCAATTGTATACACCCATCCCCACTAGTGATCAGTAGATAAAGAAAACGAATGCTCGAAAAATCTTTCCAAGTCAACTATACTTTCTCATGACTCGATTTAGTTAAATGTACCAGTTTTCTAAAAAAATTGAAAACAACCGGATTAAATAAAAGACAAGACATGGAGGAAAAAACCCAGAGAATCTCGATTTGATTCCTCAAAAATCCAAATTGAGTACTATGAAATCTTGATTCAGTTCTCAATTGAGATTTGAATACTCTTAACCCAGCTTCTCACTAACATCTAATATTTATGCAAATGTGTATACACACACACACACACAGAGATATGCATCTAGTACCCAGATTTACTTCCTCAAATTCAGGTCTTCCTTAATGAAGTTTTGTACCTGTCAAAATGGCAATATCCTGAAGCATAGCCTTTCGCCTCTCACTGAAACCAGGTGCTTTGATTGCAGCAACATTGAGTATGCCACACAACTTGTTCACAACAAGGGTAGCCAAGGCCTCCCCAGTGACATCTAAGCAGAGGGGCTCTCAATTGTGTGATCTTCTCCAACAAAGGAATGATGTCCCTAATGGTTGAGATATTCTAATCAGTCACCAAAACTCCAGCATTCTCAAATTCTGCAATCATCTTCTCTTGGTTTGTGAGAAATTGTGGTGAGAGATAACCTCTGTCAATCTGCATGGCAGGCCCAAAGGACCAGAAGATAAAGGAATCATAACATGACATAAGGAAACATGATATGTGCAGAAAGATAATATAGAGGTAACGGACGATGAAGACTCAATTGACAAAACACCCAGACCACAACTTTATCAATTGCATCAGCAATCGTAGACCCCGCAAACTCATCATTTCCAGCAGATATAGAGGCAACAACTGCAATTAAAAATAATTTTTCAAAAATATATATAATAAAGTAGATTATTAGGAGCCATTATTTGCACACCAGAAATTGGCCCTCAAACATAGTTCAAAAGGCAGAACTGTGACTTTGGGGACTTGTGCCTAGTGAAAATGTAATATCCTTGATATTTTTGACGTATTTTCGTTTACCTCGGTAAGCGTGCCCGAAAATAATTATGGGATTTTCTGGGTTTTTTGTTTAGTTTTGGCTATGATGAGGGAGATGACCAAAGGACTTGGTCTCGAGATGTGTACAAGTCATGAAATCGATGACTTACACAATAAGGTTGGTATTTGTGTTTAGCGCCGAAATTTTTACAAGAATAAATGGATAAGTAGTAATTAGAAATATCTAGATTTTTATTAGGATTTGTTTTGTAGTATAAAGAGAGAGATTTGAGAGAATTTACACTTCTCTCTTTCGGTTGAAAGTAAATTTGCAAACCATTTGCCTTGCTTTTGATCTTTAGATCTTGAGAGAGTGAGAGCTCCTCTTCCCATCTCAACCATTAGTTTATTTTGTGCTTGAATTCGGATCAGTTGTGGCTATTGGAAGAGAAGGATAGAGGAGAGGATGTCACTGTGTCGATAGGATTTGTGCAATGGAGGAAGGTTTATAATGGGCTGAATTGAAGTTTTTAAACCTTTGATCTTAGAAACTTGTTCCGGTGCGTGAATCGGTACAATGGGATCAACAGTTTAAGCTAAAAGAGGTAAGTCTTGAAACCTCCTTATGTAAATTTTTTGGGTTTTGTTAGAATTTAAGATATGTATTCAATATAAAAGATTTGATGGTTGTGTTAAAACTAAGGAAAAAGAATCCGGGCATGAAAAGTTAACAGCCACAGAACCTGAGGAATTCGACTGTCGATTTGAAAATCGACTGTCGAATTTGGAATTCGTCTGTCGATTTGGAAATCGACAGTCGAAATGACTTTTGTCGCCTGAGACAGATTTTTGAAATTCGATGGTCGAATTTGAAATCGACCATCGAATTTCAAATTCGACCAACAAATTTGAATTCGATGGTCGAATTCTGTCCTGTTTCAAGCATTTGAAAATTTTGTTGGTTTTTACCTGCAAGCTTTTTGGTGTGATTTTTGGGTTCTATATTAACACTGAGAGTGTTAATATATGTAGGTTTTGACTATTGGGAGTCCTTGAAGAGGATTGTTTGTGCTAGACTTTGAAACTTCTTGGTTAAGGTAGGGGAACCCAAATTGTTATTTGCATAAATTTATAAGCATAAACTGTTTTCGGCAATTTCTTTTAGAAGCATTAATTTTGGAAATTTTGTCATACACTGCATAAATAAAACTTAGAATATATGATACAAATCTGAAAATTTGGAACTTTGTTATGACTAAGAACTTTGAAATTTGAACCTCAGAACCTCAGTTAAACTTCGAATCAGAACTTTGAAAAATCAAAATTATGTTATGAATAATAAGCTTTGATATGTGTTAGCATTTGCATTTGATTTAGGGTTCATAAGTATGATGCCCTAAATTCTACCAACCGTGTTGACGATATTACTTTGGCGCAAGTTTCCCTCATAGCGTAGGGGCTTGTTGCACTTTCGAAATGGGTTCATGAATGACGATGGTCAGTAGGGTTTTCCCATCGGTCACGTAGTCCGCTCTCATGCTATAGGAAATTTGGGAGATAAAATTAAGTTATAAATTTAAGACAAGAAGCATGCTAAATCAGAACATTTTGAACACTTTAGATTATATCATCAGTTTTGACTCAGGATTAGAACTGGAGATTTACTTTGAAAAGCATCATTGAAAAACCATATTTGATCTGATTCCGTCTTTTGAAAACCTTTACTTATAAAGAAATGCAAATAGATCTGTCTTCCTCTATTGAGCTTGGCTGTTAGCTCACCCTCGACTATCGTCCACGTCTTAAAAATAAGACTGACCTTGGGTCAGAGGATCCGGAGGACTCCGATTATATTCCCGAGGAGGATTTGGACATACCAGCCGAGGAGTTCTTTCCGTGATCTTAGATCCTGTGTTTTCTTTTTGGTATTTTTGTCTGGATATTATTTTGGAATATTGGGCCCTAGGCCTTTATTTTGGTTCTTTTGATATCACTCGAGGAACCATTATTGTGAACCACTATTTTAGGTGATTGGATTGGCTATCACCAGTGGTTCCTTTTGGTTCCTCACAGTGATATATTCTTTTTGTTATATGTAACTTTTGTTTTTTTTTTGGATTACTATATGTTGCCTCTGTCTTTAGACCTTTGTTTATGTTGTCGGCTTCTGTTTGTTACGGCTTATTGAGAAATCAATAAGTTGATGAACCGGCCTTTCCTATACCTTAGGGATTGGAAAAGATATCGGGTCGTCACAGTTGGTATCAGAGCAAGGCTCTAGGTTCAGAGTCTTAGGACTAGGGGTTAGATTATTTCTAACAATTTATTACTGATCAATTGTTATTGTTTGTTTAACAATGACAAATCAGCATGCCTCCACGATTTAAAGGCAAAGGCCGAGGTATAGAGGGACCTCGTACAGCTCGCATTGAGGAGATAGATGAGGGCGTAGGCACCTCATATGGTAGAGGGCAAGTTGCTTCTGGCCCTAATGCAGAGCCTTTGGGAGCTGCTAGGCAAGACAGAGGGAATGTAGACGAGGTGTTGGCAGCCTTGGCTACTAACATGGCCCAGCAGACTGCAACCATTGACCGACAGACCAAGATGTTGGCAGCTAGACATCAGCCAGGAGGATTCGCAGAGTTTAGGAGGATGAGACCTCCTACATTCTCACGGCAGACGGATCCTATGGAAGCCGAGGCATGGCTAGATGAAATAGAGAAAATATTTGAAGTGTTGCAGTGTACCGATATCGAGAAAGTACGCTGGGCATCTTTCAAACTTTTGGGCGAGGCCAGCCCGTGGTGGAAGCTTGTTTCCAGGATGAGAGAGCAGGACTACCCCAATACTCCATGGACTTGGGCAAAGTTCATGGAGACGTTCAATGATCAGTACTTCTCGAAGATCGTACGTAATCAGTGGGAGGTCCAATTTATCAAATTGAAACAGAATGAGATGTCAGTGCGCGAGTATGGCGCAGAATTTGATAGACTTTCCCGATTTGCACCCCTACATGTGGCCACTGAGCTGTTGAGAGCTCAGAAATTCAGAGAGGTTTGAGACCGAACATTCAGGAGAGGGTGTCGATGTGGGAAATGGAGACGTATGCTGGCGTGATGTCCAAGGCCCTCATTGCAGAGGAAGATATTCAAAAACAGTACTTGAGGCGAGAGCAGGGTAATAAAAATAGGTTTGGCCAGGGACAACAGAGTGCTTCAGAGCAGGTGAACAAAAAGCCGAGGTTCTCTAAACCTCCTCCCTACCCTAGTCAGCCATCATATTCTAGACCGGTTGTTGCTTCAGGACCAGTGACGTCCTCCTATCAGAGACTGCAGAGTTCATCACCAGGACGACCTTTCAGAGCCGGGAGCACTACTGCGAGTGGAGCTTCTGTGGCTCAGGGTTCGACGAGAGGATCAGCTGTTACTCCTGTTTCTACCCCAGTGTGTGCAAGATGTGGGAAACCACATAAGACAGAGGATTGCAGACGGAACACTGGAGGATGCTTCAGGTGTGGACAGGTTGGTCACATGATCAAGGATTGTCCTGTTGTTGAGGAAGAAGGACTGACACGAGCCTCTACGCAGGTTTCCACGACCTACAGTTCAAGTCGGGCTTGTATGCAGTGGATCGCACAGGATGCCCAAACGTCGAATGACGTCATCCAAGGTATCATTAAAGTTGAGATGTCATTTATGCAATTGATTCAATTATTATTGTTTAAATCTAAATACAAGTCAATTATGTTAAACCACATAGGAATCATTGCATATAATTAACAAACTTTTTAACTAAAGGTACACTTATGATGAGTAGTCGAGACGACGTGGATAAAATTGAAGCACGAGTACTTATAGACCCTGGGTCTACACACTCGTTTCTTACTCCTTCCTTCTCAGAGAAGTTGGGTATTACTCTCGAACCCCTTGCTTTCATTCTGGATGTGAAAATTCCTACGGGAAGTTCAGTATGTACTGATACAGCATGTCAGTCAGTCATCGTGATGATTGATGAGCACGAGACAGTGACCGACATGATTACGTTGAGCATGGAAGGGTTCGACGTCATTCTCGGAATGGATTGGTTGGAAGCTTATCACGCGAGCGTGGACTGTCTTCGAAAGATAGTGACCTTCTGACCGCCAAAGCGAAAATCCTTTCGATTCTGTGGAGTCAAATCCAAGGTTGCGCCTTTGGTTTCAGCCATTAAAGCTGAGCGTATGATGAAGAATGGTTGTAGTGGGTATCTGGCCTATTTGCAAGATTCTACAGAGAAGAAGAACGACTTGGCTCTTATCAAGGTGGTCTGCGATCATCCTGATGTCTTTCGGAGGACTTACGGATTACCACACGAGAGATTGAGTTCGCGATTGAGCTAAGTAAGAATCTAAAGCTCCATATCGGATGGCGCCTGCTGAGTTGAAGGAACTCAAGGAACAACTTCAGGAGCTGTTAGACAAAGGCTTTATACGACCGAGTGTCTCTCCTTGGGGTGCACCGGTTCTATTTGTGAAAAAGAAGGATGGATCGATGCGTCTGTGTATCGATTATAGGCAGCTCAACAAAATGACAATTAAGAATCGTTATCCTCTTCCAAGGATAGAAAATTTGTTTGATCAATTGCAAGGTGCAAGGTTCTTTTCGAAGATTGATCTGAGGTCAGGCTATCACCAGCTCAAGATCAAGGGAGAAGATATATCCAAGATTGCATTTCGGACGCGTTATGGCCACTATGAGTTTCTAGTGATGCCATTTGGATTGACGAATGTGCCTGCATCTTTCATGGACCTGATGAACAGGGTGTTCAAACCACATCTTGATAAATCTGTGGTAGTTTTCATAGATGACATCCTCATCTATTCGAAAACCAGAGAGGAGCATGCAAAGATCAAAGATGGCTCTTCAAACACTCAGGGACCATCAGTTGTATGCCAAACTCAGTAAGTGTGAGTTTTGGCTTGAGCAGGTCAGTTTCTTAGGCCACATAGTCTCTGAAGCGGGTATCTCAGTGGATCCTACAAAGATAGATTCTGTGGTGACATGGGAACAACCTACGACAGTTACAGAGGTCCGAAGTTTCCTTGGTTTGGCAGGGTACTATCGGCGATTTGTCGAGGGTTTCTCAAAGATATCGGGTCCACTTACACAGCTCACATGAAAGAATGCTAAGTTCGACTAGACAGAGCAGTGTGAGCAGAGCTTTCAGGAGTTAAAACGTCACTTGACTACAGCACCAGTGCTTGCTATACCTTCCGGCAGTGGAGGTTTCGCAGTATATAGTGATGCTTCCTATGGCGGATTAGGCTGTGTGCTTAATAAACACGAGCGGGTCATTGCGTATGGTTCTAGGCAGTTGAAGGACCATGAAAGAAACTATCCGACGCATGACTTAGAGCTAGCAGCAGTTATATTCGCCTTGAAGATCTGGCGACATTACCTCTACGGTGAAATCTTTGATATATTCACCGATCACAAGAGTCTCAAGTACCTCTTCACTCAAAAGGACTTGAATATGCGGCAGCGACGATGGATGGAGTTCTTGAAGGACTACAATTGTTCGATTCAGTACCATCCGGGAAAGGCAAATGTCGTTGCTGATGCTCTTAGTAGGAGGTCTTCAGCACAGCTGTCACATCTTGTTAGCCGGATTCAGAGATGGAAACTTTTGGAGGATATGGCTTTGGGCAGCTCACGGTTCGATGTAAAAGGCTCGGGAGCATTGATGGCTACACTTGTATTACGTCCTACGCTCTTCGAGAACATTCGAAAGCTTCAGATGACTGATGATGAGCTGATGGAAATCAGACGAGATGTCGAGAATGGCAGCAAGAAGGATTTCTCCATTCGAGCAGATGGGACCTTGCTATTTCACGACCGGGTATGTGTACCGTCGAGTACCGAGCTTCGGGACACCATTCTGGAAGAGGCTCACAAATCCATGTATGCCATACATCCTGGTAGCACCAAGATGTATCAGGACTTGATGAAGAGTTTCTGGTGGCGAGGTTTGAAGCGCGACGTCGCTGAGTACGTATCGCATTGCTTGGTTTGTCAACAGGTTAAGGTTGATCATCAGAATCCTGCAGGCCTATTGCAGCCTTTACCTATGCCTGAGTGGAAAGGGGAAGCCATTTCAATGGATTTCATACTCGAGTTGCCGAAGACACTGAGGAAGAGCAATGCCATTTGGGTTATTGTAGATCGGCTAACCAAGTCTGCTCATTTCTTGCCAAACAATACCATGTATACAGCCAGTAGACTTGCAGAGTTATACCTGAAGGAGATTGTTAGATTGCATGGAATACCGGCTAGTATTGTGTCTGATCGAGACCCGTTGTTTACTTCACATTTTTGGCAGAGATTTCAGGAAGGCATGGGTTCTCGTCTTGACTTTAGTTCGGCGTTTCACCCACAGACGGATGGCCAGACCGAACGCGTGAACCAGATCATTGAGGACATGTTGAGAGCATGTATGTTGGATTTTCACGGGTCATGGGACCAACACTTGCCTCTGATAGAGTTCGCCTACAATAATAGCTTTCAGGCTAGCATTAGTATGGCTCCATTCGAGGCTTTATATGGACGGCGGTGTCAATCATAGTTGAACTGGGAAGAAGTGGGTGAAAAGCTCATTATTGGACCTGAGATAGTTGAGCGCACTACCGAGATCGTTCGGTTGATACGCGAGCAACTACGAGTAGCTCAAAGTCGTCAGAAGAGCTACGCCGATCTCAAACGGAGACACGTGGATTTTCAGGTAGCTTTTGATATGTCAATGTGTATTTCTTCACTTGGTATAAATTCCATGTGCAATTGGCACTAATACTCGATTTTTCAGGTCGGCGAGAATGTCTTTGTTCGGATTTCGCCTACCAAGGGCGTTATGCGGTTCGGAAAATGAGGGAAACTGAGTCCTCGGTACGTTGGGCCTTTTGAGATATTAGGCCGAGTCGGAGAGGTTGCATATCGTGTGGCGTTACCGCCGCAATTATCTAGCATGCACAACGTCTTTCATGTGTCGATGTTGCGTCGATACATCCGTGACCCGACTCACGTGCTTGATTACCAACCCATCGAGCTTCAGGATGGTTTGAAGGTGGTCGAGGACCCGATTCGTATTTTGGATCGCAAGGAACAGATCCTACGCACTAAGAGCATTCCTTTGGTTCTCGTACAGTGGCGGAATCATACACTGGAGGAAGCCACTTGGGAGCGTGAAGCTGAGCTCCGAGACCAATTTCCGACCCTTTTTGATTAAATTTTACGAAATTATGTGTTGAATGTATGATCCTTTGAATTTTGATGTAAATAACTATTTTTTTTTTTTATATACAAATAAAATTGGCGAGTAATTTTGACGGTCCAATATACAAATTAATGTGTGTATATTTAAAGGTCTCTACATTATGGACAAAAAAATTCGATAATTTTGGGCCTAAACTTGGTATATTACACACTACTGGCCTTGTGAAATAAAATTTGGGCCTATAGTTAGCTACTTCCTTATATTTACCGAGTAATTTTGGCCTTGATACTGATGTCATGGCCCTATACATATTCCTATTATTTTGTACATGTTTAACAGTTTTTATTTTGTGTTACGTTGTGGAAATCCTGAAAATTTTGCGAGCTCGACCAGACTCGGACTTGTTATTTTTCTGTATGAATATATGAAATAGTTTGGCCAAAATTGCTTAGCCTATTCTTTAATTTTCTACGTCATTTTCGGTTGTGGTAAATCGGTCAGGGTCCGAAAATGTGATAGGAATGAAAAGGGATCAAACAAGGTCCATATAGACCCAATGCAAGGTTAGGAATTTCAAAAATTTTGAAGGTCTCAGGTGTCTTAAAATTCAACTGTCGAAAATCAATTTCGATGGTCGAATTTTGACAAACACTGGCAGGCAGTTTCAGCCAAAAAAATTTAAGCCTGAGATTTTTCTGAGCAAATCGACCATCGATTTTAAAATCGACCATCGATTTTCAAAATCGACCATCGAATTTATCGATTTAAGTGTGGGATCTAAATTTCTTTTGGCATTTCGGGTTCCAACTTTGGGGGTTTTGAGCTTAGGTTTTTGAGGGTTTTTGGCGATTTTGGGGTGTATCATCAATTTTGGCCGAATTTCGGGGAGAGATCCACTGCACATTGCACAAGGGGCTTCGATTTTACCTCGTGGAAACCGGATTTGGGGCTTTTTACATGTAAATCCTCCCACATCTTGATTATTTGGGGATTTTTCATCCTATTTTTCTGTTAGTTTTTTTTGTGTCTTCTTGTTGTTCAATGGGGCCTAAGAAGCAGACCCCCATTCGAAATCCCACCTCCAAGAGACCAGCTTCTAAAGCTGCGTCTACTAGCCGATCTAAACAGCCCGAGGAGCCACCTCAGTCGGTTCCACCACCCACTGTTTCTCCCTTGCCTGAGCAGCCAAATGATTTTTGGAGCATCAAAGGCTTCACCACAGAATATCTGTTTCACCCGGAGTTGTTTGACCAACAAACAACCACACAATGGGCGTGTGAATACCTCGAAAAGGCCAAATTAACCTCCCTATGCACATCATTTAGTGACCATTTTTATCCCCGACTCGTGCGCCTCTTTTATCAGCATATGAGCCGCGAAGACGGGAAGAGAATTTATACGGAAATTGATGGCCGAGATTATACATTTGATCTCGAAGACATGGCTATGGCACTGCGTTGCCCTTTAAATCACTCCCAAACCATGGGGTTAGGTCCTCCTTTCCCCAAACCGGTCCGCTTTGAGGACATGATTACGCAAATGACACAAGGCCGTCATGGGTCCGGTAAATCCATAGTCACGGTCCATATGCCGGAGACCATGTGGATATTGGACAAAATTTTAAAGGCCACCCTTTACCCTTTTGGTCATCAGTCTGAGCGCACGGGTCCCCTACAACAAATACTATTTGCGGCTTATAAGGAGCACTGGTTTAGTGCTCCTGACGTCCTTTTCAAGGGGATTATCAAGGCACGAG
This sequence comes from Chloranthus sessilifolius, assembly GCA_021018995.1. Taxonomy (NCBI): domain Eukaryota; kingdom Viridiplantae; phylum Streptophyta; class Magnoliopsida; order Chloranthales; family Chloranthaceae; genus Chloranthus; species Chloranthus sessilifolius. The sequence goes on from CM037592.1 coordinate 93,441,379, forward strand.
AGAAAATGGGTAAACATGTAAAGAAACCGATGAAGAGTATGCCATATGCTCAATTAATTTCGGTGATGATTGAGAACTACCGAGCGGGCCCTGCTTATGATATCCCTCCTACAGAACCCAAATCCACCGCAGGTCGAAAAATTTATAACCTGGTCAATTGGGGTCAAACTTACAATCGACTTGTGAAGACTCCAAAGGATGCGACTGACTACTATGGCGATGATGAGGACCCTACTCATTACGCCCGACTCGCTACCCTCGCACCTCCTCATTTACAGAGTGACATCCTTACACTCTCAGAGTTCACCCGACAGATGACCGCCATGAGCCACCAGATTCAAGAGCTCACCCACCATACCAGCTCTATGCGTCAGGAGTTGGATGCCCATGGCGGCGCTCTCTCTTATCTGATGCAGCACACGTTTCCCGAGGATTACACTACATATATGGCCGATATACGTGCTTCAGTATATCACCCTTCGACATCGGGCGCTGGTACTAGCATGCCTCCTGCGGCCAGAGCGGATGCGGGTGATGATGATCTTCTTGAGGCGATGGTGCGGATCGTGGGTCCATCTCTCCGGGAATTTTTAGCATGCTTGGGGGAGGGGGGGTACTAGTTTATTTTGGCTGTTATGGGTCTATATTTATTTTACAGTCTGGATTATTTAGGACCTGGTGGTCCTTCTTTTGTTATCTTTTATCTTTCTGTCTTTGATTTGCTTGGGATACTATTTATTTTCGTTTGTATATGGTTCCTTTAGATACTTGTTGTTATCCTCTCTATGTGGGTTTTGGATCTCCGTGTGAGTTTGATTTTTGTACATCTTTCCTATCTATCTGGCTTGAATTTTTGTATGTATGTATGTGGACCTGTACCTTATGTATGTGGTTTTGTTTATTCTCTCGATTTTTTTTCTATGGTGTGGGTTTGCTCTCTCTGTCACTTTTATTCTTTATGTTGCTTTGGTGGATTTTTGTTCTCTTTATGGCTTTCGTAAATCGCGTGCATCGGTCTCCTACGACGTGACACTTGGGGTGTGGGCATCCATGTATGGATGCAATCCACTATGGCCTTTTGATGCCACATGCAGTACATCCATGTTACTACGGATCCCATCCCTTGGCTTGCGTGCCCTGTGGGATCGAACCACGGTGGCCCATGTTTTTCTTTTCTTTTGTTGTATGGTGTGTGTTGCATTCAATTTTCGCGGACGAAAATTCCTAAGGAGGGGTGAATGTAATATCCCTGATATTTTTGACGTATTTTCGTTTACCTCGGTAAGCGTGCCCAAAAATAATTATGGGATTTTCTGGGTTTTTTGTTTAGTTTTGGTTATGATGAGGGAGAAGACCAAAGGACTTGGTCTCGAGATGTGTACAAGTCATGAAATCGATGACTTACACAATAAGGTTGGTATTTGTGTTTAGCACCGAAATTTTTACAAGAATAAATGGATAAGTAGTAATTAGAAATATCTAGATTTTTATTAGGATTTGTTTTGTAGTATAAAGAGAGAGATTTGAGAGAATTTACACTTCTCTCTTTCGGTTGAAAGTAAATTTGCAAACCATTTGCCTTGCTTTTGATCTTTGGATCTTGAGAGAGTGAGAGCTCCTCTTCACATCTCAATCATTAGTTTATTTTGTGCTTGAATTCGGATCAGTTTGGGGACCGGAGTGCAAATAAGACATATCTCAAGGGGGAATACAAAAAGCCCAAAATAATATACATCAAGTAAAACTATATTTTAAATAGAAATAAATTGGAAAAGCTACGAAAATGAGAAAACAGTTCAACTCTTACACTTTCTTTTTCAAATTCCACGTGCAATCTATGCCCATGTGGCACAGGTCCCATTCGAGTTCACCCCTCGCTCGAAGTTTTTAGGGAAAAAGATAATGCTCTCCCTAGATCTAACAATGTGAAAATGAACGGTAACTTGCTTTTGCATTTCACTATTCATTTTAAAACCAAAACCCATTGACCACCATGATCACAGTGGTTTTTTTTCTCTAGTCCTTGATCAACCTAATGCACGTCCACGTTGAACCCAAATGAAACGAATGCAGAGTTAAGTGCACTAAAAAATGAAGCCCAAAAGCATGCTTTCAAGTGCAAGGTTCAACATTGCAATCATTAATCTAAGTGCCACATGGACATGCACAAGACCTATTAAAATAAAAAATTCTATCTTAATAACCATAGACCATATGGTCAATGGATGTTAAAATGAATTGTGAAATGCAAAATCAAGTCTCTAATCATTTTCACACCATTAGATTGAGGTTGTACATAAACTTTTTTAAATTTCTTTCTAAACACCCCTAGGGAGGGGTGAACCCTATAGGGAATGGGTGCCACGTGGCACGAAAAATTGCACTCGAGTGCATATTGTCCTTTTCTATATATATATATATATATAGGTACTAAAATAGCATCCCTTGTTTGAACCCTAGGACAGCACCAGTGGACACCATGTGGCACCCAAACACGGTCCCACGTGGATGTTTGCAAGGCCAACTCAAAGAATAAATTAAAATAATAAATAAATAAAAACTTCGTTAGTACCGTGGTCACAAGTGGTTAATAGATAAAAAATGAATGGTTAAGGGCCTGTTTGGATAAAAAACACGGGAAATATGGGAAAGTAAAATAATATTCCTATATTTTCCCATGGATACCTAAGTTGTAGAAAACTATGGGATTCCTTTGTTTCCCTTTGTTTGCCGTTGTTTGGATAACCATATTGCTATCTGGGAAAACACAGGATTAACCAAATCCTGTGTTTGGATACATAGAAAATTGTAGGAAAATAATATATCCTAACAAAAAAATAGCCATAATACCAGCAAAGATCACCCAAACTAAAAACCATTTGCAATATCACAAAAATGACCAAAAACTTATATATATATTTAAGTTTTTTTTCTCTTTACGTATCTCAGTGAATTGTTCTAGTGGTTGACTTAGTGCTTTGTGAAGGTTAGGTTCAAAGTTCAAACCTTGTTACGTGTAATAAATTGTTTATTATTTTTAATTAATTATACTAGAGCATATACATCATATATGTGATATGTGAGTATATAGCTCTACAACATAGTAAAGCCATGTGAGAGAAATCTCTCCAAAAATAATTCCGTGCAACACCTTAATAGATGGAGGGGAGTTTACAAATAGGCCAAAATTGTGAGATTTAGTTTTAAAAAATCAAAGAATAAATATTTGTTATGAAATCAAATACCATAAAAAAACTATTTGAAGATTTTTTATCATTTTGGATGGTCAAGATAATTTTAGATGGATGAGAGTTCACTAATATAAATTAGGACCCCTAAAGATTAGTACGAATATTTAGAAAGTTTGGGTGGTCAATTGACCACCCAAGTCATAACGTGGCTCTGTCTTTGATTTTTGGGGTTGTTGCCATATAGAATCAACATCAGATCGTCTGATAGGGGCGTCATGATCTCAAGATCTATCGTGAGGAAGAATGAAAAAAAAAAAAAATCTCCATCGTCGGATTCAAATCAGTCAATGGTTTTCATCTGTGAAAAAATTGTGGTATTATTAAACGGGTGAGAAGAGTCGTACGGATAAGAAGTCCGAAGAGTAGGAAGATAGAAAACCGAGGATCCCCTCGGCATTTGTTCTCAGATTTTGACGGAAAAAGCAAAGATAATTTCTGACGGATGTCATCCAAACAACGAAAATCTCGACAATTCATTTGCCGCATATGAGTTTTCCCTTATTTCCCCTTGTTTCCCTTGAAACCAAACAGGCCCTAAATGCAAAAATGTTAGGATTTGTAGTGAGTACCAAATCCCCTAGCGAGGGGTGAAGTCAAGGGCATAATGGAAGCCACATAACATTTGAGTGCAACATGACACCACAAAAGGGTATTGTCACAGAGTGAACTTGTTCCGATATATCCATGAAGTTTTCCCCATACGGCTCTACTAGGGTTTCCAAGAACCCATCGTTGCTCAAGTTTTCTTGGTTTTATCTTCTCTTCCTCGCGCTTTTTTCTCCTCTTTTTAAAGTTTTCTGCAATGTCGTCTTTGAGCTCTCGTGAATGGGTTGCTCGAACTTTTTTACGCTAAGAACTTCAAGGAAAATGAAGATGCACAATTAGGCACCAAACGAGGAACCAAACGATATGGGGAACAACCTTTCTTGTTTGATCAATCAGACATATCTGCAGGTTCTTCAAAATATCGCTATGGTCTGATTGGGAATCCTCAAACCTCATTCAAGTCTCGAAGGTTTTTGACCAGACATGTAGAGATCTGTAAATTTATTGACCTAAATTCCAATCCCCCCTTGAGGCGACCCTAGGGTTTTATATCCCGTGTTGACTCGGCAAGTGCTAACTAGGGGTGCACATGTTCCTCTGGGATTAGGCGGGTGCTCTAAAAGTCCCGGGCACTGAGGTGAAAAAATAAAAATTCACTGACCTAAATTGGAAGTTATAAGGATCTTGCTCTTCTTCAATCCTTGATAAGAGGAATATCTTGTTGAATTTTGAGTATCAATGTGATACGATTTTAATCTAGTTACAGGATAACATTGTTATTCAAGGGTATATGACGAAGGTCTTTCGTTGGACTCCCATGTTTCGTTCTTGATCGGAAGATCCATCTACCTGCTTGGATTCCGTTTCCTAAATTGCATATATTGTTATGAACCAAAGAATCTACGATCCATCATTGCATTGGTAGGAGACGTCTTGGCCATTTGAATGTAAGCAAACTCGATGCGACAAAGTTTGGTGTTCTAATCAATTTAGAAAAATTGAACCCAATGGGTACTTGTTGGGTGTCAGGAGAGGCACTAAAGATAGATTCTGGAAGATGATTGATGATAGCAAACACCCCTTATTTTACTCCAAATGTCAGAAACAAGGGTATGACAAAGGGGTTTGCAAAAAGAACAAGGTCTTTAAGAACCTACACCTTGAAGAAAAGAAGGAAGAGCCTTTTAACGAAGTTGAATATCGATACTGCTACAAATCGTGATGCAGATATTGTTGCTAATATTAGGGACCAAGAAACCAACCACAAAGGAATCAATGATCGCAATTCTAATGGTGTCTACAATGTTCATGACGTCTAAAGACATGATGAAACAGATAGCAAGAATTTGCATGATAGCCTCAATGTTGAAAGGCATGATGGAACAGATTGCAAGAATGTGCGTGATAGTCAAGATCATATATTCACAATTTGGCATAGTTGTCCGGACCCTAAGAGCCATGTTGGGCTCTGGTTCAACTCTCTTAAGGCTTGAGAGCGTGTTTGGTAAACCAGCTCACCCCAGTAGAATTGGCAGGGAGTTGTTTTAAGTTAAAAACAAGCTCCCTGTCAGAGCGGGTAAAACTTGCTCTAGTGGTGAGTTGATGGGGAGAAGGTGGGAAGCTGGATCTCTTCGGTAAGGCTCTATGCCAAACACAGCCTAACATTGGAAATCTTTCTTAAAAAGGGTTGAGCTTCACAAATCTCCGAGTCCTCAACAGGAGTCAAATATTGGAAAGAACGCAAATCCTAACCAAAACATGATTGCTTCCAGAGAGGAAGGCTCCGTTGATTTACTAATAGATTAGAAGCGAATTTGGCAATCTATCTCAATCACAATTCCAAAAGGAAATTATTAGCCTAAAAAAAATATTAATCAATTAGAGGCGAACTCGATTATAACTCATAATTTCTGACCATATTTATAAATTATAATAAATCACAAATAACTCAAAAATGTTTTTTCTACCTGTGGGCATAGTGGCAAATTTCATTTTCGGTAATATTTCAATGAAAGGTCGTTTCCGTTCATGTCGGAAAACTTTTGGGAAAATTTCGGGGATTAAAAATATGTATAAAAAATATATTTTAAAACAGAGATTCTAAGGTCTCTGTGATGCTATATATATATATATATATATATATATATATATATATATATATATATATATATATATATATATATATATATATATATATATATATATATATATATATATATATATATATATATGTGCAATGGGAAATCCGGGAAATTATAGAAAGAAGATTGGAAATCTGCACATCTGTGAATGGGAAATCTGTGAAATTATAGAGAGAGAAGATGGAAATCTGTGCAATGGGAAATTCATGTAATGGTGGTCATAGTCAATAACATCAAAGCAAAATAAACAATGGGATGTGATGCTATATATGTGTGCAGTGGGAAATCCGGGAAATAGTAGAGAGAAGATGGGAAATCTGCGCATCTGTGAATGGGAAATCTGTGTAATTATAGAGAGATTGAAATCTGTGCAATGGTAAATCCATGTAATGGTGGTTATGGCCAACAACATCAAAGCAAAGTAAACAATATAATTTGGGGTTCATAAAAAACAATATGAGATTAAAAGTTAAAACCACTCCTTTTCAAATTTCTACCCAATGTTTCCAAACCATCATCTAAAACCCCCAAACTCCATAATAATTAACAAACCCCTCTGATCTCTTCTAGATTCATAAACCCTTTCTCCTATATGAGTGATAAAACCTCTCTTATAGAAAGGGTTTATCATATCTCATAAGAAAAAAAGGTAGAAAAATAAAATTTTAAAAGAAGATGAAGAAAAAAACAATAGATGGGCTTCGGCGTCGGTTTTTTCCATTATTGGGGTTTAGACAGAGTTGGGTCATGCTTCTGAAATTTCTCAAGCATAACTCGATATCTACAATAATAAGATTGAGAAGAAGAAAAGGAGGGGGGCCAGGGGGCTGAGGCCTGAGAGTGAGAGTCAGAGAGAGGCTTACCGGAGGGTGGTGGCCGGCAGGAGAGCCGAGGAGGGCAGCGAAACTGTTGCCGGCGTCGGGTTCAGGCGGGCGAGCCGAGAAGAAGAGGAAGAGAGCTTAGAAAGGGCGTCGGGCGACTTGGGAGTTTAGAGAGAGAGAGAGAGAGCAGACGGAGCCAGCGAGGGCGCTTCTACATTGCTTTTAGGGTTTTAGAGAAAAGAGGGAGGGAGGGAGGGAGGGAGGGAGGGAGGGAAGGAAGAGAGAGAGAGGGGCAGCGTGGGTTTAGGAATTCAGATGGTTAGTTTTTTATAATAATTATAAATAAATAAAAAAGTTCAAAAAAAATTGTTTTTTTTTGGGGATGGAGTGCGGGTGCTCGCCCGCGCGCACTCACGTGTACGTGGTTATGCCACCACTGTCTGTGATCAATCTAAACAGTCCAAGTGAATGTATGTGACTGAAACCAAGGATCAAAATTTCGGATTAAATTTTGATTTTGGGTATGACCGAAATCGAAATCCGAAATTTTAGATCCCATAGGAAAAATCCAAAATTTCTATCATTTCAGCCGAAATTTTAATCCTTGATTGAAACATTCCTCAATTGAAGAATCAAAATTAAAAATAGTTGTATATCATCTTATCAATGATATTCAATACGCTACAAAAAAAAGTGGGTTTTAGCGACGCCGATTTAATGGCGTTTGAATAAAAGGCCACTAAAAATATCTTTTCACCGCGCTTGTGATAAAAGCGCCACTAATTCTTAATGATTTCATTTTGCGTCACATTTATTGCGGCGTCTATCGTGGAAACGACGTGCTAAAACAACATTTGCGGCGCTTTATTTTGCAAACGCCACCATTTAAGAATTTAAGCGCGGCTTTTTTTTGTTGGATGCTGCGATTTAAAATAATTTGCGGCGCTTTATTTTGCAAACGCCACCATTTAAGAAATTAAGCGCGACATTTTTTATTAAAAGCCGCGATTTAAAACATTATGCGTGGCATTTTTTATTGGACGCCGCGATTTAAAATACTTTTGGCGCTTTATTTTACAAACGCCACCATTTATGAAATTAAGCGCGACGTTTATTATTGGACCCCGCGATTTAAAATAATGTGCGGCACTTTATTTTGCAAACGTCACTGTTTAGAAAATTAAGTGCGACATTTTTTATTAAATGCCACGATTTAAAATAATATGCGCGGCATTTTTAATTAGGCGTCGCTATTTAAAATACTATGCGTGACGTTTTTTTGGTATTAAACGCCGCTATATACGTAGTTATTTAGAGGGCGGGAACGAAATATTGGCGGGCACCTCAATTAGAAAGGGTTATCGGAGAAATTCAAGGGGTATTAGACACACGTCTGTTGGTAGATTGCACAAACTTTGACGGAAAATAGACCGAAAAATTGCCTCAAGGCGCGATTAGATCGCTATCTTTAAGACAATATATTTGCCCCTATATGCAATGGGATATCGGCAAATTCACCTCCAGGATACAATGAAGCCTCGGTGAAGCACCTATCTGTCACACACTACAACGCAGAATGCTCTAGTTTGCACACGAATTATAAGGGCTCAGATGTAGGATTCGGAAATTGCAAGTATCTAGAATCCCTCCTTTGACCTCTATTTATAACTTTCGGAGCACCTTTTCAGGGGTAGTTGTATCTGTCGGTTGCTTGCAATCGAGGGCTCTGATCGATCCGATCAACGATTGTAAGCATCCAACGGTTCACATCCGAACAGTTACATCTTTTGATCAACTGACTTGTCTGAATTCAAAATCCTAACTGTTTGTTCGAATTTGGAATCCGACCGTTTCCTTGAACGGTCGGAAACTGCCCAATGCACACATTCGGTGCACACACGTGCGATGCGAAGTGCAAAGTGTACCTTAAAAGCGCCAATTGCGCCATTCGCACATCGCACACGCGTGCGCGGCGGCGAACCGCCGCTACGAGCTATGTTCCTTTTATCAAGCCAAACAATATGGAAGGTAAGTTTTCATATATAAGCCATGAATATTTCTTGTAAAATAGTGAGGTGAGATAAAACATTTACAACACCTTTTAACTTATGGTGGGAAAAGTTTCCCTCCAATATTAATTCAAAAATTCAAGTCATTTTGACTTGAAGGTTAAATTATCAATTGTTGTTAAAAGTATCCTTTTAAAATAAAACCATTCAGATTAAGGAATCATTTAAAAAAATTATATATTATTAAATTAATAATAAATAAATATTATTAAAATAATAAATATTTATTTGATAAATATCCAACATTCCTCCCCTATTTACAAATAAATATTCATCCTCCCCTATTTTGTTAAAAATTGAAAATAAAGAAACTGAGAGTCATTCTTAAATCTGATAACCAAAACTATATATATATGTACCAAAGAAATTTGAGCATTTCTTGACTACTGTATGCATAAATAAAGGTGTCCTAAGGAATTGAACCTTCACTTAGTGATAATACATCAAAGTTGATAAAGAACTTTAGTGATCTAAATTATTGAACTAATTTTCTTGTATAATCAACCGGATATATCACACACATAAGTAATCGAAGTTTCATTTTATTTTAACAGCTAGCACGTTTTATGGCCTTGTGCTTATACCCCGGTATTCATGAGTTGTATTCAAAAAAAGCCTTTATCTATCTTCGAAACGGTCACACTTCGTAACTCATATAGGTCAGTTCTATCATAAATGCCCTTGTAACTTAGATATGTTATAGACTGATTAAGAGAAATATCTCAACATCTTCCCTACGTTACAAGTTTCACATTATTACTTGAGATAGTTGGAGTTGTAAACTCACACTTTTAATAATGTGCAATCACTACATATGATTTGTTTTTCCCATTGAACCTGTAGTTTCTGGACTTCAGAAAATAGGTCGGGTTACCATCATAGGTGATATGATCTACTAGACTTTAAACTCATCCCTTCTGATGTTTTAATAACCACATCTCTTAGAAGACCTTTTGTAAATGGATCCGCTAAATTTGCAAAGGTCCGTATTGAATTGATAGTAATTACTCATTCACGGAGTAATTGACTAACATAACAGTATCTTAAACTTATATGTCTAGACTTTTCATTATAAATTTTGTTATAAGTTTTACATAGCGCAACTTCACTATCACAGAATAAAGAAATTTGTGGCATAGGCTTAGGCCAAATAGGAATTTCTAAAAGTAAATTCCTTAACCACTCTGCTTCCTTGCTCCCTGCCGCAAAGCAATAAATTCTGATTTCATAGTTGCATGTGTTATGCATGCTTGTTTCTTTGATCCCCAAGAAACTACGGCACCTCAATGAGTAAATACCCATCCACTAGTAGACTTTGATTCATCTGTATCATTGTTCCAACTAGCATCTATGTATCCCTCAAGCACAGTTGGATAACCAACATAATGTAAAGCATAATCCTTAATTTTATTAAAATAACTTAATACTCTACTAATTGCTTTCCAATGTTCATGACTAGGATTACTAGTATATCTACTTAATTTTCCTACCGCATAAGCAATATCGGGTCTAGTGCAATGAGTAGCATACATCAAACTACCAATTACTCTAGAAGTCTAATTGAGATACACTTCTGCTATCGTTGGGTTTTAATTTTATACTTGGATCAAAAGGTGTTGGTGCTGATTTTCCATTATGTTTAAATTTCTTTAGCAATTTTCCTATATAGTGTGACTGAGATAAAATAATATTATTATCTTGCTTAAATAATTTTATTCCAAGAATTACATCAGCTTCACCCATTCCTTTCATATCAAATTTTGAAGCCAAAAAACTTTTTATATTTTTAATACTTTTTAAGTCTGTACCAAAAATTAAGAGGTCACCCACGTAGAGACAAATAATTATTCTTTTACCCTTTGATATCTTACTATAAATGCATTTATCTTATTCATTAATCTTGAATCTATATGATAAAATAATACTATCAAATTTTTCATGCCACTGTTTAGGAGTCTGTTTTAGACCATATAGGGACCTAATAAGTTTACAAACTTTATTTTTATGTCCCTGCATGATGAAACCCTCTGGTTGATCCATATATACTTCCTCTTCAAGTTCACCATTTAAAAAGGCGGTCTTAACATCCATTTGATGAACTTGAAGTTTATATATAGAAGCAAGAGCAAATAAGATCCTTATGCAAGAAATCCTAGCCACTGGAGCATAGGTATCAAAATAATCAATACCATGCTTTTGTCTAAAACCTTTGGCAATAAGTCTAGCCTTAAACTTATTTATAGTGCCATTAGGATTAAGTTTTCTTTTGAATATCCACTTACAACCTATAGGTTTAGATCCCTGTGGTAAGTCTACTAATTCTCAAGTATTATTAGATATGATAGAATCTATTTCATCATTTATGGCTTTTTTCCAAAATGCAGAATCAATAGATTTAACAGCTTCATCAAAAGTTTGAGGATCTTCATCAATATTAAAAATAAACTTCATTTTCTTAGTTTTCTCATTTCTGATTCCTTCTACAAGATACACATAGAAATCTGAACCAAAATCAGTGGCTTTCCTAGGTCTCTTCTTCTAAGTTCCATCTTTTCATCTTCACTACTAGAGAGATGAAGAAAATCAGAAGATTCATCTAAGTTAGAGGATGCAAGAGGTTTAGGAATAGAAGAGAAAATATTCTCATAAAATACTGCATCTCTTGATTCAAAAATTGAATCCTTTTCAAAAATATTATTATGCTCACATACTGTAATATCCCTGATATTTTGACCTAATTTCATTTTCCTCGGTAAGCGTGCCCAAAAAATAATTATGAGCTTTTCTGGGCTTTTTGGTTAGTTTTGGTTATGATGAGGGACATGACCAAAGGACTTGGTTATGAGATGTGTACAAGTCAAGAAATCAACGACATACACAATAAGGTTGGTATTTGTGTTTAACGCCGGAAGTTTTGCAAGAATAAATGGATAAGTTGTAAATAAAAGTATCTAGATTTTTGTTTAGAAATTTTATTTTATAAGAAGAGAGAGGGTGCAAGAGAAGTTAGCTTCTCCCTCTCGTTAGAAATCAAACCTCTAAGGTTTTTGCCTCACTGGATCCCAGATCTTTGAAGTTTTAGAATTCCTCTCTCCATCTCAACCATTGATTAGAGTAGTGCCTGAATTCTGATCAGTTTGCATTATTGAAAGAGAGGAATGATGTGGAGAGGGTGAAAATCTGTGTGATCTTGTTGAGTGATGTGGTTGTAGCCTTCCCTTTTTCTGGACTGATTTGAAGATCTAAAACCCTTGAGCTTGGAGATCTGAATCGGTTCAAAGAAAGCAACGGCTTGAACATCAAGAGGTAGGTCTTTAAAACATTCTTTTATCTTTTGAATTCAATTTAGGTTTAGAATAGTATGTGGTTTGTTAAAGGAGATCTAAGGCTGTGTTTGGAAATGAAGAAAAGAATCAGATGTTGAATTAATTGACGAGCTCGGAAAATTCATTGTCGATTTCAAAATCGACTGTCGAAATTGGAAATCGACAGTCGAAATGAGATTTTAAGCTTAAAACAAGGTTCTGAAATTCGATGGTCGATTTTAGAATCGACCATCGAATTTGAAATCGATGGTCGAATTCTGTCCAGCTTTTGGCTTTTAAGAGTTTGGTTGGATTTTTATTTTTAAGCCTTTGCATTTGATTTTTGGGTTCTATATTAACACTGAGAGTGTTAATATATGTAGGTTTTGACAATTGGGAGTCCTTGGAGAGGACTGTTTGTTCTTGCCTTTGAAATTTCTTGGTTAAGGTAGGGGAATTCTAATTATTATTTGCATGAATTTATAAGCATAAACTGTTATAGACCATTTCTTTTAGAAGCATAAAATTTGGAAATTTCGTTGCACACAGTGTAATTAAAACTTTGAACATATGACACAATCCGAAAATTAGTAAACCTTGTCATAAATAAGAATCCTTGGAAATCAGAACCTCAGCTAAATTTTGAATCAGAACCTCAGTTAAATTTTGAATCAGAACTTCGAATCAGAACTTTGAAAAATCAGTATATAATATGAATAATAAGCTTGGATATGTGTTAGCATTTGCATTTGATTTTGCGTTCATAAGTACGATGCCCTAGATTCTACCAACCGTATTGACGGTAAAACTTTGGCGCAAGTTTTCCTCATACCGTAGGGGCTTGTTGCATTTTCGAAATGGGTTCATGAACCGATTTATGGTCGATGGGGTCTTCCCATCGGTCACGTAGTCTGCTCTCATGCTATAGGAAATTTGGGAGATAAAATTAAGTTATAAATTTAAGACAAGAAGCATACTAAATCAGAACATTTTGAACATTTTATAGTATATTTCAGTTTTGACAAAGGATTAGAACTGGAGATTTAATTTGAAAAGCATCATTGAAAAACCATATTTGATCCGATTCCGTCTTTTGAAAACCTTTACTTATAAGAAATGCAAATAAATCTGTCTTCCTCTATTGAGCTTGGCTGTTAGCTCACCCTCGACTATACGTCATAAAATAGACCCGACCTTGGGTCAGAGGATCCGGAGGACTCCGATTATATTCCCGAGGAGGATTTGGACATACCAGCTGAGGAGTTCTTCCCGTGATCTTAGATTCTATATTTTTGGTATTTTGTCTGGATATTATTTTTGGATTGATGAGCCTTAGGCTATTAAATTTTTTTATCTTTTGATATCACTCGAGGAACCATTATTGTGAACCTCTATTTTAGGTGATCGGATTGGCCATCACCGGTGGTTCCTTTAGGTTCTTCACAGTGATATATCTAATTTTGTTATATGAAGCTTTTGTTTTTGGATTAACAATGTTGCCTCTGTCTTTTGACCTTTGTTTATGTTGCCAGCTTCTGTTTGTTACGGCTTATTGAGAAATCAATAAGTTGATGAACCGGCCTTTCCTATACTTTAGGGATTGGAAAAGTCGGGTCGTCACAGTTGGTATCAGAGCGCAGCTCTAGGTTCATAGTCTTAGGACTAGGGGTTAGATTATTTCTAACAATAAATTTCTGATCTAATTGTTATTGTTTGTTTAACAATGACAGATCAAAGATGCTCCACGGTTTTAGGAGGCCGAGGTATAGAGGACCTCGGACAGTATTGAGGAGGAGATTGATGAATGTAGAGGCACCTCATATGGCGGAAGGAAGTTGCTTCGCCCTAATGCGAACCTTTGGGAACTGCTAGCAAGAGAGGAATGTGGACGAGGTGTTGGCAGCCTTAGCTACTAACATGGCCTAGCAGACTGCAGCCATTGACCGACAGACCGAGATGCTGGCAGCTAGACATCAGCCAGGAGGATTCGCAGAGTTTAGGAGGATGAGACCTCCTACATTCTCGTAATGACGGATCCTATGGAAGCCGAGGCATGGCTGGATGAGATAGAGAAAATATTTGAAGTGTTGCAGTGTACCGATGTCGAGAAAGTACGCTGGGCATCTTTCAAACTTTTGGGCGAGGCCAGCCCGTGGTGGAAGTCTGTTTCCAGAATAAGAGAGCAGGACTACCCCAATACTCCATGGACTTGGGCAGAGTTCATGGAGACGTTCAACGATCAGTACTTTCCGAAGATCGTACGTAATCAATGGGAGGTCCAATTTATCGAATTGAAACAGAATGAGATGTCGGTGCGCGAGTATGGCGTAGAATTTGATAGACTTTCCCGATTTGCACCCCTACATGTGGCCACTGAGCTGATGAGAGCTCAGAAATTTCAGAGAGGTTTGAGGCCGAACATTCAGGAGAGGGTGTCTATGTGGGAAATGGAGACGTATGCTGGCGTGATGTCCAAGGCCCTCATTGCAGAGGAAGATATTCAAAAGCAGTACTTGAGGCGAGAGCAGGGTAATAAAAATAGGTTTGGTCAGGGACAGCAGAGTGCTTCAGAGCAGGTGAACAAAAAGCCGAGGTTCTCTAAACCTCCTCCCTACCCTAGTCAGCCATCATATTCTAGACCAGTTGTTGCTTCAAGACCAGGGGCGTCTTCCTATCAGAGACCTCAGAGTTCGTCACCAGGACTACCTTTCAGAGCCGGGAGCACTACTGCGAGTGGAGCTTCTGTGGCTCAGGGTTCGACGAGAGGATCAGCTGTTACTCCTGTTTCTACCCCAGTGTGTGCAAGATGTGGGAAACCACATAAGACAGAGGATTGCAGACGGAACACTGGAGGATGCTTCAGGTGTGGACAGGTTGGTCACATGATCAAGGATTGTCCTACTATTGAGAAAGGACGGACTACGACGGTCTCTACGCAGAAGTCGACACGACCTACAGTTCAAGGTCGGGCTTATGTGGTGACTGCACAGGATGCCCAAACGCCGAATGACGTCATCCAAGGTATCATTAAAGTTGAGACGTCAATTATGCATTGATTCAATTATTATTGTTTAAATCTAAATACAAGTCAATTATGTTAAAACACATAGGAATCATTGCATATAATTAACAAACTTTTTAACTAAAGGTACACTTATGATGAGTAGTCGAGATGACGTGGATAAAATTGAAACACGAGTACTTATAGACCCCGGTCTACACACTCGCTTATTACTCCTTCCTTCTCGGAGAAGTTGGGTATTACTCCAACCCCTTGCTTTCATTCTAGATGTCAAGATTCCTACGGGAGTTTGGTGTGATCGATAAAGATGTCATACCATCGTGATGATTGATGAACACGTGACATTGACCGACATGATTACGTTGAGCATGGAAGGGGTCAACGTCATTCTCAGAATGGATTGGTTGGCAGCTTATCACGCGAGCGTGGACCGCTTCGGAAGATAGTGACCTTCGACCGCCAAAGCGAAAATCCAACCGATTCGTGAGTCAAATCCAAGGTCGCCGTTGGTTTCAGCATTCCGAAAGGCGTATGATGAAGAATGGTTGTAGTGGGTATCTGGCCTACTTGCAAGATTCTACCGAGAAGAAGAACGACTTGGCTCTTATCAAGGTGGACTACGATTATCCTGATGTCTTTCCAGAGGACTTACCTGGATTACCACCTGACCGAGAGATTAAGTTCGCGATTGAGCTAGCGCCAGGTACAGAACTGTTATCTAAAGCTCCATATCGGATGGCGCCTGCTGAGTTGAAAGAGCTCAAGGAACAGCTTCAGGAGCTGTTAGACAAAGGCTTTATACGACCGAGTGTCTCTCCTTGGGGTGCACCGGTTCTATTTGTGAAAAAGAAGGATGGATCGATGCGTCTGTGTATCGATTATAGGCAGCTCAACAAGATGACGATTAAGAATCGTTATCCTCTTCCGCGGATAGACGACTTGTTTGATCAATTGCAGGGTGCAAGGTTCTTTTCGAAGATTGATCTGAGGTCAGGCTATCACCAGCTCAAGATCAAGGCGGAAGATATATCCAAGACTGCGTTTCGGACGCGTTATGGCCACTATGAGTTTCTAGTGATGCCATTTGGATTGACGAATGCGCCTGCATCTTTTATGAACCCGATGAACAGGTGTTCAAACCACATCTTGATAAATCTGTAGTAGTTTTCAGAGATGACATCCTCATCTATTCGAAAACCGAGAGGAGCATGCAAAGATCCGAAGATGGCTCTTCAAACACTCGGGGACCATCAGCTTGTATGCCAAACTCGGTAAGTGTGAGTTTGGCAAGCGGTCGATTTCTTGGGCCACGTAGTCTCCAAGCGGGTATCTCAGTGGATCCAACAAAGATAGATTCTGTGGTGACATACATGGGAACAACCTCGGCGATTCTGAGGTCTGAAGTTTCCTTGGTTTGGCAGGGTACTATCGACAATTTGTCGAGGGTTTCTCGAAGATATCGGGTCCACTTACACAGCTCACAAGAAAGAATGCTAAGTTATTGGAGCAGCGTGAGTGAGCTTTCGGGGAGTTAAGGCGTCGCTTGACTACAGCACCAGTGCTTGCTATACCTTCCGGCAGTGGAGGTTTTGCAGTATATAGTGATGCTTCCTATGGCGGATTAGGCTGTGTGCTTAATAAACACGAGCGGGTCATTGCGTATGGTTCTAGGCAGTTGGAGGACCATGAAAGAAACTATCCGACGCATGACTTAGAGCTTAGAGTTAGCAGTTATATTCGCCTTGAAGATCTGGCGACATTACCTCTACGATGAAATCTTTGATATATTCACCGATCATAAGAGTCTCAAGTACCTCTTCACTCAAAAGGACTTGAATATGCGACAGCGACGATGGATGGAGTTCTTGAAGGACTATGATTGCTCGATTCAATACCATCCGGGAAAAGCAAATGTCGCTATTTATGCGATGCTTAGTAGGAGGTCTTCAGCACAATTGTCACATCTTGTTAGCCGGATTCAGAGATGGAAGCTTTTGGAGGATATGGCCTTGGGCAGCTCAAGGTTCGATGTAAAGGGCTCGGGAGCATTGATGGCTACACTTGTATTGCGCCCTACGCTCTTCGAGAACATTCGGAAGCTTTAGATGACCGATGATGAGTTAATAACAATCAGACGAGATGTCGAGAATGGCAGTAAGAAGGATTTCTCCATTCGAGCAGATGGGACCTTGCTATTTCACGATCGGGTATGCGTACCGTCGAGTACCGAGCTTCGGGACACCATTCTGGAAGAGGGTCACAAATCCATGTATGCCATACATCCTGGTAGCACCAAGATGTATCAGGACTTGATGAAGAGTTTCTGGTGGCGAGGTTTGAAACGCGACGTCGCTGAGTACGTATCACGGTGCTTGGTTTGTCAACAGGTTAAGGTTGATCATCAGAATCCTGCAGGTCTATTGCAGCCTTTACCTGTGCCTGAGTGGAAATGGGAAGCCATTTCGATGGATTTCATACTTGGGTTGCCGAAGACACTAAGGAAGAACAATGCCATCTGGGTCATTGTAGATCGACTAACCAAGTCTGCTCATTTCTTGCCATACAATACCATGCATACAGCCAGTTGACTTGCAGAGTTATACCTGAAGGAGATTGTTCGACTACATGGAATACCGGCTAGTATTGTGTCTGATCGAGACCCGTTGTTTACTTCACATTTTTGGCAGAGATTTTAGGAGGGCATGGGTTCTCGTCTTGACTTTAGTTCGACATTTCACCCACAGACGGATGGCCAGACCGAGCGCGTGAACCAGATCATTGAGGACATGTTGAGAGCATGTATGTTGGATTTTCACGGGTCATGGGACCAACACTTGCCTCTGATAGAGTTCGCCTACAATAATAGCTTTCAGTCTAGCATTGGTATGGCTCCGTTCGAGGCTTTATATGGACGGCGGTGTTGATCACCGTTGAATTGGGAAGAAGTGGGTGAGAAGCTTATTATTGGACCTGAGATAGTTGAGCGCACTCTTAGGGCAGTTCGGTTGATCTGTGACGACTACGAGTAGCTCAGAGTCGTAAGAAGAGCTACGCCGATCTCAAACGGAGACACATGGATTTTCAGGTAATTTTTGATATGTCAATGGGTATTTATTCACTTGGTATCAATTCCATGTGAAATTGGCACTAATACTTGATTTTTCAGGTCGGCGAGAATGTCTTTGTTCGGATTTCGCCTACCAAGGGCATCATGCGGTTCGGAAAATGAGGAAAACTGAGTCCTCGGTACGTTGGGCCTTTTGAGATATTAGGCCGAGTCGGAGAGGTTGCATATCGTGTGGCGTTACCGCCGCAATTATCTAACATGCACAACGTCTTTCATGTGTCGATGCTGTGTCGATACATCCGTGACCCGACTCACGTGCTCGATTACCAACCCATCGAGCTTCAGGATGGTTTGAAGGTGGTCGAAGACCCGATTCGCATTTTGGATCGCAAGGAGCAAATCCTACGCACTAAAAGCATTCCTTTGGTCCTCGTGCAATGGCGGAATCATACACCGGAGGAAGCCACTTGGGAGCGTGAAGCTGAGCTCCGAGACCAATTTCCAAGCCTCTTTGTTTAAATTTTGAGAAATTGTGTGTTGACAGTATGATTATTGAAAAAAAATTTATGTATTTACTGGTTATATGAATACTTTTGGCGAGATTTTTGTCGGTCCAATATACAATTAGTTTGTGCATGTTTAGAAGACTCTACATTATGGAAAGTTCGATACTATTGGGCCTAAACTTGGTATATTACACACTACTGGCTATGTGACATAAAATTTGGGCCTATAGTTAGCTACTTCTTTAAATTTACCAAGTAAATTTGGCCTTGATACTGATGTCATGGCCCTATACATATACCAATTATTTTGCCCATATTTTACAGCTTTTATTTGAGTTATGTTGTGGAAATCCTTAAAATTTTAGGCACCAAACTTGACTTATTATTTTCCTGAAAGGTTATATGAAATAAATTGGCCAAAAGGTTTCTTAGCCTATTCTTAAATTTTCTATGCCAATTTCGGCTGTGATAATACGGTCTAGGTCCGAAAAGGTGATGGGAATAAAAAGGGATCAAAGACGGTCCATTTAGACCCAATGGCATGGTTGGAATTCCAAAAATTTTGAAAAATTTTAAAGACAGCAGTGTAACACAAATTCGACTGTCGAAATGCAAAATCGACCATCGAATTTATATGAACTTTCAAGCCATTTTCAGCCAAAAACAGGACCTGAGAAGTCCTGAGAAAATCGACTGTCGATTTCAAAATCGACCATCGATTTGGGAAATCGACCATCGAATTTGAAATCGATGGTCGAATTTATCGATTTAAGTTTGGGGTTTAAAACTCTTTTGGCATTTCGGGTTCCAAATTTGGGGGTTTTGAGCTTAGGGTTTTGAGGGGTTTTGGCGATTTTGGGGTGTATCATCCATTTCGGCCGAATTTGGGGGAGAGATCCATTGCAAATTGGACAAGGGGCTTCGATTTTACCTTGTAAAAACCAGATTTGGGCTTTTTAAAGGTAATCTCCTCCCACAGCTACTTTATTTGGGGATTTTTCATCCTCATTGTCTGTTATCTTTTCTTTTTCTGTATATTTTTGTTCAATGGGGCCTAAGAAGCAGACACCCATACGAAATCCCACCTCAAAGAGACCAGCCTCTCGAGCTGCGTCTACAAGCCGCTCAAAACAGCCCACAGAACCACCACAATCGGTTCCACCACCCACTGTTTCTCCAATGCCTGAGCAGCCCAATGAATTTTGGAGCATTAAAGGCTTCACTACGAAATATTTGTTTCACCCGGAGTTGTTTGACCAGCAAACAACCACACAATGGGCGGGTAAATACCTTGAAAAGGCCAAATTAACTTCCCTGTGCACATCTTTTAGTGACCATTTCTATCCCCGACTCGTGCGCCTATTTTATCAGCACATGAGCCGCGAAGACGGGAAGAGAATATATACGGAGATTGATGGCCAAGATTATACTTTTGATCTAGAGGACATGGCGGTGGCATTGCGATGCCCTTTAAATCACTCCCAAACCATGGGTTTAGGTCCTCCCTTCCCCAAACCGGTTCGTTTTGAGGATGTAATTACGCAAATGACGCAAGGCCGTCATGGGTCCGGTAAATCCATCGTCACGGTCCATATGCCGGAGACCATGTGGATCTTGGATAAAATTTTAAAAGCCACCCTTTACCCTTTTGGTCATCAATCTGAGTGCATCGGTCCCCTCCAACAAATTCTTTTTGCGGCCTATAAGGAGCGATGGTTTAGTGCTCCTGACGTCCTTTTCAAAGGGATTATTAAAGCCCGAGAGAAAATGGGTAAACATGTGAAGAAACCATTGAAGACTATGCCCTATGCTCGCCTAATTTCAGTGATGATTGAGAACTACCGAGCGGGCCCTGCTTATGATATCCCTCCTACTGAACCCAAATCCACAGCGGGTCGAAAGATTTATAACTTGGTCAATTGGGGTCAAACCTACAGTAGGCTGGTAAAGACTCCAAAGGATGCAGAGGCACCTGATATAGCTAGTGAGGAGGATGATGACCCTACTCATTCTATCTCTGGCACTGCTACCACTGCGCCTCCTCAGCCCCCACAGAGTGACATCCTTACACTCTCCGAGTTTACCCGACAGATGACCGCCATGAGCCATCAGATTCAAGAGCTCACCCACCACACCAGCTCTATGCGTCAGGAGTTGGATGTCCATGGCGGCGCTCTCTCTTATCTGATGCAGCACGCGTTTCCAGAGGATTACACGACGTATATGGCCGATATCCGTGCTTCAGTATATCGCCCTTCGACATCGGGCGCTGGTACTAGCATACCTTCTGCGGCCAGGGCGGATACGGGTGATGATGATGCTGCTGCAGGCGATGGTACTTCGGATCGGGCGGGTCCATCTTCTGCCGGGGATTGTTAGTATACTTGGGGGAGGGGGTTCTGGTTTATTTATGGTGGTTATGGTCTGTATTTATTTTATAGTCTGGATTATTTAGGACCTGGTGGTCCTTCTTTTGTTATCTTTTATCTTTTCTGTCTTTTGCTTTGCTTTGGATACTCTGCTTATCTTGTTTGTATATAGTTCCGTTCGATACTGGTTTTCATCTTTTGATATGCGTTTTGGATCTCTATGTGCGTTGCTTTTGCTGTTATTTTTGGTATATGATTCCGTTCGATGCTTGTGTGGATTTGCTCTCTATGTCACTTTTGTACTTTCTGTTTCCTTGATGAATTTTTATTCTCTTTATGGCTTTCATGCGTCACTGTGCATCGGTCTCCCGGCACGTGACACTTGGGGTGTGAGCATCCATGTACGGATGCAATCCACTATGGCCTTTTAATGCCACATGCAGTACATCCATGTTACTACGGATCCCATCCCTTGGCTTGCGTGCCCTGTGGAATCGAAACACGGTGCCCCATGTTTTCTATTCTTTTATTGTCTGGTATGTGTTATGTTCCATTTTCGCAGACAAAAATTCCTAAGGAGGGGTGAATGTAATATCCCTGATATTTTGACCTAATTTCATTTACCTCGGTAAGCGTGCCCAAAAATAATTATGAGATTTTCTGGGCTTTTTGGTTAGTTTTGGTTATGATGAGGAACATGACCAAAGGGCTTGGTTATGAGATGTGTACAAGTCAGGAAATCAATGACGTACCCAATAAGGTTGGTATTTGTGTTTAACGCCGGAAGTTTTGCAAGAATAAATGGATAAGTTGTAAATAAAAGTATCTAGATTTTTGTTTAGAAATTTTATTTTATAAGAAGAGAGAGGGTGCAAGAGAAGTTAGCTTCTCCCTCTCGTTAGAAATCAAACCTCTAAGGTTTTTGCCTCACTGGATCCCAGATCTTTGAAGTTTTAGAATTCCTCTCTCCATCTCAACCATTGATTAGAGTAGTGCCTGAATTCTGATCAGTTTGCATTATTGAAAGAGAGGAATGATGTGGAGAGGGTGAAAATCTGTGTGATCTTGTTGAGTAATGTGGCTGTAGCCTTCCCTTTTTCTGGACTGATTTGAAGATCTAAAACCCTTGAGCTTGGAAAATCTGTTTTTTCCTTGTATTTTCCTCTTGAAATCCTTCTTATTCAGCTTTAGTTGAAGTTCTTCCCTTTGTTCTTCTTCTTCGATGTGGATGCATCTTCAATAATGTGAGCATTGGAGACAAGTTCAATTTTGTAAAGACCCGTATTTTGAACCCGAGTTAGACTGACCCTGTGTGTGTATTCGGCTCGGCAACCGACGTCACCATTTGTTTTGGATTTTTATCTAGATGTGATTGTGCGGACAGATTTTAATTTAGAGCCCATTTGGACCCTCGTGCGAAAGTTCTGGACTGACCTCGGTGTAGCCGCTCAACACCGGACTTGAGTTTTAAAATTAGAAGTGTATAATACATAAGATGTGTGTGTGTGTTTTACTTTGTGAGCAATCCTATTATAAGAAGGAATTGCATTCTCGTATTATACTAGGTTTTGTTAAGAGAGGATAGCTACCCAACCGTGTGAAACTCCTTCTTCTCTCTTCTTCAATCATCGTAGGAGATCAATTTAGAAAACCTCCTTCTCTAGAACCCTCTTTGTTGAAAACACTTAAACCTTAGAAAGAACTTGAATCAACCTTGGATTCGTAGTTGGCTATTAGGAGAGGTTGAGATCATTGGGGGCGTGTTGGAGTTGTCTCTGTGAACTCGTGGGATTGATCGCGGCGCGAATCATTGAGGAAACCCGTCGGTTTTTATCATCGCTCGAGCAAGGTATCACCGAACTCCGACATTGCCTTAGTATTTTAGTCATAACATTTTATCCCGAACTTCGATTAAGACGATTCGTTTTGCATTGGAAAGCTAATAGAAAAATCTACAACTTTCATGTTTTAACCAACTCATGAATCAATCGTCTTGATGGTCAAAAAAATATGAGAATATTACGTCAAATCGCTCGAGTGAGCTATTATCATCGCTCGAGCGAGGTATCACCGAACTCCGACATTGCCTTAGTATTTTAGTTATAACTTTTTATCCCGAACTCCGATTAAGACGATTAATTTTGCGTTAGAAAGCTAATAGAAAAATCTACAACTTTCATGTTTTGACCAACTCATGAATCAATCTTCTTGATGGTCAAAAAAATATAAGAATGTTACGTCAAATCGCTCGAGCGAGCTATTAATTATCATCGCTCGAGCGAGGTATCACCGAACTCTGGCATTGCCTTAGTATTTTAGTCATAACTTTTTATCTCAAACTCCGATTGAGACGATTCGTTTTGCGTTGGAAAGCTAATATAAAACTCTACAACTTTCATGTTTTGACCAACACATGAATCAATCGTCTTGATAGTCAAACATATATGAGAATGTTACATCAAATTCTAGGATTGGCGCAACTTGCCTGTTTTGACTTGTTTTTGAGGAAACGCTTAAATAGATCTATATTATTAGTAATTAGAGTTTATCTTAATGCATAAACGTATATTGTGATGTAGATTGAGGGCGAGAGGCCATCAATAGGGCTTTGCTTGACTTCGCATAACTCCGAGTTTTAGGTAGGAGAATCTCATCTTTACAGTATTTTATTTTAATTCACATGGATATTTTGAATTAAAATCTTTGAACTTGCATATGCCATTAAAATCACATCTGTAAATTGAAATTGATATGAATGACTAAAAATCTAAATCTACTTGAATCCTGAAACCTGAATCTGCTTAAGCTCTGAAGATCTGAAATCAAGAGCCTGAACTATGTATAAGAGACTTCCATCTGATTTATATTAGTATCTGCATTTGTTTTATAATTGACCTGAACGACCCCTCAAAAATTCCTGAACAATTTCCTGGCACAAGTTTCCCTCATTACGTAGGGGCTTGTTGCATCCTGAAAAAGGGTTCATGAACGACGATGGTAGGTAGGGGTTCCCATCGGCTATATTCCTGCTCTCGAGATATAGTTTACTCGGGAGGTATTTTAAGTTGAAGATTAAGTCATGAATTACTGAACTTTGCATATAGAAGTTAGAGAAACTAAGACACTGAAACACTGCATCTGTTCTTGAAACTGTTTTTACACATTTAGAAATAAATCTTACATATGATTTTCGCACCTAAATTCAGTTTATTATCTGCTTATATGTTTGACAAGCTATATTCCGATATTTGTTTTGAAACCATGTTAGTTAAAGTAAAATACCGTAGATGTCTTTCTTCTACTGAGCTTTGTTGGTTAGCTCACTCCGACTATCGTCCTGAGTTAGAATGCTGGCGTGGCTATTCGGTGTGAGTGATTCTGACTACGTGCCTGAGGAAGAGCTTGAGGTTCCTCCTGAGGAGTTTTTCCCAGTATAGAACTTACTGATTTTCTTATTTGTAGTGAGAGTTACACTTGAATTTGTGGGCCCATTTTAGTTGGATACCATAGTTTTATATTTGACGTTGATTTCTGTTATGAGCCATGTTTCGATGATGGTCGGCCATCATCGGTGGTTCTTTACTTTTAATTGCTTCCGCATTTATTTTAGCTATGGATATTTATTACGCTTTACTCTGATATGTGCCTTGTTTGTCCGGCTTATCGTTTATTCGATAGGTTGGCGAACCGGCCTTTCCTATACCTGAGGGATTGGAAAAGTTGGGTAAATCCGCTTGGTATCGAGCCATGGTTTTAGATTCTCTAAGGACCCATGAGAACCAACCGTGACCGATGCATTCGCATCGAGTCATGTCGTTAGGTCCGTAATCACTAGTCTGCTTTGTGATTGTCTTTACAATCAATGTTGACTGATATTGTGCCGTTCACAATGACAGATCAGCATGGCCCCAAGATTTAGAGGCAGGGGGAGAGGTAGGACGGTGCCTTTAGAGGACATTCCTGAAGGTGTCGGTACCTCAAGGAGTTGCCTTCAGATCCGGTTCTAATTCCCTATAGGAGCCGGAGTTGATAGAGGTCAGGGTGAAAGAATGGAACAAGTGTTGGAAAGTCTGGCCACCAACATTGCTCAGCAGACCGCATCTATGGCTCAACAGATCATCTGCAATCGCCAAAGAAGCGTGATTGATTTCAGACAACAACAACAATCATCGATTTGCGAATTCAGGAGGATGAGACCTCCAAATTTTACGATGCACGACCCGATGGAAGTCAAGGTTGGTTGGATGAGATGGAAAAGATCTTGAGGTGCTTATTGCGATGTCGAGAAGGTTAGATGGGCAACCTTCAAACCGGATGGACAAAGAGCTAGACCATGGTGGAAGTCGTGGCTAGAACGGAGCAGGAGTTTCGCAATACTCCTTGGACATGGGCTGAGTTTATCGAGGCGTTCAACGATCGAAGACTTTCCCAAGATCGTTAGGGCATCGATGGAAGTTCAGATTCATCGGTGAAGAAGGAGACAATGTCGATGCGTGAGTATGGAGATGAGTTCACGCGACTTTCAAGGTTTGCACCTCAATATGTGGCCACCGATATGATGAAGGCCGAAAATTTCATTGGTCTTAGGCCGAGTATCTGAGAGCGTGGCTATGGGAAATGGAAACATATGGAGGAGCATCACAAAGGCCCTCATAGCAGAGGAAGAAATTTAAAAGCGGTTTTTGAGAAGCAGTCAGCCGAACAAGGACAGGGTTGTACAAGGGCAGTCAGGTACTTATGAAAATAAGAGGGCCAAGTTTACAAAGCCGCCAGTGAACCTTACTCAACCTGCATTTTCTAGACCAACAATTTCTCGGACCGACCCCTTTATCGAGAGATTAGCAAAGATCATCACTGTGCAATTAAATACGACCTGGGTTCTAATGCTAGTGGAGCTTCAAAGGGTACGAGGATCCTCTCGTGCACCATCTTTTGTTTCGGTCACTATGTGCCTAAGGTGCGGGAAACCACACAAGACCGAGGATTGTAGGAGGAACACTGGAGCGTGTTTTCGGTGTGGCGCAATCGGACACATGGTTAAGGATTGTCCTCAGGAGGACAAGGGAAGAATTAGTTGCTTCTACTCAAAGATCGAATTCGACCCTCTTGTTAAAGGTCGAGCTTATGCCGTGATGGCTCAAGAAGCCGAAACATCGAACGACGTGATCCAAGGTATTATTAAAAGTTGAGATGTCTTCTTATTTTATGTGTTATATATAATTGCTTAATATTTAATAAATTTTGTTAATAAGTTATGGATGAATACACATGCTTAAAAACTTTTAATTGAAACGCTTGTCTAAACTAAGGTACCCTTTTTATGCATCGGGGGAGCGATGTAAGCAAAATCGAAGCACGAGTGTAGATAGACCCTGGGTCTACACATTCTTTTGTTACTCCATTGTTCGCTGAGAAGTTGGGAATCATTCCCAAGGCCCTTGATTTCATCTTGGCAGTGTCAATTCCTACGGGCAACTCAGTGAGCACCGATACCATGTGTCAATCAGTGATTGTGATGATCGAAGACCACGAGACAGTGGCTGATTTGATCATTTTGAGCATGGAAGGGTTCGACGTGATACTAGGGATGGATTGGTTATCTACTTACCATGCGAGCGTGGATTGTCTTCGAAAGATTGTAACATTCCGCCCGCCGAAGAGAAAATCTTTTCGATTTTACGGAGTCAAATCTTATGTGATACCGTTTATCTCTGCCATTCGAGCAGACCGTATGATGAGGAACGGGTGTTGTGGTTATCTGGCCTACTTGCAAGATCATAAGGAGGAGAAGAAAAATATTGCAGATATTACGATTGCTTGCGAGTATTCAGATGTTTTTCCTGAAGATCTACCGGGATTACCACCTGACAGGGAGATTGAGTTTGCAATTGAGTTAGCGCCGGGTACTGAACCAGTATCAAAAGCTCCGTATCGAATGGCGCCTGCAGAATTGAAAGAGTTGAAGGAGCCTTGAAGCGCTAGATAAGGGCTTTATTAGACAGAGTGTGTCACCCTGGGGAGCACCGGTTCTATTTGTAAAGAATAAAGACGGTTCAATGCGGCTTTGCATCGATTACCGCCAGCTAAATAAGTTGACAATTAAGAACCGTTATCCACTTCCAAGAATTGATGATCTGTTCGATTAGTTACAAGGAGCGAGGTTCTTCTCGAAGATCGACTTGAGGTCAGGCTACCATCAGTTGAAAGTTAAGTCTGAAGACATTCAGAAGACAGCGTTCAGAACCCGATATGGGCACTACGAGTTCTTGGTCATGCCATTTGGGTTGACAAACGCACCCGCGTCATTTATGGACTTGACGAACCGGATATTCAAGTCACATTTGGACAAGTCTGTAGTAGTTTTTGTAGATGACATCCTCATCTATTCAAAGACGCGAGAAGAACATGAGCAACATCTGCGAGTGGCTCTACAAACCCTTAGAGACCATCAGTTATATGCAAAACTTAGTAAGTGTGAGTTTTGGCTTGAGCAGCGAGTCTTTCCTAGGCCATGTTATCTCCGAGACCGGTATACATTGATTGACCCAGCCAAGATTGAGTCGTTGATGAATTGGGAACGACCAAAGACGATTCTGAGAGGTTCATAGTTTCCTCGGTTTGGCGAGGATACTCTGAAGGTTTGTGGAGGGCTTCTCCAAGATATCAAGTCCACTTACACAACTTACGAAGAAGAATACTAAATTTGATTGGACAGAGCAGTGTGAGCAAAGTTTTCAGGAACTCAAGAAACGATTGACTACTGCGCCAGTACTTGCTATACCATCGTGTGGGAGGCGTTGCAATATACAGTGATGCATCATATGGGGGTTTAGGCTATGTGCTTAACCAGAATGAGAGAGTCATTGCTTATGGGTCTAGACAGCTAAAAGACCATGAGAAGAATTACCCGACGCATGATCTTGAGTTGGCAGCAGTGATTTTTGCTCTGAAGATCTGGAGGCATTACCTTTATGGGGAGACCTTCGATATATTTACCGATCATAAGAGCCTCAAGTATCTCTTCTCACAAAAGGAGTTGAATATGAGAGGCGTCGATGGATGGAGTTCTTGAAAGATTATGATTGTACCATCGGTACCACCGGGAAAGCAAACATAGTGGCGTATCGTTAAGTCGAAAGTTCTTCCGGTTATCACATCTCACCGCAAGGGTGCGACGATGGCATCTTTTGGAAGATATGGCTCTAAGTAGCATGAGATTTGACGTAAAAGGTTCAGGTGCATTAGTGGCTACGCTGGTGATTCGTTCCACCCTCTATGAGAACATTCGTAGACTTCAGATGACGGATGATGAACTTATGGCTATCAGACGGGATGTCATTGGGGGAAGCAAAATAGATTTTTCTATCAAAGATGATGGCACTTTGTTGTTTAGAAACCGGGTATGCGTACCAACTAGTACTGAGCTTCGGGACACTATTTTGGAAGAGGCTCATAAGTCTATATACGCTATTCACCCTGGCAGTACCAAGATGTACCAGGACTTAAAGAAAAGCTTCTGGTGGAGAGGTTTAAAGAAAGATGTCGTTGTGTATGTCTCGAGATGTCTTGTGTGTCAGTAAGTAAAGGTGGATCATCGAAATCCGGCAGGACTATTGCAACCACTACCGATACCTGAATGGAAATGGGAGGCCATTTCTATGGACTTTATTTTGGGATTGCCAAGAACATTAAGAAAATACAATGCCATCTGGGTCATTGTGGATTGATTGACTAAGCCCGCACACTTCCTTCCTTATAATACGTCGTATACCGCCAACAAGCTCGCAGAATTATACATCAAGGAGATAGTTAGGTTGGGTCGATGGTATCGTGTCGATAGAGACCCGATGTACACATCTCAGTTTTGGCAACGATTTCAAGAAGGAATGGGCTCTAGGCTCGATTATAGTACAGCATTCCATCCTCAGACCGATGGGCAGACTGAGAGGGTGAATCAGATTATAGAAGATATGTTACGTGCTTGCATGTTAGATTTTCAGGGGTCATGAGACCAACATTTACCGCTGATCGAGTTCGCCTACAATAACAGTTACCAGGCTAGCATCGGCATGGCACCCTACGAAGCTTTGTATGGACAACGGTGCAGGTCTCCGCTTAATTGGGAAGAAGTGGGTGAGAAACTCATTTTAGGTCCCGAGATCGTGGAGAATACAACCAAGACAGTTCGGTTAATCTGTGAGAGACTACGAATTGCTCAAAGTCGTCAGAAGAGCTACGCTAATCTGAAAAGAAACCATGTTGAGTTTAAGGTGGGAGATAACGTATTTGTCAAAATCTCTCCTACAAAAGGCGTGATGCGTTTTGGGAAGCGTGGGAAGCTGAGTCCGCGCTATGTTGGACCTTTCGAGGTATTGGGCCGAGTCGGCGAGGTTGCCTATCGAGTAGCCTTGCCACCGCAGCTATCGAAAATGCACAACGTGTTTCATGTGTCCATGTTACGAAGATATGTTAAGGACCCGACTCACGTATTGGACTACCAGCCCATTGAGCTCCAAGAAGACCTATCCTTGGTTGAGGAACCGATACGAATCTTGGATCGTAAAGAACAAATCTTACGGACAAAGAGCATTCCCTTAGTACTCGTGAAGTGGCGGAACCATTCTTCAGAGGAAGCCACATGGGAGCGTGAAGCAGAGATTCGTGAGCAATTTCCATAATTCTTCAAGTGAAGGTATATTGTAAACTATAGTTATATAAGAAAACCATACGTACCTTTAAATTCTTGAATTTGCTTCTTTAAAAAAAAAAAAAAAGGGGAGAATTTCTTTAAAATCTTCAATGTTAAATTGGTTCATAACATCGATGCTTTACATATATATCTATAACGATCACACAATAAAATCTTAAATGTCATATTTATTCATTCTCAGTTAGAACATGTTGCCAGGCACGTGATCATGCTTTTGAATAAGTGTTCGATTCTGACATCTGAAATTTCTGCTCAAATAATTACCAAAAGGGTGAGGTAGGTGTGTGTGCTTGGTTTGTGTCATGGTGAAGTATATTTCCAGGCACGTGACACTTGGGAAGGTATGCATCCATGTACGGATGCAATCCTCTATGGCAGTATGGGATGCCACGCGACATCCAGTTACTAAGGATCCCGACCCTTGAAAGCGTGCATTTGGTGAAGCTCTCGCACGCGACCAAAGTTCTTTGACTTTAGACTGTTTCGATTTTGCTTTATACTGGTGTTAGGATAAGGACTTACCGCAGTTCGGTTTAGCTATCCGTATATTTTCGAGGACGAAAATTCCTAAGGAGGGTAGAATGTAAAGGCCCGTATTTTGAACCCGAGTTAGACTGACCATGTGTGTGTATTCGGCTCGGCAACCGACGCCACCATTTGTTTTGGATTTTTATCTAGATGTGATTGTGCGGACAGATTTTAATTTAGAGCCCATTTGGACCCTCGTGCGAAAGTTGTGCACTGACCTCGGTGTAGCCGCTCAACATCGGACTTGAGTTTTAAAATTAGAAGTGTATAATACATAAGATGTGTGTGTGTGTTTTACTTTGTGAGCAATCCTATTATAAGAAGGAATTGCATTCCCGTATTATACTAGGTTTTATTAAGAGAGGATAGTTACCCAACCGTGTGAAACTCCTTCTTCTCTCTTCTTCAATCATCGTAGGAGATCGGTTTAGAAAATCTCCTTCTCTAGAACCCTCTTTGTTGAAAACACTTAAACCTTAGAAAGAACTTGAATCAACCTTGGATTCATAGTTGGCTATTAGGAGAGGTTGAGATCATTGGGGGCGTGTTGGAGTTGTCTCTGTGAACTCGTGGGATCGATCGCGGCGCGAATCGTTGAGGAAACCCGTCGGTTTTTATCATCGCTCGAGCAAGGTATCACCGAACTCCGATATTGCCTTAGTATTTTAGTTATAACTTTTTATCCTAAACTCCAATTAAGATGATTCTTTTTGCGTTGGAAAGCTAATAGAAAAATCTACAACTTTCATGTTTTGACCAACTCATGAATCAATCGGCTTTATGGTCAAAAAAATATGAGAATGTTACGTCAAATCGCTCGAGCGAGCTATTATCATCGCTCGAGCGAGGTATCACCGAACTCCAACATTGCCTTAGTATTTTAGTTATAACTTTTTATCCCGAACTCCGATTAAGACGATTCGTTTTGCGTTGGAAAGCTAATAGAAAAATCTACAACTTTCATGTTTTGACCAACTCATGAATCAATCGTCTTTATGGTCAAAAAAATATGAGAATATTACGTCAAATCGCTCGAGCGAGCTATTATCATCGCTCGAGCGAGGTATCACCGAACTCTGGCATTGCCTTAGTATGTTAGTCATAACGTTTTATTCCGAACTCCAATTAAGACGATTCTTTTTGCGTTGGAAAGATAATAGAAAAATCTACAACTTTCATGTTTTGACCAACTCATGAATCAATCATCTTGATAGTGAAAAAAATATGAGAATGTTACACCAAATTCTAAGATTGGCGCAACTTGCCTGTTTTGACTTGTTTTTGAGGAAACGCTTAAATAGATCCATATTATTAGTAATTAGAGTTTATCTTAATGCATGAACGTATATTGTGATGTAGATTGAGGGCGAGAGGCCATCAATAGACTTGCTTGACTTCATAACTCCGAGTTTTAGGTAGGAGAATCTCATCTTTACAGTATTTTATTTTAATTCGCATGAATATTTTGAATTAAAATCTTTGAACTTGCATATGCCATTGAAATCACATCTGTAAATTGAAATTGATATGAATGACTGAAAATCTAAATCTACCTGAATCCTGAAACCTGAATCTGCTTAAGCTCTGAAAATCTGAAATCAAGAACCTGAACTATGTATAAGAGACTTGCATCTGATTTATATTAGTATCTGCATTTGTTTTATGATTGACCTGAACGACCCCTCAAAAATTCCTGAACAATTTCCTGGCACAAGTTTCCCTCATTACGTAGGGGCTTGTTGCATCCTGAAAAAGGGTTCATGAACGACGATGGTAGGTAGGGGTTCCCATCGGCTATATTCCTGCTCTCGAGATATAGTTTACTTGGGAGGTATTTTAAGTTGAGGATTAAGTCATGAATTACTGAACTTTGCATATAGAAGTTAGAGAAACTAAGACATCAAACACCGTGACCTTTGAAACTGTTTTTACACATTTAGAAATAAATCTTACATATGATTTCCGCACCTAAATTCAGTTTATTATCTGCTTATATGTTTGACAAGCTATATTCCGATATTTGTTTTGAAACCATGTTAGTTAAAGTAAAATACCGTAGATGTCTTTCTTCTACTGAGCTTTGTTGGTTAGCTCACTCTGACTATACGTCACAGGTTCAGGTATTGACGTGGCTATTCGTATGTGAGGCGATCGACTCGATGAGGAAGAGCTTGAGGTTCCTCCTGAGGAGTTTTTCCCAGTATAGAACTTACTGATTTTCTTATTTGTAGTGAGAGTTAGACTTGAATTTGTGGGCCCATTTTAGTTGGATACCATAGTTTTATATTTGACGTTGATTTCTGTTATGAGCCATGTTTCGATGATGGTCGGCCATCATCGGTGGTTATTTACTTTTAATTGCTTCCGCATTTATTTTAGCTATGGATATTTATTACGCTTTACTCTGATATGTGCCATGTTTGTCCGGCTTATCGTTTATTCGATAGGTTGGCGAACCGGCCTTTCCTATACCTGAGGGATTGGAAAAGTTGGGTCGTCACAAATTTTCTCCTCCTCCTTATTACGTAGACGAGCCTCTTCTTCTATGCGAAGATGAGTCAAGAGTTCCTCCATAGTACGATCTTCCTCCGAGTGTTTTAAACTCTTACGGTAATCTTTCCATCCCAACGGTAATTTTTCAATAATCGCAGAGACTTGAAAACCTTCATCTATTGTGCTTCCTTCCGCCACAAGATTATTGAAGATAATCTGCATTTGGTGCACTTGCTCGAAAATAGGTTTAGAATCATACATCTTAAAATTAAATATCTCACTTACTAAGTATGTGCGCACGCCGACCTCTTCTACTTTGTACTTCCGTTCAAGAGCCTCCCATATCTCCTTTGCAGTTTTATAAATTTGATAGACGTCAAAAAGAGAATCGGCAAGAGCATTGAGAATATAGCATTTTCATGTGTAATTGTCGCTTTCCTATTTCGTATGGATTCTACCTTCTTCAAGCGTTTCATCTTTTTTTTCCAATGATGGTGAGTCTATAGTGAGAACGTTTGCGACTTTCAAAGTTGTGAGTAGGAAATGTACTTTTGATTGCCATCGTTTGAAATTAGTGCCATTAAAGCACTCGAGTTTCGTGATCTTCGTGTTGGAGAGTTCCATCATCTTTTGTGTCATAGTTTTATTTTCTTAAAATTGTTGGTAGATTACACAAAGTTAGACGGAAAATAGACCGAAAAATTGTTTCAAGGCGCGATTAGATCGCTGTCTTTAAGACAATATTTGCCCCTATATGCAACGGGATATCGGCAAATTCACCTCCAGGATACAATGAAGCCTTAGTGAAGCACCGATCTGTCACACACTACGTTGCACTGTAGTGTGCGACCCAACGAAACAAAAATGCAGAATGCTTTGGTTTGCACACAAATTCTGAGGGCTCAGATGTAGGATTCAGAAATTGCAAGTATCTAGAATCCCTCCTTTGGCCTCTATTTATAACTTTCGGAGCACCTTTTCAGGGGTGGTTGTGTATGTCGGTTGCTTGCAATCGAGGGCCCTGATCGATCTGATCAACGGTTGCAAGGATCGAATGGTTCACATCCGAACAGTTATATCTTTTGGTCAACTGACTTGTCTGAATTCGAAAAGTGCAAAGTACGCCTTAAAAGCGCCAATTGCGCCATTCGCACACGCACGCGCGTGCGCGGCGGCGAACCGCCGCTATGAGCTATGTTCCTTTTATCAAGCCAAATAATATGGAAGGTAAGTTTTCATATATAAGCCATGAATATTTCTTGTAAAATAGTGAGGTGAGACAAAACATTTACAACACCTTTAAACTTATGGTGGGAAAAGTGTCCCTCCAATATTAATTCAAAAATTCAAGTCATTTTGACTTAAAGGTTAAATAATCAATTGTTGTTAAAAGTATCCTTTTAAAATGGAACCAATCAGATTAAGGAACCATTTTAAAATATATATATTATTAAATTAATAATAAATAAATATTATTAAAATAATAAATATTTATTTGGTAAATATCCAACAACATCAATTAGAGAGGGGTTTTCTATTTTCCTATTGTCCATCGTCTTCTCCAAAGAGAATGCACATCAATTAGAGAGGGTTCCTCTTGGTCTATCGTCTTCTCCAAAGCACACATCTCCACGGTTCAGTTGGGAGCTAATCTGCCTAGATCAGTTTTCTAAGGTATTTTCTTTGTTTTTTCTGTTAGATTTTTTAGGTTTTGTTTGATTTAGAAGATGGGGGTTTGTTTGATTTTTGAAATTTTGTTTGATTTACCGACACAGTCGTTTACCGTAAGACCGGCATAAATGTGAATCTATACCATGTGTTTGGTTGTTGCAAGAGACTAGCCGACTGCCCATCTGATGGCTAGAGGAACGAGGTTTTGGGAGCTCTATTTTCTCAAAGATGAGGAAAGTATTTCAGTCACTTGGAGTTCTATTTTTATCAAAAAAAAACTCCCAAAATGGGATGGAAACCCCCTTGAAAAAACATACATTAAGCTAAGTTCGCATATAACGAATGACTAATTATCCTTAGATCTTATACATATTGAAATTTTCACCTATGATACTGACAAGGTTGTGAATATTAAACTCTTCCATTCAGTAGTTTTACCAAGAGAGGGCCCTCTATTAATAATCAATTTATAGTTGCTAATTACAACACCAATTACAGCTTTGATTGAGATTCTTATAGCATTGTGATTGAGATAATCCAGATCTTAGTGGTTATAGATTATCCTTCTCTAAATCAATTCAAATTTGAATGTTTGAATTGATGAGTAGCAGAAGGCGGCGGTTGTATTCCTAGATTAATGATTTAATAATCTCAAAATGGAATTGATAAATGTATTTTTCTCTAACACTCCCTCGCAAATGAAGCATCCCATCGATGACGTTGAATTTGTCTATGATGAATTTGAACTGTGCAGTTGATAGTACCCTTCTCCATGATATCAGCAATCTGATCTATGGTGTAGCGGACTTCAAGGTCAAGTTGGGCGATCTTATTTCGGAAAAAGTGAAAACTGATTCATGTGTGCTTCACACAAATATGGAAGATTTGATTTGCCCTTAAGTATGTTGTTGCCTCACCATTATGCCACCATATTTAGTGAAGCTCAAAATGTGCTAACTCTGATACATGATTGAGCGAGCACAATTTTTGAGTGAGTGGCGTTTGATAATTTTGTAGGCAGGGCTAAGATGGCTTTGTTGATTGAGATGATAATTTTCACGAGATCTAAACTGAATTGCAATTTCTTGTGATTTAGTTTTAAGCATGGTATGCTGTCATTGAAGTTTCCATTGCATTGATCTATTTGGAAATTGCTACAAAATCAAATGCCCCAAAACTAAAGAATTGATTGCAAGAGAAGCTACATTGGTCATGATATTCAGCAATATTTCTCACTTGATTAACTAAAGTGAATATTGTCAAAGTGAAAAGTCATTCACAAAATTATAAGAATGGAAGATGCACGCCTGTGAATAAACTATATATATATATATGTTGCTTGGACTTGACCCAGGCTCAACCCAATCCCAAATAGGTAGGGTCTGGTGCCAAAATTTGGACCTAGTTACAAACCACAAATCGAATAGGCACTAGAGGAAAACACTCCGGCATATCTTTTAGCTGTGCTGTTGGTGCCCACATCTTCTCTTTGCCACAATAGTAGTATTCCTAAGCCAGATACAACTGCTTGAAACAATCAGAAAAAATATAGAGATATAGGTCCTAGAAGCACAATTAAGAACCTTGAGTATATGTGCTTGAAACAATCAGAAAAAATAGAGACAATATGAAGACTGCAATCAGTTCACATTTGAAGTGCAATCAGTTCACATTTGACAGGATCCTTCGTAGGATTTGTCCCAGTTGGGGGCTTGGGCTGCTAAAATACCTAATCTAATGCTGCTGGGTTCAAATTTTGCTATACTATTGACTCAGACCAGCCATTTGCCTATTGAAGCTTCTAGTTTCTGCAGAAATCTGCATGTCAGGAATCAGGGGAAACTGCAACCATTATATTCTTGTTACTATAACTTGCTGTTCCTATTTATACTGCCGAATGCCTGTTAATCTGTCATCTCAACACATCTGTTCTACTGTTCTTATTCTCTTATATTCCTGATACAAGATAATTTCAACACCTTTAATTTATTCATCTCACTGAGATCACAGTAATTTGTGGATTGTTACACCAGCAGTGAAGGGTTTTTGCGCAGCTTTCGATTGTGTTTCCTGGGCAGGTTTAGATATTATTATCGATGCTATCCTATTGTGTTTTAACACAGAATTTTGAGGTAACGCTACATCCTAACCTACGTAAACTCGGCAGATTGTTGACTGTACTTTCATATAGCGAAAAGCAGAATTAAAGGGGCTCTTATCTCTTTGATTATCAGGGCTGCAGTCTACGTTATCGAGATTTTTGAGCCTCTATTGCTGCTAGATATGTTCCTGTCTTTTAAGATTGGAAGATTACTGATATAAGGTCTTTTGAAGCCTCGATTTGTTGTTTCACGGTCTTATCAGATAGGAATTCTGATTTAGGGAAGCCTCGATTTTCTAACAGCCAGATATTGCAAACAAGCATGGGCTTGGTTATTTATTTTGCTAGGGGCACCCCTGGTGCACAAGCCTATTGCTGCAGCACAAACCTGCTCATTGAGAGCATTAGTCCCAATGCCAATGCCATTGCTCACAAATTTAAATGGTTTGAGATTCACTTAAATCCAGCTTTAGACATTTATTTGATATCTGATTTCGCACAGAAAAATTTATGTAATCTTTTGGCTATTCCACATGCACGAGCGCGCCTATTTATATACTAGATTCCAACATCTTTTAATACAAATGCAAAGAGAGTTAGTTGCTTATATCAAGCTTTAGGCACTTCTTTACCAACTAATTTCTTAAGGAAAAATCTTAAGCAGCTATTAGCTTTCTTTTTTCATCTCTTGTATCTATTTTCTAATAAAAGGGGAAATTATTCTGATCTCGAGCCTCCTTATCCGAGACCAAAAACATCAATAAGGACTGCAGAGAGGTTAATTGCTCAAGGAGTAGGATGGAAGCTTTCGACAAAGTTTTGCCTAATGTTCTTTCGGGATGATATGTGATGATTTGGGGGTAGGTGAATGAAAGTTTCCCATTCCACACACTCGGCAAATAATCACTTGGCATTCAGTATCATAACACATCCATTAATAAATGAAGTATATCTTCTTTGTTGATCTGGTAGAAGGAACTTAAAATGACTACCTTGGTATGTGTAGAACTACATTTGACATTTTTATAGTTTTATTTGGAGCAACTCGTCTATTATCACCCTTGCAGTAAAACCTTATGTTGTGCATAACTATTACCATGTTGAGGGTCCAACTTGATGCGTGTTAGAGATAGATGTTATTCTAGAAAAGACTTGATGGTTAAATTATGGTTCCCATAATATATGTGATTTAATTTTCCTTTTGACAATCGTCTTCTTTTTATTTCTTATTGTGTTATTTGTTCCAATACAAGCAATAACTACTCTTCATTTTTATTATCATATTTTTTTTTAGGATTTTCAATATATGAAGAAGGTAATGGTCAGGATCATCCAATCTTTTGTATTATGGATAAGAGTTGGATTCAAAAGCATAGGGCTTCCGAAGAGTACATTCAAGGGGTGAAAAAATTTATCGACTTTACAATATCCCATGGAGTACCTGTTCATGGAAGGTTCTTGTGTCCCTGCACGAAATGTTGTAATGCACACTATCAGGATGAGGGTGCATTATATGAGCATTTGATATGCAATGGGTTCATCCAAAATTATACTATATGGAGTTTTCATGGAGAGGATGTTATTTCTACAAATTATAGGGAAGATGATGTGATAGGTAATGAATTCGATGAAGATGGCGTCAGTGACGACATGAGGACTATGGTTCATGATGCATTTGGAATTCCAGTTCCAACAGAAGTCCATGATGATTTAGTAGACAGAACAAATGATTTACTCAATGAAAGTGCTGCAAAATTCTACAAATTGGCATATGATATCGAAAAAGATTTATATCCAGGGTGTAAATCACATACGACATTATCTTTCATTGTTAGATTATGGCATATCAAATGTTTAGGTGGATGGAGTAATAAGTCTTTTAGTATGTTGCTTGATTTGTTACAAGAAGCTTTCCCTGAGGGGTCTGCGTTGCCAAAATCTTTTTCACAGAGCAAGAAAATTATTACAGACTTGGGTTTAAATTATAACAAAATTGATGCATGCCCAAATGATTGTATATTATATTGGAAGGAGTATGCCGATAAACAATCATGCAATATCTGTGGCATGCCACGATGGAAATCCCAAGAGGATCATGTAGGAGGCTACAAAAAAAAGAGTCCCACAAAAATTCTACGTCATGTCCCTCTAAAATTTAGACTTCAAAGGTTGTACATGTCATCAAAAACTGCATGTGATATGAGATGGAATGAAGAGGGTCGCACTAAAGATGGTATATTAAGGCATCCAGCAAATTCTCAAGCATGAAAAAATTTCGATCTCATCAACCCTACGTTTGCTAGAGACTCTCGCATTGTTAGACTTGGGTTGGCATAGTACTTGGCCTATGATACTTATTCCGTATAATTTACCTCTGTGGTTGTACATGAAATAACCCAATATGATCTTGTCATTGCTTATACCTGGTTCATCTGGCCCTGGAAATAACATTGATGTATACTTAAGGCCTTTGATTGACGAGCTACAAGAATTATGGGAATTTGAAATCAATACTTATGACGCTTCAAGGAATGAAGCATTTCAATTGCGTGCGTCCTTGCTTTGGACCATTAGTGATTTTTCAGAATATGCTATATTGTCAGGTTGGAGCACAAAAGGAAAATTGGCATGTCCTTCATGCCATAAAGATACATATAGTCGCTACTTGTCAAATGATAGGAAGTATTGTTATATGGGTCATTGGCAATTCCTACCGTGAAATCATAAGTTTCGAAAACAGAAACAATCTTTCGATGGCACCCTAAAGGTCAGAGAAGCTCTGGTTCCTCTGTTAGGGACTAATGTATTAAACCATTTAGAGAACAATACAAATATTTTCGAAAAGGAGCAAGTGAAGAAAAGATCAAAAAACAAAGAGACTACATAATTGCCATATAACTGGAAGAAGAAGAGTATATTTTTTGAGTTGCCGTATACTAAGGTACAATTTAGATGTGATGCACATTGAGAAAAACGTATGTGACAATATTCTTGGAACTTTATTGAATATTGAAGGAAAAACGATGGATAATTTAAAAGCACGTCAAGACTTAGAAGCAATGCGGCTAAGACAAGAGCTTCGCCCGAAATGGAAGGAAAATAATCGAGCTTATCTACCACTTGTATGCTATTCTATGATAAAAATGAGAAAGAGAAGTTTTGTAGTGTGTTAAAAAATTTGAAGGTTCCGGATGGTTACTCCTCTAATATAGCAAGGTGCGTCAATGTTAAAGACCGAAAAAATTTTAGCCTAAAAGCCATGACGGGCATGTCATTATGCAACAATTTCTTCTACTGGCGATTCAAAAATTGTTGCCCAAGAACATAACGCCTATATTGATAAAATTGAGCGCATTCTTTCGAGAATTATGTTCGAAAGTTTGTGTGATTGATGATTTGAAGAGACTCGAGGAGTGCATTGTGTTGGTTCTTTATTACTTAGAGAAAAATTTTCCCCCTGCATTCTTCGATATTATGGTTCACTTGCCCATACATTTGGCATCAGAGGCACTGTTAGGTGGTCCAATCCAATATCGGTGGATGTATCCAATCGAAAGGTATTTTCTTATAATGTTTTAAATAAATTTTAATTGTTTGATGTTTCACTTGCCGATGCTAATTTTTTTTACCTATAGATACCTCTCAACATTGAAATCATATGTGCACAGTCGAGCTCAATCTGAAGGATCCATTGCAGAAGGATATATCGCAAATGAATGTCTCACATTTTTCTCAAGGTATTTACAGAATATTGAAACAAGGTTAAACCGACCCCTACGAAATCATGATGAAAGTGCTCTCAAGGGTGCATCACCATTCATTCTAAAAGAGGTAGAATAGACGCAAGCATATAGATATATCCTCTTCAATCATGAGATGGTTAGAAGTTATCTAAAGTAAGAACTTGAGACTTTATGATATTACTTTTCAATATTATTTAAATGTCTAGTACTCCTTAAAAAATTATGATGATACAAGCAGCACAACAAGCTATTGCTTTTGACGAATTCAAATGCATCTCCCCGTGATATCCAAAAAATGCACAACGAACAATTTGCTGGTTGGTTTAAAGAACATGTAAGGGCAATCCACTTATTAGTATAGATTTTTTAGAAGAATTTAAAATATTATTTAACCTTCGTCTCCACTTTATATAGGTTCCAAAGTTGCGAAAAGCTAATAGACCATTGCCAGAAGGTCTTCATCTACTTTCCCAATGTCCACAATTTTCAGCTATGAGGTTCACTAGCTACACAGTTAGTGGACATAAATTTCAAACAATCGATAAAGAGAAGAGTGTCAGGATGCAAAATAGTGGTGTTTCTGTCACAGCAGCAACTACGAGTTATGCAAGTAAAAAGGACAGAAGACCCGTTGCAGGAGAGATAACTTACTATGGACAATTAACAAACATAATTGAGTTGACATATTCTGAGGAGCTGAAGTTTGTACTATTCAAATGTGATTGGTTCGATGTAACGTCACAAGGAAAGGGAATTAAGACCGACGAGTTGGGGTTTACACTTGTGAATTTAAAAAAAAAATTGTTCTCTGGTCTACAAGCAACCGATGAACCATACATATTGGCATCTCAAGCTAAGCAAGTGTTTTATGTTGAGGATCTAACCGAGCCTAATTGGCATATGGTTGTCAAGATTAACCTAGAGACCTATTCAATATGAGTGGAGAAGATGTTGAGTTATTAGACAGCGGACCATATGGAAACCAACAACTAAATAAAACAATAGAACGCTATACCGATGTTGTCAGTTGGGTGAGGGAAGATGTTATTGGTTCAGCTGTTGTTGTACCTATTCATAAGCATGCTGCTGAACAAACTCCTTCAATCGACGATATTAGTGATGAAGATTAATCAAATTTCGATATAAAAATGGATGAGATTGAAAATGAGTGATTTTATAAAAAAATTTGTACACACAAATTGTATGAAGGCCCTTTCTTGTTCAATGTGTTTTTTTGTATATATGTACTTTTTTTCTTTATTGTGTGTGGATTAGATGATTTTTATGTTCTCGCTAGATAAGTTTTTCATCTTATGAAGACAAACACAATTTTTTAATGTAAAATAAGAATATTTTTTGCTCAAAAATAAATATCATCTTTGAGTACCATGTCAAGTTATACTCTTTTTTTATATATGTTAGCAAAGTTTAAAATCTCTTGTTTCTGGTACTTATAAGCCAACTCCAATGTCTTCCAATATTTGTAGTCAAGTGTTTGAAGCTGTGCTGTCATTTATGATCTACTTTTCATATTTATGTATAAAATATGAACAATGTTAGACTAATTTTTTAGTGTTCTTTTATGAATTTAAGCAGGTGAACCCTCCAGAGTCATCATCCTTAGATGGTACTTCTCAATCCTCAAAAAAGAGACGAGGTATAACAAAGTGCACTTATCTTAATTCCTTACTAAAAGGTAAGAAGGTAAAAATTTTAGGCGATGGAGGGCGACCAATAGGAAATGATGCTAAATATTTAGCTAGCTATTGTGGCAAGTTAGCAAGAGATCCTGTTATGTTGCCCCTTGATAAAAAGGATTGGCATAAGATGGAAGGCAAATCGAAGGATCGTGTATGGAATCAAATTTCGGTAAATATGTACTTTTTTTGTAGTATGCACATTTTTCTTCATCTTTGCCTAATTTAAACTTGGAGCATAGTAAATAATAATTGTTTCATCATTTTTACACTATCTTGGTAGACAAAGTTTAATATTGAAGAAGGGCTACGGAAAAATATAATGAAATCTGTCGGTAAACAATGGAGGGATCACAAGAGTCGTTAGAAAATTAAATTCTTTGATACTCTTAGCAAAGATGATGATTTCATTGTAAATTGCCCTGACAATATACATAAAAAACAATGAGAAAATCTTGTCTACTTTTGGTCTACTGAGGAGGAAAATATATGTTTTAAATTCATAAGGTTTCTAACATATCTTTTATATAACAAATGTCTCATTATCTAATAATTTGTGCACTATAGCGAAAAAGTGAAAAAAATAAACTAATTCGAGCTCAACAAAAATTACCTCATACATCTGGATCTAAAAGCTTCGCAAGGGTATTCCACGAGCAAGTAAGCATTTTATTTCATAATAATTTTTTAATGAATTATACGTCGTCAACTAATTTTTATAGTTAATTAAAATGAGTGGTTATCTTTTAACACAGAGTATGATGAGCGAGACACAAGAAACGCCGAGTCGAGCAGATTTTTTATCTTAACACATCGTCGTAAAGATGGAACACCGATCAACACTTTTGCTGGAGAAAAGATCGTAAGATTACAATTCTAACTATCAATACTATATCATTTCACTTATACTCTTTTTTACCACTAGAAATTAGATAATTATTTGAAATTCAAATTATTCTAAAAAGAGATGTAAGATTACCGTTCAGCCCTATCAGAGGGATTACAAGATTCGATCTCTCGCACTGACGTGTATGCTCGGGCCATGGGAAAAGAGAGACATGGCCGTGTCTGAGGCATTGGATTAGGCCCAACCCCTACTAGTATTTTTGGGTCAACCTCTAGCAATCGTGCATCCTCTAGTAAACTCTCTGCAATGAGAGCTGAGCTAGAAGAATTGAATATCCAGAGGGCGGA
This sequence comes from Chloranthus sessilifolius, assembly GCA_021018995.1. Classification (NCBI taxonomy): domain Eukaryota; kingdom Viridiplantae; phylum Streptophyta; class Magnoliopsida; order Chloranthales; family Chloranthaceae; genus Chloranthus; species Chloranthus sessilifolius. The sequence goes on from CM037592.1 coordinate 93,484,613, forward strand.
GAACAATATCATAATAGAGACCCAAGTGTCGGAACGAGTTGCCACAATGGAGGCACAAATGATAGAAAAAAGTGTCATGATGGAAGCACAAATGGCAGAAAAAACTGAGAAGATGGAGGCACAAATGGCAGAAAAAACTGTAATAATGGAGAAGAAGATTGCAGAAATGGAAAATTTTATGAGAATGATGATTTCTAAAACAGGTATATATCACTATTTTTCTTTTTTAACTATAATATTAGATTCGTTAGAAATTTAAAATGAAAAGCTTAGTTTCATTTGAATTTATTTTATTTTCATGTTATTAACTAAATGAAATGTTTAGTTTTAATTCTGTAGGCTAAGAGCAGTGGTGTACCTTCCACCGGAATCTAATCAGGTGCCTATCTAGGTAAGCTGCTAAAATTTTGAGTCTATTGAAGCTACTGAAATTTTAGTTTTTAAGATTACTTTCTTCAAATCTATTGATTATTTTAAATATCCATTTATGGTGTCATTTATGTCTCCCTATTTGATGTTGATTTTTGATTTGTTTGTGCAGTTTTTGAATTTACTACAATGCAACACAACATGCCAAAGGAGTTCTATGTTTCATGCTGCAATAATGGTGCAATTAAATCAACTCATCTCAAAAGGCTAACATTACCTCACAGAGATAGAAACAATGGAGATTTTTGTTATTTAATTCTATTTTTTGTTACCTAGAATATGGGGATTTTGTGATTTAGCCTTATAAAGAAACTCTTTACTTTTGTTGATTTGTGTTCTTTATGTCATTACTTTCAATGATTTAGTCTTTTTGGGGAGGCTTATTATGTTATGTTAAATTCTATTGAGCCTTGTATTTTTTCTTTCGTGAATGATTAATGTGTGATTGTGGATAAATAATTAATTTATTTGCCAACATGAGATTTTTTAAGAACATGTATGATATAGGTAATTTTTTTATATAAATTAATATTTTTAGCAGCGTTTTTGAAAATACGCCGCTATAGGTCACTTACAGCGGTGCTTCATCTACAAACGCCGTTATATCTTTTTAGGTACACTATTAGCGGCGTTTCTAGAAAATGTCACAAATAGGTCTATTAGCGACACTTTTCAATTGTGTTTTGTGGCGTTTATAAGTGTCATCGAAACAATATAGATGACATTTGTGAATGTTTACCACGACGTGTGTAAGATCGTTTAGTGGCATTCCTTAAACACCACTAATAATAAAAATATAGCGGCGCTTTATCTGAAATGCCGCCACGAACGTCGCAAATAGCTACTACGACCCGACTTTTCCAATCCCTAAAGTATAGGAAAGGCCGGTTCATCAACTTATTGATTTCTCAATAAGCCGTAACAAACAGAAGCCGGCAACATAAACAAAGGTCTAAAGACAGAGGCAACATTGTTAATCCAAAAACAAAAGCTTCATATAACAAAATTAGATATATCACTGTGAGGAACCAAGAAGAACCACCGGTGATGGCCAATCCGATCACCTAAAATAATGGTTCACAATAATGGTTCCTCGAGTGATATCAAAAGAACCAAAATAAAGGCCTAGGGCCTAATATTCCAAAATAATATCCAGACAAAATACCAAAAGAAAACACAGGATCTAAGATCACGGAAAGAACTCCTCAGCTGGTATGTCCAAATCCTCCTCGGGAATATAATCGGAGTCCCCCGGATCCTCTGACCCAAGGTCGGCCTCGACACATGGACGTATAGTCGAGGGTGAGCTAACAGCCAAGCTCAATAGAGGAAACAAATCTATTTGCATTTCTTTATAAGTAAAGGTTTCCAAAAGACGGAATCGGATCAAATATGGTTTTTCAATGATGCTTTTTAAATTAAATCTCCAGTTCTAATCCTGAGTCAAAACTGATAATATAACCTAAAGTGTTCAAAATGTTCTGATTTAGCATGCTTCTTGTCTTAAATTTATAACTTAATTTTATCTCTCAAATTTCCTATAGCATGAGAGCGGACTACGTGACCGATGGGAAAACCCTACTGACCATCGTCGTTCATGAACCCATTTCGAAAATGCAACAAGCCCCTACGCTATGAGGGAAACTTGCGCCAAAGTATTACCGTCAACGCGGTTGGTAGAATATAGGGCATCGTACGTATGAACCCTAAATCAAATGCAAATGCTAATACATATCAAGGCTTATTATTCATAACATATACTGATTTTTTTAAAGTTCTGATTCGAAGTTCTGATTCAAAAATTAACTGAGGTTCTGAGGTTCGAATTACAAGGTTCTTAATCATAACAAAGTTTCCAAATTTCAAATTTGTGTCTTATATGCAGAGTCTTATTTATGCTGAGTGTAACAGAAATTGAAATTTTATGCTTCTTAACAGAAGTAGTCAAATCAGGTATACTTATAATTCAATGCAAGTTAGATATAAGGTTCCCCTACCTTAACTAAGAAGTTTCAAGGGCATGTACAAGCAGTCCTCTCCAAGGACTCCCTATAGTCAAAACCTACATATATTAACACTCTCTGTGTTAATATAGAACCCAAAAATCAACCCAAAAGCTTACAGAATAAAAATCCAACAAAACTTTCAAAAGCCAGAAGCAGGACAGAATTCGACCATCGAATTCAAATTCGTTGGTCGAATTTGAAATTCAATGGTCAATTTTAAATTCGACCATCAAATTTCAGAATTCTGTCTCAGGCCAAAAATTCTCATTTCGACTGTCGATTTTCAAATCGACAGTCGATTTTCAAATCGACAGTCGAATTCTTCAGGTTCTGTGCCTGTTAACTTGACATGCCCGGATTCTTTTTCCTTAGTTTCTACACAGCCATCAAATCTTTTCTATTGAATCCATATCTTAAATTCTTAACAAAACCCAACAAATTTACATAAGGAGGTTTCAAGACATACCTCTTTTAGCTTAAACTGTTGATCCCCTTGTACCGATTCACGCACCGAAATAAGTTTCTATGATCGAAGGTTTAAAAGCTTCAATTCAGCCCATTATAACCCTTCTTCCACTGCACAGATCCTATCGACACAGTGATATCCTCTCCTCTAACCTTCTCTTCCAATAGCTCAAACTGATCCAAATTCAAGCACCAAATAAACCAATGGTTGAGATGGGAAGAGGAGCTCTCACTCTCTCAAGATCTAAAGATCAAAAGCAAGGCAATTGGTTTGCAATTTACTTTCAACCGAAAGAGAGAAGTGTAAATTCTCTCAAATCTCTCTCTCTTTATAATACAAAACAAAACCTAATAAAAATCTAGATATTTCTAATTACTACTTATCCATTTATTCTTGTAAAACTTCGGCGTTAAACACAAATACCAACCTTATGGTGCAAGTCGTCGATTTCCTGACTTGTACACATCTCATAACCAAGTCCTTTGGTCATCTCCCTCATCATAACCAAAACTAAACAAAAAGCCCAGAAAATGTCATAATTATTTTCGGGCATGCTTACCGAGGTAAACGAAAATACGTCAAAAATATCAGGGATATTACATTCACCCCTCCTTAGGAATTTTCGTCCGCGAAAATTGAATGTAACACACACCAGATAACAAAAGAAAAGAAAACATGGACCACCGTGTTTCGACCCCACGGAGCACGCAAGCCAAGGGATGAGATCCGTAGTAACATGGATGTACTGCATGTGGCATCAAAAGGCCATAGTGGATTGCATCCGTACATGGATGCCCACACCCCAAGTGTCACGTGCCGGGAGACCGATGCACAGTGACGCATGAAAGCCATAAAGAGAACAAAAATCCACCAAAGAAACAGAAAGTACAAAAGTGACATAGAGAGCAAACCCACACAAGTATCTAAATGAACCCTATACAAAAAGAACAACAAAAATCAAATTCACACGGAGATCCAAAACGCATATATAGAAGATAACAACAAGTATCGAAAGGAACCATATACAAACAAAAAGAAGCAGAGTATCCCAAGCAAAGCAAAGACAGAAAAGATAAAAGATAACAAAAGAAGGACCACCAGGTCCTAAATAATCCAGGCTGTAAAATAAATACAGACCCATAACAACCAAAAATAAACCAGTACCCCCCCTTCCCCAAGCATGCTAACAATCCCCGGCAGTAGATGGACCCGCCCGATCCGAAGCACCATCGCCCTCAGCAGCATCATCATCACCCGTATCCGCTCTGGCTGCAGGAGGCATGCTAGTACCAGCGCCCGATGTCGAAGGGCGATATACTGAAGCATGGATATCGGCCATATATGTAGTGTAATCCTCGGGAAACGCGTGCTACATCAGATAAGAGAGAGCGCCGCCATGGACATCCAACTCCTGACGCATAGAGCTGGTATGGTGGGTGAGCTCTTGAATCTGGTGGCTCATGGCGGTCATCTGTCGGGTGAACTCTGAGAGTGTAAGGATGTCACTCTGTGGGGGCTGAGGAGGTGCAGGGGTAGCAGTGTCAGGGGCAGAATGAGTAGGGTCCTTATCATCATCGCTAGCTGTATCAGGTGCCGCTGCATCCTTTGGAGTCTTTACCAGCCTACTGTAAGTTTGACCCCAATCGACTAGGTTATAAAGTTTCGACCTGCGGTGGATTTGGGTTCTGTAGGAGGGATATCATAAGCAGGGCCCGCTAGGTAGTTCTCAATCATCACCGAAATTAATCGAGCATATGGCATACTCTTCATCGGTTTCTTGACATGTTTACCCATTTTCTCTCGTGCCTTGATAATCCCCTTGAAAAGGACATCAGGAGCACTAAACCAGCGCTCCTTATAAGCCGCAAATAGAATTTGTTGTAGGGGACCCGTGCGCTTAGACTGATGACCAAAAGGGTAAAAGGTGGCCTTTAAAATTTTGTCCAATATCCACATGGGCTCCGGCATATGGACCGTGACTATGGATTTACCGGACCCATGACGGCCTTGCGTCATTTGGGTAATCGCGTCCTCAAAGCGGACCGGTTTCGGGAAAGGAGGACCTAACCCCATGGTTTGGGAGTGATTTAAAGGGCAACGCAATGCCACAGCCATGTCTTCGAGATCGAATGTATAATCTCGGCCATCAATTTTCGTATATATTCTCTTCCCGTCTTCGAGGCTCATATGCTGATAAAATAGGCGCATGAGTCGGGGATAAAAATGGTCACTAAAAGATGTGCACAGGGAGGTTAATTTGGCCTTTTCGAGGTATTCACCCACCCATTGTGTGGTTGTTTGTTGGTCAAACAACTCCGGGTGAAACAGATATTCTGTGGTGAAGCCTTTGATGCTCCAAAAATCATTTGGCTGCTCAGGCAAGGGAGAAACAGTGGTGGTGGAACCGACTGAGGTGGCTCCTCGAGCTGTTTAGATCGGCTAGTAGACGCAGCTTTAGAGGCTGGTCTCTTGGAGGTGGGATTTCGAATGGGGGTCTGCTTCTTAGGCCCCATTGAACAACAATAAGACACAAAATAAACTAACAGAAAAATAGGATGAAAAATCCCCAAATAATCAAGATGTGGGAGGATTTACCTGTAAAAAGCCCCAAATCCGGTTTCCACAAGGTAAAATTGAAGCCCCTTTTGCAATGTGCAGTGGATCTCTCCCCGGAATTCGGCCAAAATTGATGATACACCCCAAAATCGCCAAAAACCCTCAAAACCCTAAGCTCAAAACCCCCAAAGTTGGAACCCGAAATGCCAAAAGAAATTTAGACCCCACACTTAAATCGATAAATTTGACCATCGATTTCAAATTCGATGGTCAATTTGAAAATCGACAGTCGATTTTCTCAGGACACCTCTGGTCCTGTTTTTGGGCTTAAAACTGCTGATGAGCTTTTATAAAAATTCGATGGCCGATTCTCCTTTTCGACAGTCGAATTTTGTTACACTGTGGTGTTTAAATTTTTTTCAAAATTTTTGGAATTCCAACCACATCATTGGGTCTAAATGGACCTTCTGTGATCCCATTTCATTCCCATCACATTATCGGACCCTGACCGCATTTATCACAGCCGAAAAAATGGCGTAGAAAATTAAAGAATAGGCTAAGCAATTTTGGCCAAACTATTTCATATAGCCATTCAAAAAAAAAAAAAAATAACCAGTCCGGGTCTGGCCGAGCTCGCAAAAAGTTTTGGTTTTTCCATAACGTAACATAATACAAAAACAACAGTTTAAACATGTACAAAATATCATATATTTAGATATATATAGTGGGCCATGACATCAGTATCAAGGCCAAAATTACTCGGTGAAATGTAAGGAAGTAGCTAACTATAGGTCCAAATTCTATGTCACATGGCCAGTAGTGTGTAATATACCAAGTTTAGGCCCAATAGTATCGAATTTTTCATAATGTAGAGTCCTCTAAACATGCACAAACTAATTTGTATATTGGACCGCCAAAATTTACTCGCCAAATTATCTGTATAAAATCAGTAATTACATCAAAATTCAAGGAATCATACATTCAACACATAATGTCTCAAAATTCAATCAAAAAGGGTCGGAAATTGGTCTCGGAGCTCAGCTTCACGCTCCCATGTGGCTTCCGCCATTGCACGAGAACCAAAGGAATGCATTTAGTGCGTAGGATCTGCTCCTTGCGATCCAAAATACGAATCGGGTCCTCGACCACCTTCAAACCATCCTGAAGCTCGATGGGTTGGTAATCAAGCACGTGAGTCGGGTCACGGATGTATCGACGCAGCATCGACACATGGAAGACGTTGTGCATGCTAGATAATTGCGGCGGTAGCGCCACACGATATGCAACCTCGCCGACTCGGTCTAATATCTCGAAAGGTCCAACATACCGAGGACTCAGCTTCCCTCGTTTTCCGAATCGCATAACGCCCTTCGTAGGCGAAATCCGAACAAAGACATTCTCGCCAACCTGAAAAATTCAATTATGAGTGTTCGATTCATATGGAATTTATACCAAGTGAAGATATACACATTGACATATCAAAAACTACCTGAAAATTCACGTGTCTCCGTTTGAGATCGGCATAGCTCTTCTGACGACTTTGAGCTACTCGTAGTCGCTCGCGTATCAACCGAACCTTCTCGGTAGTGCGCTCAACTATCTCAGGTCCAATAATGAGCTTCTCACCCACTTCTTCCCAGTTCAACGGTGATCGACACCGCCGTCCATATAAAGCCTCGAACGGAGCCATACCAATGCTAGCCTGAAAGCTATTATTGTAGGCGAACTCTATTAGAGGCAAGTGTTGGTCCGATGACCCGTGAAAATCCAACATACATGCTCTCAACATGTCCTCAATGATCTGGTTCACGCGCTCGGTCTGGCCATCCGTCTGTGGGTGAAACGCCGAACTAAAGTCAAGACGAGAACCCATGCCTTCCTGAAATCTTTGCCAAAAATGTGAAGTAAACAACGGGTCTCGATCAGACACAATACTAGCCGGTATCCCATGCAGTCTAACAATCTCCTTCAGGTATAACTCTGCAAGTCTACTAGCTGTATAGGTGGTATTATATGGCAAGAAATTAGCAGACTTGGTTAGCCGATCTACAATAACCCAGATGGCATTGTTCTTCCTCAGTGTCTTCGGCAACCCGAGTATGAAATCCATCGAAATGGTTTCCCATTTCCACTCAGGCACAGGTAAAGGTTGCAATAGGCCTGCAGGATTCTGATGATCAACCTTAACCTATTGACAAACCAAGCACCGCGATACGTACTTGATGTGATATTTTAATGTAATGTTTTACTCGCAAGTGCACGAATCGGTTTGTATATAGTGGGTGCGGAGTACGAGATCGTTCCCACGAGGATTAATTTTGAAATACCTAAAAGAGACAAGCAATTCTAGAAATCTATGAAGATCTAACAGTATTCTACCAGTTTTATGATTTAAGCGGTTGATGAGATGGTAATTAATGACTACAAACTAAAATTCAATTGATAATTCAAAAATAAAAGTGAAGATGATGATAAAGATGAAGATACTAAATCCTCCCATCTTTGGTTCGTTCTTCCTATAATATAAATCTAAGGATTAAATTATGAGATATTTCATTGGTAACAAACATCTTTTATGGAAGATCAATGGTCAACACCCTAATAGGTTCCACGTTGCATCCCTGCAATTAGGACTTAGATGATTTTCATATATAGATCTGGGATCAAGGGCATGGCTAGGCACACATGATCTCAGGTTCAAATAAAAATCATCCCCAAGGTGGGTGAAAATTCTAACAAGAATACCACTTACAAATCTGAAATCAAGGGCATGGCTCGGCACACTTTATTCAGATTAGGGATATTTAAGATAAAAATACCATTACAGAACCAAGATCCAGGGCATGACTCGGCACACTCGATCCCAGAACATAATCGTAATTAGATCCACACAATGAAAACACAAATACCATAACAATGATAGGGTAAAATTACCGGTATCTCGAGATCCGGGCATGGCTAAGACACGCGATCCCGGTTAGTGGCGGAGATTTCATCCGTTCATGATAGCACAACAACCATAAAATTAAAATCTCATATTTTAATCATAAATTTATATTATTAAAAGTACATCCCTCGGATGGGAATCATTAGATCCCCATCCCTATAAATTTAGCCACACATATTGTAAGTAAATGACATAAATAAATAAAGACGGGAAAATAACATTAATTAAAATTACCTCAAACTGCAAAATAAATTACGTTGATCCACAAGTATGATGATCTTCAGAAACGAAATTAATGCAGGAATAAACTTTGAACAAAATTTAGGAATGAGTACTGAAAAATTAAAGGGAACAAAGCTCTCAAAAGAATAATAAAACTTCCCTATTTCTATGTCTAACTATGAAAAATAATGGCTAAAAACTAAGAACACTAAAAACTAAAACTCTCTCCTAAAATTAATTCCTACGTAATTCTAATGCTGAAAAGATCTTTCTCCTTTTTTCCCGAAGTGTTTGAGTCGCTTTAAATAGACCCGTTGCGCGGAGGTCTCCCAAGCCTGTTTTTCCGGGTCGATTAATCGACCAATGAATGTCGATGCATCGAGCCGACAGAGAATCCAAAAAAACAGGTTTCCAGTGTCAGATTCGTGTCAGGCTCTAATTCTGGCTCGATTAATCGACCTGTAGGGTCGATGCATCGACCCCAGAAATCCGTGAAATTTAGCACTTCTTCTCGGTTCAGACACTGCTTTGGTATTTCGGCCATAACTTTCTGTCCCGAACTCGGATTGAGACGATTCGTATGCCGTTGGAAAGCTGACAAAACGATCTACAACTTTCATGTTTTGACAATTTCGTAATTCGGCCGTCTTGAAGGTCCACATTTAGCCGCAAGGCGCACCAAGTTCTTGATTACCCAAAGTTGCAGTGTTTTGACATTATATTCAGAATTCTTGTACTGTTTTCTATACTTGGCTTGTATTTACCTGAAACACTTCAAATCTAATCAATCTCATCAGATAGCCTTCATCGGACAGCTAAATATAGGTATTTAAGGGCGAAATATCATCATTTTTCAGTACTCATCATACCCCCAAACCTACACTTTGCTAGTCCTCGAGCAAAGCAAACTAAAGAAAATAAATGCCACTTTCGTAGGGAACACGATTGCACTTAGCATGTGCAACAAGCCTTTAAACCCCTAGGTGATCCTAGTGGAGGAGTTGTGTCTCCTGGGGGTTTACAGTGAAGTTACCCACAAACTTCAATACATTTTCGAAATCATCGATAAAATTGAGTTTTCAAAACATAATTTTGATAACATATATACCATTCAAAAACAAAAATCATTAATCAATTCAACATGCGAATTCTCAATTTTAAATAACAATGTTATACTAATCATACTAATATCCATTCAAATTAGTCTAATGCTCAAATCGTTAGATAGCTCATCCATTCATGCCTAAACGTGAAGTGTGTGCATAACCAAACAAAAATTCATTCATCTCAGAACTAATTCAAACGGAAAACCGTTGGATCTGTTGTTTTGACTCAATCCTCACTTTAGGTATACTCTCAAAATATAAAGACACCGATAGTGGATAAGTTTCCGCACATATGTGAAAGGTCAATACAAAGCAAATAAAAAGGTCTCACATGATAAATGAAACACAATGCAATCAATGAACAAAAATAAATCTCATAAGAAGATATTTGTATATCCTAAGTATGTCATATCAAGTGCCATAAGTATCACATATTTACTCTCCATAAGACAGTTATTAATGTAAGATCAGATCATGAAGGTCTTTTTAGGGTTGTAATGGGGCTCAGGAAAGGGTAAGAAAGAATTGGAAGTTGGGATTCAAAGTTTCTGAGAAATTGGAAAAGAAACAACTTTTTTTCTATTTCTCTTCTTTTTCTTTTCTACTCTCAAACTATTTTTCTCAATTTTTTTCTATTTTTCTCAACTCACTTTTTCTTTTGAATTTCCTTTTCTTGAAGCACTTCAGATTTTTCATTTTCACAATTTTCTTTTTCTTTTTCTCCCCCCTTTTTCTTTTTATTTTTGCCATACACTCTCAGTAAACACCACAACTCAGTATCTCTCCACTTACTCTCTTTTCGTTCACTCTCATCCCTCGTTCCTAATTTCTCAGAAATAAGAAGGGTAAAACTGAATTTTCAGAAATGGTGAAGGGTTAGAGGTTAACGTGGCTTATCAAAGAATGTATAAAGGTAAATTTTTTCAATATGCTCAAAGGGGTACTAGAAAAATAAATTTATTTGAGGTGGGGCATTTTAAGCACAAACGAGCCAAAGATGGCTTTCAATCATATCCTTAAAAGATAGTAACTTTGCCTATTTGTCTTGAGTAGATATACAGTACATTCTAACATAATGATATGAATTTGATTTCATGCAAAGTCACAAGTCAAAATGAAGTGTATGAGATTATGCAAAATAAGTCGTATTCAAAGAAAACTCCGAGTTTATATATTCACTCATCAATGACGGGAAATTAGCTCTAAAGCTCACTGGGTTTAGTCTCCACTAAGAACCTAAGATTCAACATTCAAAACAGTTCATCGATTTCTAAGTCTTAGCTTGGTATAAGTGTAAAAATTCTAAGCATGAATATCAAAATTATCTACAACATATCACATTAAGCTTCATCATCTTAGATACAAGTAATCAAAATATGACACTAGTATTCTCAAAATTAAATTCACATGCATCATCAACTAAAGTTTGAAAACAATCGTAAAATAATGTGCATGATGCCTTCAAAATTAACTTTTTTTTTTTATAAATAAAACATATAAATGACGCAAAATAATTAACCATACCCCCAAACCTAAAGATGCCAATGTCCTCATTGGCTGAAAGAAGTAGCGCACCCCCAAACCTGTTTGAAAAAAGTACCTCAACAGAAAGATCAGGTGCAGAGAATATGTGCATCAAATTGGAACATAACAAAAAATATATTGAAGGGAATATGATTACACTATTTAGGGAAAGAAAAACAACCTAAAGTAAACAAAACAAAACAAAAAGGAAAGAAAAAAAACTAATAAATCCTAAAACCTAAATCCTAAACTACACATGAATCCAACTCTGTTAATCAGTGGTAGGCGGACCCATCCACCTCGGGTCACTGATATTGATATTCTTAGGCACAGGGAACAATTTCTCCCAAAGATCAAGGGGAAATTGATGAGACACCGCCGATTGTATGGACGGAGGTGGGGAGGCGAAAGTAGGAGATGAAGATGGGGGAGACGGTGACGGCATCACATCAATTATCTCGATATCAGTATTAAAGCACGGTGTAGGAGATTTGGAGCGATTTACCTTTTTACGAGATGGTTCTCCCCAGTAAGGAATGATCATCAGATCGAGGTCGATGATTTAACATTATTTGGCACAAAAGGGACCGTCCGATGGGAGCGGCGCTCCCGCTTTTTAGCAGTCTCCTCCATCTTTGATAATCGGGCTCTGGTGAGATATAATCGCCGGGCCATAAGAAAGATTGTGCAGAGTTAATGAAAAGTGAGCCCAAAGGTGAATATAAAGGGAAAAAAATATAGAGTTGGAGTAGGAGTGGAAAGAGGTGTCATGCAGAAAAGAAACAATGAAAAGTGTGGCAGTACGTCCAAGGGAGTCCACGGGCGTGAGAAAAGTGGCAAATTAGAGTTCCAATAGGAGTGTCGTCGCAAAAAACAAAAAAAACAAAAAAAACGTGGGGTCGATGAATCAAACCCAGAAGGTCGATGCATCGACCCTGAGGGGTTCGATGCATCGACCCTGAGGGGGTCGATTAATCGACAATCGACCCCAAAAATCCGTGAAATTTAGCACTTCTTCTCGGTTCAGACACTACTTCGGTATTTCGGCCATAACTTTCTATCCCGAACTCGGATTGAGACGATTCTTATGCCGTTGGAAAGCGGACGAAACGATCTACAACTTTCATGTTTTGACAATTTTGTAATTCGGCCATCTTGAAGGTCCACATTTAGCCGCAAGTCGCACCAAGTTCTTGATTACCCAAAGTTGCAGTGTTTTGACATTATATTCAGAATTCTTGTACTGTTTTCTATACTTGGATTGTATTTACCTGAAACACTTCAAATCTAATCAATCTCATCAGATAGCCTTAATCGGACAGCTAAATATAGGTATTTAAGGGCGAAATATCATCATTTTTCAGTACTCATCAGTACTCAGCGACGTCGCGTTTCAAACCTCGCCACCAGAAACTCTTCATCAAGTCCTGATACATCTTGGTGCTACCAGGATGTATGGCATACATGGATTTGTGAGCCTCTTCCAGAATGGTGTCCCAAAGCTCGGTACTCGACGGTACGCATACCCGATTGTGAAATAATAAGGCTCCATCTGCTCGTATAGAGAAATCCTTCTTACTGCCATTCTCGACGTCTCGTCTGATTGCCATCAGCTCATCATCGGTCATCTGAAGCTTTCGAATGTTCTCAAAGAGCGTAGGATGTAATACAAGTGTAGCCATCAATGCTCCCGAGCCTTTTACATCGAACCTTGAGCTGCCCAAAGCCATATCCTCCAAAAGCTTCCATCTCTGAATCCGGCTAACAAGATGTGACAATCGTCTTTGAAGACCTCCTACTAAGTGCATCGACGACATTTGCCTTTCCCGGATGGTATTGAATCGAGCAATCGTAGTCCTTCAAGAACTCCATCCATCGTCGCTGCCGCATATTCAAGTCCTTTTGAGTGAAGAGGTACTTGAGACTCTTGTGATCGGTGAATATATCAAAGATTTCACCGTAGAGGTAATGTCGCCAGATCTTCAAGGCGAATATAACTGCTGCTAGCTCTAAGTCATGCGTCGGATAGTTTCTTTCATGGTCCTTCAACTGCCTAGAACCATACGCAATGACCCGCTCGTGTTGATTAAGCACATAGCCTAATCCGCCAAAGGAAGCATCACTATATATTGCGAAACCTCCACTGCCGGAAGGTATAGCAAGCTCAGTCGTAGTCAGCGCTTTAACTCCAGCTCTACTCACTGCTCGCCGTCAGACTTAGCATTCTTTCTTGTGAGCTGTGTAAGTGGACCCGATATCTTCGAGAAGCCCTCGACAAATCGCCGATAGTACCACCCAAACGGGAAACTTGGACCTCAGAATCGTGAGGTTGTTCCCATGTCACCACAGAATCTATCTTTGTAGGATCCACTGAGATACCCGCTTCAGAGACTACGTGGCCCAAGAAACTGACCTGCTCAAGCCAAAACTCACACTTACTGAGTTTGGCATACAACTGATGGTCCCTGAGTGTTTGAAGAGCCATCTTCAGATGTTGCACATGCTCCTCTCTGGTTTTCGAATAGATGAGGATGTCATCTATGAAAACTATCACAGATTTATCAAGATGTGGTTGAACACCCTGTTCATTAGGTCCATGAAAGATGCAGGCGCATTTGTCAATTCAAATGGCATCACTAGAAACTCATAGTGCCCATAACGCGTCCGAAACGCAGTCTTGGATATATCTTCCACCTTGATCTTGAGCTGGTGATAGCCTGACCTCAGATCAATCTTCGAAAAGAACCTTGCACCCTGCAATTGATCAAACAAGTCGTCTATCCGCGGAAGAGGATAACGATTCTTAATCGTCATCTTGTTGAGCTGCCTATAATCGATACACAGACGCATCGATCCATCCTTCTTTTTCACAAATAGAACCGGTGCACCCCAAGGAGAGACACTCGGTCGTATAAAGCCTTTGTCTAACAGCTCCTGAAGCTGTTCCTTGAGTTCCTTCAACTCAGCAGGCGCCATCCGATATGGAGCTTTAGATAACGGTTCTGTACCCGGCGCTAGCTCAATCGCGAACTCAATCTCTCGGTCAGGTGGTAATCCAGGTAAGTCCTCTGGAAAGACATCAGGATAATCGCAGACCACCTTGATAAGAGCCAAGTCGTTCTTCTTCTCGGTAGAATCTTGCAAATAGGCCAGATACCCACTGCAACCATTCTTCATCATACGCTCAGCTTTAATGGCTGAAACCAACGGCGCAACCTTGGATTTGACTCCACAGAATCGAAAGGATTTTCGCTTTGGCGGTCGGAAGGTCACTATCTTCCGAAGACAATCCACGCTCGCGTGATAAGCTGCCAACCAATCCATTTCGAGAATGATGTCAAACCCTTCCATGCTCAACGTAATCATGTCGGTCACTGTCTCGTGCTCATCAATCATCACGATGACTGACTGACATGCTGTATCAGTACATACTGAACTTCTCGTAGGAATCTTGACATCTAGAATGAAAGCAAGGGGTTCGGGAGTAATACCCAACTTCTTTGAGAAGGAAGGAGTAATAAACGATTGTGTAGACCCAGGGTCTATAAGTACTCGTGCTTTAATTTTATCCACGTCGTCTCGACTACTCATCATAATTGTACCTTTAGTTAAAAAGTTTGTTAATTATATGCAATGATTCCTATGTAGTTTAACATAATTGACTTGAATTTAAAATTAAACAATAATAATTGAATCAATGCATAAATGGCGTCTCAACTTTAATGATACCTTGAATGACGTCATTCGACGTTTGGGCATCCTGTGCAGTCACCGCATAAGCCCGACCTTGAACTGTAGGTCGCGTCGACTTCTGCGTAGAGACCATCGTAGTCCGTCCTTTCTCAATAGTAGGACAATCCTTGATCATGTGACCAACCTGTCCACACCTGAAGCATCCTCCAGTGTTCCGCCTGCAATCCTCTGTCTTATGTGGTTTCCCACATCTTGCACACACTGGGGTAGAAACAGGAGTAACAGCTGATCCTCTCGTCGAACCCTCAGCCACAGAAGCTCCACTCGCAATAGTGCTCCCGGCTCTGAAAGGTCGTCCTAGTGACGAACTCTAAGGTCTCTGATAGGAAGACGTCACTGGTCCTGAAGCAACAGCCGGTCTAGAATATGATGGCTGACTAGGGTAGGGAGGAGGTTTAGAGAACCTCGGCTTTTTGTTCACCTGCTCTGAAGCACTCTGCTGTCTCTGGCCAAACCTATTTTTATTACCCTGCTCTCGCCTCAAGTACTGCTTTTGAATATCTTCCTCTGCAATGAGGGCCTTGGACATCACGCCAGCATACGTCTCCATTTCCCACATCGACACCCTCTCCTGAATGTTCGGCCTCAAACCTCTCTGAAATTTCTGAGCTCTCATCAGCTCAATGGCCTCATGTAGGGGTGCAAATCGGGAAAGTCTATCAAATTTTGCGCCATACTTGCGCACCGACATCTCATTCTATTTCAATTCGATAAATTGGACCTCCCACTGATTACGTACAATCTTCGGGAAGTACTGATCGTTGAACGTCTCTACGAACTTTGCCCAAGTCCATGGAGTATTGGGGTAGTCCTGCTCTCTCATCCTGGAAATAGACTTCCACCACGGGCTGGCCTCGCCCAAAAGTTTGAAAGATGCCCAGCGTACTTTCTCGACATCGGCACACTGCAACACTTCAAATATTTTCTCTCTCATCCAGCCATGCCTTGGCTTCCATAGGATCCGTCTGCCCTGAGAATGTAGGAGGTCTCATCCTCCTAAACTCTGCAAATCCTCCTGGTTGATGTCTAGTCCGACATCTCTCGATTCTGTCGGTCAATGGCGCGTATCTTTGAGCCATGTTAGTAGCCAAGGCTGCCAACACCTCGTCCACATTCCCTCTGTCTTGCCTAGCAGTTCCCAAAGGATCTGCATTAGGGCCAGAAGCAACTCGCCCTCTACCATATGAGGTGCCTACGCCCTCATTTATCTCCTCAATGCGAGCTGTGCGAGGTCCCTCTATACCTCGACCTCTGCCTCTAAACTGTGGAGGCATGCTGATCTGTCATTGTTAAAAAAACAATTACAATTGATCAGTAATAAATTGTTAGAAATAATCTAACCCCTAGTCCTAAGACTCTGAACCTAGAGCCTTGCTCTGATACCAACTGTGACGACCAGACTTTTCCAATCCCTATAGTATAGGAAAGGTCGGTTCATCAACTTATTGATTTCTCAATAAGCCGTAACAAACAGAAGCCGGCAACATAAACAAAGGTCTAAAGACAGAGGCAACATTGTTAATCCAAAAACAAAAGCTTCATATAACAAAATTAGATATATCACTGTGAGGAACCAAGAAGAACCATCGGTGATGGCCAATCCGATCACCTAAAATAGTGGTTCACAATAATGGTTCCTCGAGTGATATCAAAGAACAAAATAATAGCCTAGGCTCATATTCCAAAATAATATCCGGACAAAATACCAAAATAGAGAATCTAAGATCACGGAAGAACTCCTCGGTGGTATGTCCGTCCTCCTCGGGAATATAATCGGAGTCCCCCGGATCCTCTGACCCAAGGTCAGTCTCAGCACCTGTGACGTATAGTCGAGGGTGAGCTAACAGCCAAGCTCAATAGAGGAAACAAATCTATTTGCATTTCTTTATAAGTAAAGGTTTTCAAAAGACGGAATCGGATCAAATATGGTTTTTCAATGATGCTTTTCAAATTAAATCTCCAGTTCTAATCCTGAGTCAAAACTGATAATATAATCTAAAGTGTTCAAAATGTTCTGATTTAGCATGCTTCTTGTCTTAAATTTATAACTTAATTTTATCTCCCAAATTTCATATAGCATGAGAGCGGACTACGTGACCGATGGAAAAACCCTACTGACCATCGTCGTTCATGAACCCATTTCGAAAATGCAACAAGCCCCTACGCTATGAGGGAAACTTACGCCAAAGTATTACCGTCAACACGGTTGGTAGAATATAGGGCATCGTACGTATGAACCCTAAATCAAATGCAAATGCTAATACATATCAAGGCTTATTATTCATAACATATACTGATTTTTTTAAAGTTCTGATTCGAAGTTCTGATTCGAAGTTCTGATTCAAAAATTAACTGAGGTTCTGAGGTTCGAATTACAAGGTTCTTAATCATAACAAAGTTTCCAAATTTCAAATTTGTGTCTTATATGCAGAGTCTTATTTATGCTGAGTGTAACAGAAATTGAAATTTTATGCTTCTTAACATAAGTAGTCAAATCAGGTATACTTATAATTCAATGCAAGTTAGATATAAGGTTCCCCTACCTTAACCAAGAAGTTTCAAGGGCATGTGCAAGCAGTCCTCTCCAAGGACTCCCTATAGTCAAAACCTACATATATTAACACTCTCTGTGTTAATATAGAACCCAAAAATCAACCCAAAAGCTTACAGAATAAAAATCCAACAAAACTTTCAAAAGCGAAGCGGTGATGATTGACCATCAATTCAAATTGATTATCGATTTTAAATTGACCATCGAATTTCGAATTCCTCACGCCAAAATTCTCATTTCGATTGTCGATTTTCAAATCGACAATGATTTTATTCGACAAATCGATTTTCAAATCAATAATCATCGTGTTCTTGGATCTAACTCGACATGCCCGGATTCTTTTTCCTTAGTTTCTACACAGCCATCCAATCTTTTCTATTGAATCCATATCTTAAATTCTTAACAAAACCCAACAAATTTACATAAGGAGGTTTCAAGACATACCTCTTTTAGCTTAAACTGTTGATCCCCTTGTACCGATTCACGCACCGGAACAAGTTTCTATGATCGAAGGTTTAAAAGCTTTAATTCAGCCCATTATAACCCTTCTTCCACTGCACAGATCCTATCGACACAGTGATATCCTCTCCTCTAAACTTCTCTTCCAATAGCTCAAATTGATCCAAATTCAAGTACCAAATAAACCAATGGTTGAGATGGGAAGAGGAGCTCTCACTCTCTCAAGATCTAAAGTTCAAAAGCAAGGCAATTGGTTTGCAATTTACTTTCAACCGAAAGAGAGAAGTGTAAATTCTCTCAAATCTCTCTCTTTATAATACAAAACAAAACCTAATAAAAATCTAGATATTTCTAATTACTACTTATCCATTTATTCTTGTAAAACTTTCGGCGTTAAACACAAATACCAACCTTATTGTGTAAGTCGTCGATTTCCTGACTTGTACACATCTCATAATCAAGTCCTTTGGTCATCTCCCTCATCATAACCAAAACTAAACAAAAAGCTCAGAAAATCTCATAATTATTTTCGGGCACGCTTACCGAGATAAACGAAAATACGTCAAAAATATCAGGGATATTACAAATACGCCCGTTGAAGCATGGAAATGGGACACGAGTAAGATAGGATAAGGGACACAACACAATGATACGACAATTTTCAAAAAACCAAGATACAATACGAGGGGTATATATATATATATATATATATATATATATATATATATATATATATATATATATATAAGTTAGTAAATGTAAGAAGAAGAAAACGAAAAAAAAAAAAACTTACAAAGACTGATTTCGTATGAGTGGTTGCACGCTGGTAAGCTCCTAGGTAGACTTCTTCGTTTTTTTCTTCTACTTATATGAAAAATCCTAAATCTCAAACTCACAGTTTGATGATTTCTTCTTCTTTTAATTCTTTTTTCCGAAAACACTCAGGATAAACAAGCAACTATATGCCTCAAGCATCGATATCCGAAACGACGCGAAAAATGGAGCATCCATGCTTATGGCCTTGAGCATCCCAACCAAGGAAATCATGTTCACACACACACACACTATATATATATATATATATATATATATATATATATATATATATATATATATATACATCTGCTCACAATTTTTTAAGAGGTACCGTGAAAATTCATAATTATTTGGTAAGCAAACTGAGATTGCATTCAAAACCTCAATAGCATCACAAAGAATATCCAATATAGTACTGCTGTAAAAATGAATGATTTATGAATTGCTTCATTGACAACCCTTAATTAAGATAATTGACTACCCTTGATTTGAAGTTCTTGGGCAAAAGTTGTGCTTCACATTCTTATATCTCCCATTCTTAATAATTACTTTTAGGTACATTTTAGGTTAGTAAACATTAGAAAAAGAAACAAAGACGAAAAAGAAATAAGAAAAAACTTATCGAGATTGATTTTGAATGTAGGCTGCACACCAACAGGCTCCTTCAATTCGATTATTCTTCGTTTCCGAAAAATCCTAAATCCCAAACTCACAGTCTAATTTCTTTTTCTTCTATTTTTTCCATACCCAAAATATAAATACAATCATATCCCTCAAATATTGGTATCCGATATAGATGCATTTCAAAAAATAGAGTATCTATGCTTCCTCGTTGGCAGCCAATATCAAATCTTTATAAAAAGTTTTGTATAGCACACTTCCTATACAAAACATTTCTTAATATTCTAAAATTTTATTGCATTTCGAAGGAGATGTATATATTAAACCGGACACTGATATATGACGGAAAGCAAACAGCAGACCATAGAACAGATCCCTTATGTGGGCCAAATAATACAAGTCGGGCCAGCCACTTACATCGCGCCATGTAACCAGTTGTTGTTGTTATGTAGTTAGAGATCTGCTCCATTATAACTTTTTATATTAAATTTTCAAAAAAGAAAAAAATTGTTCATGTTAGACCACCTCCACCAGTGATTGCTATATTGGAATTGCTAAATCCTCGTTTAGCAATCGATGTCAATTATAGCAATCCACTTTTCAAAAAGCTCTCCAACAAGGGTTGCCATTTTAGCAACTCCTTCAACATAATTTTCATTCATATTTTGTTATATTCTCATCGTGCTGTCTAACGGCCACATTCTCTAAAGATCATATATTTTCAACGGCTATATTTTTTTCAACGGAGATATTTCTCTCCAAAGCAATAGTTTTGATTTTAAATATAATTATAAATCATTGTATACAGCTACGGTTTTAATCGCTGACCTGGTCGACAGCATTCGTACGGCCGTTAGAAGAAGAAGATTCTGGTTGCAAAGCAGTTGTCTCCAAAATAAAGATTTACTTGCACACACTTTTCAAGTGATTGCACTAGATTTCATCGAATTAAAAAAAAAAGACATACAAATTTGGTGATCTCTACTATATAAAAATACCATCTAAGCCATTTGATTTGAAAGCCGTGATTTAAATATATCAATTGCAAAACATTAGAGCAAAATATAATTTTCATCATTTAATTAAATGGAGTCAAAGGCTATTGTCAAATTCAATAGTTGATTACAATAGATCACATGACAAGAATCGTATTTTGCTCCAATTATATGTATCAGAAATCTATTGATAATGAACTTCAAATTAAACGGCTCATATTGCATTTTTACATATCACATGTCCCTAAAATACCAAGTCTTTCTTTAAATTCAATGCAATCACTTGAAAAACGAATGCAAATAATGGCATATATATATATATATATATATATATATATATATATATATATATATATATATATATATATATATAATTTAATGAGTCCCCAACGCCCCAGCACTGAACATTATGCATGTGCTTGAGCTCACATGCCACCTGCATGTTAACTCAAGAAAAACCCGTTTTGGGTTCTTGTGCCAAATGGCATGTGGTCATAAAAATAAAAATTAAAAAAAAAACTTTTTTGGCCTTCAAAACGTGAACAAATATTGGGTTTCGCTTGGCATATTTGGTGCGTTGATTATTGCGAACTTTGACCACATTTTGAATGGTGGATAAGATGTTTTTTCAATTTTATTTTTTTAAGAGAGATGTGAAGGGCTGCAATAGAGCCAAGCTAGCTCGACAGTTTGGCTCGGCTCGGCTCGGCTCGAAAATGAGAGTTTTCGGTCTCTTAAGCTCGGCTTAAGAGCCAGAGCAGAGCTTTTTATTTAAAGCTCGATTGAAGTAGAGCCGGCCTAGAGCTGAAATAGTAAAGCTCGGCTCAGCTTCATTAATTTTTTTATTTTTTTTTAGAGAAGCTTCATTAATAGTATATAATACTTTTATATAATAAAATATATTATATATAATTTTAAAAGTTTTCTTTTTTTCCCTTATAAAAAGATTCATCTAATGATTACTTTATAATGGATAGATATGTAATCAACATATAATCCTTATGATCATTTATTGAAGTTTGCGTTGTCTTTCTCCTTCTCTCTGTCTATGTGCAGCGATTAAAGTTCTCTCTCACCCATCTCAATGAATAACCACTAACATAGCAATTGACCAATCAATCAACACCTATACTTTTAATCAATATTTAGCACATTAAATTTAAACACTTTTTTACATTTCAAAATTTAAACAGTTTTTTCTCCAATCAATCCGTTAAATCTAAAAGGACTAAGGGATTAAAGGATATTAGGGTCTTCAATTATAAAGTTTAATAAATCTTCCATCTATTAAAAAAAGAAGATATTGTTTAAAACAACATTAGGAAAAAAATTTATAATAAAATTTATTTAGCTTGAAGCTCGGCTCGGCCCGACTCTAGTTCGATAGAGCCGAGCTAGAGCTCGGACTTTTTTGACTCAAAGGGCCTAGAACAAAGTTTCAGCTCAGCTCGTATAAGGTAGAGCCAAGCTAGAGCTGACCCAATCTCCGGCTCAGCTCGGCTCGGTTGCAGCTCTAGATGTGATCTATCTTGTGCATGTTGCCTCGACGCCAAATCTTCGAATTAGGTACCACTTGGCATCCAAACGACACTTGCAAAGGGTTCAACGCTAAGTGACTAAGCTAACAATACTACTTTCAAATATATATATATATATATATATATATATATATATATATATATATATATATATATATATATGTGTGTGTGTGTGTGTGTGTGTGTGTGTGTGTGTGTGTGTGGATGATGCTTATTATGCATTTGATGTTAAGATAAAGACCCCAGATGAGTCTCTTTGACAGTACTTAGTTTTTTTACAACTGAAAAAAGATATGCGTACAAAGTATCAAAAATCAGCCGATACCGATACGTATCGTTTTCTCGGCAAACCGATATGTATCGGTATCCCAACTTGGGTATCAGATACCGTATCGGCCGATACGTCTCGATTTCGGCTTAGACGTAGATTTTTTTTTTTAAAATGAAAAAATAGGCCGATACATATCGGTTTTGACCGATACGTATCAGCTGAGTCGTATCGGTCCTCGACAAACCGATACCCGAGACCGATACCAATTTTGATACCTTGTATGTATAATCCATTCCGATTCAATCTTAGGCTCTACCCGGCTCGGTTGCAGCCCTAGATGTGATCTATCTTGTGTATTTTGCTTCGGCGCCGAATCTTTGGATTAGGTGCCACTTGACATCCAAACGACACTTGCATAGGGTTCAACGCTAAGTGGCTAAGCTAACAATACTACTTCCAATATATATATATATATATATATATATATATATATATATATATATATATATATATATATATATATATATATATGTGCAACTTTTACATGTGACAAAGATGGAGCTGATTATGCATATGATGTTAAGATGAAGGCTTTCGAGTCTCTTTAACAGTACTTTTTCTACAACTGAAAATCGGATATGCGTACAAGGTATCAAAAATCTGCCAATACTGATATGTATCGGTTTCTCGGCAAACCGATACGTATCGGTATCCCAACTCGGGTATCGGATACCGTATCGGCCGATACGTCTCGGTTTTGGCGTAGACGTAGATTTTTATTGTTATTTTTTAAAATAAAAAATAGGCCAATACACATCCGTATCCGCCGATACGTATCAGCCAAGTCGTATCAGTCCTCAGCAAACCGATACCCAATACCGATTTTGATACCTTGTATGCGTAATCCATTCCGATTCATCCATCCTCGGTGAATCGAATAGTAACTTGAATCATACAATGGAGATCTGTTTTTTTATCCCAATCTCAACACACACAAGGGATCTTGAGATCATTGGCGAACTATAGTACATCAGGTTTTTATTTCACATGGCATACATCTCAAAAAACAAACTTGATCATGGGTGTATATCAAAGTAATAATGTTACATTGGTACTTCTACTTTTGGAATTTTTGTCGTGTCAACACTTAGTGGCACTTGGCATATGTGATGACACTTAGACACTCCTCAAAAAACACGAAACTTCTAAATATATATGAAAATATCACATAATATCATCAAAATGTCCATCATTTTGACAATGATAGATGAACTTCATTTAACAAAAATAATTGTATAAAATTTAGTAACTACTAAACTAAATAAAGGTTTGGGTCATTGAAACGATTTTTGTAATATAGTGTACTTTTATTTTAGGTTAATGACATATTATGTATATTTTCATTACATATCTTAATTGGCTCCCTGAGATTTCCCTTTTATTTTTATTTTTTTTATATATGTTCTATTTATTTAATATATGTTTTGACGATCACACTGCCATCGTGAATCTTAAATCACTACAGGATGTGTGTCCTGTGGAATCAAAATTTGACCATCTACTGAAACACCTATGATATCAAGATCCATTGTCTGAGAGATTGGGACCAAAAAGGGTCTTTGTCATTTGATTCAAAGGAGTCCATGGTTTTCGGCAATAGTTCCCTTAGAGTTTTGGTGGGTGCAAATAAAGGTACCCTTTGTCTTAGAGTATCGGTTAGTGTGGAGAGATTGACCCAAGCATTGACACTAAAAAAGGGCAATGGTAAGGTCCTAGCTACCAAGTGGAATCGGATTTCAAGTCCTACTCCATCCGTTGCCCTTGGAAATAGGAGAATCCTAACTGCCCGTCATGTTATAAAAATTAAAATCAAGAAAGTCAAGATTCTCTTATTTCCAAGGTCAACGGTTGGTGTAGGGCTAGAAATCCAGTTCTACCTGATAGGACCTGACCATTGCCAGACTAAAAAAACCTAAATGATTGATTGTTAGCAAATGCAAGAAAAAAGGATTCATATTTGAGGGGGCAATGATCAGGTCCAACCATCAGTGTTATATATATATGGTGGACAGAATATATGCAGACAAAGTACAGGCGGCTGATGTGGCGCGATGCAATTGGTTGCAAGTGTGATAGGACTCAATTAATACAGGTCGGTATAGTCAGTCATATTGTGTCATATCAGCCGCCTGCACTTTGTCCACTATTTGGCCACACAAAATCTCCTTTAAGATTGTTTAGTGGGTTGCCATCAGATGAGTCCAGTCCGTACAAGTATAATATTTTTCTTAGTAGCCGAATTATACATCATAAATAGGGGGTTGTAATAACATAAAACTATTTGAATGTTTCAAAGGATTCTAATTGTAGTAGATTCTAGGATTTGTCTAAAAGTACAGCCAATAGACTTCCATACGTTACATTGAAACCATCGGCCACTGATTTGAATGACTTCCACTAAAAAGATTAGGCTTCTTTGGATTATGTGTAAACAGATCACCGAGATTAATGAATGTAGCCTTTCATCTTTTTCGAATCTTCATATTCTAAACTCTTTTGCCCTCAAATCACAAGTCTTCTAAAAAAATCTTTCTAGATGGTCGTTGCACCCAATACTTGCCACCTTATAAAATAAGTGTGGCTTTAATTCACTTATAATCTCCGAGGAGTCAAGAGGCGATATTGCGAATGTCGATTGATGCCCTAAACTAGAACGAAACTCGAGTTCCCTCATTGGAGCCATTTTTCTAGATCGAAAATCTTTCACGCATCTGAACGCTAAAATGGATTAATCTAATTGTTTTATTAATTTCATTGAATTAATTTTATATATTGTATGATTTTAAATATTTTCGCTATTCAATTCATTCTCTAAAGTGAATCCCAAATTCGCATATTAGTATTTTAGTGTGTCGTCTTGCGTCACTAACCTTTTCATCAACCCTTAATCTAAAATCCTCAAATACAGTTCATACTACCAAGAACATTTTGTTTATCATTCATTTGGTAAGGGGAAAAAACCTAGATTTTGGAAGGAACCACACACAATTGTTAAATGTGTCGGGCAGAGCTAGACGATAGACCCTATTGGAACTAAGGGGCTTAGGCAGAGTTATAGGGAGTGAGGTAATATTGCAATTACTTTTTTACTTATTATAGTAATCTATAGAGGATCTATAATAAATGATAAGTACGTGAAAATAATAAATAATAATGTAAAAACGTGATTATCTACTCATTAAGTATCAGTTATCATGTAAAATTGTAGGTTGGAAGTGCAAACTAATAACTCACAGTTAGCGATCAATAATTCACAAATTAAACATACAAAAAACAATAAGTAAATCATTTGTTTTCGAAACATAACAATTTGGAGCTTTTGAATTTTAAAGGACTCTAGTGGTCAATAACAGTCAAATTTTAAAGTTAAATTAATACTGTTGAATTTTTTTAGAAAAAAATTCAAGATAGAGACTTGATCTCATTAGCCTATTAAAGATTGGAAAACTTGGGTTCTTAAGGTATAGGGCATTAGCTCAAGTGGTGATGCACATGTAATTTGAGATCAGGGGTATAAATTGTAACCTATAGCTATGATTTTTTTTAAATGAACCATTTGTAAAGTTTGGTTGCAGTTTTTTTCATCTCACTTGATACCGTGTAGTGGTCCTTAGTAGGCCCCCCTGAATGCCCTCTATAAGTCTAGCATCTCTCCTTATGACACCCAAGTCAAGTAAAGAGTAAGCGGGCTATGGCTAGGTGGTCTCCTTCCCTAAGTGGCCCCTAGGCAGCAAAACGAGGGAATAGGCAGTTTTTGACAACAAAGGAGCCATGGCATGATGAGAAACCATTAACGGCCGAATGTTGTACGAGGCAATCTAGAAGACAAGAGGATGAATGAAGTGATATGTGATGGGGCTTAGAATTTACCAACACCCCCCACCCCACACTGAGGGACAGAACCTGAAATAAGATCCTTGAGTAAGAGATCCCTAAGAGCAAATTTGAAGATGTCATTATTTGGAAGCCTCATCTATTAAGAAGATTCACTTTTAAACTGCTTTGGAATCCCTAAGGCCACCGGTCCCAAAGGTGACATGGAACAAGTTTATTTGGCACCCAGTCTAACTCTTAACACAGCTTTTATGTCTGGAAAGCTGTGAATAAGAAATTGATGATCACTGAAAACTTAACTAGGAGAGGATTTTATTACGTAGGTGTGTTTTGTGTTGGAATGATCGTTAAACAAATGATCATATCATGTTTCATGTTTGTTCTCAAGTTCGATTCAAAAATCGGTTTTATTTAGATTAAATATGGGCAACTACTGAAGATGATTTCTCAGTGTGATAAGGGTGAAGGACAACTTTCTACCCTCATAAAGCTGTATTTTTGTTGTACAGTATGGAATACACACAGAATCACAAAACGGCTTTCCTAAAATCTCTAACTATGGATGTTAGTTATAGATTAAGGGAAGAGAATTTCAAAGATGACATTGAGATATCTAATAACATCTTGCAATGGTGATATATAAAATGGTCTAGCACTAACAACCAATTGGATTAAAAACTTAAAACACAAGAAATTGCGCTGGTTTTGCGAGCCAGGGATTGGATTTGTGGTAGATGCAGAAACGTAAACTTTATAAGGCGATCGGTCTGCCATCGGTGGGGATGCAATGGAGTGAGAGCAGGGGGTATTTCCGTGAAAAGAAATGATCCTCATATCCCAAGGATGGGCTACAGAGAACAATTATTTCTTAACGGCAACCAAATCAAAGATTTACAGCATGGATGGTCCATTGCTAGGAAGAGTTTTTGAGGCGTCGCGGGTACTGCACAGAACAAGGTGGGCATATTCCAAGGGATTTTGGGAATCACTATCAGGATCTGTCTTATGCCAAGGTGGTCTCCAAGGGACCATCTGGGAGAATAGAAGCTAATGACTGCCCCACGAAAGATGACGTTCGCCCACCTTCCCCCACCCCTTTTGGTGCTCGCGAGGAAGCATTTAATGGTGGGGACAAGCGAATCTGATCTTTGCTAGCAAGGGTCAAAATCTTGGGTATCCAATACGTATCGTCCTAGTTCCAAACCGATACGAATCGGAACAGTAACTTATCGAACGATACATTAAATGTGTCATCCGGGCATTTGCATGTAAAATGGACTATATGGCATTTGAATGTACAGTATCGTCCTGGGTATCAGACGAAATTTTGACCCATGTTTGCTAATAACCACTTCACTTCGTTAGCTAAGAATCTTCCATCCTTTTGGATCATTCTTAGTTCTAGAAAAGAGACATTATTTCCATTAAACATTTACAAGTGGATTTACAGGCAGTGGAGTTTATTAGAGTGTCCTACACTTTCTAGATTTACTACTTCAAAATTTCTACTACGATGCCCTAGCGAAGCAGTTCAGATGAAATTTGTGGACTCAAAGGACCCAGCTTTGATAGCATCCCTGTCAAGTGTCATCGATGGGATTTGAAAGTTGGGCGGCGTGACCTGCAAAAAGTGGAGGGAGGAGTCTGGTTGAGGCTGTTTGGTCTCCCCCTACATGTCTAGACTTCCGAGGTGTTGCAAGGTGTGGGGGAGTTCTGTGGGACTTTCCTCATAGTGGATCAAAGTACGAACGACCTGTGGGAGACTCTGTAGCATCCCACCCTCATCTCGGCACCTGCATATGTGCACACTGCGGTACTTAGGCGGTTGTTAACCGAACTTGTTAAATATTACAAAAGCGCAACTATTACTTTAGGGTATCTCTTATGAACTTCATGTTTCTACCGTGCCCATGTAGGTATTGGCACCTTGAAAATTGTGAAGTCTCGTGTTTCCCCCCTCCCTTCCCGAAAACATAGCACATATAAAAAGATAAAGGTTTTTCTTATAATAAATTTCCAAGGCAAGCTCTCAAAAAGATCAACCCAAGGTTAGTCACCACTAAACTCCCAAAAAGGCTGAGGTTCTGCTGGGCCATATTAGACCTTTACAAGGAGTTTTAGATTACATGCCCAACCATAAATTCCTAAACAAAAGAAACTTATTAAAAAAGAAAACTCTTAACATCCAGTCATGCCTCCATCAAATTTCCTTAACAAAAAGAGAAAAGCGGTTGTTCAATGCCCGAGAGGGGGACTGTTTTCGACTTCACACTACTGTTGCCTACTATGCCGACTGTTGAGACTCTATGAAGTTTATTAATAGAATGAGCTTCGAAGCCCAATAAATAAAATAACTAGTTCTAAGAAAAGCCTATAACATATATATCATAATTTGCAAGAATATCTGACTTCTTAAACATATATGAAAACGTTCTTAGCGAGCATATTAGTGAATTCGATGAAAAAAGAGTAAAAGATAATTAAATATAATGATTCATACATGCAAAGGTCAACAAAATACATTCAATTATTATACAAAGGTTACATATTGTTTTAATGACTTGAAGAGTTTTCATTAGCCCAACCATAAAATGCCTAAGTTTTATTGCATATTTTATTTTAATGCCGATACCAAGCATTGACCATGGTCTCAAACGAATACTCCGTCCTTAGCATCTCAAGGATGTACCTCTACCAGCGCAAGAGCAGAGGTGAGGGCACTTCTCATCCGAATGGTCCTCAAACCCCCTAATGTCCCTTAGGACTATCACTATATTGCAAAGGCCCACATTAGGCAATCCCAAACTGGGCCGCTATTTGGCGATGCACAGTACTTCTCAAATAGTTCAACAAAAAGTTGCAAATGGTATCCTCTTTCACATGTTTACAATTTACTATGAGTCTCTAGGGTGAGTTCTTTAAATGATCTATTGCTCAAAAGTATTCATCTAAATATATATTTTATCCAAGTTCCTATCGGAGATATTATTCAAGATTCCAAAATAGAATTTCTAATTTTCTTGGGCTCTACAATCGTTATATGAGACAAAAACAATGATGATAAAAATATATAGATATGCTATAGGGCAGTGTATGGTTGCACGTGTTGGGCAACATATAGATAAAATGGAGGTATGCAACATATGGCAAAATATCAATTAAGGAAAAGCAATGTCTTAAGACGATGGTGTTTTACTGGGTAAAATAAAGGTGCAAGCGAGGTACAAGCAGCAAATGAACTAATTGGGGTGGAAATGAACACAAATATATGGACTTGCTAAGAAAAATGATAGTGGAGATCGAATATTTAATAAGGAACTACATTAGCAGTATTTCTTTACGAACTTCCCATCTCAAGTCATTTTGAAATTAATGGGCCTGATTTGGTTTCAGTTTTAGGTGGGTTGCATAGTACCTAAAGAAAATTGTTGGCTTTCATATTCAATTTGAGTTTTAGGTGGCTGCATGGTTCCTAAAGAAAACTGTTGGATTTCAGGTTTGGTACCTAAAGAAAACTGGTGGATTTCAGGTTCAGCTTCAGTTTTAGGTGGGCTGCATAGTACCTAAAGAGAACTGTTGGATTTCAGATTCAGCTTCAGTTTTAGGTGGGCTGCATAGTACCTAAAGAGAGCTGCTGGATTTTAGATTCCACTTCAGTTTTATGTAGGCTGATAGTACCTAAAACGAACTGTTGGATTTCATATTCGGCTTCAGTTTTAGGTGGGCTGTATAGTACCTAAAGAGAGCCTAAAACTGGGTCATGCCCAGTAATGTCACACTCTCAACATATTGGGCTATCGCTACTCGCACCATCTTGGTCATGCCCACTAATGTCGCTAAATGCTTGAGGACCGATATCCTTGAGGAACGGACATTTTTTCTGACATACAGGGCTTTCATTTACTCACCACGTTACCATCTGATGTTTGAGATTCATTTTGAATATGGTAGACCCATTAGCATTTGTCTTGGGCCTCTTCAGATGTCTCTTTCTTTGGCAGGCGATCACTAGTGATCGGATACCAAAAATGGGCATCTGTAAACACCCAAATTTGGCTCAAGGCTCGATCGACACATACTTTGAGGACGGCGTACCCCCGAGCTTCTAATAACATCTCCCATGTCCTTTCCAAACCTTTAGAACTTAACCCAAACCCTTAAAAGCCAACCTGGACCCTTAGAAAGCCTAAAACGGACCCATAGAACTTGTTTTGACCCAAACAAAACAGCTAATGAAAAGAAGAGTGTCAAAATTTTCATAGATAGTTTCTCAGCCTGAGGCCTATGCCATTGGAAAGAAGATGTTCTCAGCTTTCGAACGAGCTAAGAATCGCCTGATTTTGAGTTGTACATCAAAAGTTATGGTGAAATGAAAAACGCGCAGAGATGCAGAAATTCATAACGCAAAATCGTAAATTGCGAACGATCGTAAATACAATCGTGAGTAGGGTTCAGAACGCAAAGTCGTAAATCACGAATGATTATAAATACAATCATGAGCAGGGTTCAGAATGCAAAATCGTAGTCAGGAACGATTGCAAACAGGGTTTAGAATGCACGAACGATCATAAACAGGGCTCAGAATGCAAAATCATGTTCAGAATACAACCAAAATGAAGGATTCAGAATTCAATTGTGGCTATCCCCATCATCAGCCATTAAAACTCATTTTCATCTTTTTCAAGTCTTAAAAAATCTTAGATTGCCCCCCCCCCCCCCCCCCCCCACTCTATAAATAGAAGCCCCCACCCTTCACTTTAAGGACCAGATTTTTTATCCAAAAAATATCCAAAGAGGAACCGACTTAAAACAGAAAAAGATTTCTAGAAGGAAAAAAGCCAGAGAGATATTTTCTAAAACAGAGAACTCTAGAAAGATCTCCCCCCATCTCAAAGCTTTAAGGTTCTAGGATTTGAAACCCTAGTTCATCATGTACCACTCCACTTCTATCAATACCATTCCCAAGCCTTAGCTAGTTAGGGAATCTTAGCCCATCCTCTATACCACCTGTCTTTCAAGCCTTAGAAGTTAAGACTTTGTCCTTAACTAATTTGCTATCGGAAGCTCATCAAATAGCATTCACGCGAAAGATCCGATGGCAGTGCTACATGGGCCCGAGAGCTTCAGCTCTCCCCACTATTCCTCTACCTTCTTTGCTTTTCCTCCATCTTAGAATTTGAGCTGTTACACCGTCGAATTTTCGATGATTGCGGGGGGCTTAAATAGGATCCGAGTGCCTTTGATCAAGAGGAAGTGCTATTTTTTTTCTAATTTTATTTTTCCTTTTTATTTGGTCATAAGTAAAGACCGCTTACGAGTGGGTTGATCGGGTGCCTAACACATTCCCGATCGATAACCGAAGCCCCTACCCAAGAGACTTTGGCGTAGACCAGATCAATGTCATATTTTTACACTTCAGTGCTTTCAAATATTGATTTGGGTATCCCGAGACACCAAAAGCTTTGGGTGGCGACTCTATATTTCACCGATATGAGCGCATCGTCGCGATGGACTCCTTGAGCCCATGGTTGCACAGGTATCAAAAGGAAAATTAGAAACAACAAAAATAATAAAATAAACAAAAGATATTTGTATATATTGAACAAAATATTTACAAATATTGCACGAAAAAGAAAACTAATTATATAAAAGAGGAATCCTAAGAAAAATCTAGACACGGACTAACTACGACATCGACAATAACCGTCCGAGGCAAAAAGAATGATTCAATAAAGATCAGCCTTCGGGAGTAACCACCTTCAATTAGAGTCTCGTACCCCCCTTCCGTCAAAAGGAGTATCCACGCCTTGACGGAGTCGCACAGTCAGAGTCCTCCCTCCTTCTAAAGAGAGTCATCTCTCTAGACAACGCCTCACCCCCTATCTTCCAAATATCCCTCCCAAACAGAACACACCAAATATCTCCCTCGAAAGAGAGATGCAATGCACTTAGGGGGAGAAATTGAGGAGGGGGAAGTGAACACCTCTCTATCCTCTAGCAGCCTATACTCCTCCCATAGGAAGACTCTGTGAAGAGAATGTAATGCAGTTAGGAGAAGAGTATGAGCAATGGAGAGGGGTGTCGAGGGACAGTTCAACCCAGCATCACCATAAGGGAACTTGCACTCGGGGTGGGTTGTGATGGTAGAATTGTTAAGAAGTGGGAGAAGATGGGGCTTAGAAAAAAGGTTTCGGATTTCGGTTAGTTTTAGGGTAAAGGGTAGTTGCGGTGGATGATTTAGAATCTGGTATGGGTCGTTGACGCTTCAGTTTTTCTACTTTCTTTATTGCAGCCAAGAGCTTGGCTCTTTGTATCTCAAGAATCCAATCAAGTCCTCTACTGATATCGTCTTGGTCAAGTTCTTTCACGATAAGGTCTAGGGTTTTGAGAGAGGAAGACGAAAGAGATGGGCTTTGGAAAGGTAAAGGTCTGTGAAGGCGCATGGTTTTATAGGAAAAACACTAGAGCTCTGAACCGTCACTTCGAGTTAAATGTCTAGGTGTAGGCATTTAAACTTGGGTAGTTGGCAAGTGAAAATATTCAATGCGATGTCTGTCCACTTCCTCTATGATTTTAAATGGGTTTGACTTCCTAGGTAACCGATCGGACTAGTCACCCAACCCACCTATTTCCTAGAATTGTAATTTATGATTCTAGAAAATAGTATTGAGACTCTGTGAAACTTTGAACCATAATCACTACGATTCGATCAAAGGAAATCACGAGTGATGGTAAATCCATACGTTCAAAAGTGAATATATTATACTAGGATATCCTTATGGTCGATTGTGTTTCTACTTGATTTAGATCGTATGGTATTCTCTAACTAAAGTTCCTACTTAAAACAAAAGAAATAGCATACATATATTACAAGATTTTTCTACGGATGAGTCGGTAGCTCGACGGGTCCATGAGGAACTTAGTTTGGAACAAGGGGAGTTGATGTGCCTCCCCAAAATATATGTCCTCTAGGAACATGAATTGCCTGCGAGGGGGACTGGCTACTCTCTCTCTTGTTTAATAAAAGAGTTAGTTTCCCAATTTGAGCTTCTAACTGTAAAATAGATAGCCTGAGAGAGTGGAGTAACTGTGTCTAGATATGGCCATGCTGCAGCTAGCTTTCTGCTATTTGTGACATAGCATCCTCTGCAGCAGCAGTATGGTCTTGGATTCTTGTGGGGTAAAAAGGGGCAGTAAGATACTGAGGAACTACTCGAGTTGGGTCATGATGTGGACTACAAGCTTCTCCTTTTTGAGATATTGGGTGCGATTTTATATCCAACATGGATTGAATTTTTGTTTTCCAAAGCCTTAGCCTTGGAAGACAATTCATCATTAGCTTTAATTCATCTAGTCCTCCTTGCTTAGGAGGTATATTCCTTAAAGTCTCTGAATCAGTCTCATTCGATGCATTGTGTTGCACCGATTCCTCGCTAAGGGTCTCAAATATCTCTCAAGCGTCCTCTGTAGTTAGTGTAGAGAACATTCCTCCCCAAGTAGCAGCAATCATGTGTCAGGTTTGTTCATTTAAGCCTTCATAGAAATCAAGTACTATTTACCCGCACGGTACCTCATGATGAGGGTACTTGTTCAGAAGTTCATTAAGATGCTTTCCAGCTCTCCAAAAAGGACTCATCCGAAAATTGATGAAACATTGTGATAATCTTTCGGATTCGATCCATTTTGTTGATTGGGAAGTACCTAGTAAGAAACTTGGTTTATAAATCTTCCCAACTAGCAATCGAACCGTTGGGAAAAGAGTTCAACCACTACTTTGTCCTGTCTCTAAGAGAATATGGAAAGAGCGAGCGGCCTCTTCCGACAAGTTTTTAATTTTAACGATTGCGCAAATTTCTAGAAAACTCATTAAGTGCATGTACGGATCCTCCTCACCAAACCTATAAAAGATAGGGAGTAATTGAAGTACACTAGGTTTGATTTCGAAGAAGCACACCAGTCAAATTGGGGAACTGGGATCCAACTGATAGAGTTCACTAGCCACCAATTAAGGACACCTAGGTGTCAGTTCATATTCTCATTGCAATGGTCCAATGGTTGACCTTAGATCAAAAGTTGACAAGTCAGTTGAAAGGTTCCTAAAAGCCTCTCGAAGTTACCCGAAGAGTCACGGTAACACATGAAATAATAAGTTTTTAGATGAATTTTGAGATGCCAAAAAATCCTATGATAGGTAGGTCAGATGGGATTCCGTAATGTCGATTTTTATTTAATAACAAAACATTTGGCGGATGATTTGTAAATATTTTCCAAAGAGGTAGCTAAACGAATAAAAACTAGACTCAGTCATTATGACAAATTAAATAACGGAGTTTCTGTAGAACTACAAGGATAGTGTCGATGTAATAGTAGTAGGTTGATATGTTAACACGTGTCAAAAAGTTATGATGGCTACTTGATCGTATCGATGGTCAAACAGTCAAATTTAAATTTTCAGGGTCATTACACTGTCTCAGCCCATAACTCTCTACTCAATCCTTCATTGGATAACATATATCTCGGATTTTCAAGTAGAGTTACATTCATGCATTCAGCTATCCCATTCTGTTGCAGTGTATCCCTCACTATGAAGTGCTTAGCAATACCGTTCTCTTCACAGAACTTCTGCAATTGTCCACTGGAGTACTCACCACCACTGTCGGTTCTCAATTGATTGACCTTCCTTTCAGTTTGTTTCTTAAACAGTGTCTTCCATCTTTTGAAGATTTTTAACCTCTCATCCTTACTCTTCATCATGTTGACTCAAACATATCTAGAGTAATCGTCGATCAAGGAGACGAAGTATATGGTACCACCTCTAGAAGGAACCTTTGAATGGATATAATCCAGTGTGTCATTCGTAAAGTGAATCGTTGTATTGAATTTAACTCTGTATTATTTTTCAAAGACAGAATGCTCATAAAAGTTAACCTTGTCAACCTTTACACCTTTCAACAA
Source organism: Chloranthus sessilifolius (assembly GCA_021018995.1). Classification (NCBI taxonomy): domain Eukaryota; kingdom Viridiplantae; phylum Streptophyta; class Magnoliopsida; order Chloranthales; family Chloranthaceae; genus Chloranthus; species Chloranthus sessilifolius. Next base: position 93,519,722 of record CM037592.1, read on the forward strand.
GCCATGTTTGCTCAACTTTGTCATTCATCTTCCTAACATGTACCCTAGGTGCATATGTCATAGTCGTATAGAGGACAAACTGTTATTATCTGACGTAGATACTGTCCCTTCACCTGTCACTGTGCTCCCTGACAGAAAGTAAAGATTCTCAATCTTTTTCACTTTTATATCCCTTTGTCACCTTCAAAACTCCACTTTGAGCTACAAATTTGAGCCCATTGGAGTCTAGTGTACCAAACAATATGAGGCTCTTCTTCAATTTCAGAAAATAGCATTCATCGGTCAATGTTCTTACAACCCCATCGTACATCTTTATTCTAATACTCCATTTTCTAACTGTTTTACAGGCCATATTGTTATCCATCAAAACTGTTTCACCATCCACCTCTGTAGTCCCTGTTTGGACACTTGTGGCAGGAGCACCTTGAATCAAGTATTCATGTATATTTTGAGTATTTAGCATAAATCACTGACAATACGTTCTCATCATCATCCGGAGCTTGTTCGGTTATACCAGCCTTACCAACAACCATATTATAAAGACAATGTCTTCTGATGTGACTACTCTTGTGACACTTATAGCATTCTTCAGTCTTTCTATTTCTGGATCTAGAACTGCGCTTTGATCTACACCTTCAAGATTTACGGTCCTCTGAACTCCCCCTAACAAACAAGTTACCCGCTTGTGTATCACTATCCGAACTTTTCTTTATCATATCGTTACAAAGCAGTGTCGTTGCGATCGACTCCAATTCAATAGCCTTCTTCCTATATAACAGCGTAGTAAGTAGGTGCTCATAGGAATCGAGGAGGGAAGACAAAAATAATAGTGATTTGTCTTCATCCTTAACCTCTTCTCTAACATTTAATAATTCAGATATTATTCTATTGAATTCATTAAGATGCTTATTGAGAGGAGTACCTTCATTCATATTTAACTTGTACAGTTGTTTCTTGAGATAAAGATTTGTCAGAGATTTTCTTATGTAGAGACTCTAATTTGGTCTATAATGCGGCCACCGAGTTCTCCCGCATGACGTTGTACGTAATCTCTTTTGCTAAACATTGCCGAATCGTACTACACGCTTGAAGTTCGGCGGCTTACCTTTAAGTCATTTCTATGCCTTGTTCAACCCTTATTGAATAAAAATATCCCAGACTTGTACTTGTCACAATTCAAAGTTAATCTTCTCATCAAATTTATTCACCTCGCATTTGAAACGTTCGCAGACTTTAATGCCAAATCCAATCGTAGTATAGAAATCTGACTCTGATAATAATTTGTTGCATGAAAGCTTACAAATAGACTAATGATTTCACGATGAACAATCAAATAAAAACGCAAATAAAAGGAAATCAAACACAATCACATAAGAGACAATATTTACGTAATTCAAAAATTTGCTTACGTCCACATACAATGATGATTAATTATATAGATGATTCTACAAGAACACTCTCAAGCCTGACAAATCTAAATTAGGTTTACTAAAACTTTCTCTCGAAACCTTAGGATCGTCCCCACGTTTCCCTTTTCATACAAGTCCCCAAAAATGCACGTTTAAACCAAGCCTAACTGGCCAAAACCAAATTTGACCAGCAAAACTCGCTTAGTCACTATCTTGGTTGAGAAGAAAATTGGTTTGCCTTTGCTATTTTCTAGCATGGCATAAGAGCAAGGCTTAGATCTTTTGCTTGACCGACGCCCACCAATTATCTGTGGAATGCCTAAAATTGGCCCCCATAGAAGGACATATGACCACATTGTAAAATAAAATAAACATTGTGTACAAATTTTGGACGAATAGCCTAATTGTGGTGGCGCTAGCAAGAATTAAGTTAAGAACCCACTTTTGAGACACCTTGAAAATCATTGATTGCTTCGGATCAAGTTTTGGAATTCGTTTTTCACCTTGATCTTCGACACAATAGATCTTGAGATCATATCGCACCTATCAGACGGTTGATTTTTTATTTCATGTGCCACAGATCCCAAAAAAAATTGGCCCTTAAATCATATGGCACACATCACACTCAAACATGAATTTAAGGCCATTTTTGGGGATCTATGACACATGAAATCAAAAAAACTGATCGTCTAATAGGTGTGATATGATCTCAAGATCTATTTTGTTGAAGATCAAGATGAAACACAATCTCTAATCCAAAGCAATCAATGAATTTTAAGGGGCATGGGACGTGAGCGCTTTCAAAGACGTGTGGGCGTGAACAAAGGCATTTTGGTAATTTTTTCATAGAACTCATCTGGTAGGGTATCGATATTGGTATCGGGTATCGGTCCATGGAGGACCGATACGAATCTGCCGATACCTATACAAAGTTATAGGACCGATGCGTATCGGTATCGACCGATTTTTTATACCCTGCACGTCACCAGCACTCAATATGGGATCATGTTGCAAAGCTCCATGCACTCCCCAAGATTCACAAAATTCGATAAAAAAATTGATATATTTCGGAAAAAAATCGGGAAGCATTTGGAAAAAGTACTTAAAATACTAAACCTATATATTATGTTGACAAAAATGAAGAAAATTTCACGAAAAATTCATAAAAAAAAACACGTTCAACACATAAACATCACGCTTTTTTTGAAAAATAGGTGCATCTTTGAAAGAAAAAAATGCATTTGAAACGAATTTTTTTCATAAAATGGGAGATTTTGGTAACTATGTTGACAGTTACCCTATGATGACTCGCTATGGCACAGTATCAACCACACTGGGCCAGAATTTAGGTCTGCCAAACCTTCTGTCCACTTGACCCGACCCAAAAAACAAAAGAATGGGCTGACCCAGTCAAATCCACTAAGACCTTATTTATATATAAAATGATGGATCATGTTGGCGAGATTTTTGCCTGACCTTTGAGTCTGGTCGACCCGACATGGAAATTTCGCTTTTAACCGGGTTTGGTAATGGGCCAACCTGACAGCCCTAATATGGGTCCAAAAATTCCTCATTTTTCGAAGATATCAAACGAGGAATAAATTTTGAGTGGTGTTATTCACACCCGTTTTTCATGTGAAGAGAGCAAAAAAACCGTTGATTGCCTTGAATATGACGATGGAGATCGTTTGTCGTCCCAATCTTCCGCTCAATAGATCTTGAAATCATGGCGCACCTATAGATGGTCAATGTTGGTTCCATGTGCCACACATCCGCAACAATGACTGATTGATAGGTACGCCCATGATCTGAATCACTTTTGGGTATGTCACGTGGAATCAAAGATCTAACCGTCTGATAAGTGTGTCATGATGTAAAGATATATTGTGTGGAAGATTAGGACGAAAAATGATCTCCATCGTCTTATTCAAGGCAGTCAATGATTTTTTCCTCCCTTCCCATGAAAAGAAGTGTGAATAACCCCTCTCTAATTTTTCCATTCTCACACAAAAACAGAGGCAAGTCGACATGCATTATTCGGGAACTATTATGAGCATTCACTTTGTTTGCGTAACGTTGTAAGAAATCCAATTCTTAGTATTATGAAGTGTAAAGAGAGGCAATCACTGATGTAATGTGCTACGGAATCTGAGCCATCAAAATTACTACTTTCAAATTTCTCGTGCGAGTGATTTGGGGTGGTCCGATCGATCACTGAGATGATTCAGTTTTCTGTAGAGTTTCAACTTCCCTTTGACTCTTCTCTTCAGCAGCCATAGCAGCGATCGGATCCGAGACAATGGAAGGGTTATCTTTGGGAATTACGATCACGCGGACATACTGCATTTTGAAAAATCAAAGTTAGTTGAGATGCATTGCAACAAATATTTGGGATCACTTCTCATGTCAGCTGGAATCTAAGTACATGGCTTTTGTTTAACAATATAATTCACATGAAGAAACAAGAACTCGTGCCCAAAAGTGTATAGCAGCTAACATACACATAATAAGTAGGAGAATACATTTGAATAATTTGGCACAGTGGTATTCAAGTAATACCATTAGGGGGAACCTTCAAACTTAGATAGTTAGACGTATAGCATGGATATTGATGAGTACGAAAGCTTATATTAAGAAACTAGTAGGCAGGTACCTCTATTCAGTGCCTACCATATTATTGGATTATTGGTCGGCGCTTACAGCTCTACACTGAAAACGGCTGACCACGTTGAATCAGATGATGGTGATCGCTTGTCACTCCAATCTTCCAGACAATGGATCTTGAGACCTTGGGTGTGCCCTCAGACCGTCAAGGTTATGATTCCAAGTGACACGGATCCCAAAAATGGCTGAGACATGTGCCACATGGTGTAAAAAGCCTGACCGTCTGATGGCACGCCCATGGTCTCAAGATCCATTGTGTGAAAGATTGGAATGGAAAACGGCCACCATCGTTTGATTCAACACAGTCAAGCATTGCTATTGATTTTCATGTGCCGCATGGCATCTGAACGCTACCTTCTCTTTCAGTAGTTGAAGGATATTATCAGGAAGATCCATCTCCTCTTTCATATTCAAGATGAAATGACCAGATTCTGCAAAGGATACTGGGAATCGGTAATTGCTTGTTGACTCATTTGCAGTTGGAAGGAAACCTATATGCTCCTTCATTTCTTTAATGAGCTGGTCCATGTAACCTTTGAACTTCGGAGTAGCCTTCTCGACAAAAGAAATGAATTCCGCAATCCCGTATTCTGTCTTCAGCGTCCGGATTATTTCCAAAATTCTGATAACTCAATGTTAAGCTAGGGAGCAAGAAGAAACAATTCAATATATTCTATGAAAATAAAAAACTAGGAGTTAGCTCCAATTCTACAAGTTATTTATTAAAAAAAAATCACTCGATTGTGAATATAAGCTGTGTTTGGCATTGCTCATAGGAGGTAAAGAGCAGCTCTCTGCTCTGGCGCAGAGCACTGTAATATGGGGCTATGTTTGGTTGTAAGTGCTCTTAGCTCTATCGGAGAGCAAAAGAACTGCATATGAGTCCCTTTGAAAGAGCAATTTAAACCTGCTCTTTTAAGCGGGTAGCTCTTTGCCTCCAAAGAGCAATCCCAAACACAGCCATGGGACGCATATTGTTTAACAACAATGAAGTAATATGACAGAAAAATAGCTGAGATAACAGTGAACACCTAATACACTGATAGCAATAAACACGGTGAGAGGTAAATTTGCGAAGGCAGATTGTAACCTTCGAGCATTAGTAGTACATAGGAACAAACAGTGTTATGAAGACTCGTGGCACAGGTGCCAAGTGACAAGTGACAAGGTGTCATAGATGTTTAGCACGTCAATTTCTAAAGATTCCAATAAAGCGGCACGACCTTAAAAAATAATTAAAAAACAAAAGGTGTACAAAAAAAATTGAAGGAAAATCTTAGAGAGCCAATTAAGAGATATGTAATGAAAAGATATATGATGTATGTTATGAACCTAACTAAAAGCATTTTATATTAAAAAATCGTTTTTAAGGACCCAAGCTTTTAATTCATAAGTTACTAAAGTTTACACAATTTTTTTTTTAAAACGATGGTTCATTTTTTCGTGTCAAAACAAGGAACATTTTGATAATTTTATGTGGAATTTTCATACATGTCTAGAAGTATCGACGGTTCATTTTATTGTGTCAAAACAAGGAACATTTTGATAATTTTATGTGGTATTTTCATACATGTCTAGAAGTATCGCGCTGTGTTGAGGAGTGTCCAAGTGCCATCAACTACCGGCAAGTATCCAAGTGTCACGAAGAGTCGGCACGGCAAAAATCAAAAAGTCGTAGTGCCTAGGTAACACTAGGAACAAGTCACATAAGGAAAAAAAAAAGATAATCAATTCTAACTAAATACAGATATAATATAATATTGAGGTTGGTCTGACCCAAAATAGATGGGACAAGATGATGATGATATGTCGAAGTCGAACTTTTCAAAATTTAAATTCATCAATGTAGTGCCTTGAAAAAAAAAAAATAGCATAAAATACCAATATTTTAATATGAAACTCTTGGAATTAAAAGAATACACTTTAATTTCAGTGGATACAGTCGCGGCATGCTACAACTGTGTGGTTCAACCATCTGTGGCCACATGGATAAAACCTTTTCATAGTAACTCACAGATTGCTCAAAACTACCTGCAAGTTGCAAACAACGAAAAAAACTTCAAACACCGTGTGTGTGTGTGTGTATATATATATATATATATATATATATATATATATATATATATATATATATATATATATAATTTCGTCAACATACCTTTTGCAACTAACTCTCCAAAAGCTTTAGGACTGTATAAACCAATCGTGAGAAACACATCTCCCAAAGCTTTAAAAATTTTTGCTTTCACAAACATTTCTGGTTGCTCTTCAATAAGCTCCTTTGCAGCATTAAGTGCATACAACGCAAGCCTTAAATGGGAGTCATCATATTTGATCTGGTACTCTTCTTGATCTTTATCATCGGCACCTTTTCTCTCCCAACAAGAGGTAATACGAAATAAGTAATCAACAAAAGTAATCAACCGAGAATAAGAAAGCTATTATCCCACTTATCAATATACTCCCATAAAATTCATTATACAATAGCACAAGAAAAGTATCAAGTATCAGCCGATACCAATACTTATTGCCAATATGTAATGGTTTTTTTGCAAACCGATACCAATACCACCCTGATGCCAGTATCGGACTGGTATCTGTATCACGTATCGGTGCATCGGCACGATATCGGCCAGGACCGATACGTATCGGCGATATGTATCAGTCCTCCATGGACCGATACCCGATTTGCTACCTTGAGCTCAAGTACCTTTACTAGATATGACAATCGTAAATGCAAACCTTGCTCTAAATTTCCCTCATTGCAAGTAGCTTCGGATACTTTCTTAGCGCCAATATCAAAGTTTCCTCGGGCTCTCTGCAGAAATTTTGATCCATATACGTAATATACTTGGGCAAATTTTAAAGCTAAATTGCCGTAATGTTTAGCTCTGCACAAATGGAGAAGAGTAAAGAATAATTAAAAAATACTAGACTGCCTTTTGAGGTAAAAAGAATCTAACACAACAGTCAAAATCTAGGTTTTCCAAAACCCACCTCGATTATCATGATCTGCCAAACAAATTCTAGCTAGATAATGACCGTTCATAGAAATGAAGAAATAGCGAGTATTTGAGGACAATGAGGTATGCTTGACATAAATTTGGTTTATCAATACCATGATTCGAATAAAGCACTAATTCAAATCATAGTTACCAAAATCTCTGATTTTAAGAAAATAACTCGTGAAACGTCAGAAATACATTCAAACTGCATTTTTTCATCACGATTTTTACATTTTAAATGCATTTTTTTTTTACGAATTCTTTCTGAAATTCTCTATTTTTATTTTCACGCTTTTTTCTATTTTTTTGCCTTGCTGATTTTTTCCCGAATTCCGTCTTGGTAACTATGATTCAAATTGACCAAGAAGTTGCCTGTCAAAACTATATATTTTCTTATACTACAGCAATGACGCTATCATCTACAGTTCCTGAGGAAGTGATTATAAAAATGTGCAACTCCAAAAGTTAGATGTCTGTAACAAAAAACATGACAAGGAGAACCAAGCACAATTTGAGGTAATAGATAAGGTCAGTTTTGAATCCGTTTCGATCATTGTAGCTTCAAGTAGGACTAGAAACGAAGGTGGACATGATGTGGGGAAAAGTGTTCTATATAATAGCAGAGAATAGCCCTACTTTGAATATCTTAATTCAGTGGCAGCTAGGGGTGTAAATTAAAACCAAAAACCGATGCACCCAAACCGGACTGACACCTATTTAAAACCGATACCGAGCCAGCCTGGCTTGGTTCGGTTTTGGTTTTGGTTTTGGCGGCTAAAAGCTGAAAAATAGCTGAGTAGAATGAGAAAACCAATAGGAAAACTGAAATTTTTTCTTTAGGAAAAAAACAAAATAAAAAAGTATATACAGAGAAAACCAAAACGAAGCGAACCAACCAAAACCGAAATTGGATCGGTTTGGTTCAGTTTCGGTTCAGGTGGGTTAACCAAAACTTTCGGTTCGGGTTCGGTTTTAGGTGAACTGACACTGCAAGTGAAATTTTGGTTTCGGTTTGGTTTGGTTAACCAAATTTGCACCCCTAGTGGCAGCGCCATAAATATAATCTACTTAGATTGTCTGTCCAAACTGGCCCTAAGACATCACTTCCTACGATTACAAGCCCATTTCCATTGAATTCTAATAAATATAAGACAAGGTAGTGGACTAGAGAGGATTCTAGGGCTATAACCAAACCGAAAATTGACCCACAACCGTACCCAAAGTATAAAGCATATGTCATAAAAGAGGTTGACCGTAAACAGAAGGTGACACTGGTAATTAAGCTTTTGCATTAGTCTTTTTAAGCACTAATAGAAAAAACGGGTCATCAAATTTTGCATATGAAACAGAGAAGAATGAAGGATGATGGTAGGCATCCTTGGAATGACATCTTCAGATTCGAACCACACAAGAAATGCTAATCAGTAATTCCTGTAAGGCATCGTTTCGTAATATGTAAGCTATACAAAATGGCTTGCCAAAAGGTGTTGATAAAGTGAAGCATACAAAATTCAAACCATATATATATATATATATATATATATATATATATATATATATATATATATATATATATATATGTGTGTGTGTGTGTGTGTGTGTGTGTGTGTGTATGTGTGTGTGTGTGCGTGTGTGTGTGTGTGTGTCTTATTATAATAGGGTCTTAAAAAAAAGGGATCATGGCTCTGACCGACCATTAAACACCAAATGGTGTTTAAATATCTTACGCCATTAAAATTAGACTTTTTATCTCAGACCATTAAAGTGTGATCTATCATTATGCCATGTAGCTCTCATCTACGATCAATCTACATTGCCCAAGTGGCAATCTATCATTGGAGGATGTATCAGCCCAATGAGACATGCTGATAAGTGGATTTGAACCATCCAATTGATAAACTTTAATATCAGTCATTAAAACTAAACCCAATTCGGCAAACTTTAATATCAGCCATTAAAACTAAACCCGACAAATTAGATGGTTTAAATCCCCCTAAAACCTCATATTTGGGCCTGTTGCACTTTAAACTATGATCAATCACTTTGACGGTTCCGATTACCCACATCTTAAACTATTGATGGTGTTAGATCGTTTAAACACCATTTTGGTGTTTAAAATGACGGTCAGGAGAGTCAGTCCCAAAAAAAAAGACATGGTTCAAGAGTTACTGAATAAGATAAGCATATCTTTCAGTGACTTCAGAATCAACAAAGAATAGCAATCAAAATGTATGAAAAAGAAAAAAAAAATGAATCTATGAAATATAAATGACAAACTAAATAAATCCATGAAAAATAATGACAAACTGATCTCGACTCGACTAGTTTCACAAAAGGAAAAGAGAAACTGTTAGAAACTCATAATCCTGTATCAAAGAATTTTTATGAACTGAGAAACAATGCTTATATCCAAAATCTTACTAAAATTGTATACTCTTCATCAAATTTCACAAAAGACTATGCTTAGATACAAACACGGTTCAAAATATCCTCCGATATACTTATCAGTATTGGATGGGAACGTTACGATAACAAGGGTGTTATCGTATCTTACAGTATCGTTCATATTATCAGAAGATACATCGAAATTATCAATTGCATCGTCCGATAATTTCAAATTATCAAAATTTTCATACCATAATTTGAACCTAAAACCTAAACTCCGGTAAATTGCTCAAACTATCGTGCGACGCATATTAAATTATCAGCATCAGTGGGGACCGATACATATTAAAAAGCTGAGATTTTGAGCCTTGGATACAAAACATAACTTATTAGAAAAAAAAAATTCAAATAGCGAAAAAAATGATGAATTTTTCATAAATCAACAAAATAAACAAACCTGATTCCAGAGCAAGACTTAAAGACTTAAGATATCTAGTAAAATATATAATTAAGATATTTTTACAGTGGGTACATGTAAAAAATTGACGGTGGGTAACCACCGTAGGTTTTAAACTACAAACAGTGGGCACCCACCGTCATATTCAGTCTCTTCTTCATCTTCTTTTTCTTTTTCTCTTTCTTACTCTTAAGGTTTAGGGTTTAGAGATTAGGGTTTCAAGAGGGTTCCATGGTTTAGGGTTTCAAGAGGTTCGTGGTCTTCCATCTTCTTCTTCTTCTTCTTCTTCTTCTTCTTTTTCCTAGGGTTTCAATAGGGTTTCATGGATTTCAAGAAGATTTCATGGGTTTCTTCTTCGTAGGGTTTCATAGATTCAAGAAGCTTTCATGGGTTTCTTCTTCTTCTTTGATGGAGGTGTTGCTGGAGAAGAAAGGTTCCCTGGAGAAGAGAGTTGTTGTAGTGTTGCCGGAAAAAAAAAGGTTTTGCCGGAGAAGATAGGGTGCGTATTTAAAAACCAAAAAAGAAAAAGAAAAAGAGGAATATTGTGTGGGTGTCCCAAAGATTTTATAGACATAAGTGGAGCACCCACTTATGTAGGTGCCCAAAAAGATTCAGAGGGCGCTATTATGCTACACAAACCTAAACTCGGTAAATTGCTCAAACTATCTTCCGATCAGATTATCAGCATCAGTGGAAACCACTATGTATTAGAAAACTAAAATTTTGTGCCTTGGATACAAAACATAACTTATTAGAAAGAAAAATTCAAATAGCAAAAACAATGATGAATTTTTCATAATTCAACTAACATGATTCTCGAACAAGACTTAAAAGACTAAGATATCTTTAAAACACATTATTAAGAAATATGCTTCTTTCTTGAAAATATAAAACAAAAAAACTAGTGAGTCACAAAAACTGGAAATAACTCCTTCCCGGTGATCTGCACACTTCAAAAACAAAAGTGTTTATGAAAAGAAAATTTTCAACATCTTACAAACTGCATTTCAGCATAAAATACAATTCCTTGCACACTGATAAATTACAGTTCTACGATTCTAATCAATAAATGTAGACCTCCAAATACTACCTATAAGTAAAATTTTACAGAATCCAAAACCACATTCTTGAAGAAACACCCAACCACCTCCAAAACAAGGACGCAATCCCAAAAAAGATTAGAAAAAAAACATCATGAATTGAGAAAGCCCAATTAAAGATAAGGATAAAAAAATACTGACCTCAGCCCCTCGGATCGTCTAAAGAAATCAAGTAACTGGGTTTTGTCATCAGATTTGAGTGCCTTCAATCCCATCTCGATTAATCCCCGGACATAATCTTGATCTTCAAAAAGAGATTGAGAACAAGTGCTATTGTGCTCTTTTTTTTCTTCCGAAGAGGTTGAGGTGTTACTGGAATTCATTGCTGGTGAAAATTTTTCAAAAATTGGTTCACAAGTTAAGTGTCTTCAAAAACAATTTTGGTAGGCAAGAATAAAAGTTAGAAATGTATTTCCCTGTGAAAATGTTCAGAGAAATTGTTGTGCAAGCAAATATCTTAGATATCCAAGACATCTCAAACAGACCTGAGAGTAGACAGAGCAGAAAGCGAGACGACAAGATATGCTATGCTATATATGTACAAAAATAATAGGGTTTTGACGCATTTATCCCCCTCAGATATGTCTTATTTTCTATTTACACTGCAGCCATTGCTTTTGTGTTTCCTTTACTTATTACCCCTATAGTGATTGTCCTGATGGATCAGTCGCTGATGGTTATAAAACTAATCTTCACTGCTCGGAATCAAACGATGGAGATCTTTTTCACCACAATCTTCCACCCAATGAATCTTGAGATCAGAAGCCTGCCATCAAGCAGTCAGATTTTTATTCCACGTGATAATCATGGGTGTACATCAAACGTGGTTCTTGGATCACATTCGAGATTTGTGTCATGTGAAATCAAAATCTGAACATCTAATTGTAGGTCCATGACCTCAAGATCAGATAGATCCAAGATCGAGGTGAAAAAAATTCTCCATCAAATGATTCAAAGCAGTCAAAAGTTACTTTGTCGGAAAATCTATCACTATAAGCAGTCAAAAGTTCCTATATATCCATGAAGTTTTCCCCATACGGCTCTACTAGGGTTTCCAAGAACCCATCGTTGCTCAAGTTTTCTTGGTTTTATCTTCTCTTCCTCGCGCTTTTTTCTCCTCTTTTTAAAATTTTCTGCAATGTCGTCTTTGAGCTCTCGTGAATGGGTTGCTCGAACTTTTTTACGCTAAGAACTTCAAGGAAAATGAAGATGCACAATTAGGCACCAAACCAGGAACCAAACGATATGGGGAACAACCTTTCTTGTTTGATCAATCAGACATATCTGCAGGTTCTTCAAAATATCGCTATGGTCTGATTGGGAATCCTCAAACCTCATTCAGGTCTCGAAGGTTTTTGACCAGACATGTAGAGATCTGTAAATTTATTAACCTAAATTCCAATCTCCCCTTGAGGCGACCCTAGGGTTTTATATCCCGTGCTGACTCGGCAAGTGCTAACTGGGATTAGGCGGGTGCACATGTTCCTCTGGGATTAGGCGGGTGCTCTAAAAGTCCCGGGCACTGAGGTGAAAAAATAAAAATTCACTGACCTAAATTGGAAGTTATAAGGATCTTGCTCTTCTTCAATCCTTGATAAGAGGAATATCTTGTTGAATTTTGAGTATCAATGTGATACGATTTTAATCTAGTTACAGGATAACATTGTTATTCAAGGGTATATGACGAAGGTCTTTCGTTGGACTCCCATGTTTCGTTCTTGATCGGAAGATCCATCTACCTGCTTGGATTCCGTTTCCTAAATTGCATATATTGTTATGAACCAAAGAATCTACGATCCATCATTGCATTGGTAGGAGACGTCTTGGCCATTTGAATGTAAGCAAACTCGATGCGACAAAGTTTGGTGTTCTAATCAATTTAGAAAAATTGAACCCAATGGGTACTTGCTGGGTGTCAGGAGAGGCACTAAAGATAGATTCTGGAAGATGATTGATGATAGCAAACACCCCTTATTTTACTCCAAATGTCAGAAACAAGGGTATGACAAAGGGATTTGCAAAAAGAACAAGGTCTTTAAGAACCTACACCTTGAAGAAAAGAAGGAAGAGCCTTTTAACGAAGTTGAATATCGATACTGCTACAAATCGTGATGCAGATATTGTTGCTAATATTAGGGACCAAGAAACCAACCACAAAGGAATCAATGATCGCAATTCTAATGGTGTCTACAATGTTCATGACGTCTAAAGACATGATGAAACAGATAGCAAGAATTTGCATGATAGCCTCAATGTTGAAAGGCATGATGGAACAGATTGCAAGAATGTGCGTGATAGTCAAGATCATATATTCACAATTTGGCATAGTTGTCCGGACCCTAAGAGCCATGTTGGGCTCTGGTTCAACTCTCTTAAGGCTTGAGAGCGTGTTTGGTAAACCAGCTCACCCCAGTAGAATTGGCAGGGAGTTGTTTTAAGTTAAAAACAAGCTCCCTGTCAGAGCGGGTAAAACTTGCTCTAGTGGTGAGTTGATGGGGAGAAGGTGGGAAGCTGGATCTCTTCGGTAAGGCTCTATGCCAAACACAGCCTAACATTGGAAATCTTTCTTAAAAAGGGTTGAGCTTCACAAATCTCCGAGTCCTCAACAGGAGTCAAATATTGGAAAGAACGCAAATCCTAACCAAAACATGATTGCTTCGAGAGAGGAAGGCTCCGTTGATTTACTAATAGATTAGAAGCGAATTTGGCAATCTATCTCAATCACAATTCCAAAAGGAAATTATTAGCCTAAAAAAAATATTAATCAATTAGAGGCGAACTCAATTAATAAATTCTCACCCCTGCAGAGTGGACTATAAAATGAAGAACCAGAATTTAAAGATGATGATATTGGCAAGGATGTTGATCGCTCTTTTTCCTAAAGTCCAATCTGTTGATGTTGAAGGAAAGAAACAGAGAAAAAAAAATACTCTTCGATCATGGGATCATTTGGAAACTCGATCGCCACAAGGTCCAAGGTTCGCTCAGACCAACAACGTCAAACTTCTCTCCCTCCTACTTCTCAATGATAAAATCCCTTATTTGACACCTGGCACAAACTCCTTAAACCAAATTGTTCTTTTTGGTTTTTCAGCCTTTGTTTATCTTTGAACCTCTAATCCGTAGCGGCTCAGGTTTACCTAGAACTGCTTCTTTCATTCATGTTTTTTCCTGGCTTTTTAATTCGATAGATAAATTTAAATTGTTTTGGCTAAGTGATCCAAATAACACTTTTAATCAAAACTCATCCCTTTAATTTATCCTTGTTCAAACCTCTTTAAATATTAAGAAATTAAAAAAACTTGGCACGATATTTCCCAATTAATCTCTCCAATGGATATCTATTTGGTAGTCGGGATCTTCAAATGCCCTTTTCGAAAAAAAAGGAGGTTGTCCGAACCTAATCTCTATGCGAGAATTATGTGATTTCTTTTCCAAAACGCGATTTTATTAACTCAAAATCTCTCGTTGATATTGGTTTTGTTAGGAATAATTTTACTGGTGCAATAATCCACAAGGGTTGGCTAGATCTGGGTCGCCTTGATCAATGCATGTTTTCATTGTCTTGGATTCATGGTTCAGTTTCATCTATCTTCCTTTCGTTCGTCATCGTCCGAGATTTTCTTCGGGTCATTGTCTTCTCATTACCCTTGAATCTAGTAATTTCTAGCCAACACCTTTTAAATTTACTCTTTTTGGTCTTCACCATCCTAATGTTAGACCTGGTCACGAATTCTTGGGTTCCTAGAGTGGAGGGCTCTCCAATTTTCCATGTTTTTGTGAAGCTTAAAAGGCTCAAATATGATTTGAGAGCTTGGAATATTAGAGAAATGGAAACTTAAGGAGATAATCAAAGAAGCATAAGCGTTGAATGAATCTAATATGGTTTTGATTAGGCGATCTCATCTATCATATGATGTACGTGCAAATACAAAAATTGAATATCACAATCTGGCTAAAGACAAGGAATCAATGTGGAAGCATATGGCTCATACAAATGGATGGATGGAGGGATGGAAACATCAATTTCTCATGCCACAACAAAAATTGGAGCTCGAAGGAACTAAATTTGTAATGACCCTAAATTTCTGAAACATATTCGACTTCTTTGGTATATGTGCCTAACACGAAAATCAAGACAAACTTAAAATTTTATAATTATAATAATAATAATATTAATATCAATATTATTAATCCGTACGCAAGTAAGGTGATATGTCACAAGCAACACAAGTCTGAGGTTTGATTAGATCTTCTGTAGAATGCTACACATCAAGTGAGGTGTACGTGCTCAACACCGGAAATTTCACTTGGAAAATAGAAATATCAAGGATATTTCTCTTTTGTAGCTTATAAGAGAAGGAAGGAAGTTAGAATCCTTCTCTCTAATTGTTTTCTTCTATTTCTGTCTGATTTGGGTTGAACTTGTGCAACTTGGAGTCGGGATTACCTTGTGAAACCGAGGTTTAAGATGTCAACTAGATCATGTTAATCTGATCTAATGGGTGAAGGAAAGTGTTGATCGGCGTCTATACGTCGTAGTTTTTGGGAGGCATAACTGCCACTGTGTGTTAGCATAGAGCTGCACCACTTCTTCGGAGAGCTCACTTTGACAAACTTCCGAATTTTGGATTCGAAAACCACCTTGAGTCGAGGGTTTCCCTAAACCACGGAAACGACGTTAAAGAGGTGAGTTACTATGCTTTTGTAGTAGTTTAAATGTAATAAATAGCTAGATACATGATCATGTGTGATTCATTGAAAATCATAAAAGTTAGGGATGAAACTAGGTTAAAATTAACGAACTGTATTAATGACAGAAACTGTCATATTCGATCGATCAAATATTGTATTTGATCGATCAAATTGTAATCCGATCGATCAAACTTATAAAATGATCGATCGAATTTTATAAGTACTTATAGAACAGGAGGGTATTTTTATGGAAATTCATGCCGATAAATCCAATCGATCAAATTTAGGATTTAATCGATCGAATTGAGAACTGATTGATCAAAATGGAAATTGATCGATCGAATTAAGAAATTGATCGATTATTTTCCACTGATTGATCAAAATGGAAATTGATCGATCGAATTTTATAAATACTTTATATAACAAGAGGTCTGAAATTTTGAAAATTGGCCCTTGGAGGGTCTTTCGATCAAATTTGAGAATTGATCAATCAAATAGTGAATCCGATCGATCGAATTCCCCTGTTCAAACTATGTTGAGTTCTGTAATCCGATCAATCAAACTATGAGAATGATCGATCAAATTGTGAATCTGATCGATCAAATAAGGGAATTGATCAATCGAATTCCTCTGTTCAGTCTATGATGGGTTATGGGATCTGATCGATCAAATGGAGTGAATGATCGATCGAATAGTGAATCCGATCGATCAAATAAGGAAGTTGATCGATCGAATTCTTCTGTTTTGTCTGTTTTGATTTTTTGGGAAAAACACTGAGATGGACAGTGTACCAATTGATGTTCTGACACCTCTGACACTTAGTACACTGTACGTATGGCCTAGGTTAAAAAGGCTTTGGATTTGCATAGAAAGACTTGAATAAGGTAGGAGAGATTCAACTTAATTGCATTTGATTCTGATCATGGATTTGTAACATCTGTATTCTGATTCCTGTCTTAAAGCATGCCTTGCATATCCATGAAATGTTCTGTTTGTTTGATTTCTGCTATCTATTTTCCTGACATCTGATTCCCGATATTATGAATATGCATGTGATTTAAAGTTCATGTAACGAATCCCACCGACTCGACGGTATATCCATGACCAGCACTGCAGGATATCCGTGTATCTGATTCGTAAGCTCTGGCACAAGTTGGTCTCTTTTGTAGAGGTTTGCTGCATTCCTGAAATTGTTCATTGAACAACGATGGTCGGGATTACCCATCGGCAAACATCTGGCTACCACGTGCTATATTCACGGGAGTTATTTAAGTACACAATTTAAGCCATTTAAATATTCTATGCATAGCATCTGAAAACTCTGAGAATAAATCTACTTTCTGATATTCTGCATATGTATTGTCATTAAATCTATGCATTTGTTATCTGATCTTTCTATTTGAAGCATTTGTTCTTAACCTTCTGTTCTAAGACATGTTCTGCAAACCATGTTTTACAATTTAAATGCATCTTAATTGAATTTCTTTTATTGAGCTTAGATGGTTAGCTCACCCCTAACTCTATGTCATAGGTTCTAAGGCTAGGGCTCCCAACACAGAGAATGAACCTGATTATTAGCCTGAGGCTGAAGCCGAGGAGGACGACACTGACATCCCTGCTGGCGAGTACTATCCATAGCTAGGGTATTTTGGTCTTGTTGTGTATTGTTTTGGGATCTGTACATGTACTATTTTGGATTATCTGGTCTGGTGGCCACTCTGTTCTGTATTAGGTTATCTGTAGTTTTCTTTTATTACATTATTGTTGTATACATCTTATCGGAACCACTATTGGAAACCATTGTTTTGAGTGATGGATGTTCACATCACCAGTGGTTCTTCTTGGTTCCTTTTTGAGGATGTATATTCATTTTGTTATACATATTGTTTTTTTACATTTTAGTGCCTTATGTATCCATAGCTAGGGTATTTTGGTCTTGTTGTGTATTGTTTTGGGATCTGTACATGTACTATTTTGGATTATCTGGTCTGGTGGCCACTCTGTTCTGTATTAGGTTATCTGTAGTTTTCTTTTATTACATTATTGTTGTATACATCTTATCGGAACCACTATTGGGAACCATTGTTTTGAGTGATGGATGTTCACATCACCAGTGGTTCTTCTTGGTTCCTTTTTGAGGATGTATATTCATTTTGTTATACATATTGTTTTTTTACATTTTAGTGCCTTATGTAATGACTCTATCTGCCTCTTTAGATAGTGCCTGCTCTGATTTTCGCTACATGAGCAGACATTCCTTGGTTTGTTTTAAGGATCATTCAGTAACGATGATCCTGATGGCACAGGTTTCCAAGTGCGAAAATCCGGGCTGTCACAGTTGGTATCAGAGCTTAGGCATTAGGTCAGAAACCAAGGGGATTATGGATGTGATTGTTTTTACAATCTATGTACTGATCAATGTTATTGTTTTTACAATGACAAACCAGTATGGGCCCACGGTTCAGAGAACGAGGCAGAGGTAGAGACGGACCAAGGACGGTTCCGTTACGAGAGGTTAATGAGGGCGTTGGTACATCTTAGGGACTGGAGTTCCTATCTGGGGTGAATACCATTCCAGTAGGACTAAGAGGAGGAAGAGGTGGTGATGGAAGGATGGAGCAAGTGTTGGAAGCTTTGGCTGCCAACGTGGCTCAACAGACTGCAACAATGAATCAACAAGCAGCGAGACCACCTTATCAACCCAGAGGTTTTGCCGAGTTTAGGAGAATGAGACCTCCTAACTTCTCAGGGCAAACAGATTCGATTGAAGCTGAGGGTTGGATTGAAGAAATGGAGAAGGTCTTTGAGGTGCTTCAATGCACTGATGTTGAGAAGGTGCGTTGGCCAGCCTTCAAACTTGATGGTGAGGCCGAGCCTTGGTGGAAATCAGTATCTAGAAACCGAGAACAAGAGTTTCCCAATACCCCTTAGACGTGGGCTGAGTTCATTAATATATTCAACGATAAGTATTTTTCCAAAATCGTGAGACATCAATGGGAGTTCAAATTTAAAAAACTGGAACAAGGTGCTATGTCAGTGCGCGAGTATGGTGTTGAATTCGATAAACTGTCTAGATTTTGCACCGCAACACGTGGCCACCAAGTTGATGAGAGCTCGAAAATTTCAGCTTAGCTTAAGGCCAAATCTACAGAAGGAGGTGGCTATGTGGGAGATGGAGACGTATGGGGGTGTAATGTCCAAAGCTCTCATTGCAGAGGAAGAAAATAAAAAACAATTTGCATGGAGAGATCAGCAGAACAAAGAAAGGTCTTTTCAAGGACAATCTGGTGATTTTGATCAGGCAAACAAGAGGGCTAGATTCTCGAGACCTAGGTACCCTACTCATTCTAGACCGGATGTGTCTTCAGGATTGAGTTCTTACCAAAGACCATTTGTGCCTGTGTCATCCAGACCATTTAAGCTTTCTGGTTCATCAGCTAGTGGAGCTTCCATTGCACAGGGATCTTCTCGAGTCTCATCATTTACTTCGGCTCCATCATGTGCCAAGTGTGGAAAATCACACAAGACAGAGGACTACAGGAGAGACACGGGAGCTTGCTTCAGGTGTGGCAAGATGGGCCACATGGTAAGGAATTGTCCTAAGGAAAATAAAGTGAGAACTGGATCGGTATCTACCCAGAGATCTTCTCGATCTACTATTCAAGGTCGAGCATATGCTTTCACAGCAACTGATGCCCAGACATCAAACGATATCATTCAAGGTATCATTATGCTTTGAGAGTTAAATTCTTCCTTGGTATATCTGTTATATAAAATGTTCTAATATATTGCATATATAGTAATACTCTGGAATGTAGTGCAATTAATATTTTTATCAAATTTATATGTTTGTTATATAAATTCAAGGTATCCTTTCTATGAGACAAGAAGGGGACATATGTGAAACGGAAGCACAAGTAGTGATCGACCCTGGGTCTACCCATTCTTTTATTACACCTATGTTCTCAGCACGTATGGGTATTACACCTGAGACATTAGACTTTATTTTAGCAGTGACAGTTCCTACGGGTAATTCAGTGAAGACAGATTTAGTGAACAAGTCAGTTATCATTCGAGTTGAGGATCGGGAGACTCGAGCAGACTTGATATTATTAAATATGGTCTGATTTAACGAGATATTGGGAATGGACTGGCTATCCGCTTACCATGCAAGTGTCAATTGCCTTCGGAAACTAGTCGTGTTTCGTCCTCTAAAGATGAAGTCGTTTCGATTTTCAAAGTAAAGTCTAAGGTGGCACCTTTCATATCAGCGATTCGGGCAGAACGTTTGATGAAGAACGGATGCAGTGGGTACGTAGCTTTCCTGCAAAAGCAACGAGAGGAGAAGAGTATCATTGCTGGAATTTATGTTCATTCCGAGTACCCTGATGTATTTCCCGAGGACTTACCAGGACTGCCACCGGATCGAAAGATCGAGTTCGCCATCGAGTTAGCTCCAGGTACTGAGCTATTGTCGAAACCTCCATATCGTATGGCTCCAGCCGAATTAAAGGAATTGAAGGAGCAACTGCAAGAGCTTCTGGACAAGGGTTTTATCAGACCTAGTGTGTCTCACTGGGGACCACCAATTTTGTTCATTAGAAAGAAAGACGGTTGAATGAGGCTCTGAATCAACTACCGTCAGCTGAACAAGTTGACTATTAAGAATCGTTACCTGCTTCCGAGAATAGATGATCTCTTTAATTAGTTACAAGGAGCGAGGTTTTTCTCTAAGATTGACTTGCGATCCGGTTATCATCAGCTGAGAGTCAAATCAGAGGATATTCAGAAGACAACGTTCAGGACCAGATATGGACACTATGAGTTCTTAGTAATGCCATTAGGGTTGACAAACGCTCCAGCGTCTTTTATGGATTTGATGAACCGAGTGTTTAAACCACACTTGGATAAATCTGTGGTTGTTTTCGTAGATGACACCCTGATATATTCAAAGATGCGAAAGGACCATGAGTTGCACCTACGAGTAGCTCTACAAACTTTCAGAGATCACAAGTTGTATGCAAAACTCAGCAAGTGTGAGTTTTGGCTTGAGCAGGTCAGTTTCTTAGGCCACGTTGTTTCAAAGAAGGGTATAACAGTCGATCCTGCAAAGATCGAAGCTGTAGTGAGTTGCGCTAACGGAAGTCCGTGGTTTCTTTTGCTTGGCAGGATGCTATAGACGATTTGTAGAAGGGTTCTCTAAACTCTCGAGTCTGCTTACTCGGATTACGAAAAAGAATGCTAAATTTGATTGGACGGAGCAATGTGAGCAGAGTTTCCAAAAACTCAAGAAGAGTTTGACTACAGCACCAGTACTAGCTATACCTTCAGGTGAAGGAGGTTTTGCAATATACAGTGACGCTTCTTACAGTGGTTTGAGTTGTGTACTCAATCAAGATAAGAAAGTTATCGCATATGGCTCCAGACAACTCAAAGACCACGGGAAGAACTATCCCACTCATGATGTGGAGTTAGCAGCAGTAATTTTCGCTCTGAAGATCTGGAGACACTACTTGTACGGTGAGACGTTTGAAATCTTTACCGATCATAAGAGCCTTAAGTATATTTTTATTCAGAAGGACTTGAACATGCGACAACGAAGGTGGATGGAGTTTCTAAAAGATTACGATTGTTCCATCCAGTATCACCCTAGGAAGACCAATGTAGTAGCGGATGCTTTGAGTCGAAAGTCTTCGGCTTAGTTGTCACATCTGATTACGAGAGTGCACCGGTGGCACTTACCTGAGGATTTGGCCTTATGTGACACGAGATTCGATGTCAGAGGTTACAGGGCACTGATGGAGAAATCCGTTCTAATCCCGCTGATCACTCCCTTTCTAATGGCCATAAGCTCATCATCAATCATCTGGAGCTTATTAACGTTGAGCTTCGGGATACTATTTTGGAAGAGGCTCATAAATCAATGTATGCTATACATCCTGAGAGTATGAAGATGTACCAGGATTTGAAGAAAAGCTTCTGGTGGAGAGGCTTGAAGAAAGATGTTGCAGAATCTTTCTACAAGATGCTTAGTCTGCCAGCAAGTAAGGTAGATCATAGAAATCCGGTAGGATTGTTGCAACCATTGCTTATACCTAAGTGGAAATGGGAAGTCATTTCTATGGATTTTATATTGGGGTTGCCGAAGACTTTAAGGAAACACAATGTCATCTGGGTCATTGTGGATAGACTGACCAAGTCTGCACATTTTCTACCGTATAGTACTACCGATACTGCCAATAAACTTGTGGAGTTGTACCTTAAAGAGATTATTGGACTTCATGGCATACCGGTCAGTATTGTGTCTAATCGCGATCCGCTCTACACATCTTTATTCTGGCGGAGATTCCAAGTAGGCATGGGGTCTAACCTTGATTTCAGCTTAGCGTTTCATCCTCAGACGGATGGGCAGACTGAGAGAGTGAACCAGATCATAGAGGATATGTTGCGTGCATGCATATTGGACTTTCACGGGTCATGGGATCAACATTTGCCTCTGATTGAGTTCGCTTACAACAATAGTTATCAGTCTAGCATTGGTATGGTGCCCTACGAAGCGTTATATGGACGACGATGTAGATCTTTGAATTGGGAGGAAGTCGATGAGAAGCTTATTTTGAGAACTGATATCGTGGACAATACAACTGAGATGGTTCGGTTGATCCGCGAGAGATTACGAGTTACTCAAAGTCGCCAGAAAAGTTATATTGATCTTCATCGGATGCACGTTGAGTTTCAGCTACACTTAATTGTGTTTAATACCTTGGGTCTTCCTTATCTGCTCAATTAGTATAGAGTTAATACTTATTTTCAGGTAGGAGACAAGGTTTTCGTAAAGATCTCACCAACAAAGGGTGTGATGCGTTTCAGAAAACGTGGAAAGCTAAGTCCACGTTACGTTGGACCTTTTGAAGTGCTAGGTCGGGTTGGAGAGGTTGCTTATCGGATTGCTCTGCCACCACGGCTAGCAAGCATGCATAACGTATTCTATGTCTCGATGCTGAGGAGATACATTAAGGACCCTCCCATGTCTTAGATTTTCAGCCTATCGAGCTTCAAGAGGATCTGACTTTGATTGAGGAGCTTATACAGATCTTAGACCGTAAAGAACAGGTATTGCGGACCAAGCTGATTCCACTCGTATTAGTAAAGTGACGGAACCACTCAGCTGCAAAGGCTACCTGGGAGCGTGAAGCTGAAATTCGCGAGTAATACCCGCAGTTGTTTCATTAATATGTGAGGTAAATTTTGAGTTTTGTTTTAACTCATGATTGCACAATTTTTCCTTATTACATACAATTAAGCGCATATTATGTTGGTACACCATGCTTAGAATACTGGTATAACATTGTGGGATAACTTATGGTCTATTATACGATGCTAACAGGTGTTATAAACCTGTAAATTAATGAAACAACCTAACTATCATGTCCGATCGATCAAATTTAACATTTGATTGATCAAATTGAGATCCGATCGATCAATCTGGAGAATTGATCGATCAAACATTTTTGGGTTTTTTCCTATTTTAGAACTGTCTGATCGATCAAATTTTCAAATTGATCGATCAAATTTTCAAATTGATCGATCAAATTTGTCGAGCTAGGTTATTTTATTTTGAATCCGATCGATCAAATTTTAAAATTGATCGATCGAATTTGTCGATTTAAGTTGTAATTGGGTTTTATTTTCCCCATTCGCACGATTAGAAAATCCAATCGTTCGAAGGTTCCTCGCTTCCTTTGGGTTCGAAGGTGATTTCCAGCTACTCCCAACTGCTAACACTTCACATTTCAACTTCGTGGATCACATATTGAACGTCTCTCACGGTAAAACCCTAAATTTCTTTGTTATTTTGGAGTTTTTGTGCATTTTTCACATTTCAAACCATGGGACCGCGAACTAAGAATGCCTCGCGCAAGGTCCCTACGTTGCGGGTTCGTGCACCCATGCCGCCCGTCGAACCGGTCGCACAACCCGTTGTGCAACCCGTGGCACCACCCGAGCAAGTCATGCCACCCGTCCAACAACAACAGCCACCACTCATTAACCGAGAGCTTCCAAAGGAGTGGTGGGCGTCGAAGACCTTTTTGCCTGAGTATTCTTTTGCCCCTACACTCTTTGAAGACCGACCCGAAATGAATTGGGCAATAGGTTACATCACCAAATTGGGGTTGAAACCTTTACATGAACCCTTCCATTCACACTATTGCCCTAGAATAGTTCGCCTATTCTACCAATACCTTAGACGGGGCGGTGACCGTCATCAATTAACCACCAAGATCGACGGTCTCGAATATAAATTCAACCAATTTCATGTCGTCGCCACCTTGCAATGCCCTTCTGAGTATGTGGAAACGTGTGGCTTGTTGCCACCATACATTAAGGACGTCTCATACCACGACGTCGTTGCAAAAAAAACCCATGGTCAACACGGATCGGGTCAATCAATTACCCGCGCTCAACTTCCCGATAACCTATGGATGCTTGATACGTTTATCAAGTGCACTATCTATCCATTTTTACACAAGTCTGAGCATAGCGGGATTATCCAGCAGGCGTTATTTTCGGCATTCGAGAATCGTTGGTTTTCCGTTGCCGACGTGATTCTTGATGGCATGATTTGTGCCAAGGAAAGTATGGTGGAGAAGAAGGTAGCTCCAAAGAAAGAACTCTCATACGCTCGATTGATTACACATATGGTCGAGCAATATAATGTTGTACGCGAAGCTTATAGCATGGTGCCTGGGGAGCCGCGACTGACTAATAACATCAAGATCTTCAAGCTCAAGGATTGGACAAAGAGCTACAATCTTTTGGTACAGCGATTGCCTGAAGAGGGGGGTGTACGAGACCAAGCAGAGGCGGAGCCTGCAGAGTGAGCTCTAGATTTGGGGGAGGCACAACCTGACCTTCCACCTAAGGGAGATGCACCCGCTAGACCTGCTCCCGTTCTGCCCCCACGACGTGCACCGACTCGGACATCTAAGCATCGTGACCCACCTCCGTCTCACCTTACCGACGCTATCGCCGCACTTCTAGAAGGAAATCGTCGGATAAATGAGCGATTAGATGGGTTGGAGGAGCACAACCGTCAGGTGCATCGACGGTTGGACTTTCAGGAGGGCATGCTTTTACACTTGATGCAGCAGGCATGCCCTACTACTACTACCCCTATGATTGGTCACACACGCCTACACGTCGCAAATCCGAGTGATTACCGCACTCAGCCTCCCAGACCTAGTAGACCTACACCCGAGGAGCCTGGACCATCTGCTCCACCGACAGGTAAATAAACTGGACCTTGTACTTATATTTATACTTGTATACATATACTGCTGATCTTATATTTAAATCTTGCTTCAGGTTCATGTATGTTTACTGCATCATCTGTTTAATGTTCTCTGACTGTACTTGCCTGTCCAGTTAGTTGTCTGTTTTGCATACTCTGCACTCTACACACCATGTATGTCGCATATATATATCCTGTATTCTATTTCTATTTCTGACACCTGAATTAACTTTGTTTCCGTGTGAATGATACATGTTAGTTTGGTAGGTTTAGAGGTTCAGTAGACTTGTCTGAATTCGTTTAGTATTTTCGAGGATGAAAATTTCCTAAGGTGGGGAGAATGTAATGACCCTAAATTTCTGAAACATATTCGACTGCTTTGGTATACGTGTTTGGCACAGAAATCAAGACAAACTTAAAATTTTATAATAATAATAATAATAATATTAATATCAATATTATTAATCCGTAGGCAAGTAAGGTGATATGTCACAAGAAACACAAGTTTGAGGTTTGATTAGATCTTCTGTAGAATGCTACACACCAAGTGAGGTGTACGTGCTCAACACAGAAAATTTCACTAGGGAAATAGAAATATCAAGGATATTTCTCTTTTGTAGCTTATAAGAGAAGGAGTTAGAATCCTTCTCTCTAATTGTTTTCTGCTATTTCTGTCTGATTTGGGTTGAGCTACGAGACCGCGTCTTGTGCAACTTCGAGTCGGGATTACCTTGTGAAACCGAGGTTTAAGATGTCAACTAGATCATGTTAATTTGATCTAAAGGGTGAAGGAAAGTGTTGATCGACGTCCGTACGTCGTAGTTTTTGGGAGGCGTAACTGCCTCTGTGTGTTAGCATAGAGCTGCACCTCTTCTTCTTCGGAGAGCTCACTTTGACAACCTTCCGAATTTTGGATCCAAAAACCACTTTGAGCCGAGGGTTACCTTGAACCACGGAAACAACGTTAAAGGGGTGAGTTACTATGTTTTTGTAGTAGTTTAAATGTAATAAATAGGCATGAAACTAGATACATGATCATGTGTGATTCGTTGAGAATCATAAAAGTTAGGGATGAAACTAGGTTAAAATTAACGAACCATATCAATGACAAAAACTGTCATATTCGATCGATCAAATATTGTATTTGATCGATCAAACTTATAAAATGATCGATCGAATTTTATAAGTACTTATAGAACAGGAGGGTATTTTTATGGAAATTCATGCCGATAAATCCGATCGATCAAATGAATTGAGAACTGATTGATCAAAATGAAAATTGATCGATCGAATTAAGATATTGATCGATCATTTTGGGAAAATGATCAATCGAATTTTATAAACACCTTATATAACAAGAGGTCTGAAATTTTGGAAATTGACCCTTGAAGGGTCGATCAATAAAATTTGAGAATTGATCGATCAAATAGTGAATCCGATCGATCAAATAAGGGAAAAGATCGATCGAATTCCCCTGTTCAAACTATGTTGAGTTCTGTAATCCGATCGATCAAACTATGAGAATGATCGATCAAATTGTGAATCCGATCGATCAAATAAGGGAATTGATCGATCAAATTCCCCTATTCAGTCTATGATGGGTTATGGGATCCGATCGATCAAATGGAGTGAATGATCAATCGAATAGTGAATCCGATTGATCAAATAATGAAGTTGATCGATCAAATTCCTCTGTTTTGTTTGTTTTGGTTTTCTGGGAAAAACACTGATGGACAGTGTACCAGTTGATGTTCTGGCACCTCTGACACTTAGTACACTGTACGTATGGTAAACCAAGACGCTTAAAAAGGTTTTGGATTTACATAGAAAGACTTGAATAAGGTAGGAGAGACTTAATTTTTTTATTATGATCTCATGGATTTGTAGCATCTGTATTCTGATTCCTGTCTTAAAGCATGTCTTGCATATCCATGAAATGTTCTGTTTGTCTGATTTTTGCTATCTATTTTCCTGACATCTGATTCCCAATATTATGAATATGCATGTGATTTAAAGTTCATGTGACGAATCCCACCGACTAGGCGGTATATCCGTGGCCGGTACGGCGGGATATCCGTGTATCTGATTGGTAATCTCTGGCACAAGTTGCTCTCTTTTGTAGAGGCTTGCTACATTCCTGAAATTATTCATTAAACGACGATGGTCGAGATTACCCATCGGCAAACATCTGGTTACCACGTGTTATATTCACGGGAGTTATTTAAGCATACAATTTAAGTCTTTTAAATACTGTATGCATAGCATCTGAAAACTCTAAGAATAAACCTGCTTTCTGGTATTTTGCATCTGTTCTATCATTAAATCTCTGCATCTGTTATCTAATCTTTCTATCTGAAACATTTGTTCTTGACCATCTGTTCTAAGACATGTTCTGCAAACCATGTTTTACAGTATAAATGCATCTTAATTGAATTTCTTCTATTGAGTTTAGATAGTTAGCTCACCCCTGACTCTATGTCATAGGTTCTGAGGCTAGTGCTCCGACACAGTGATCGACTATCTCGGACTGAAATTTGGCGAGGAGGACAACGACATCCTGGGAGTACTATCCGTAGCTAGGGCATTTTGGTCTTGTTGTGTATTGTTTTGGGATCTATACATGTACTATTTTGGATTATCTGGTCTGGTGGCCACTCTATTTTGTATTAGTTATCTGTAATTTTCTTTTATTACATTATTGTTATATGCATCTTATCGGAACCACTATTGGGAACTATTGTTTTGGGTGATGGATGTCCATCACCAGTGGTTCTTCTTTATTCTTTTTTGAGGATGTATATTCATTTTGTTATACATATTGTTTTCTTACATTTTAGTGCCTTATATAATGACTCTATCTGCCTCTTTAGATAGTGTCTGCTCTGATTTCCTCTACATAAGCAGGCATTCCTTGGTTTATTTTGGGGATCATTCAGTAACGATGATCCTGATGGCACGGGTTTCCAGGTGCGAAAATCCAGACTGTCACAAAATTAAATGAACATACAAATGAGAACCTGATCTCCACTCTAATAAAAATTAGTAATGTGACCTAAAAGAATTTAAAGATCTTTTATTTTCATCATGCTCTTACGAAAGCTACACACTTTTTGATCCAAATGAGAGGTTGGCCAACACAATTTGTTCTCTAACGTGCGATCAGACCTAACGGTCATTTTGGTCGTGACAACTGACAAGATTATTATTTGATTGAAGATCGGTTTTATTGGCCCAGTGTCATGTGAGACATTGCCAAAAAAAAAATTTAATCGCTAGAGACGTTGCCAAAATTACTGTGCAGTGTTGTACTTGTTAACTGGCAAAGCAGAGAAAGCAAAACGCGCAATTGTATACGCAACTGTTAGTGCGACACATCCCATGGCAAGACCTTAGTATGGACTTCGTGCTTGGACTTCGTAGGACTATTTGGAAGTACGACTCAATCTCTGTGGTAGTGGATCGATTTTCTAAGATGGTCCATTTCATTCCTTATTCTAAAATCCTCTGATGCAAGTCATGTTGCCAAGTTATTTGTCAGAGAGGTTGTTCGATTGGATGGGCTACCCAACCATTGTGTCTGGTAGGGACCCAATAGCAAAAACCTTCTACTTAGTGTGTCGCTCCCGCTATGGAATCTCGCTCTTGCTTCCAACCATAAAACTATTTTGATGATACTCTCGCTTCCAACCAACTATACGCTTCCTGCCACTTCGTGTAACTAAGGATAGGGATGTCAAATTTCTAAGCTATTTTTGGAAGGCACTTTGCCATATGATGCGGACTAGGCTACCATTTTATTCGGCTTACAACCCACAAACCGATGGGTAGACAGAAGTTGTAAATAGAAGTTTGGAAAATTTGTTGCAACGTCAAGTAGGTTTAAGGGTTGGGATTCAATGTTGTCTATAGCTGAGTTTACATATACTAATTTTGTCAATATAACTTTAGGCATGAGTCTGTTTGAAGTTGTGCATGGATATAAACCTAAGACACCAGTTGATCTCATTCCTATGTCTCCCATACGTAAGCCCACCCATACCTAAGCTGTCAAAGTCCGCAGATGCATTTGCACGTCGCATTCATGAGTTGCATGCCACCAAAGCCTGAAATTAAGCAAAAAAGCACTTTGACCAACGAGAAATATAAGTTTTCAACTGATTTTCATAGAAGGTTGAAGGCATTTAAAGAGGAAATTTTAGTTCTTTTCTAGCCAACATTCCAAATGAAGGAAATTTTCCTTAGGCTGTGGAAGGGTGGATAAAAAGTGCTTAGTGTCCCTTCAAAGCATTAACTGGTCAGTCACACACATATCCAAGGAAGGAAATTTTACTTTTGAAACATTGGAAGATTTTGCACTCAACACAACTTCATCTTTCTCCTACAGAGACCTCAATGATCTTTTGTACAAAGTTAGGCTCAAAGTTAAAAGAGACTAACTGGGTCTAGCAAATTTTTAGACATCATTAGTTTTTATCGGTGTAATCCCTCCTTTAATTTTTTAAAGATCTCCACTCCAATAAAAATTAGTAATGTGACCTAAAAGAATTTAAAGATCTTTCATCTTCATCACGCTCTTACGAAAACTACACACTTTTGGATCCAAATTTAGTTACCGTGTCCCATAATAAGAGGTTGGTAAACACAATTTGTTCTCTAACGTGCGATCGGACCTGGCGATCAGTTTGGTCATGACAACTAACAAGATTATTGCTTGGTTGAAGATCAGTTTTATTACCCCAGTGTCATGCGAGACATTGCCAAAATTACTGTGCAATGTTGTACTTGTTAACTGGCAAAGCAAAGAAAGCAAAACACGCGATTGTATACCCCATTGTTAGTGCGACACATCCCGTGGCAAGACATTAGTATGGACTTCGTAGGACTGTTAGGAAGTATGAGTCAATCTTTGTGGTAGTGGATCGATTCTCTAAGATGGCCATTTCATTCCTTATTTAAAAAACCTCTGATGCAAGTCATGTTGCCAAGTTCTTTGTCGGAGAGGTTCGTCGATTAAATGGGTTACCCAACCATTGTGTCTGGTAGGGACCCAGTAGCAGGAACCGTCTACTTAGTGTGTCGCTCCCGCTTCGGAATCTTGCTCTCGCCTCCAACCATAAAACTATCCAATTTTAAGCTTTTGATGATGCTCTCGCTTCCAACCTACTACACGCTTCATACCGCTTCGTGCAACTAAGGCTAGGGATGTCAAATTTTTGAGCTATTTTTGGAAGACAAGTTGCCATATGATGGGGACTAGGCTACCATTTTATTCGGCTTACTACCCACAAACCGATGAGCAGACCAAAGTAGTAAATAGGAGTTTAGAAAATTTGTTGCGGCATCGAGTAGGTTTAAGGGTTGGGATTCAATGTTGTCTATAGCTGAGTTTGTGTATACTAATTTTGTCAATAGAACTTTAGACATGAATCTGTTTGAAGTTGTGCATGGATATAAACCTAAGACACCAATTGATCTCATTCCCACATCACCCATACATAAGCCCACCCATATGTAAGCCGTCAAAGTCCACAGATGCATTTGCATGTCGCATTCATGAGTTGCATGCCAAAAGCCTAAAATTAAGCAAAAAAGCACTTTGACCAACGAGAAATATAAGTTTTCTACTGATTTTCACAGAAGGTTGAAGGAATTTAAAGAGGAAATTTTAGTTCTTTTCTAGTCAACATTCCAAATGAAGGGAATCTTCCTTAGGCTGTGGAAGGGGGGATAAAAAGTGCTTAGTGTCCTTCAAAGCATTAATTGGTCAGTCAAAAACATATCCAAGGAAGGAAATTCTACTTTTGAAGCATTGGAAGATTTTGCGCTCAACACAACTTCATCTTTCTCCTACAGAGACCTCGATGATCTTTTGTACAAAATTAGGCTCAAAGTTATAAGAGACTGATAGGGTCTAGCAAATTTTTAGAAATCATTAGTTTTTATCGGTCTAATCCCTCCTTTAAGTTTTTACTTTTTATCGCAAAGAAACCGCTTATCATCAGTGTAATCCCTCCTTTATTTTTTTACTTTTTATCTCAAAGAAATCACTTATTAGATATGTAATACACAGATAGATATGGACTTTGGAGTAGGCACTCAAGTGTAGAGTTCAACCATATATCGAGGATTTTGGGTACCACGTGGACGTGCACAAAGTGAAGTCAATCCAAAATTGTAAGTAATATCGATAATAATAATAACAATAATAATAAATGTGTTTTAATCACTGTTGACCACGGTGATCAATGGGTTAAAATGAATGATGAAATGCAGTTCATTTTCACACCGTTAGATTGAGAATACATGATTTGACAAAACAAAAATCTAAAAACCCTTAGGGAGAGAGGGGTGTACTCTTGAGGGGGGGTGTGTCACATGACCTTCAAGAGCCATGTGACATGAGAAGAAGGGCTCAAGTGTAGAGTTGAACTCTACACTAGACTGCATTATCTAGGGGTAAGATTTCCTCGAAGCAGCCTATATTTTCTTTTTAACTATTTAATATGTTACATGATCTGTGATCAGTGATCACAGAAAATAAAAAATGTGATCGATGATCACGGATCGGTGATAACCGAACCGAACAATTAAGATTATCAAAGTCCGTTTACCACTCCTGTGATTTTAGTTATAAAAAAAAAGGCACAGAAAGAGGGTGAAAAATATCTTAATCTTAAGAAGAAACTGTAAAATGTCACCTACAATTTTTCGCTATGACCTAGTCTTGTGAGGTCATGGTGCATGCAACCATTGGATGGCCTATACATTGTCATGATATAGGTTGGGTCTAGTGCCCACTACTTCGTAAAAAAGATTTATAGTGAAACGTTTTATCCTTTTTCTATTTGCCAAGTTGTTTAAGCTATTTCGTCAAAAGCTACAATTGTGTGGGCCCTTCATGGTGCAAGCAATTCCACGCATAAATTGACTAAAGTGCCAATTCCATAGGTAAAGTAGTCATTACATACAATTTTATTTTTTTTTAGAGGAAGTCATTACATACTAATTGGAATGAACTATCTTAAAATTCA
Source organism: Chloranthus sessilifolius (assembly GCA_021018995.1). NCBI lineage: Eukaryota > Viridiplantae > Streptophyta > Magnoliopsida > Chloranthales > Chloranthaceae > Chloranthus > Chloranthus sessilifolius. The sequence continues at coordinate 93,551,760 of CM037592.1, forward strand.
TATTTTTATTTATTTGGATTTGCCCAAAATACCCTTTTCCAATTCCAGGAATTTATTTCCCAATGAACTTAATCAAAGTATACTGACCAAATTCTCCGACTTTTTAAAAAAAGCCACCAATAATTTGCGACTTTTTGAAAAATGAATAAAATTATAATTCTTGGCGACTCGTACAAAAAAAAATAGTGAATTTCAAGAATTAGTTGCAGATTTAAAGAATCATTCACAAATTTCTCTAATTTTTTATTATTTTTTGTATTTTTTTTAATTCTTTGACAAAATCTCTATAGAAAAAAGCCCTAAAAAATTAAAAAAGAGGGGGAAAATACCTCAAGAAAGCACTAACTCTTAACACCCTAAAATCTCAAGTAAAAATTCAAGAAAATAGTTAAATCTGAAGAAAAAAAATATAAGACTAATGGATTGTGGATTGCAATCATAAGGTAATAAGGTTGGGAGTTTTGTTACCTGCAAAGGAGATGTGAAGATCGGCAGCCATTAAACTCTGTTGATGATTATGAGTAGGTGTGAGGGCGGGGGAGACGAGGAGAGAGATTTTTTTGAAGGAGGATTTAAAATTTTTCCTAACCTTTATATCAATCTATCTTTCTTCTTATAAAAAAAAAACAATATCAATCTATCTTTCTCGCCTCCGCTTTCCCAGAGGCGGTTGCTTACTAAACGGACCGACTCGCCCCCCTAGTGACCAAATTCTCCGACTTTGCGAAAAAAAAATCGCAAATTATTATTTCAAAATACTAATAAAATTATATTTTTTGGTGACTTTAAAATTGTGAATTTCAAAAATTATTGACAAATTTAAAGAATTAATTACGACTTTCACAAATTGTTTTAGTTTGAGAAATTATAATTCTTCGCCACTTTCTCAAATCTGCTAACTATAATACCCACCATTGCGACCATTGATTTAGTTTGAATGACTGATATCAAAGTTCATCAATCGGATTGTTCATATCGACTCATTGGCATGCTTTTTTCGCCTAAGATACGCGACAACTACGGATTGCCACTTGGACAGTTTAGATTGATCAAGATATGCGCCACATGACATTACGATGGATCACACTTCAACGGTGTGAGATAAAAGTCACAAATTTAATTGTGCTAGATTTAATTGTGCTAGATCATTTAAACACTACTCCGGCTCCGGTGTTTAAATGTCGATGAGGAGCTATTATCCCTTTTTTTTATAGATAATAAAATAGATTGATAGATTAAGAAAAAATCACTCGACTGTTTGAATCGGACGATGGAGATCGTTTTTCACCCCGACCTTACACACAAATAATATTCTTGAGATCATAGGTCTATCAGTAGATCATCAGATGTTCATTTCACGTGGCAAACATTTCAGAAAGTGAGCGTGATCATAGCGTGCTATCAAAGGTTGTTTACGTCGACCTTTTGGGATGCGTATAATGTGGAATCAACATCATCGTCTGATAGAAATTCCATGATCTCAAGATTTATCATGGAAGATTGAGACAAAAAAGGGTTTCCATAGTTTGATTTAAAGTGGATTTTTCCTCTATTTAAGTGAGGTGTGTCACGGGGTCGCGCTCTGACCCCGACGCAGTGCCTTGCTGGAGTCCCTCGACCCAACACGTGTACTAGCCTCGTGGGCTTATGTGCGTGCATCTGGGCCATGTTTGCAGTGTGGTTGTCCTAGCTACATTATGTATTAGAGTCATCGTGTTGGGGTGGTTTCCAACCACCTCCGCGGTGCGAATTTTAGCCCAAAGGGGGCTTGATATACCCTCCTCGCTACCTATCGCTTTATCTATCGTGGTTGTCTATCGCATTATCTATCGTGATTGCCTATTGCACTATCGGTCGTCGTTGTCCCTGACTTGCTACGTTGCTTCGCAGGTGAAGTACTAACGCAGAGGTCGAGTTGAAGCTTGAACAGGCCAGGTGTCACGACCCGAAATTCTACCCCATCCCAAGGGCCTAGAATTCCGGGTTATGACCCGCACATATCCCGGATATGCTAAGCGGACATACACTTAATCAGAGTTATCGCGCATGTCCGATTCCACGAAATCCGTGAAAATCAACATATAACAGTGGAATATAAAGAATCATAAATGCTAAAATAGAAGTGCTGAATCTGAGAAATCCATCAATAAACAATAGTAAACGTCGGAGACAAATCCGATAAAATAGAATCATAAAATCCATGGTAAAAAGAAAGACTCAAACTACTACCAAGTCCGCAATGCTCAATAATCGGTACTCGGATCGAAATCGGCACTATAACCCTCCACGGTACTTTCATCACCCTCCCAAGGCTCACAGTACTCAACACCATGAATCGAAAATCGATTCGGCGGATCGAAGGCCGATGTCCACTCCACCGGTGAAATCACTGCGGTATTAGATTATCGTGGGATGAGTTTACTCGATCCACGTAAACTCGATGGGATACACCAATCCACCCCATACTTCTCGGTGCATTGTGGGTGCATCTTGTGAGTGATAAAATAATAGTATCTCAAAGCAGATAGCAAAAGAATGACAAAATCATATGCATATTATAAAGCTCATACCATAAATGCAAGACCATGATCTGAATCTTGATGTCCTAACGTACCTCACCATATCTCATACCTTATTATACCATGTCTTATTATCATTCTAGCACATACGTACATACATCGCATGAGCGTAACTAACATACTAGTGAAATCCTATCGACACATGCGGGTCAACATAGTATCATACCACCATATCATAACGCCTCGTGTCATACTCATACTCCACCATCCATTGATGGGAGACATAATGGCCAATGACTTGTAGACATACTCATACTCATAATCTCTCGAGATCCGTCTTGGTGAAAGGCGTTGTTGCCCTTCTACGGTGGCTACGTAAGGAGCGGCACGTCTGAAACTTAAGTTATTTATCTTTTCTTTGGCCTACAGTGAGTATCTTATTATCGTCTTTCGTAACATATCTTATTTCATACTCATAACATACTCTTATAACTTAATTCTAAGACGAACTATAGTGAGATAGCCTCACCTAAAGCCTAATTTGAACCTCATAACTTACTCATAATCTATACTATCATATTTGAACTCGGGGTGATAGGGTCGTATATGCCACCGCCATTTACTGAGATTACACCAATTCACACTCACCGACTCGTCATGGGTCCCATTCCACCATGAGTTGTAAGGCATGTGAATATGTATTCCTCGCTTCGATGTCATCTCAGCGAATCACCACGCCCAAGTGTAGGCATGATCTCATACACTCTCGTGTTCTAACATATCCTTAATTCATATAACTTGATTTAGTTACAAACACAACAGTATCACACATCAAAAGTTTACATTTAGGTTTTGAGTATATCTATATTTATGTTTATTTATATAGCACACTAATATAATTATATAATAGGGTGATGATTGCAATTTAGGGTGCTTGACCGAATCTTAGTTCACATTAATAGGGGAATTTATTTCTAAAAGGAGTAAGGAATTCCAACAGTTTATTAATTTTCGTTTGTTTTAAAATGGAATAATTTACAAGTTTTCAATAGGCAATGACTTAGGGTATTTATTCTATATAAATACTTGCTAAAAATAATTCGACCATATTCATATAATATATATATTATATTAAATGTAACCTTAATACAAACATTAACAATAAAAGCATTTATGACAGTTATTATAAATAAACTTTTTATTATATGAAATTATATAATAGTAATATTCATGTACAAATTTTAATAATTCATTAATTAAATAATATATAATACAACAAATAATCTTAATATTTAATATTTACTTTATTAATTTAATTCATTTCTCTAAATATCATTAATCTAATTACTAATTAATAATTGTATTATTATCAATTATTATAATAATACTAATCAAACATATAAGCTATATTTATCATTATTCAATTTATTATTCAATGAAAATATTACTTTTTAATAACTCATCACATTTACAGCCCATTATACATTTTTACTAATTATTACATTTTTTTTTTTTATCAACTAATTTATTATTTAATTAACCTAATAATATTTTACTCTTTAATATAATACCACTTTCATACAATAATATTTATTTAACGTAATCTCTTTCGTAAAATTTATTTATTATTTTAGTTGTCAATTAATATTTTAATTTTATATTTTTCAACGGGGTAGGGAGTGGGTGTGGGTGCCACGGGGTAGTAGGGCACGCGCTCCCATAGGGTTTCAATCGATTGAGACCCTGATTCACAATAAAGTAAATAAAAATATAGGGTTCCGAAAATAAAACCCAACAATGCATCAAAGATCTCACAAAATTTTATACAAAAACAGATTTCACAAAATTTCATACAAAAACAGAATTTACAAAATTTCATACCAAAAACAGATTTCATTATTATTATAATCCTAAAATAGATTTTTAAAAAAATATATAAATAAATAAAAACAGTTTTAGATTTATTTTAAATATCTCATCGGTACGCGATCAACATATTTTACGCGATGGGATCTAAGAAGGATGAGACGGATAGATGGGTACCCACCTCTTGAAGCGTGATCGGCAGATCTATGGCGATTAGAGCACGGTGTCCACACGATGGTCCGTCCACGATTACGCCGCCTTCTATCTCCACGATCCGACGGTAGAAAACACCACGGTGTTCTTTATGATAGAACACCCAAGAGATCTAAAGGGGTCGAGTGTTTTCTTTTTTTTTCTTTTTTTTTCAAGAGGATGGGGGAGATGAAGGGACGGCTAGGGTTTTGAGAAGAAGAAAACAAAAGCAAGAGGCTAGGTTTTCTTAAAGTGAAAAGTGAGGGTTTTGGACGTATCCTCTACTTAAATAGAGGTCTCCTAATTAGGTTAGGCTTCGGTGTGAAGCACTAGCACCGAGTTTGGTGCAACACCCATCATACACCACAAATAAAAATAGCTAAATTTTAGGGTTGTTACACCAGGCATCATACTCTTCGTAGCATTCGAGGATCCGCACTATGTTGATCAGTTGTGAGTTTGAATTAGGTTGACTTAGCGCATTGAGCGCTGAGTGTCGCATGGGCTAACACTGCTAGACAAGTGACCTCGTGACATTTGATATAAGAGCTAGATTCGATCCAGCAGAGATGATACTATTGAGCTAGTTAACAGGTGAGGGTCTCGTGACTGCGAAACCAGGTTGACCCGACAAGGGTGACGTTGGGGAGTTAGTGGGAAGGTGTAGACATAAGAACTAGATTGGAAATGAGCTAGTGGGGAGGTGTCAAATCTCGAAGCTAGATATATGATGCTAACAAGCTGGGAGGAGTTGGCGGGGTCAGTTCACTATGGTAATGCGTCAACGAGGACGTTGACATTATGGAGTGGTGGAGGATGTAACGGGGTCAATACTCGAGCTTGCAGCATGGTACCTGGGGTACGCGATGTGATGTCAGATGAGCAAGAGACATCTTGGTGCCAGGATGGCATGGCATGTGGTGCCAGCGGGGTACGTGACATAAGGCCATGAGGGCCTGACGACATGGTCGCACTGCGAAGAAGCGACATGGTCGCATGGGAGGACGATGCAGGGAGTCATGGGCGTGATGGTTAGGACTTGACACTGTGTGTCACGGGCAGGATGCTTGTGTCATGGGGTATGTCAAACCAATACGTTTGAGGTCCTTTGGTTGTTTGCCCATAAATGATATTTGAACCATCTATGTGGGAGAGGTGTTGGATGAGTTGCCTTCCACTTACACGAGGCCTTGCGTCGCCAAAGGGGATGCAAGTGTCTCCTAGGCCTGAAATGGTGAGCCTAAGACGTAGATGCAGCGATGTTGTATGACACCCAAGGTGAGGTTGAAGTATGGCCCCGGACTACGCGTTGCGGTACATACGGTTAGGCAACTTCACGAGCACTGTGTGGGACTCAGTAGAGCACGACAGCATGAGGGCTGCGTGGGACTCCGTTGAGCATAGCAGCATGAAGTAGACACACGACTGTGGACTTGGTTCGGTATGCGAGCAAGACTTGATGGCATGGGGAGCTGCATACCAATACTGTTGCGAAGTAAAGTACTAATGCAGTACACAAGGTGAAGCTTGAGCAGGCCAAGTATGGAACAGTGGTGCAATCGAACGTGTCGTATGGGGCACGAGCTAGGAAGCAAATAATAGGCCTTGAAAATAAGGAAACCATGTCGGGAGTTCCTGTCCTCTAGGCGGATGGTATCAGAGCTGATAGAGAGAATAGTTGGCCTCGCTGCGGCGCAGTTGCGAGGCACCGCGCGAGAGTCGGAGCGCGCCCCTTTGATAGGTGGCTTACAATTGTAACACAAGATTTGTATGGTGGTACATCGTATAAAAAGAACTTTTTAAATCTATGCCTTCGACATGAAATGTGATCTTTATCATCTAGTTCAATGATGATTCAATGGTTGACATAAACAAATAAGATGTTAGAAATCATGTTTAATGTCAATCTTTGGCACCAAAGATCTTTTACAACGTAGCCTTCAAAACCAAGGGCTTAGACGATGTTCCACATGGAACAAATCTCAAAAGTATAAGTCCTTTTTATAAGAGATGCTTCGGTACTTATTTCATGTGCAAGAAGTCGCTCTCTTAGTGAAAGTTAAACCTATTGGATACCTCTGTCTATGCTCACGTCTCAGATCCTTTGAAAACAGTTGATTGCTTCTGATCAGATGATTTATTTCGTGTTTCATCCTGATCTTCCACATAATGGATGTTGAGATCATGGCACACCTATCAGACTGTCCATTTTTTATTGAATGTATCACAGATCTCCAAAAAATTGCTCTTTAATCATGTGACACACATCACGCTTAAACGTGATTTTAGGGGTACCATGATCTCAAGATCCATTGTATGAAAGATCGGAGTGAAACATGATTTGAATTATCTGATTCGAAGCAATGGGCATGGGCTCTTTTAGAGAATGCATGAGCACAAATAGAGAAACACCAACTATTATGTAATCAAATTTGATAGTGGGCGCCTATTTTTTTCTTCCTTGCCCTAAAGTAATTTTCTTCTCCGGTCACCAGCCTATGATATATTGGAAGTACGTCTTTCTTCTTCGTCATCTATTTTTTTTTTCCTTGTCTTTATATTTTATAATAAATTACAATGAAGATGTCGACCTCACCGGCATCACTCCAAGAATATATCTGTAGTCCTACAAAAATAAAATAAAAAACTTGAAAATAAAAATAAAAAATGTAACCACCAGTGGGTACTAAGTGTCAGTTGTAAAAAATTGATATAAAGCACTCGTGCCTCGATTTTATATCTAATAATAAATTTTTACCATCAGATTATTATATCTACGGTGAGAGATAGAAATTTTGGAGGCCAAACCTTTCTCAACAGTGACATCTGCGACCAAAGGTGCCCCAATGGGGTGCACCATTATTCAGCGCAAATCACGTGTTTGGGATGATGGGTGCGGCAATGGTTTCAACGGCTGAGGTGAGTTATCACTTGGATTAATTGGTGCTAGATCAAGAGCGGTTGTTGGTTCCGTAGTTCTTACCGGTTATTGGTTTGCTGGTGAGCACAATGATACAAAGCCTCTTTGGCATAGAGCTGACAAAGAGTTATGCCAAACGCAGCTTATATAGTTTTTGTTCTTAGAAACATACCATAGGGTAGGCCATCGAAGCGGCCCATGGTTGACCAAAGTCAATATTTTACTTGTCTAATCATTGTTAGTTGAATTCAAAAGAATTTAAAATAAAATAAAAAAATGGGTCAACCAGCATATAAATAGATAATTGTAATTATGTTTTTAGAAGTCGGGTCTTAGTGTGATGGCAAATGTTGTTCGCCCAAAGCGATGAGTTCGAGTCTGGGAATCAGCCACTCCAATGGGGGTAAGGCTGCATACCATCAACCACTCTCAAACCCGAGATTTTGAACTTTGACATATATACCCCTTAGGTTCACCGATTAATTGAGCTCGGTTTTTATCGACTTTCAACATTGTTATTTTTATTAGGCATTTTAAATATATTGTTTTATTAGATACTAGAATATCGAACTTAGTTTTTTTTTTATTTTTAAGTGTCCAGGCCTCTTAGAGCACCCGCCTAATCTTAAGGGCACATGCGCACCCCAAATTCAGCACATGCCGGGTTAGTATAGGATATAAATCCTTATGATAGTCTCAAAGGGAGAGGGGATTCGAACTCAAGTCTCCAGCTTTTGAAAGCAGGTACCTGGCCAGCTCGCCTAACCCCTTGAGGTTATATCGAACTTAGTTTTGATCAAAGCATAGAATTGCTTAAAACAACAACAAAGATTTTGGATTCTCACTTAGACTAAAGAAATGAGTGTTCTTGTAGTGAAAATGTTGGGCTTCTTGGATTGACACAAAGAGGGAGTCGAAGAGTAGTACAGATATCAACTGCTTTTAAGATCTTCGTCATTTTCGGTTGATTTATACTTCCATATTCAACTTAATACCAAAAAGGACCTGGCTTGAGTGTAAATTATTGACCATTTGATCAAAAATTATTGACCATTTGATCAAAAATCCATTTTTTCAAGGAAATTCGGAGCTCTTTTCGCATTGATTCCTTTCCCAATATTTGCTGCTATAGATTTATTGTTTTTTAAATCTATTATAATGACGTATAAAAAATCTAGCAATCAATCATTAGAACGGCGTCCGACTCGGGCCTATATGGCATGACCGATCGATAGAAATCCTCCAACCAGCCAATGTCCGAGTACCAGGCGCTATGGCACTGAAGTAACCCATGTCATACTACCAGGAAATGCCCGAACGACCTTCAACAAAAGGCCCTTCCTATGCTTCTATAAATCAATGCCCTTGGGTGTCTCCCTTTTGTACTTTGTCTGGGGTTGTATCGGTTATGTTGTAACGGAAAATAAACGAATATAATAAAATGTAAGGGCACTTATAAATCGGAATAAAAAAAATAAATTGCAATCAAGTGAGTCTGGATTCTAATTAATGTTCAAGATGTTAGAATAGAAACAAACATTCCATAAATTGTATAATAAAACAATCTATATTAAATTTATAAAATGTTGGGTTTCTATTCTCAAAAGATTTCATGGAAATGAGTTGACAGCAAGGTATCAAACTCAGTATAGGGTATCGGTCCAAGATGGACCGATACATATCGGCCGATACGGCTATGGTATCGCCGCTGCAATATCACTGGTTTGTTTTAAAAAAGAAATTGTATCTGTCAATAGCGGCTGATACTGAGACAGTATCAGTCGATACTGACCCATATTGGCCGATACTAGTACCAATACTGACCCATATTGGCTGATTCAGTTCAAGTAAGTTGTACTTTGGTGGGAATGAGTTATTATATATGAACTCGTTGACCCTTCTACCAGGCAATCACTTCAAAACTTTGAATATTATAACCTGGCGAAGTGTCACAAAAATATGTGCAGATTGATCAAATGGTGAGAAATCAATACACGAACGATCCATCGGTAGCGAGAAAACAAGGAATTCAAATATTTTTACGTGCTAATTGGTGTATTTAAAGATCAACTCTCTTTTTTTGTTATTGTAAACTTGAGTAGTTAGTGAATGTACAGTTTTGAAATGCTTTGAGTTTGTGTTCTTCTAAGTCACTTTCTTAGTTTAGTACAGTTTTTATACTTCCACAATTTTTTTTAATTTTTTTTTTACTCTTTTTTTAAAAAGGAGAAGTGATTGATAAGATCTTAATTGAAATTTTACTGAATAAAAGGATTTTAATTTGAAACCAATTTCAATCGCTTGAGATAGTTTGGAAATGCACCAATTAGCACGTAAATATCTTTAAACCTCAAGGGGATAGGCGAGCTGGCCAGGTACTTGCTTTCAAAAGCAGGAGACCTGAGTTCGAATTCCCTCCCCACATGAGGCCACCCTAGGGATTTATTTTCTGTGCGGATCATACATGTGCTGAATTTAGGGTGCGCATGTGCCCCTGGGATTAGGTGGGTGCTCTAAGAGCCCCGGATACCCAAATTATCAAAAAAAAAAATAGTTTGGAAATGTCCATTGTTATAGAAGACATACACTGAATCAAGTCTCAAATTCAAACTCAAAATTCCTATGCCTGAAACATAGGAGACTTGAGATGGAAACTATGAGCAAATCTGTTTTGACATTTTTTTAAACTCTCTTAGTTTCGAAATGTCCATCGGAGGCTAGAATTATAACATAGAATTGAGGTGCTGACGGACCTAAGATCAATTTTTTGAGTGCGAAAGCATTTGTGCAACTCCCTTATGGGTCAAATACCAAGTGTGTGTGGTGTACAGCCAAGAATGCGTGGTCAAGTAGTGCTATGTGAAAGTTGATGGTGTAAGATCACTGTGAAGATCCAGACTCACATGCCACAAAATTGCGGACGCTACATGTTATGACGCGTTTTGGGTGGAGACTCAAGCTCATGCCAGAAACAAAATCAGGGTTGGAACCTAAACCCAGAACCGAACAATATTGTGACATGTGGGTCTGGGTCTTCACAACCACACTCTATGTCATGAGAAAAAGTCTAGTTTTCCCCTTCTCCTCTAGCAATTCGGGTTTCCAATTGACTCCCAAGCATTGGCTGATCAATGGCCCTTTAACCCATTGACAGTTTGACTTTCGAAATTTGAACCAAACACCTCCCTCTCTTGTAGCCCCCTTTCTAATCGCCGAATTGGACCTCGCACCTTCAAATCTATCCAAATTTAACCCTAGAATTCTCTAAAATCACCTACTACTTTTGTAACTACCACCCCAGCGCCTATAAGTACAGCCCATTCCTTTGCCAGTTTTTGCGATGCGAATCTGAGTTCTTTGAACCCTATCAAAAGGAATACAAGATCACCAGGAGTTGATCTTTTTCTCCAAGTATTTGGTTGCCTCACCAGCCATTGCCACCATTCACTCTCAGGTTACACTAGTCAAAGCTCGACAAAAAGTCATATTGAAAATGCATATAAAGCTTTTTAAAGTTTGATGAAATTTCAAACTTTAACTAAAGTTTAATATTGACTAAAGAGAGCACTGTGTAGATGATGTAGTGTAGTGGCAATAATAATGATATATGACAAAATTACCCTTTGGAATTGCTATTTCAAAGGTTTTGTTGGTGGAATTGTAAATAATCTATGAAAAAATTAGTGAGTGGAAGTGAAATCCACGGGTGGGTCTCACGACAATTCAATTTTACACTCTTATTTCTCAATCAAACAAAAATCGTGGAATTACTAATTCAATTCTACAGTGGAATTACAAATTTAATTCTACCGTGAAATTGTAATTTCCATGTTATCAAATAGAGCCTCTGTATGATAACTCAGGAGTGGCAATTCTAGGGTGGAATGGAATTATCAATTCCATATTTTTTTTTATAAGAATTTATAGGTGTGGAAGTGAATTGATGTGGGACAAATAGATGGAATTCACTTTCACACACAAATTCCATGCCAATTCCAAGGACAAAATAATCATAACCAAATAATTGGAGTGGATTATCTTAAAATTTAGTTTTTTCTTTTATTTTTATTTGCCAAAAATTCTTTTTTTAATTCCACAAGCATTTATTCCCAATAAATATATTCAAACAATAGAATTGTAATTCTAGGGAAGTCACTTCCACACAGCATGATCAAACAAAAGAACTATCATTTTCAGGGAAATTATCAAGGAAGTAAGCATGAAATTGCTAATTCACTTCAAAAAGATGAATCTTAAATTGGGTGATGTCGCTTGCCCCCATATTCTTAAGAAGCACACACATTTCCACTATAAACAATCGTTGGTTGCCTTGAATCAGACGATGGAGATCGTTTTTTGTCCCAATCTTTCACATAATAGATCTTGAGATCATGACGCACCTATCAGATGGTCACATGTTGATTCCATGTGGCAAAAATCTCCAAAAGTGATCGTGATCATGGGCTTGCCATGAGATAGGGTTCTCAAGTGTCACTTTTGGAGATGTATGCCACGTGGAATCATGATATGACCATCTATAGGTGCACCATAATCTCGAGATTTGTTGTGTCAAAGATTAGGACGAAAAACTCATCTCCGTCATCTTATTCAAGGTAGTCAACAACGTTTTATGACAGAAATGTGTGTGTTTTCACAAAAAAAGGGGTGCAAATGGCATCCCCCTTTCAAATTATCAAGCAGAGAAGTAGGCCCAAAGGGTGGATCAAATGACGGCTCCCAAGCATACCTTTATTTATATCTTTTGATTCTTTAGTCCTAGGATTTAATGGATCAATTGGAGAAAAAAGTGCTTAAATTTAATGTGTTAAACATTGATTAAGATATCTAACCTCTTACTAAAGTTACTTTTTAATTTTTTTGATAATGCAATACCGCATAGAACAGCCTAGAAGTAGTGCCTATGCAATCCGCATGCAGATAAGATCCGTCTCTGGCGGAGCACACTGGGAGGATAACCTTGGTCAATTAACCCACATGACAAATCACTCACCTTTGTTAATACAAAGGGAGGAGGAAAATGTAGTGTCTAGAACCCACGACCTTATAAAGTATGGAGATGATGGTGACTTGCGTTTAGCCGTATAGCAGTGTAGGTATAGTCAATGTCATGTAGCGGCATAGAGGTGTTGGTCATAGGTGTTGATTAGTTGGGCAATTGTCGTGCTAGTGATGTTCACTAAGACAAGCGAGAAAGAGCTTTAATAGTTGCGCGAAGAGAGAGAGGTGTTGGTCATAGGTGTTGATTAGTTGGTCAATTGTCGTGCTAGTGACGTTCACTGAGACAAGCAAGAAAGAGCTTTAATGGTTGAGGAGAGAGAGAGAGCGCTTTAATAGAGAACAAGAGAGTGCAAACTTTAGTAGAAGATTATAAAGATTATATTTATTACATATTTATCCATTAGAAAATAACCATTAGATGAATCTAATTATAAGGGGGAAAAAGTAAAATAAATATATATAAAAACTACATATAATATCTTTTACACTATTTTTTTTTGATAAATAACAGAGAGGTTGAAGGGACTTCACCCTTGCCATTAAAATAAAATCGAGAAGATACAAAGAGACTCCGAACCAAGATCATGTGGACACCTCCTAAACCCGCTGGTGGACAATACCAAAACACCGAAAACGAAGAAAACACCAAAATAAATGGGACCTAAGGGAGGGAGAGGCTCAAACGAGATGCCGAGAACCCAACAAGGAACTACTCCCAGGCAACCACTCCACTAGAATCTCTATCTAAATGAAATTCCCCAAACTGTCTTGGATAGAATAGGGCTGGATAAGTTTGAGTGCTTGAGCCCATTGAAGAGCATTCGATAAAACAGACTCCGCGGCAACATCTCCCATTGCTGCTCTTTCCACAACGTCAAAAATAAAGCAAATGGCATAAGATTCCATATGGCCTAACCCCTCTTCCCTTTAAAATGCCACTTCCAACTTCCGGAGAGCTCGGCACAAGATTTGGGCATGACCCAGACAATGTGAGCCCATTGGAATATGTGGTTCCACACAGCAAATGAAAAGTTACAGTGTAGAAACAGATGATGAGGATGGATTCTCCTCCTCTTTACATAGCGAGCATCTGTTCACCATGAAGAAGCCTCTAGCTTTCAGATTGTCTATAGAGGGGATTTTCTCCACCAAAACCTTCCAGATAAAGGAGGCGACACGGTGCAACGCCTTCGAAATCCAAATCCGCAGCCATGGAAGAGAAGGAGAGACAACCCCAGCCAGGTTGTGAGACAAGGAATTAACTTTGAAAGTGCCACCGTGGTTAGCATGCCAGAAAGGGCGATCGGCATGCCCTGGCCTGATACAAGCATCGGAGTTGAGGATTTCGAGAAGCTCCAAGAATTCCCAGATTTCCTCATCATAAAGCCTTTTCCCGACAATAATATCCCAGAGAAGATTCCCATGGTTATCCCTTCTAGCTGCCTCTTGTACCTACAAATCCTTGTTCACCGCAAGGTCATAGATTCTATGGTATGTGAATTTAAAAGCTTGGTTTCCAATCCAAACATCATTCAAGAAGGAGGTACTCCCTTCACCACTACAAAAAATAAATGTATTTGCGGCAACCAAAAACTGCTGCTATTAGTCCTGTTGCAACCAAAAACTGATGTTGTTAGTCCTGTCACTATCAAAAAATGGCATAACAGCAAGTGCTGCTGAAACACCTTATTTTTATAGTGCACTCACAAGAATACAAGCCCAGCACTACAAAAATAATATGTTTCAGTGGCGCATGCTGTTAAGAGCCGTAGCAGCAGTTTTTGGTAACGACAGAGCTAGTAGCGACAGTTTTTTGTTAATAGCAAAAGTTTTTGGCTGCCGCTAATAGTCTTATTTTTTGTAGTGCAGTGAGAAAAAAAATGATGAAATTTGAATATGGAGCTCCAAATCCCCGACCTCGAGCCGGAGTGAAGAGTCTTAACATCCGAAGGATTACCACAGGAACCATATTTATTTAATAGAATGTGCCTCCACAGACTGCTCCGTTCCTTTTCGGTACGCTAAAATCATTTGCATAGAAGGGCAACGTTGAAGAAGCGGAGATTGACGATACCTATACCCCATCTCCTTTATTCCTTCATAGAAGTCTCCAATCTACAAGATATAACTTGGACCTATTAATCAAGCCGCATCAGGCCTAGACAAGCTTTGCCTAGACAAGTTTTACAACCTCAGCTCTAGTTCAGCCCTACTTCAATTGAGCTTTAAGTAAAATGCTCAAATTGAAAGCACTCATTTTCGGGCTGATCCGAGCTAGCTCGGCTCTGTTGCAGCCCTAGATACAAGGAGTAAACATGAGAAAGTGGGAGGAGAAGCTTGTTTCACCGACTGACGTGAATGGCGCAAGGGTTGGCAATAGATGACCCTACCATGTACCATGGGCAATGATGGGGTCCAACTGGTTGAACCTAATTTCTTATTGTAGCCATCGGATAACAAAGAATCTTGATCTACACGGTTTCCATTTTTATAGGATGACGTGCAATCAAGATTTTCTTTTATCCATTGCTCTCCTACCATCGCGGTGGCACGTGGGCACGCGTAGGCATAGCAAGTTAGGTCTGCTCAAGCATAAGCCCCTAACTTAAAAATAAACAAATATATAATATATAAAAAGATTTGTTATTTGCACCCGTTTTTCCTATGAAGAAGACATGCATTTCCATCATAAAAAATTCACCGCCTCAAATCAGGCGATGGAGATCGTTTTTCACCCTACTTTTCTACATGATAGATCTTGAGATCATTGTGCACCGATCAGAGGGCCATATGTTTATTTCACGTGACACACATCCCCAAAAGTGATACTTGAGAACCCTTTCTCATGGTACGTCAATGAACACTGTCACTTTTGGGGATGTGTGCCACATGGAATCAGCATGTTACCGTCCGATAGGTGCTCCGTGACCTCAAGATCTATTGTGTGGAAGATTGAGACAAAAACAATCATGTCGTCGATTAGAAGTCAATTTTTATGATGGAAATGCGTGTTCTTAAAAAAACATCATTGACGACAACTTTTCAAATGGGCTAGGGTTTGTAATAAAGGACATACGCCGAATCTGACCCTCAAGTCGAAAGGGTCTGATGTGTAGTATCTCAACCGTTATCCCATAAATCACGGGACGGTGATTTTGTGTAACTTTTTTTTTTTTTTTTGAGATGAAACTTTTATCCTTTTCATTTGAAATGGAGAACGGTTACAGAGTAAGGGGCCACAATCCAAATAGTAGTAGTTACAATAACTAGCATCAAAATACATTGAATGGCATCCAAGACCCATATAACAATGACACAAATATCAGAGAACTTCAAAGAAAGGTGAAAATTTGATAATCCGCCGGTAACCAACACCGAAGATTCATCCGAAGAGATGCCACCACCATCGGCAAACTCATGATCCACAAAAACTCCCTCCATCTTGACAACGGGAGGCAACAACTGACCAAAAGCTTCACACATCACTTCAATCGAAGCTTTGAAACAATGCTTCATGGCATAGATATGGTGCTTGTGTTCGCGCAACAACGAAGCCATCAATACGTCGATAAAACCCGTAACCAAAATCGTTCCAGAAACAATTATGGATTGCAAAAAAACCTTCATAGAGTCGATCTCCTCGGAAAAGAAAACTCTCACTAAGAAGAGGATAAAACTCTCATATTCTAATCCTAAAATAAATAAATAAAATAAGGAGAGAAACATGGAGAGCCGAAGCCTCCAAGCAGAAGACGGTCCCCAAAGGATCGAATTATTGAAAACATAAAAAAATTAAACAGAAAGGGATAAAATCCCCCCTTCCCACCCCCTCCCATAAAACTTCTTTTCCCGACTCTCAAAACCCCCTTCTTTCATATTTTGTGTAACTTATTAATACCAAAAGAGATAGGTATGTAGAGGTTCATGATATGGTAATCTTGTTAAATTATAAACAGAAGACATATTTGTTTTGGCCAAAATGCAGGCGGCTGACGTGGCGCGACATGACTGGCGGCACTGACCTACATTAATTGATCCTCACCTCACTTGCAGCCAATTGCGTCATACCACATCAGCCACCTGCACTTTGTCTGCATAAAATCTATCCTCCATATAATACTGTCCTAACATATATATATATATATATATATATATATATATATATATATATATATATATATATATATATATATATGAAGGAAGGCCCGCTTCAAGAGGGCTTAGATTGGGCCACCTGATTCTAAAATGGAGAATCAAGATGTAAACAATGATAGCCACGATGATTAAGGGAGTATCGCCAAGAAATACGGTTCTCACTTATGCTTTGTATATGGCGGATGAAATGGATAACAAGCGCAACCAAACACATGGAAAAACGTGTAATCCGGGGGTGTGGAAAATAATCGTTCATATGGGGATATAAAATTAAAAAAATTAGTTGGATAACGATTAATTAAATAGATAGATGTATTAAACGCTTTTACCCAGTAGGAAGAATGAATACTCGTCATGGCTAAAATTGTTAATCCCATATCCACTATATGGCGAAGCTTATGTTCAGATCCTGTTTTGTTCCTAAGTGTGACGGCAAGCCAATCGGTGTGCAACATGGTTCATGAGTGTGACGACAAGACAATCGGTGCGCAATCCCATATTGCTGCAGATAAGCTTGAATCGTAAGCTCATATATTCTCCACCCCCATCACTTTGTAATATATATATATATATATATATATATATATATATATATATATATATATATATATATATATATTTTAATTTATTTATTTATGACGCACAATAGAGTGTTTTAAGAGGAAGATAGAGTAGTTATTTCACATGTGATGTTAATTGAACAAAATAATTGAATGCTTGCATTAGATAAATTTATAAATAATTAATTAGAAAAATCTTCGATAAAGAACAAATAATATTTCGACCCTTGAATTAAATGACAAGGTGATGTCCATATGAACAAGTGCTAACCGAGAGGTAGCAATTGAACTTGATAAATTAAATGGAAGTCTAGTACTTTTGGTGATATGCAGGGTTGGCCCTAAGATTTTGGAGGCCCAAGGCAAGTTCCTAAAATGGGACCCTACTTTATATTAATCTAAAAAAAAATTAGCCACAATTTATATTTTTTTGCAAATAAAATAATACTCATTTCTCTCATAGTGACGAATTTCGCTAAAATTTACGGAAACAGAAGTTAGGCGTAACTTTCAGGGAATTTCGGTGATTTCTCTGAAATTGTCAAATTTTATTAATTTCGGCGAAATTAACGAAATTTTGTCAAATTTAATAAATTTTCTTTTAATTTTAGTTGTTTTTGCATAATAAATAAAGCTTTTATAAAGAGGGTCATTTCTCGGATCTGTGATTCGGAGTTTACACCGAATTCTTTAATGTTAATATTTGCAGCATTTATTTATCGTCATTAGAAATAAATCTTTTTTACAATAAATGTTTTGCCCTTTCTTTTGCAGCATTTATTTATCGTCATTAGTGATTTCTTTTACGGTGAGTGTTTTGCCTCATTTCTCTTACGATTTTGAAAGAACATTAATCTTGTTGTTCTTAATTCGGGCCAGTTAGATCTATGATTATAAATGGTAAATTGAGAATGGGAGGATTTAGCATCCTGAACCTCGCCTTTTTCTATTGCTTTTAATTTCATTTAATTATTTAACTGTTATTTCTCATCACTCTCTTTGAAATCAGTGAAACTAGTTTAGATATTGTGCTGAATCTGTGGATATTCTCATGATTAGTTTCTATTTCTCTCTTTAAAATTTTCTCCCTAATCTTCGTGTGAACGATCTTGCACTCCATTGATTTATACTACAATCTAATTCGTGTGCTTGCAAGTAAAACTAGATTTAAAATTACAACAAGTCTTTGAATGTTATATCAATCATACTAGTATCCATTCAAATTAGTCTAATGCTCAAATCGTTAGATAACTCATCAATTCATGCCTAAACATGAAGTGTGTGCATATCCAAATCAAGATTCATCCATCTCGGAATCAATCCAAACAATAAATCATCGGATCTCATGTCTCGACTCAATCCTCACTTTAGGTATACTCTCAAAATAGGATCACTACGATAATAGGTTCATTTTCGCTCACATGTGAAAGATTAATACAAAGCAAACAAAATGTCTCACATGATAAAAGAAACCTTATGTAATCAATGAATAAAAGAGAATCTCATAGAAAAATACCTTTATATCCAATGCATGTCATATCAAGCACGATAGGTATTGGATATTGACTCTCCAAAAGACAATTACCAATACAAGACCAGATCATGAAGGTTTTTTATAAGGTTGTAATGGGGTCCAGGTAAGGGTAAAAATAAAGGAAAGTTGAGATTCAAAGTTTCTGAGAAATTGGAAAATGAACTAACTTCTGATTTTTCAATTTCTCTTCTTTTTCTTTTCTAATCTCTCGCTATATTTCTCAATATTTTTCTATTTTTCTCAACTTTCTTTTATTTTCTCACTCATTTTTCTTTTTTTAAATTTTATTTTCTTGAAGCATCTCATATTTTTTATTCTTTTTTAAAATTTTCTTTTTCTTTTTCTTCCTTATTTTTATTTTCTTATTTTTACCATACACTATAAGTAAATACCACAACTCGGTATCTCTCCACTTACTCACTTTTTATTCATTCTCATCTCTCGTTCCTAATTTCTCATAAATAAGAAGGGTAAGGCTGAATTTTCAGAAATGGTGAAGGGGTAAAGGTTAATGTGACTTATCAAAGAATATATAAAGGCAAATTTTTTAATAAGCTCAAAAGGGTACTAGAAAGATAAATTTACATGAGGTGGGGTATTTTAAGCACAAACGAGCCAAAAATAGTCTTCAATCATGTCCTCAAAAGATGGTAACCTTGCCTATTTGTCTTGAACAAACATACAATACATTCTAACACAATGATATGTATTTAATGGCATGCAAAGTCACAAGTTAAAGTAAAATATATGAGATTATGCAAAAATAATTCGCATTCAAAAATAACTATGAGTTTATATAATGTAACGTCCCAGAAATTTCATACTTAAATAACACACCTCAGGAAATGGACCGACTAGTAACATCTTTGAGCGGGTCAACATTGACTTTGTTGACTTAGTAGATCATAGGTGAGATGAGGTGTATCATAGAAATCAAGTAATTGGACTATGTAGCCATAGATATATACACACACACACATGTTAGTAAAATGTATGAGCTTAACACCTAATACAAAAAGTTAGGTTATAAAGAGAATTTATTTCTCTTAGATTGAGTAGTTGAGAGAAATTGAAAAAGAGTAAATGAGAGGGAGGTTTGATTGTGAAATATAGGAGCGGGCATTCAATACGAGTGATTAGAATCGGAAATCTAGCAAATCAAGCTCGGTATCGACGGACGATTCGAGGTTTGGGGTTTGAGAAACCCAAGTGTAGCTAAAGCTGTGGATCAAGGGATCCAACCGATAGAAATGGTAAGCCCTACTATTATAAGCTAATTGTAGTTGTTAAATGATAAAATCTAAGAGATTAGCTATAAGGAGAAATGATAAATGGATGAAATGATGATGAAATGGGTTCTAGAGGATAGAACACGTTTCAGATATGAGAATGGGTAAATCGATTGAACGAAATCAGATTTCGTTCCATCGATTTTGACCAAAGAGAAAATAGGGTGAAGAGTAAGTTCTGAAGAAATCGTTCGAACGATTTAAGAAAATCGTTTGATCGATTTGAGAACCATGTGAACGATTTAAAATTCATTCAATCGATTTGCTAGGAGACAAAAATGAGATAGTTGGATTTCTGAAGAAATCGATTGAACGAAATAAGTTCGTTCAATCGATTTTGAAATTCATTCAATCGATTTTGAAATTCGTTCAATCGATTTCAAAGTCGTTCGATCGATTTTGAATTTTGTTCGATCGATTTTAAATCGTTCAATCGATTTTTCAAATCATTCGATCGATTTAATAATCGTTCGATCGACTTGGACAAATTTGAGTTTTTGTGGGCTTTTCCATATGAACTGTCTTTTGTTGGGGTTAGGGTTCTAACCCAGTGTTTTTACAATTATAGTGATGGATTGTATATGTTTGGCCAGGCTTAGTTATATACCAAACATAATGATTTTTGAGTACGGCTCGGATTGAAGGATCCGAGGATAGAAACCAAGCATTCATATACTATGTGACGATAGTATATGAATGCTTGTTCTTTAAAGCCGAGTTGAAATACAATGTATTTTCTTTTAAAGTGTAGTTGAAATGTAAAATGTTAAAGTAAATGTAGTAAGAAATAGTATGTGAATACACAGATAAATGAGAAAATATACGAATAAAAGAGTTAAGTCATCCCAGGGATGCATATGTATATTGGGCGTCTGAGTGATGCATCAGACCATGAGACATCCCAGGGATGTAATGTGAATATAAAGATCCACATTGTGGAAGGTCCATGAAAGAGATTTAGCAGGCTGAGAATTATTATATTATTAGCACAATTACACGGTGAATAACTATATGTAATACACAATCGATTTAAGGTTTATAGAATACCTAACTGACACGGCGATATACCCATGATTGACTCAGCAGGATATCCGTGACCAATACGGCGGCCAATCCGTACACCAGTAGACATCCCAGGGATGCATAGTTATGTACCCGTCGCCTATGAGAAAGGGACGTGGGTCAA
Source organism: Chloranthus sessilifolius (assembly GCA_021018995.1). Lineage (NCBI taxonomy): Eukaryota > Viridiplantae > Streptophyta > Magnoliopsida > Chloranthales > Chloranthaceae > Chloranthus > Chloranthus sessilifolius. The sequence goes on from CM037592.1 coordinate 93,573,000, forward strand.
GATATTTAAAAAATAGTATGATTAGACAATGATGGAGGGTATTCCATCGGGGCTCGATGCTATATTGCTCGGGGATTATTTAAGTTAAACATTTAAGTCATGAGACCAACCTAGTTACAATCACAAGAATAATTTACATCTGATGTCATGAGTAGAGTAATAAAAGTAGTTTAATTATTTTCTTGCATCTCAAAATGTTTTAAATAGATTACATTGATAAATTCATTCTTTATATTCTGTCATGATATATATGTGAGTAAGAAAGATACACTTGTTCGAATATTGTCCGTATTGAGCTAGGATGTAGCTCACCCCTTTGACTATACGTCACAGGTACTGTATTAGGAGCTGCTTCTGGTGAGGTCGATCTCGAAGACTCAGACTATATTCCAGGGGAGGAATCTAAGCCCCCTCCTGAGAGGTTTTTCTAGAAGACCCTCTGCGTGCTTTGATGATTGTTTTGAGAGAGAGATATTTGTGGTTTGGTACGTCCAGCCATGGTTTGTAAGGATAATGGTTCAGGAAATATTCTTTTGTCGAACCATCTAGGGTGACCGTAGTTACGGCACTGATGATTCAGGTTGGTTCTTTTGCCCATGCGGGAGCATGGGATTAGAACGATCTTTTGAGCACTTGTTTTAGTATTAAATAGTAGAATTAGAGATTTTTTCTATTTTAGTTTGGTTTATGTTTTGACTATAGATATGGGATTGTATCAAGTGTTCCGCATACTATTTGGGGCACGGCCTCGAGGGTCGTGACAATGGCACGGGTTTCGAGTTGCTGAAATTCGGACTGTCACAGTTGGTATCAAAGCTTTTTCGTTAGAATTTTCTGGCAAGTTATAGATGTGGTCAGAGTGAAGGGACTACTGCTAATGAAACTTTGGTTTCATATGCAGAACGTGATGTCTTCTGGGAGGAGGGGTCGACCTAGAGGTCATCAAAATAGAAGTCAAAGAGATGGAGAGGAATTTCAAGCAGGGTCTAGTAGAGACAAGAAAATATTCATGAGAGGGAGGATCGGAGAGGTGATGCGATGGATCCTATCGCATTAGCCATGGAGGCTATGGTTGCTGCGATGGCCCAACAGACGCAGCAGACTGCGTTATTGGCTGAACAGACGGCATTGATGGCGGCTAATAATGTCGCTAGTCATCAGCTACCGCCACCACCTCCTCCGGCATTGTTGCCCTCTTCATTCGTAGATTTTAGAAGATTGAGACCTCCTAGCTTCTACGGGCAGACAGATCCATTAAAAGCTGAAAAATGGTTGAACCAGATGGAAAAGCTTCTGGATAGATTACAGAGTACAGAGAACGAGAAGGTAGGCTAGGCTTCCTTCCAGCTCAAGGGAGATGCCGATCCCTGGTGGAAATCGGTATTGAGGAGAAGAGAAGTTGAGCACCCTCACCGCCTATGAACTTGGGCGGATTTTGTTAGGGAGTTCAACCGAGAGTATTTCCCTAAACAAGTAAGAGTGCAGATGAGAAGAAACTTTGCAAATCTGCAGCAAGGAAGCATGTCTGTGCGAGAATATGGTGTGGAGTTTACACGTTTGTCATGATTCGCACCAGAGTTAGTATCCACAGAAAACATGAAGGCAGCCAAATTTGAGGAAGGTTTAAGGCCGTCTGTGAGCGAGTGTCGATTTTTGAACTTGAAAGCTATGGGGAAAGCTTTAGTGGCCGAATGGGATATATACGCCATATACAAACGAACGGATCAGCAGGATGGATGAAGAACCTTTCAAGGGAGAGTGGGTGACTATGACTCGGGGAATAAAAAGTCGAGGTTTATAGCACCAGCTCCATTCCCTAGACAAATTACTTATACAAACTTTTCAAAGCCACTTGTATCTACAGTTGCAAGACCGATTCGATATGAGAACCATACTGGCACCACAGGAGTGTTCAATACTCAAGGCTTCTCACGAGCAGCCTCTTCTACACTGAATGAGACTTGTGCCAAGTGTGGCAAGTCTCACAGAACAGTTGACTGTAGAAGAGGAATGAAGGGGTGCTACAAATGTGAAAAGATCGGTAATGTGATTCGAAATTGTCTGAAGATGGCTAAGGGAAGAATGGCTTCTGTTTCTGCACCAAGACCGATCCAAGCAAAGAAGTCGGTCATACAAGGAAGGGCCTATGCAGTTACAGCTCAAGACACCCAGAATTCCAATGATGTTATATAAGGTGAGCTTTACTTGGATTAAATTTTTTAATTGTCTTACGGGTGTTGGAAGATTCTGTTTTAGTTAGCGAAAGTACTTTTATCTAGATAAGTATTGTGAGAATGATTGATCTTACTTAAAATATCTGTTATGCTACATGAAACAAATGCTGAAAATTTTATGCCTTATAGGTACCTTAGATGTATATGGGAAAGAGAGTGATGTAGCGTACGTGGCCAGAGTGTTGATAGACCCAGGGTCTACTCATTCCTTTGTCACTCCTCGATTTGCAAGAAAGATGAAAGTTAAGCCAGAGACTTTGGATTTTGTCTTGGCAGTGTCTATCCCGACGGAAAAATCGGTTGATACAGACTTAGTCTACCAGTCGATGCTAGTAGCCATTAGAGATGGGGATGTCTTTCAGCTAACCGCAAATTTGATTCTATTAGAAATGCAAGGATTTGACGTGATCCTTGGCATGGACTGGTTGTCACAACACTGTGCAACAGTTGATTGTAAGAATAAGGTTGTCATATTTAGGCCGAATACGAAAAGATCATTTCGATTCATAAGGGTAAGAATCAAGTTTCTGCCACTTGTGTCCGCCATCAAGGCCGAGCGTCTGATCAGAAGTGGATGCAGTGGGTACTTGACATTCTTGAAAGAGGACAAAGAAGGGAAGAACGTTGTTTCTGAGATCGCAATGGTATGCGAATTTGATGACGTCTTCTCAGAAGAACTACCAGGACTACCTTCGGATAGAGAGGTAGAGTTCGCCATTGAATTGGCACCTGGAACGGAGCCGGTTTCGAAAGTACCATACAGGATGGCTCCAGCCGAGTTGAAGGAATTGAACGAGCAGTTGCAAGAGCTCTTAGACAAAGGGTTTGTAAGACCGAGTGTGTCTCCTTGGGGAGCACCGATCTTGTTTGTGAAGAAAAAGGATGGGTCAATGAGGTTGTGCATTGACTATCGCCAGTTGAACAAACTCACTCTAAAGAACAGATATCTGTTGCCAAAAAATAGATGATTTGTTTGACTAGCTACAAGGGGCAAGATATTTTTCTAAGATTGATCTATGTTTTGGATATCATCAACTGAGCGTCAAGGCAGACGACGTCCAAAAGACTGCTTTTAGGATCAGATATGGACACTACGAGTTTTTAGTAATGTCGTTTGGATTGATGAATGCGCAACATCATTTATGGATTGATGAATCGGGTGTTTAAACCACACATGGACTCTTACGTTGTAGTTTTCGTCGACGATATCCTGATCTACTCCAAATCGAAGAAAGAACATGAGGAACATTTGAGAACCGCTCTACAAACATTGCGTGAACACCAACTGTACGCCAAGCTCAGTAAGTGTGAGTTTTGATTGGAGAAGGTTAGCTTTTTGGGACGTGTCGTCGCAAAAGAGGGTGTCACGGTGGATCTAACTAAGATTGAGGCCGTAGTGCAGTGGGAACAGCCCAAAACGATGACCGACATCCGTAGTTTCCTTGGTTTGGTTGGGTATTATAGGCATTTTGTGGAGGGATTTTCAAAGATATCGGGGCCGCTAACGAGACTCACACGGAAGGATGTGAGGTTCGAGTGGAATGACGCATGCGAAGCAAGCTTCCAAGAACTCAAGAAGCGGCTTACTTCACCTCTAGTACTTACCATTCCTTCAGGCAATGGGGGTTTTGCGGTTTATAGCGATGCTTCTCATAACGGGTTAAGCTGTGTGCTCAACTAATACAAGAAGGTCATTGCTTATGGATCAAGACAGTTGAAAGAACATGAAAAGAACTACCCGACACATGACCTCGAACTAGCAGTGATTATATTCGCTTTGAAGATTTGGAAGAACTATTTATATGGAGAGACCTTTGAGATCTTCACTGACCATAAGAGCCTCCGATACTTATTCACGCAGAAGGAACTAAATATGAGGCAGCGACGGTGGATGGAGTTCCTCAAAGATTATGATTGCTCCATTCAGTATCACCCAGGCAAGGCTAATGTGGTAGCAGATGCTGAGTCGTAAGGGTTCGGCTCAGTTAACTAGCCTTGTGATGGGAATGTATAGCTGGAAATTGTTTGAAGACCTATCCTTGTATGATGCAAACATTGAGGTACAGGCTTCAGGTGCTCTTTTGGCCAATATTTCAGTGAGGCCAACAATTTTTGAACACATTCACGAGTTACAAATGAAAGACTCCAAGTTGGTAAAGATTCGACGAGAGGTGATTGAAAGAACCAGACCGGATTTCTCTATAAGGGAGGATGGTTCCTTCTTATTCAAGGGCCGCCTCTGTATTCCAGTTGATGCCGGTCTGAGACAAACTATTTTAGATGAAGTTCATAAGTCTAAATACGCAATTCATCCTGGTAGCACCAAGATGTATCAAGATATGAGGAAGAGCTATTGGTGGAGAGGTTTGAAACGCGATATCGCTGAATACGTGCCACGATGTTTGACATGTCAGCAGGTGAAGGTCGTTCATAGAAACCCTGCTGGATTATTGCAACCTCTACCAATCCCGGAATGGAAATGAGAGTCAATCTCCATAGATTTCAATGTGGGGTTGCCGCGAACAGCGAAAAGGAACAATGCTATATGGGGTTGCCCTACAACACTCTGTATACGGCAGGAAGACTCGCGGAACTTTATATAAAGGAGATTGTGCGGTTGCATAGCATTCCCAGTAGTATTGTGTCTGATTGTGACCCATTATATACTTAAAAGTTTTGGCAAAAATTTCATGAAGGTATGGGTACTCGTTTATATTTTAGTTCGACGTTCCATCCACAGACCGATGGACAAACGGAGCGAGTAAATCAAGTGATCGAAGATATGATAAGGGCGTGTATGCTAGAGTTACAAGGATCGTGGGATCAACGTCTACCATTGATCAAGTTTGCCTACAACAACAGTTTTCAGGCAAGCATTGGAATGACACCGTATGAAGCTCTCTACGAAAGGCGATGCAGATCGCCTATCAACTGGGAAGAAATCGGGGAGAAATTTGTGTTAGAGTCGAAAGTTCTTAAAGATAATGTCATGGTCATACGTATGATTCGAGGGAGGCTTAAATCAGCTCAGAGTAGACAGAAGAGCTATGCTGATGTCAAACGGACTAGCCTCAACTTTATCGTTGGCGATCATGTTTTTGTGAAAATATCACCCATGAGGGGTGTGATGAGGTTCGGAAGGGAAAGTTGAGTCTCCGTTACATAGGACCCTTTGAAGTTTTGGGTCGAGTCGGTGAAGTGGCTTATCGTATCGGGTTGTCTCCGTTATTTGGTCGCGTGCACAATGTCTTTCATGTCTCTATGCTTAGGAAGTACGTAAAGGACCCTACGCACGTGTTAGGGAATCAACCTGTTGAGCTACACGAGGACATGACTACGATTGAAGAAGCCACCCAAATTTTGGATAAAAAAGAATGGACTTTACGCACTAAATTCAACCCTTTAGTACTTGTCAAATGGGGAAATCATCCGGTCGAGGAAGCGACTTAGAAAAGAGAGGCTGAAATTAGGGAACTATATCCCCATTTGTTTGAGTAACCGTCGATGAGCACAAGTCTGAACCTTGTTTTGTAATTATAAGTTGGAATTTACGTGTGTGAGAGCAAATGGGTACTAATGGATTGAGATGTTGTTTTATATTTATAAGTGTCTCGAAATTATTATTGTTCGTACTTGTGGGTCAGACTCGCCGACGTATGATCAGAAAACTGCTACAAAATTGGTGGAGATACCACTTAGTTCATGGATTGGCAAACCATGAGAATGATCTAGGCATAACGCGATCAAACACGTCGGGGACGGTCATTTTTCTTTGTAACCAGCAGATAATTATTTAACGAGTTAAGGGACATGTACCACCCAACCTCATGGCAATTTCTGAGAATTTCATTGGATTGAAATCGAAATTCGTTCGATCTAATTTCTGTCGGATTGAGGCTTCAGCGTTGCCAGACAAATCGTTCGATCGATTTTCAAATCGTTCAAACGAAATGTAAAGACCAGTCAGAACTTTGGGCAATTGCCAGAAACCGTTCGATCGATTTTTCAAATCGTTCGAACGAGATGCTTGGGCCAGTGGAGTGCAAAATCGCATAAGACTCAACTTCAGAAAATCGTTCGATCGATTTATAATTTCGATGAACGAAACTTTTGAGACCACATTAACTAATGCAATTCATTCGATCGAATTTGAAATCCGTTCGAACAAATTTTTGGGGCTTGCATTAATGACTGCAAGCCGATCGAACGATTTGGAAAATCGTTCGATCGATTTTACACACTATATAGTTTGAGTTCAATTTTTGCCATTCATTCGAACTCCACCCATTCTTCTTATTTTCTTTCTCCTGAGTGAGTTCTAGGGTTTGTGGGGGTTGCCAGGTTTGCATTATTTCCGGCCATTTCGAGCTACGAGCCGCACGCAACAGTTGTTCAAGGCATCAAGAGGTAACTATTAACCTCTATTTTGATCTTTAGAATCTCCATTTCCTTCTTATAGTTGGATTGTGGCATTCGGGCTTAAACCCTTGACCATAAACCCTAAGTTTCTTGTTAATTTGCAATGCCCCCAAGACTCGCCAAGGCACGGGGAGTTCCGCACCGAAGAAACTCATTCCGGGTTCCTCTTCGCAACACCCATCGAAGAAACCGCCTACTGGTTCTTCATCGTCACCACCTCCACCACTACCACGTAAACGACCGAATGAATGGTGGTCTGACAAAGACTTTGAACCCGAGTGGACAATTGAGCGTAAAACTTTCGCCAAGTGCCTTGAGACAAAGTGGGCTTTCGACTACCTTTCCACCGCGAGTTTGACGGGAATCCTTCGCCCATGCAGGGATAGTTATTACCCTAGAATCGTTTGACTCTTTTATCAGAACATGGAACGAATCAAGGACCCCACCATTCTCCGGACCAAAATTGATAATCGGCCCTACACGTTCACTTTCGATGATGTGACCGATGCCTTGGAATTTTCCACACTTATAACCACGAGGATATTGCCCTCGCTGAGCCTTTTCCAGCTACTCTCGATTACAAATATGTTGCGGATGAGATGACTCATGGAAGAACGGGTTCGAGTCGCTCGATTAAGCGTGTCGACTTACCACGTGACCTTTGGATGCTCGATTCCATCATTCACCGCAACTTGTACCCATTATGCCATTGAACAGAAAGTGTGGGTGAAGTCCAAATGGCCCTTTTTCCAGCTTACAGTGGCCGGTGGTTTAATGCGCCCCAGATGGTTCTTGAAGGGATGAAGTTTTCCCATAAAAAGATGCTTGAAGAGGTTAAGAAATCCGTAGATGACATGCCCTATGCCCGTCTGATTTCCCTGATGGTCGAGGACTACGCGGGCACACCCTCTCTCCCAATGAACCATGACTCACGGGTAACGTTCAACCGTTCACCATGGTTGACTGGAATTGAACTTATGTAAAGTTGATTAAGAAATCACTCGTCAAAGAACCACCTCAGCCGGAACCACAAGCTCCGGACCAGCTAGCACATGACCCTCCTAATCATGATGAGCCTGCTGCTACTTTTCCATTGCAGCAGCCTGCTCGACGACGTGCTCAGACGCCCGTACCACCACCACATGACGACATTCAGGCGCCGATTGTTGTAGATCTTTATGTCTTGTTGGAGCCCAGCACACGGCAAATGGCAAAAAATAACCGTCTTCTAAATCGACGCCTAGACTACTACGACGCATTGCATGCCGAGGAGATGCGCTTTATGTATCCTGTTGATTATCTCCAGCGTATATATGGCTGTCGCGTAGGCCTGGATCCCAGGGGAGTCAACTTCGGGTGCGGGGCAGCATGGTTATAGCTGCGATCCGCCTGACGATGAGGCGTCTTGAGTGTTGGTTATGTTGCGTGAGGTGTGAGGTGTAATTTTTGGGTAAATTCATACCATTTTCTTTTTGGGAATTTGTAAGTATTTAAAACAGGTACCCTAGGACATGGGTCCTTTTGAACAATTGTGGCATGGTTGCCACTCCGCCCTATGTGCATATCTTTTTGGTTGATCTTTTAACGATATGTTTATGCTTTTATGTAGATCATGTTGGCCATTTAGATTGTTGGGTGTCTTCTATAGTTGGATGTGTCGTTGTTTGTCGAATGCATGTGTTTCTTGCAGGATGGGTGTTTGCCCAGGTTTCTCTTGCGCTGTGTTTTTATTCTCTAAAATCTATGGTTTTGTTGTGCCAAATCTGTTCTTATGGCTAACCTATATGTTGTGTGTGGGCTCCCATGCCGGGGTGTGGGGGGGGGGGCGCCCTTGAGTATAATTTTCGCGGACGAAAATTTCCGAGGGGTGAATGTAACGTCCCAGAAATTTCGTACTTAAATAGCACACCTCAGGAAACGGATCGACTAGTAACATCTTTGATCGGGTCAACATTGACTTTGTTGACTTAGTAGATCATAGGTGAGATGAGGTGTATCATCGAAACCACGTAGTTGGACTATGTATCCATAGATATATACACACGCACACGTTAGTAAAATGTATGAGCCTAACACCTAATACAAAAAGTTAGGTTATAAAGAGAATTTATTTCTCTTAGATTGAGTAGTTGAGAGAAATTGAAAGAGAGTAAATGAGAGGGAGGTTTGATTGTGAAATCTAGCAGCGGACATTCAATACGAGTGATTAGAATCGGAAATCTAGCAAATCAAGCTCGATATCGACGGATGATTCGAGATTTGGGGTTTGAGAAACCCAAGTGTAGCTAAGGCCGTGGATCAAGAGATCCAACCGGTAGAAATGGTAAGCCCTACTATTATAAGCTAATTGTAGTTGTTAAATGATAAAATCTAAGAGGATTTGGGGTTTGAGAAATGATAAATGGATGAAATGATGAAGAAATGGGTTCTAGAGGATAGAACACGTTTCAGATATGAGAATGGGTAAATCGATTGAACGAAATTAGATTTCATTCCATTGATTTTGACCAAAGAGAAAATACGGTGAAGAGTAAGTTCTGAAGAAATCGTTCGAACGATTTGAGAAAATCATTCGATCGATTTGAGAATCGTGTGAACGATTTAAAATTCGTTCAATCGGTTTGCCAGGAGACAAAATTGAGATAGTTGGATTTTTGAGGAAATCGATTGAACGAAATAAATTCGTTCAATCGATTTTGAAATTCGTTCAATCGATTTCAAAATCGTTCGACCGATTTTGAATTTCGTTCGATCGATTTTAAATCGTTCAATCGATTTGGACAAATTCGGGTCTTTGTGAGTTTTTCCATATAAACTGTCTTTTGTTGGGGTTAGGGTTCTAACCCAGTGTTTTTACAATTATAGTGATGGGTTGTATATGTTTAGCCAGGCTTAGTTATACCAAACATAATGATGTTTGAGTACCGCTCGGATTGAAGGATCCGTGGATAGAAACCAAGTGAGAGGTAGGGGAATATCTGAACTTGTATCCTCAATTACGAGAACATGTATGTGACGATAGTATATGAATGTTTGTTCTTTAAAGCCGAGTTGAAATACAATGTATTTTCTTTTAAAGTGTAGTTGAAATGTAAAATATTAAAGTAAATGTAGTAAAAAACCGTATGTGAATACACAGATAAATGAGGAAATATATGAGTAAAAGAGTTAAGTCATCCCAGGGATGCATATGTATATCGGGCGTCTGAGTGATGCATCAGACCATGAGACATCCCAGGGATGTAATGTGAATATAACGATCCACGTTGTGGAAGGTCCATGAAAGAGATTTAGCAGGCTAAGAATTATTATATTATTAGCACAATTACACGGTAAATAACTATATGTAATGTACAATCGATTTAAGGTTTGTAGAATATACAACCGACACGGTGGTATACCCGTGACTGACTCGACAAGATATCCGTGACCGGTACGACGGCCAATCCGTATACCAGTACACATCCCAGGGATGTATAGTTATGTGTCCGTCGCCTATGAGAAAGGAACGTGGGTCAAGATACTTGAAAAATAGTCTGATTAAACGACGATGGAAGGTATTCCATCGGGGCTCGATGCTATATTGCTCAGGGATTATTTTAAATTAAACATTTAAGTCATGAGATCAGCCTAGTTACAATCACAAGAACAATTTACATCTGATATCATGAGTAGAGTAATAAAAGCAGTTTAATTATTTTCTTACATCTCAAACTGTTTTAAATAAATTACATTAATAAATTCATTCTTTATATTCTGTCATGATATATATGTGAGTAAAAAATATGCACTTGTTCGGATATTGTCCATATTGAGCTAGGATGTAGCTCACCCTTTGACTATATGTCACAGGTGCTGTATTAGGAGTTGCTTCTGGTGAGGTCGATCTCGAAGACTCAGACTATATTTCAGGGGAGGAGTCTGAGCCCCCTCCTAAGAGGTTCTTCTAGATGACCCTCTGCGTGCTTTGACGATTGTTTTGAGAGAGGGATATTTGTGGTTTGGTACGTCCAGCTATGGTTTGTAAGGATAATGGTTCATGAAATATTTTTTTTATCGAACCATCTAGAGTGACCATAGTTACGGCACTGATGGTTCAGGTTGGTTCTTTTGCCCATGCGGGACTATGGGATTAGAATGATCTTTTGAGCACTTGTTTTAGTATTAAATAGTAGAATTAGAAATTTGTTCTACTTTAGTTTGGTTTATGTTTTGACTATGGATGTGGGATTGTACTAAGTGTTTCGCATACTATTTGGGGCACGGCCTCGAGGGTCGTGACGATGGCACAGGTTTCGGATTGCTGAAATTCGGGCTGTCACATGTAGGCACTCATCAAGGATGACAAATTAGCTCTAAAACTCATCGGGTTCGGTCTCCACTAAGATCATAAGATTCACAGTTCAAACTAGTTCCTTGATTTCTAGATTTTAGGCATGGTATAAGTGCAAAAAGTATCCAAGCATGAATTTCAAGATCATCCTTAAATTATCACATTAAATTTTATTATCCTACATACAAATAATCAAAATATGACATCGATATTCTCAAAATTAAATTCGCATGCATCATCAACTAAAGTTTGAAAACTATTGCAACATAACATGTGTGATGGTTTTAAAGTTTTTATTTTTTTTTGTGGTTTCAGGGGTATCAAAATAATAAAATCACAGAAATTACCATCCAAATCACAGATAGGCGGTCACTCCGACCGTTCAATATGTCCCACTAATTGGACATTCTGGGTCGGTCTCTTCTGGAAAGAGCTGATGATGTATTATATATATATATATATATATATATATATATATATATATATATATATATATATATATATATACAAAATAAATAAAAGCTACAAAAATATATATATACTTGAAAACAAACAAATATTTTTTACCCAGCAATATCTCTAACTCATAATTTATGCCCTAACTCTTCAAACTTATACTTGACCGAAGACTCAAAGCTGGGGGAAACCAGCGTTAAGAAATAATGCCTACACAACCGCCTCGCCTGGAAGGAAATCAAAAACCCACGCAGGAAGTACTTATATATTTTTTTTAACAGCATGCCCCAAAAAAAATATAGCTAAAAGGGAAGGACTTCCTAACCCTAAAAATACTATCTATAACTCAATGATCATCAGGTCTCGGAACCTAAACAAGCGTACTTATATACTTATCATCCTCGTAGTCATCGCAAGGCATTCACCAGTTGTAAGCATGGATCAAAATCTCGGTTTTGTTCATGACTTGAACCGTAAATTGGTCAAATTTTCAATAAATTTCAGGTTTTTTTAAAAATATGCTCCGAACTTTACCAAACTTTGCCGAACTTTATTTTATTATTATTTTTTTAATCTTTAATATCATTAGAACACATATTTACCCACTTGCATTTTAGAAGGGTGTCGGTATTTGCAACTGAATATCAAGGGAAACTGAAGATTTACACTATAAGAGTTGATGACTAGATTGAATCCAACGATGGAGATAATGTTTTGTCCCAATCGATCACACAATGGATCTTGAGCTCATGCAAAACATATCAGGCAGTCAGATTTTGATTCCACATTGAATAAATATCAAAAGTTACCCGAGAACCCTTCTCATGATATGCCCATGATCAGGGTTACTTTTAGGATGTATGCCATATGGAAGCAAGATTTGACCGCCTGCTAGTTGAGATATGATCTCAAGATCTACTGTGTAAAATATTGGGTACCACTATATATATAGGTACCTCTATTACCGCTCACGCAATGTGAACCCATTGATTGCTTCGAAACAGATGACGGAGATTATGTTTCACCCTGATCTTCCACACAATGGATCTTGAGATCGTGGCGCGCCTATCACGGTCAATTTTTTATTCCACATGTCACAAAATCCCCAAAAATTTCCCTTAATCCTATGGCAGACATCACACTCAAATGTGATTTTAGGGCCATTATTAGCGAATATATGACATTTGAAATAAAAAACTAACCGTCTCGCGACATGATCTCAAGATCAATTGTGTGGAAGATTGGGATGAAATAAGATCTCCATCATTTGATCTGAAGCAATCATAATGATAAATCACACTTTAATGGTGTAAAATAAAAAGTAATTTTTTAATGGTGTAAGATCATTTAAACATCATTTGACAAATCATAGGTGTGTGCCACATGGCATAATGATAAATCACACTTTAATGGTGTGAAATAAAAATGACATTTTAATGGTGTTAGATCATTAAGGTTGCGTATGACATGCTCTTTGGTAGCCCAAAGCTCACCTGCTTTAGTAGGTTACCATCCTCTTTGTTAACATCCTGCTACCTGCTTTAGCAGGTACCCCTTCTCCTTGATAATTCCTTGCATAGTAAGATTTTATGCATGATTTACCTAGTGAGTAGAGAGGAGGGTAGAATTGCTAGTGTAGGTAAATCATGCATAAAATCTTGCTATGTAAGGAGTTATCAAGGAGAAGGGGTACCTACTAAAGTAAGTACCGGGATGTTAACAAAGAGGATAGTAACTTGCTAAAGCAGGTGAGCCCTTCTATGATAGGAGCTCTGCTAGTACAGGTAAATCATGCATAAAATCTTGCTATGCAAGGAGTTATCAAGGAGAAGGGGTACCTACTAAAGTAGGTACCGGGATGTTAACAAAGAGGATGGTAACTTGCTAAAGCAGGTGAGCCCTGCTATGGTAGGGGCTACTGTTGTGATTTTAAATATATTTTAAACTCGCAAGTGCACGAATCGAATTATAGTCAGTGGGTACAGAGTACGAGATCGTTCCCACGAAGATTGGTTAGAAAATTATAAAGAGAAAATAGTAATTAATTAAAAGAACTACCACAGATTTAACACAAGATTTAAACTAACTTACAAATTTTCAAGAGTGTGAAAGAAATAAATAAATAATAATGTACTGAAATTTAATGCAAGATATAAAGCGAGGTTTTGGATGCTAAATCCTCTCATCCATGGTCTAACATTTACAATCATATATCTAACTGATTAGAAGTCAAGAGATGCAAAACACAAGATTGTTGTTCTTCCAAAACCGCAAAAGAAATCGGCAAAACATTCACCGTAAAAGAAACTTAGTTCTAATGACGATAAATAAATGTCACAGTCGAAATGAACAAAACATTCACCGTAAGAGAAATTTAATTCTAATGACGATAAATAAATGTTACAAACCAAATGAACAAAACATTTACCGTAAAAGAGGTTTCTAATGACGATGAATAAATGTCGCAAATATTAGCAATAAAGAATCCGGTATAAATTCCAAATCACAGATCCGCGTTCATGAGAAGAGCATGACTAAATCTTATACCTTAGAAATAGTGTTCGGTATTTACATAGATCGATAAGAACAAATAAGCGATAAAACCACAGATCTATGATAAATAAATGAAACCTACGATAGAATTCATTAGATCCCAATCCTCAAAGAAATTTAGCCACACATACTAGAAATGAACAACATAATTGAAAGACAAATTGAAATGAATATTAAAATACCGTAAAAGAAGCTTTAATAATTCCAATGTAAACTTTTCTCTCTTGATAGCAGAAATTAAATTAATCTAAAAACTAAACCTAGAAATTTAAAGAACAATGCTTGGATAAGAAAAGGGAAAAGCTAAGAACTAAAAATGCTAAGGAAAATAAAAAGGCTCCCCAAAGGGAGAGACCCCTAAAACTAATTTCTAAGTTTGCTTAAATAGGTCCTCAGCTCCATATTTGAAATTCAAATTTTAAATTTCAAGGACCATTAACTCCTTTGCTCCAATGTTCCAACGTTTGCTGTTCTTATGCTTTTTTATGCTTCCAAATGCATCCAATGGTCAAATATTCCTGAAACAATTAGAACTTCACAAATATGTCAGATTGCCCTCATCGGATGGCTAAATGTAAGTTTAAAGAGGTGAAATATAATCATATTTCACCACTCATCACACCCCCAAACCTACACTTTGCTAGTCCTCGAGCAAAGGAGAAAATAAATAAACTGAAAAATAAACTAACATCCTAATGTCACTTTCGTAGGGAGCACGATTGTATTTAGCGTACGCAACAAGCCTTTAAACCGCTAGGTGATCCCTAGTGGAGGAGTTTTGTCTCCTGGGGGTTTTCAGTGAAGTTACCCACAAACTTCAACAAATTTTTAAGCCATCGGCAAAATTGAGTTTTCAAAACATGGTTTTCATATATTTTTAACTTTAAAGCATAAGACCATTAATCAATTCAACATGCAAATTCTCAATTTAAAATAGCAATGTTATACCAATCATACTTGTATTCATTCAAATTAGTCTAATGCTCTAATCGTTAGATAACTCATCCATTCATACTTAAACGTGTAGTGTGTGCATACCCAAACCAAGATTCATCCATCTCGAAACCAATCCAAACAGTAAACCATCATATCTCATGTCTTGACTCAATCCTCACTTTAGGTATACTCTCAAAATAGAAACACACAGATGATGAGTTTATTTTCGCTCACATGTGAGATCAATACAAAGCAAGCAAAAAAATCTCACATGATAGAAGAAATACGACGTAATTAATGAACAAAAATAAATCTCATAAGAACAGATACTCGTATATCCTAAGCATGTCATATCGAGTGTCATAGGTATCACATATTCACTCTCCACACGACAGTTACCAATGCAAGATCGGATCATGAAGGTCTTTTATAGGGTTGTAATGAGACTTAGGTAAGGGTAAGAAAGAAATGAAAGTTGGGATTCAAATTTCTGATAAATTGAAAAATGAACTAACTTCTGATTTTTCTATTTCCTCTTTTTCTTTCCTTAATCTCTCGCTATTTTTCTCAATATTTTTCTATCTTCTCAACTTTCTTTTCTTTTCTCTCTTTTTTCTTCTTTTAAATTTCATTTTCTTGAAGCACCTCATATTTTTCATTCTTTTTTAATTTTTTTTTTTCTGTCATATAGTCTCAGTAAACACAATAACTCGGTATCTCTCCACTTACTCTCTTTTCGTTCATTCTCATCTCTCGTTCCTAATTTCTTAGAAATAAGAAGGGTAAGGCTGAATTTTCAGAAATTGTACAGGGGTAAAGGTTAGCGTGGCTTATCAAAGAATATATAAAGACAAATTTTTCAATAAGCTCAAAGGGGTACTAGAATGATAAATTTATATGAGGTGGGGTATTTTAAGTACAAACGAGCCAAAGATGGCCTTCAATCATGTCCTCAAAAGATAGTAACCTTGTCTATTTGTCTTGAGTAAACATACGGTACGTTCTAACAAAATTATATGAATTTAATATCATGCAAAGTCACAAGTCAAAATAAAATGTATGAGATTATACAAAAATAATTCGTATTCAAAGATAACTCCAAGTTTATATAAACTCTCATCAAGGACGGGAAATTAGCTCTAAAGCTCACTGAGTTTAGTCTCCACTAAGAATCAAGGATTAAAAGTTTAAAATAGTCCCTCGATTTCTAGATCTTAAGCATGGTGCACGTGCACAAAAGTGTCTAAGCATGAATTTCAGAGTCATCCTCAAATTATCACCTTAAATTTCATCATCCTAGATGCAAGTAATCAAAATATGACATCGATATTCTCAAAATTAAATTCACATGCATCATTAACTAAAGTTTGAAAACTATCACAAAATAACATGTGTGATGGCTCCAAAAAAAATTTTATTTTATTTTTATTTTTTTTTGTAAATTTGGTTTTAAGGGTATCAAACTAATAGTATCACAGAAACTACACCCCCAAACCTGAATTGAGTAATGTCCTCGTTGTCGACAATAAACAAAATATTAGAGTAAGGTGAGAGAACATACTTGGAGTAATGATTTGATAACATATGAAAATGAAAGAGATAGGAAAATCTCTCCCAAACCTGCATAAAATTATACCAAGCTATCCAAGCATCCTCACCACACAAAAAAGAATGTCAACAATATAGAGGAAATTATCAAAATTAGTAAAATGCTACTCGAATAACACTATCAAAATCATAATCAACCATAAAAAAGAAAGTGTATCTAAGCATTTTTTTATTTTTT
This sequence comes from Chloranthus sessilifolius, assembly GCA_021018995.1. Taxonomy (NCBI): domain Eukaryota; kingdom Viridiplantae; phylum Streptophyta; class Magnoliopsida; order Chloranthales; family Chloranthaceae; genus Chloranthus; species Chloranthus sessilifolius. Next base: position 93,589,717 of record CM037592.1, read on the forward strand.
TATTTTTTTACTTTTTTTATTTTTATTTTGAAAAGAAAATTGAAATTAATCTACAAGATATAAACACAATCCGAGTCCACCAGGATCCCAAATTTTCATGAAAAATTTTCTGAGAATGATCAGTGACTTAGTTAATAGTCCCTGCATTTCTCTGATCAAGGACTTGGTTACACCCCCATGATGTGCCCAAGTTCCACCACTACGGCCCATCTCTACCTTAAAAATCTCTACCCTGTACATGACATTCTCAAAATCGTACTCCAAATTCAAACCCATTAATCTTTTGTCGGCATTCTGTTGATTATCTATGTATTCAATGAATGGACAACAGATTTGAAATTCCTCTCTCCCAAACCGAATTTACACTCGTCTGAAAAAGTTATATCTCCCTTATCAGGTGTTGTAAGGGTGTCATTTTTTTCGTCTCTCGTCTCAATTTGATTCTCAATTCTCTCCTCGACATAAGTATCATTCCATTCCATTTCCTCTTCTCCTTGCACTCGCACTTCCTCAACGCTTATTGTGTCACTCTTAAGAGTAGTGACCAATTGGTCATGCTCATAATTCTGAACGAAATCAGAGGGATCCTCTTGAAGATGTTCTTCATTCCGATCGGTATCAATAAGGGACTCATCTATTTCATCTTCAATTTGCAACTGCTTGACCACCTCACTAAGTTGAGATTGTAACCTAGAAATTCTTTGAGTTGTAGTGCGCACAAAACTTTATAAATATTCAAGTAAGAAGAAATTTGGGCTGGTTCATATGGTTCTGTATCTTGAAAGTATTGAGTTTGCTGTGAAAATTCATAAGGAAAGTTGTTGGGGTAAGAACTTTGATAAAGAAAGTTGTGAAAATTCATTGGATTGACTCTGCCAGTCACTTTAATCAGAGTAAGACATCATATCACACATTGGATTGACCCTGCCAGTCATAGGTGTCCCAAATAGGATTGGGGAGGACTAGTTTAGGATAAAAATTTTGGTTGTTCAAGAGACACATAGGTGTAATGTGCATCAGACTTCCACAAATATAACATGATTCTGGATTGAATCCATGCATTAACATGATCTTATCGATAACACAATTTCTTTTCTCTCTTTTTTTTTTTAATTTTCAAATTAAAAAGTTAATTGCCAATTCAAATTCAAAATTCAAATTCAAAATTTAAAATTCAAAATCAAAATCAAAATTCAAATTTAAAATTTAAAATTCAAAATTTTTTCAATTTTTTTTTTTTTCAAATTTTAAATTTTAAATTCAAATTTTGAATTCAAATTCAAATTTTAAATTTAAATTCAAATTCAAATTTTAAAATTCAAAATTCAAATTCAAATTCAAAATTTAAGTTCAAATTCAAAAGTTAAATTCAAATTCATATTCAAAATCAAAATTTTAAATTCAAATTCAAAATTCAAATCCTAAAAAGGCAATAGACCAAAAAGGGAATAAACTAAAAGAAATCTACAAATCCTAAAAATTTTAAATATCCTAAAAATCCTACAAAGGCAATGCACTAAAAGACAATAAACTAAAATTCAAATCCTAAAATGGTAATGAACTAAAAAGCAATAAACTAAAAGATGCCTACAAATCCTACAAATCTTATAAATCCAAAAAACTCCTAAAAGGTAATAAGCTAAAAGGAACTAAACTAAAAAGTAGACCTTACAAATCCATAAAATCCTACAAATAAATTAAAATGAAATAATTTAAAAGAAACCTACAAATCTTAAAAATCCTATATAAGAAGAGAAAGAAAGAAAGAAAAAAAATAAATAAATAAAATAAAATAAAATAAAATCCTACCAATTCTAAAGATAAAAAAAAAAACTCTTTAAAAAATCATAAAAATCCTACCAATCTTAAAAATAGTAAAAGATCTTATAAAAGAAAAGAAAGGTAGAAAAGTAAATCCTACAAATCCTACAGAAGAAGGAAAGAAAATAAAAATCCTACTAATTCAAAACCAAAATCAAAATTTAAATTTCAAAATTCAAATTCAAATTCAAAATTTAAAATTCCAAATCAAAATTTAAATTCAAATTCAAAATTCAAAATCAAAATTCAAATTCAAATTCAAATTCAAAATTTAAAATTCCAAATCAAAATTTAAATTCAAATTCAAATTCAAAATTTAAATTCAAATTCTAAAAAAGTAATAAACTAAAATTCAAATCCTAAAATGGTAATGAACTAAAAAGCAATAAACTAAAAGATGCCTACAAATCCTATAAATCCTAAAAATCTTAAAAGGCAATAGGCTAAAAGGAAATAAACTAAAAAGAAAACCTTGCAAATCCATAAAATCCTATAAATAAACTAAAAGGAAATAATTTAAAAGAAACCTATAAACCCTAAAAATCCTATATAGGAAGAGAAAGAAAGAAAAAAAAAAAAATCCTACCAATTCTAAAGATCCTAAAAAAAAACTCTTTAAAAAATCCTAAATTAGAAATCCTAAAAATCCTACCAATCCTAAAAATAGTAAAAGATTCTATAAAAGAAAAGAAAGATAGAAAAGTAAATCCTACAAATCCTACAGAAGAAGAAAATAAAATAAAATCCTACTAATTCAAAACCAAAATAAAAATTTAAATTTTAAAATTTAAATTTCAAAATTCAAATTCAAAATTTAAAATTCCAAATCAAAATTTAAATTCAAATTCAAAATTCAAAATCAAAATTCAAATTCAAAATTTAAATTCTAATTCTAAAAGGGCAATAAACTAAAAAGGAACCTACAAATCCTACAAATCCTAAAAATTCTATAAAAGAGAAAGAAAAAAAAGAAAAATCCTACAAATCCAAAATTCTAAAAAATTCAAATTTCAAAAGTTAAAATTCAAATCTCAAATTTCGAAATTCAAAATTCAAATTTTCAAATTTAAAATTCAAAATATAAAATTTTAAATTTAAATTTTTTTTTATATAAAATTTTAAATTTAAATTTTTTTTTATTTTCTATTTTTTTTTAACTAGTGAAAATATTGATTTAATCTAAAAAAATTCTTAAAATTAATTATCTATTTCCAAAAAATTTTAAATTTTTAAATCTAATCCCCGACAACGGCGCCAAAAACTTCTTGTGATTTTAAATGTCATGGGATCCTTACAAGCACACTCGAGGATATCTACAAGGTCGAGAAAAGTCTCACCGTCACTTGACATTGAGGTATTTTTTTTAGCACTAACACCTTGACAACGATAATCGGGTCACGAGACCAACACTTGAAACTTGAGCATTTTTAAATTTTGTCCCAATGTCCCACTATGGAACACAAAAAATATAAAAATTAATAAAAAAATTTCGAAACTCCCATCTCGTGACTACAAAAAAAACCTTTTATAGTCCCATTGTGCAGACTAAGAAAAAAAAAAAAAAAAAACTATCTCAATCTCTTTCACCCTCAGATCCCTACAAAACAAACAATCAAAATCTTCCTCAAGATTTCTTTACTATCCCTTCTCATCATTCTATCTCACCCTCTCTATCACATCTATACAACTCATCTTACCAAGAATGAGATTACAAAATCACTCTTAAACAATAACGTAAGAATTTTTTCTCAAAAAATAGTCAAATATTCCCCGATGGACACACTTTTTTTTTAGCTGCATCCCGATGCCCTCGTTACTGATATCACTTAATACCTTTCGACACCTTTTATCTTAAATTTATCTCATTATCACTCTGGTTGCACCACATGTGCCTCGACTACGGTATAATCTCTCGTATGGTCGCGACATGCACCCATAGCGGCGATAAGAGCCCCTCGATCGCCACAAATCGGTCTCCAAATGAAAACCAACCTTTGTGCTTCATGATAAGGAAGATAAGAGTTAATATCAACCCTTCACCGAAGAATATTCGTCATTCTATCCCGAGCGAAAGATTTATCTCTACGCACGAGTCTCTGCATTCATTCAGGTAAGTACCATCCCTTTACTCAATATTCTCTGTAAAATATAATTAGCTAATATTAAGTCAAAAATTTTCAAAATCCAACTCTCTTGATTTGCGAACCACTATAATCCTCCTATAAGAAACAATCATCAGTGCTCGCAAGTAGGTTAGACGTTATATCCGGTATACCGAGTGTCGTCTCGACAACCAAACAAAGGTCGGGTCCCCAAATCCCGTACCGATGAATCGACTCAACGACGTCTAGAAAGCCACGTTTTTCAAAGTTTTATAACCGAATTGATCTTAAGTTAAACCCTGAATTTTCAAAATCTCCTATCTATCAAAATTTCACCTATCATCACCCCAGTCTATTCTTTCCCCTGGGAAACAGAACACTGAGTATACTCAACTTTGAGAAATCACAAATGTCCACTGGAAAGGGACCCTTGACGCGTCGTTGGTGTGAGCAATAACGCGCCCGGTCTGACATGACTTGCGAAAGTCTTCGCCATCATATTACATCATATTGTATTTGGTCACTTGACCTTGTTTTTGGATACTTGTATGACACCATTGGTACCTCATTTGTATCAATTTCCCCCCATTTGACTGCGATATGCAGCAGGTCGCGATATGCGACGGGTTGAGATATACACCCGCAGATGTGGATACACTTCTCGACAGCTACCAAAGGCCTGTGAATGCCCTTTAACTTAGCTTACGCTAACAGATAAGAAAGTCAAGCATTTCATGTCAGCTCCTCAGTTCACACTTGTGGTTTCCAAAGAAACGAGAATGCACCTGAAGGGGGTGTCTACTTCTTCGACGCATTCTTACTTCACAAGAATGCACCGAACATGGGCATCTGTAGACACCTCATTTTCGCCCTCTTGGATAATACAAACTTGTTCGGTTAACCTTTGACCATGCCCATAACTCTCGAAAAGAGACCGACCCTTTTTAAAACTCTTAAACCCTAAACTTGAGGCCTATACACTATTTATATAGTGTATGGTTAAGATCTAGGCTGAAATCTCAACTCGCAGACTCAAACTCGATTCAACTTGGGAGGCTCCCGCGAATTGCGTGCATAGAACCATGCAAAAAATTCAATTGCACGCATGACTCATGCGCGTAATCAGTCCAAGTGGACTGGGGCACACCTCCCATGCACCGCCCAAACTCCCCAATTACGCGTTGGCCACCCCGCGAATAATTGGATTACACGCGCCACCCAAGCACGCGCAATTGGTCCAAGTTAGACCAAGACTAAAAACCCTATGACGGCCCAAATTCCCCGATCGCTATCCGAACTATCAGTGCACAATTGGATTACGCGCACACCATGCTGCGCATAATTGGTTCCAAAGCACACCGAAACTAGGACACCGGCTGAGCCAGTCAAACGGTCACCCTGAGTCAGCGACCGACTCAAACTTGAATTATGCGCAGTGGACTCTACACACAGTTCAATTACGCGTTATGGTCCACGCGCGCAATTCACCAATTGCACACATGACCCCAGGCGCGTAATTATCCCCATACATATAAATAGACCCCCTACCCCACGGCCAAACTCACTAATTTACTAGATTTTTCTCCTCTTTCTTATGCTTCTTCTTAAAAATTTCGATGTTCTCTCTGAGGTTCTCAACGAAAGGGGTTGAGTTGCATTCTAGATTTCTAGAATTGCAGACTCTTCTCCAGGAACCCCAGGTAGTCAAGCCAACGGCTTAGCCCACTGATCTCGGGTCTCAAAGGAGTATTGGAGGAAGAAGCACTTACCGGAATAGTTAGAGATATGGTTGGTAGCTCTCTCTTTTTGTACATTAGTTTTTAGTCTTCTCTTTTTCTTTTATCGTTCTTTAACTTTTTAGAAAGTAGAGTAACAATTGTCTTAGATAGAATCATAACACGTTGATTAAAGCTACTTTGTGGATCAAGTTAGAAACTCGAATTGGGTATTTTAATAAATTGTTTTCAGTATATTTCTTTTATTTGTAATTTTTATATTAAAATATATGGCTAAAATTCTAGAGTTTTAGAATCTAATAAATCTCATCTCAAGGATTCATCCATGAATTTAGATCTATGATTGGAATGTTAGTAGATGCCTATGTGATTTTCATGCTAATATGCTTTTATCGTTTTCGGGATCTAATCATCAATCCGAAATATGGGAACTAGTCATACTTTTTCCATGATCGTAGATCTATAAGTAGGTATTTAATATTTTAAAAGTTATTTAATATATTTTATATAGTTTTAGTGATTTACAGGTCTGGAGATAAGTAAAATAGTTCAAGAGTTCAGAAAATAAAATCAAATCCGTGCAACCTTGGATCATCTCGAACTTATTCTGACTTGCAGCTCTATTTTAACATCTAAAATATTAGATTCGTGAATTTTCTATTTACACAAGTGTAAAGCTCGTTGTCTTTATTCTAATATCGCAAGAATCGTGTCAATCTGAGTTCAGATAAAAAGTTATGGCCAAAATACCGAAATTGTGGCTGCTGAAGAATTGGGCCAAATTTCACTAAGATCTGAGAAAATCGATTAGATCGATTTTGAGCCAAATTTTTAAGTTTTTAAGGCTCGAAATTAGTCAAAGTTGAAGAATAAAAGTTAGGGTTTCGAAATTAAACCCTATAAAAGGAATAGTTAGAGTTAAGGTTGGTAGCTCTTTCTTTTTGTACATTAATTTTTAGTCTTCTCTTTTTCTTTTATCATTCTTTAGCTTTTTAGAAGGTAGATTAACAATTGTCTTGGATAGAATCATAGCACGTTAATTAAAGCTACTTTGTTGATCAAGTTGGAGACTCTGATTGGATATTTTAATGAATTGTTTTCAATTTATTTCTTTTATTTACAATTTTTATATTAAAATATGTGGCTAAAATTTTAGAGTTTTAGAATCTAATGAATCCCATCTGAGGGATTCATCCATGAATTTAGATCTATGATTGGAATGTTAATAGACGCCTATGTGATTTTCATGCTAATATGCTTTTACCGTTTTCGAGATCTAATCATCAATCCGAGATATGAGAAACTAGTAATGCTTTTCCTATGATCGTAGATCTATGAGTAAGTACCCTAATCTTGATTTTCATGCAAATATCAGAGTCATTAATTCATAGTGATTAGATTTATTTTTAATACAATGAATGTTTTGGTTCTTTTCATCTGTGGATTTGAAAAAATATTACCTTAGATTTTTATACCAATTTAATTGTTTAAATATTCCATGAACTATTAATTGATTTTAATGTTTATGTGTTTTTGCATCTCTTAACTTTCCAATCATTAGATATATAATCGTAGATGATAATCAAGGATGAGAGAATTTAATATCCTAAATCTCGCCTATTTTTCTTTAATTAATATTATCTTATTTAGTTTATTCTTTTTTTACATTCATCAAACTTTTTAAACTAGATTATTATTGTAATAATTCTAGAGAATTCTACGATTGGTAGTTATTCCTTTTTTAAAATCCTTGTGAGAACGACCTCGTACTCTGCACCCGTTTACTATAGTACAACTTGTGTACTTGCAATTAAAACACAATTAAAATTTCACAACAAGAGCACATAGGGAGTATCCCGAAACAGGCTCACCAAATGAAATTTGTTACTTTATTAAGGATGATAAGGAGACTCCACAGCATCTTCCATAAAGGATCTTCTGCTTCCGAATTGAATGTGTTACCCGTTTCTTTGGCATCTTCTATGAGTTTGTGAGTGACTTATATTTAGATAAGATACACATCACTACAAAAATAAGGTGTTTCAATGGCAGCCAAAACTATCGCTATTAACAAAAAAAATGTCACTACTAGTCCAGTCACTATTGAAACAAGGTTTTTTGTTAATAGCAACAGTTTTGACTACCGCTAATAGTCTTATTTTTGTAGTGTATGGGCCAATATGACCCTATATATATATATATATATATATATATATATATATATATATATATATATATATATATATATCGAGAGAGCCCTAACCATTTCAGCCAATATGTATACCAGATATGACTAATATTTAAAATCATGTTTTAATCAATTAAACATTTATGCAGTATTGTCAAGAAGTCAGTAGACTCTATAACTGACTAGCCTAATGGCAGCAGAAATTTTGGTCTGAAGCCTTATCTACTTATGCTCATCCAAAGAAAAGTAAAATTAAATAAAATTTGTTAAAGATCGCTAAATAAAATAATATATTATTGTAAACGATAGAAAATTAATTTAAAAAAATTCTTTGACAATATTTGTGTTACTTGTACTAACTCACATCATCTAAATGGTCACATATCATTCACACTAAAATCACCCTACATATATGGTGAATATACTATCAAATTCAAGCAATTTATTATCAACCTTGCATTTAATATAAATAATGATGCATGTTTAAGTACTCGGAAATAATTGTTTGAATTCTCTAATATGTGCACTCTAATATGAATCAATCTTGTCTTTAATGATTTATAATTAAATTTATTAATGGGGTCAAGGTATCAAAGTCGGTATCGGTATCAAATACCGATCCATCTTGAACTTATATGTATCGACTGATACGATATCGCCAATATTATTTCAGTGAATATGCTTCTTTTCAAAAAAATACTGTAAAAATAGAAAAAAATACTTGTGTGGATTAGTATCAACCGATACCGAGACAGTATCGGCAGATACAGACCTATATCGATATCGATTCTCGATGAAATCGATATGTATCGCCGATACGTCTCGATATCAGCCAAGTTTTGATACCATGGTTCCGAGTCATTTGGCACCTAGAATGAGATGATTCACATAATGATTTGACTATTAGATTGTTCACAAATGAAGATATAGTGTATAATAATTGTATACGATCGTAATTGAACTTTAATAATGTAATATCATCATACAATCCCCATTCTTCCCAAAAAAATAAGCATCATGTCATTTGAATCCTATAACTGTCATATTTATTAAGGTTTGATGAGGGCTTTAAAATTTTGTTTGATTGACTGATGAAATAATCTCTGTTAATGAAGCTTTGCATATTAAGGTGGACCTAAAGGAGATTTTATTATTTGGTCTTATTGGCCACTCACATGAAATTTATCCTTAGTGACTGATGCATGCGATGTGGAGGGTTGCACACTTCACATATTCAAAAATTTAGTTGGGTGTCCGTTGTAAGAAAAATATGGTGATTCTCACTCAACGTGAAGCTATTTAATTTTAGGTAAATCAGTAACTATGGTGATCGTCAATTATCCTTGAAGTGAAGGCATTTAATTTTCCTCTTTCTAATCGAAAGTTACTATATAAGTCTTGTTATATTAGGCATTACGCATAATATGTAAGGGTAGCTACAACTTGCATACAGTTGCACACGTCACACAGAAAAACATGGTATTTTTTAGGTCATCTGTCAAGTGGAACACCATCTAAGCCATCTAATTTGAAGACTATGATGTAAAGATCTTTGGCGCCAAAAAGTGGCTCAAAACACAATCCCTGCCATCTAATTCAACGGTCAACTATTGAATCAGATGATGGGGTATTATTGTATGGAATTAGATGATTGAGATTGTGTTTTGTGCCAATCTTTGGCACCACATATCTTTACATCATGGCCTTCAAATCAGATGGCGTTCCCCGATGCACACTATCTAAGAGAATTAATTTGAGAGAAATTTTGAGAAATTTTACCAACAATGGCTCCACAAGTCAAACGAATATAAGTTAGACAATAGAAATCACTTTTCGTCAATCTTCGGCACAATAAATGTTGAAAATATGGTGCACCTCAGACAGTTAGATGTTGATTCCATGAGGCACAAATCTCGAAAAGTGATTGTAATCATGGGTGTACCATGAGAAAGGGTTCTCAAGTGTCACTTTTGAAGATATGTGCCACGTGAAATCAAAATCTAATCGTTTGATAGGTAAGTCGTGATCTCAAGATCTATTGTATCAAGGATTGGGACGAAAAATGTTCTCCATCATTTGATTTAAGACAATCAACGGATTTTTATGGGGGAAATGCATGTCTTCACATGAAAAAGGGCAGCAAAGCAAATGGTGGCGTTATTTGTACTGTGAAGAGCACACGTTCTTTCACAAGAAAAATCATTGACTGCCTTGAATCAGATGACAAAGCTCATTTTTCGTCCCAATTTTTCACAAAATATATCTTGATATCATGTCGTACCCATCAAACGGCTACATGTTGATTCCACGTGACACACATCCAAAAGTGACAATCTAATTGATTCCACGTGACACACATCCATCATTTGATTCAAGGCAGTCGACTATGTTTTTTATGATAAAAATGTGTGTTCTACACAAGTTTAATGGGTGTAAATAATGCTACCCTAATAGAGAGAAAATTGTGAGAATCCCATATACTTAATTTAATAAGAGAAAAAAATGAGATAATGATTGAGAAAAGTTTGAAAACGAGCCCCATTAAAATTTTTATTACAAAAAAAGTCAAAAAAAAAATTAATTATGAAATTGCGCCACATACAGGCCCGTAATTCTCCATGCACGTGTCGAATGCTTAATATAAAAAAAAAATAAGAATTTGTCAGCAAGGGCAACATTATAATTATTTATTTAAATTGATTAAATTGTAGAGGATCTAATTTGTTGCAGATCCCATCTAGGTAACATTACTGTGGCAATAACTCATCAACATTATAGTCATCGTGGATCCTTCCCTCTCCTTAATCCTCTCTTTAATCTCCTTCTCTATTGAAGTCTATGAGTACTATGAGAACAGCACCACTGAAACTATCTCTGACCGGTTTGAAGAAGATTGGAGAAGAAGAAAAAGTTTTCAAAACAGAACATCCATTTTTCACCCCTAAACACGAGCCTTGAAAGACCCTTGAGAGGACTAAAAAAGTGCTTTAGTGTTCATATTGCAGCTAACCAAAAAAGACAGGTCCAAATCCGAAAACCATCCTAAAATGATCAAAAAGCTGACAACGCATGTCAAGCTCAAAGAGGGAGTGAAGAAATAGCCTCAGCAATGGCTAAAAAGGTCCTAAAAGAGCAAGAAAAGACCTGAAGAAGAAGAATGGAAGCTAAAGCTCAATTCGCAAAGAATCTCTTCAATTCGCAAAGAACCTGAAATTTTGCGAAGAAGGAATAAACCTCAAACAAGGTTTACGAAAGGTAGCGAAGCATTGAATAGAAGAATGACCTTTCGAAAAGAAGAAAAGTTTAATTGACGATGAAACCCCACGAAAAGAGCTTGAGCCAAATTACTTTGCGAAAAGACCCTTAAACTCTGCGAAATGGGCATCTTTGATTCTGACCACTTTGAAGGGCATTTCAAGAACTCTGACGCAATGTAATTAAAGCCCGGAGACATTAGGAAGATTCCAAGCACGAACCAAAGGCATATTCCACCCCATGTGAACACCCAAAGATGAAATTACTTGGCGGGAACTTCTAGGAGCTCAAACAGACTTATGAATTCCCATAACAGAAGTGATGCTTCTAACGGCTGATTGGCTGAACCAGATCTGAGCAGTTTCATTGGCCGGAACAGATCTGGATCCCCGTGGTCAACGGCCATTGGGCAATCCAGATGTGAGCACTTCGATTGGTCAATTGACCTTGTGCGGGATAGAGGAAAGCTATAAATTGAGAAGACATTTGCCCAATTGGGGCATCCAGATTTTAGAGTTTTCATCTCTGTTTCCCTCATTCCGGTCGGATAGCTTATCCGAACCCCTGTAATCCCTTCTTGTTGTTTACCTTTGAGAGCCATTGTGAGTGATTTGTACTTCCAAGTTCGGATTCAAGACTGTAAGTCTGAGGGCTCTTTAAGAAGCTCAGACTCTGTAAGTCTGAGGGCTCTCTAAGAAGCCGTGCTCTGTAATTGTAATTTTGGATTTTAAAAGGTTGTAGTAATTTGTGTCTTCTCCATTGGAGTCATGTCGAAGGTTTTGAATGTTCACCTTAGTGCATTAGACTTCTTTAGATTCACTCATCCGCATGCAACTTCCCTTAATTCATCACCCCATGCGAATTAGCGTTGGTAACCTAATTCTAGCATTTACATGATGTTCATGTTACGAACTAAAGAATAGGCCACAACTATTGGATGATCAGTGACCATTTAAGTGGGATGATCATAGCCATAAGTCTAAAACTATTCCTTAATTCGGATTTATTTCTCTTACATCTGTGCTGGTAGCCAGATGAAGATTGAATCTGCTCTGTTGAACTACAGATTCTCCATTAAAATTCAGAGGCTAAAGTACATGAAGCTATTATTTACGCATTTGTCTTATTTTAAACATCTCCCCAACTCGGATCTGGATCATGTAGTTAGTTCTTTTCTTTATTTGCTTATAGTTAAATGTGACACAATCCAACACTCTCTTTTATCTATTCTTTATTTTAGATAATTATAGAGCCAGATCTGGTAGCACAGATCTGGAGGTTTATCTCTCATTTTAAACAAACTTCTCTGTGGACGATCTTGAAATACTTACTTTTAAAACTTGCTACAATTGGCCCTGATCTTGCAGGCCAGTGTTAGCCCCAATGTGCTGATATCCCTTTCATAAGTTAACATCCATATAACCTAGCATTCTTTAATTCTTTAATTTTGATTCATAATGCACACAATTATGGCACACTTGGAGCGACAACAAGTTTTTGGCGCATGTCTTAGGAAGTTTGTTCTAAAATAGATAGACCAATGTTTATTTTCATTTATTTATCATCATTTATTAATTTTGTTGTTATTTTTATGCGTCTGTGTGTAAAAGGAAAGGAAAGTTCTTAAATAGACAGTTTGTGTACCAAACTCTCTACGAGTTGTATGTTTGGCGAGAACCCTCAATCACGAGATTCTCCGTTAAATTCGAAGTTGAAAGACTCCTAAGAAACCGACATACATCACGATATCTCTGAAATGGGCGAAGACCGAGATTGTTAAGAGACTACTTTGCCCTGGTGCTTATAATTCCCATTTTGCATTCAATTTCCCACATGGAGGAAATTATGAAATTAAGTCCTCCACCATCCAAATGTTGCCTTCATTCCATGGATTGAGTAAGGAAGACCCTTACAAACACATTGATGAATTTACGGCTTTATGCACAACATTTAACATAGTGGATCGGTCAGAGGCAACCAAGCTTAGGCTCTTTCCTTTTTCATTAAAGGACAAAGCTAGAGCATGGTTATCTATGTTAACCAAAAGCATCACATCATGGAATGATTTGCAATGTCAATTTTGTCAAAATATTTCCCAATGACTAAAACCGATAGCGAGACATAGCATCATCTCTTTCTCCCAAAACTCACTTTCCATGAAGCATGGGAAAGGTTTAAAGAACTGATAAGGCAATGCCCTCACCATCAAATTCCTAAATGGCAATGGTTCAAAGCTTCTATCAAGGGCGATCGGAAGGGCAAGAACATGGTGGATGCCTCTTGTGGAGGTACCTACTTGCGAGAAAAGCAGTTGAAGAGGTTTGGGACCTCTTTGAGTGATTGGAGAAAATTCAACCCAAGGAATCTCTGTCAAGGGACCGAGAATCCGGCTAGGATGAATAATCCCCAATTCACAAGAGGAAAGTTTATGAAGTCAATGAGTGGAAAGGAAAGTGGATAATTTGACCACAAAATTTGATAGGGATGGACTCATTTAAAGCTCCAAATGGGTCAAGAGTAGAGGAGGCATGTCGATATGCCGTCCCCACTCATTCCATTGATCAATGTCATACGCATCACAATTTCGAACTCATGATGGAACAAGCTCATGCGGCTCGATCTTATGGGCAGATGCAATGAATGACTACCCATGGAGATCTCATCCTAATCTAAGGTGGAATCGGAAATTACCAACTAACCCGGCAATGGCTCAAAAATCAATTACCTTTCAAACACCTTTCGGCCATATCGAGAATTTTATAATAAATCAAATTTTGACCTAACCAACAACAAGCCATGCAAGATGCACTGACCCCTGCCCTCCTAGATCCCCGACCTTTGAAGAACAGGTCTTGAGTTCACTTCAAAATCTTGGAACTGCTCGATCGTGAACCTTCACTGAGCATTAAAAAATTGAAGAAACTGGGCCAACTCTCAAATTCATTGGCTAAGAGAGAAGAGGGTAACTACCCACCAACGTGAACAATCCTAAGGGAGTTCATGGTTGGAGAATCCTCAAATGGCCATGAGGAAATCAAAGTCATGACTACTTTGAGAAGTGGAAGAATAATAAACAACATGGGTAGTGAAGAGGAAAAGATGAAGAACAAGTGCAGAACAACAATTTGGATAGCAATATGGTCATTGATTTACATCGAAAAATTCAAAAATGAAAAAGAAAAATAACAAAATTGTTGAAAAAGATGAGGAGGAAAAATTTGTTCCTCACCTCCCATTTCCCCATGCAATGAAGTCACTTTTTCCTATTTACAAAGGAAACACAAAATTGAGGAAATGATGGAGACATTCAAGCAAGTTAAAATTAATTTACCTCGCTTGATGCAATCAAGCAGTCCTGCTTATGCAAATTATCTGAAAGAGGTGTCCACTCACAAAACGCAATCTAGGATACATTTATCCAAGAAGGCCTTTCTTTGTGGAGAAAATCAACCAAGTGCTATCAATTGCAACACCACCTAAGATGCAAGACCACGGAATCCCCACAATCCCTGCATCATTGGGAGCACACCATTGAGAAAGCCTTGCTAGATCAGGTGCTAGTGTCAACACGCTTCCCTATTACATCTATGAGAAGCTAGGTTTGGGAGAATTGAAACCCACTCAAGTGGTGTTACACTATGACAGATCCGAAAGGAAACCTATGGGGTTGATTGAAGATGTTTTGGTAGGAGTAGACAAGTTTTTCTACCTCGACTTTTGGTGTTGGACATGGAACCAACCAAAAGTACCACGCCATCCTGTCATTCGGGAAGACCATTCTACAGCTACATTAATGCATGCATTCAATGCAGTGTCCGGCATCATGGGTGTCTTTTGGAAATATGAAAGTTAAATTGAATGTGTATAATCTTGTTACTCAACCTCAATTCTCTGAGGAATGTTTCCATGTTGACATCATTGATAAGGGTGGAGGAGTCTTTACAAACATTTACGCAAGGTAAAGACTCCACCACAAATTTAAAAATGATTGGGGATCCGAGAAAGAAGGAAAAGGAGATCAAATTCAAAGGGAGTCTGCTTTGTGCAAGGCACTCACCTGTGATCATCAAGTTCTCTCTTGGAGACCTGCTCCTCTCCCTCTTCCACAAGTTACCAAGGTACCTTTCTTTGCCCTCTTTCTCCACACAATTGGAACTCAAAAGCTCCCCAAAAATCAAATATGCGTTTTGGGAGATCATCAAACACTACTGATTATTTCTTCCTCCCTTACAAAGGAGCAAGAAGAGGAGCTATTGGTAGTTCTAAAAGCGGACAAGAAAGCAATTGGTGGACCATTCTTGATTTAGGAGGAATAAACCCAATTTGTATGCATGCATAAGATCCACACGGAAGAGGATGCCAAGCCTTCTAGAGAAATGCAAAGAAGGTTGAATCCTCACATGCAAGAAGTGGTAATGAAGGAAGTTGTCAAGGCGCTGAATCTTTGGGGTCATTTACCCCATTTGGATTCTGCTTGGGTAGCACCCACGGTGGTGCCTAAGAAATGGCATCCTTTGTAGCTGAATCTGGTAAACTTATGTCCACCGGACAAACAAGCTGGATGGAGGGTGCATAGACTACAAAAATTAAATACCATGACAAGGAAAGACCATTTCCCCTCCCTTCATTGACCAAATCCTTGATAAGCTTGAGCAAAGCTTACTACGCTTCCTTGATGGGTACTGTTACAACCCGGATCCACGACCAAGAAAAGACCACCTTCACCCTTTGGCACTTTTGCCTATAGGAGGATGCCCTTTGGTCTTTGCAATGCCCTGCTACTTTTCAAAGATGCATGTATGCCATCTTTTACGACATGATTGATCAATTCATGGAGATCTTCATGGATGACTTTTCAATTTATGGAGCGGCTTTTCCCAATGCTTACACCACCTCAAGTTGGTGTTGCAAAGATGTGAAGAAACCAATTTGGTTCTAAGTGAAAAGAGTCATTTTATGGTCACCAAGGCATTGTCCTAGGACATGTGGTCTCCCATAAAGGCATAGAGGTGGACCATGCAAAAATTGATCTAATTGCACATTTGCCTCCTCCAGGCATTAAGCAAATCAAGTTTCTTAGGGCATGCGATTTTATAGGAGGTTCATCAAAGATTTGATAAAATTTCCAAGCCACTCTGTCATTCTTTGTGTCAAGATGTTCCTTTTGTGTTTACTAATGAATGCATGACAACCTTTGAGGTCCTTAAGAAATGTCGATTTACTCCCATCTTCTTGTCCCCCCGACTATTCGGTGCCCTTTGAGTGATGTGTGATGCATCGGACTATGCCCTAGGAGGCAGATCTAGGCGGAGAAAGATAAGCTTCCCATGTCATAGCTTATGCCGCAGATCCATGATAGATGCCCACTCAACTACACAACAAGCGAGAAAGAGCTGCTGGCCATTGTGTTTGCATTGGAAAAATTCAGCCTTATGTTTTAGGTTCACAAATTGTGGTGTTCTTGACCACTCGCCTAAAGTACCTTCTGCTAAGAAGGATACAAGCCAGATGTCGGTGGATCCTCCTATTACGTGAGTTTGATCTCTGATTAAGGATAAGAAAGGAGTGGAGAATGTGGTGGTGATCACTTATCCGAATTCTCAATCGAGGATGATAGCTTACCCATTAATGAATCATTTCGATGAGCAACTTTTTGCCATTAATACCCCTTGTCCTTGGTTTGCAAACATAGTCAACTTCTTGGCTATTGGACAAATTCCTCAACATTGGAATCGAAGCGGATAAAGATCTTTTCTTCTCACAAGTTAAACATTTCATTTGGGAAGATCCTTATCTATTCAAGAATTGTGAGACCAAGTGATCGAGAAAGTGTGTCGGGACCATGAATTCCACGGCATATTGTCAATGTGTCATGAAACGAACTGTGGAGGCCATTTCAGTGTGTCAAGCACAAAAATTCTGCAGTGTGGTTTCTATTGGCCCACAATCTTTAAAGATGCCTTACTGTAAATCTTGCGAGCGCCAAAAAAGCGTGATTTCCAAAAGAAACTCAATGCCCTATGACCAATCACGGTAGTTGAGTTGTTTGATGTTTGGGGCATAGATTTTATGGGCCCCTTTCCCTTCTAATGGAAACAATTTCATCTTGGTAGTGGATTATGTCTCCAAGTGGATTGAGGCCATAGCTACCAAATCAATGATCACAAAGTGGTTTTAAGATTCCTCAAAGACCACATTTTTCCAGTTGGATTCCCAGGCCATCATTAGTGATGGGGAAGCCACTTTTGAACAGTGTTTGACTCTCTATTAAAAAGTACTCTGTCACTCACGAGTAGCCACTCCCTATCATCCACAAACCGGTGGGCGGTGGAGATTTCAAATAGAGATCAAACACATTTTGAAAAAAGCTGAAGAAGGGCGAAAAGTCCTTTAAGCTTAATGATGCTTTGTGGGCATCTGAGCGCCTACAAGACTCCTATAGGGATGTCCCCTTTGGTTTATGGCAAGGCATGCCATCTACCAAGAATTAGAATATAAGGCCTTGTGGGCAATCAAAACTTTTAATATGAATCTCACTGCTGCTTTGGTAACCACGAGCTTCAACTCCTTGGAAGAAAGGATGGATGCCTACACTAGCTCCAGTTGTACAAAGAAAAGGTTAAATCATTCCATGATAGGAGCCTCATGAGAAAAGAGTTCATCTGGGATCCAAGGTATGGTTATTCAACTCTAAACTTAAATTCTTTCACGGCAAATTGAGATCCGGATGGGAAGGGCCATACATCATCAAGGCCTCCCTCTGATGGATATTTCGAGATCCCAAGGATGGAAGAATACTCAAGGTAAATGGTCGAGGCTCAAACCATGCATTGAAAACACCTAGGTTCTTTACCTATCATCATGAATCTCCAAAAATCTTATGGTAGGAAAGTGTATAATATGTTTGTACAACATTGTTTTACGATTTTTCTTTGTTTACATCTATTTTTCTTGTTAGCATAGTGTAAATACACTTAAAAGTTCAAATCATAAAAGTAAAAGTACTTTTGAAAAGTTCAAAGTTCTATTCAATTACGGAGTCAATGAACTACTCGAAAGAACCATGTTCTGTTCGAATAGTTAAAATTTCCTTTTGAATAGAAAATGGGAGAAGTCCTTTGCGAAAAGATCTTTACGGAGCCAAATCCATTTGAATAGACATCTGAAGCTCGGTTCTTTGCTCAAGAATTTTTACCTTTCGAGAGACACTTTTGCTATTGAAATAGAAAAGGACTCTTTTGGAACTTTTCGAACACTTAAGGGTGCTGCGATTTTACTTGTTAGTATATTAGGTCATTTTGAAAGTCCTTTGGATATCAACGCTCTCCCAAGCAAAACCCTTTTCAAAACCCTAGCTCACCCTCTTAGTAGAACTCCACGATTATCCACCATCTATTCTAATCTTCGCCTTTTCTCTTGTCGAATCAAAGGTGTAGATCACAATGATCTTTTTGAACAAAGAAACTCACAGAGAAACCCTCGGATCATGATGCGCTTCTCTTATTCTTTCTGATTTTCTTAAGCTACATTTGAGGCCATTTTAAATATGGGAAAAGCAGAAATCTCTTTGCCATGTTCCTAAATCTTGACCAAGGCAAAAAACACCCCAAAGCCAAAGGCAAAGCCAAAAGTCAAAGAAAACTTTCAATGGACAAAGCGGATAGGGTTGAAAAAGAAAAAAATCATGAGGAGCCCACCTGTGTCTAGCCAGTAAGTCCCATTACCCATTCCTTTGGTTTTGCCTAACCCATTCATTGATGCCGAAGCTCATACAGCTATTGGTGGATGAAACTTTTTCTCCTCCAAACTGATTGCATGCTATCTTTAAGATATCTCTGAGGCTTCCTCGGCACCATCCTCACTCCATTACAGAAAATTTACCCAAGGATGACAAAGGCGTGGTATCAGAACCTCACCACAGTCACGAACATCTTGATGTAACCCTAGTTATTTTATAAACTGTGGCATGCTTCTGAGGACATTGGACATGCCCTAGGGATACCTTTTCAATTCAATCTGATGGACCCTTGGCCTCTGAAGTTGCCTCTTTAGATGTATGCCCATTTGACCACGGGCATGGTGGGTTACAATCAATAATGAGAAGAGATGCTTATATCTCAATGGATTCCATACTCAGGGAGTTTTTATTCTTGGGCACACCAAGAGAACCCCATCTTAGAAGCCCTCTTTCACTTCTCTAAGGGCAATTCTTCAATGCCCCATGATCTGAAAGCAATGGTGATGTGAGTGCCAAGGTAAAAAGGACAAGATTCTTGGCCTCCTTTGGAAGACTTCTGACCCTCTTAAGAGCCAAGTTTGACATTGATAGGAAGAGCCCTTTGAGGTACTCCTCCTCACAACTTTGGCAAGAAAGCACGGACCACAAGTCGAGATGTTGAAGAATGAGGAAGTAGGAGACCCATGCCCACCTCGCTGCACCTATTCTGCCCTCTTGAACCCATAGCTTTGAGCGAGCTAGTTCTTCTGCTGAGCATGACAGAACCAAGCCACAGTGTGGGTGGGCATCTGAAGTGGAAAGTCTTTGTGGAGCCTCAACCCCCCTGAGCCTCAACCCACCTCGGCCCACCCCTACTTACAAGCCCAACTCCTGTGGTGACCGCTCTTATTTTGCCCACTTCTTTGCTTAGTCCACAGTCCACGAGGTAGCTCTTGTGCACCTCCTGACCATATATGTGGTTCCTTATTCCTCCACCTCCCCATCCCATGGCTCATCATCACACCTTCCATCATTCCCATTCTAGATACCCCTACACACCCACCACCCCTATTATTCAAACCCCACCCATCTCACCCAACCTTGCCTTACTCCTAGCACTTGCCCATTCCCAACCAGGAGGTAGCCACCCCCATAGCCCCTTCCTTCCACCCCTCGCTCTAAGCCCCCATTCCCCACTCCAAATTTCAGCTCATACACATTTTCCCCACACTTGAATCTCACCCACTTTCAAGACACCCCCTCTATGAGCCTATGGAGATAGCTCCCACACCCCCCTCAGCCCCTACTCCTTTCACAAGTTTTTGGCGCCGCTGCCGGGAAAGTTTGTTCTAAAATAGATAGACCTATGTTTATTTTCATTTATTTATCAGTCATTTATTAATTTTGTTGTTATTTTATACAAAGGTGTAAAAGAAAGGAAAGTTCTTAAATAGAGTTCTTTGTCAAACTCTCTCAGTTGTATGTTTGGCGAGAACCCTCAATCCAGATTCTCCGTTAAATTGAAGTTGAAGACTCTAAAGCACATACATCACAGACATCTGCTGAAATGGGCGAAGACCAGAGATTGTTAAGAGACTACTTTGCCCCAATGTAATTAAAAGCCCAGAGACATTCCGAAAGATTCCAAGCACAAACCAAAGGCATATTCCGCCCCACGTGAAAACCCAAAGATAAAATCACTTGGCGGGAACTTCTAGAAGCTCAAACAGACTTTTGAATTCCCATAACAGAATTGATGCTTCTAACTTTGATTGGTGAACGGATCGAGCATTTTCATTGGCGAAACGGTCTGGATCCCGTGCTCAAGCCATTGGGCAATCGGATCGAGCACATTGGTCAATTGACCTTATGCGATAGAGGAAGCTATAAATTGAAGACATTTGCCCAATTGGGGCATCCAGTTTTAGAGTTTTCATCTCTGTTTCCCTCATTAGGTCGGATAAAATCTGAACCCCTAATCCTTCTTGTAGTTTACCTTTGAGAGCCATTGTGAGTGATTTGTACTTTGATTCGGATTCAAAGTAGTCGAGGGCTCTTTAACTCGACTCTAAATTAGGGCTCTCTAAGCCTTTCTGTAATTGTAATTTTATTTTAAAGGTTGCGATTTGTGTCTTCTCCATTGGAGTCATGTAGGGGTTAGTTCACCTTAGTGCATTAGACTTCTTTAGATTCACTCATGCATGCAACTTCCTTAATTCATCACCCTATGCGAATTAGCGTTGGTAACCTAATTCAGACATTCTGAGATGTTCATGTTACGAACTAAAGAATAGGCCACAACTATTGGATGATCATGACCATTTAAGTGGAATCATAGCCATAATCTAAAACTATTCCTTAATTGGTTATTTCTCTTTACTGTCTTTTGGATGAAGATTGAATCTGCTCTTGAACTCTGATTCTCCATTAAAATTAGGAGGCTAAAATACATGAAGCTATTATTTACGCATTTGTCTTATTTTAAACATCTCCTCGGATGGATCATGTAGTTAGTTCTTTTCTTTATTTGCTTATAGTTAAATGTGACACAATCAACACTCTCTTTTATCTATTCTTTATTTTAGATAATTATAGAGCGGATCTGGTAGCAGATCGGAGGTTTATCTCTCATTTAGACAAACTTCTCGTGGGCGATCTTGAAATACTTACTTTTAAAACTTGCTAATTAGATCTTGCGGTGAAAGAATGTCTTGATATCCCTTTCATAAGTTAACATCCATATAACCTAGCATTCTTTAATTCTTTAATTTTGATTCATAATGCACACAATTAGCAAACTAGACAACAAGTATATAGTGGTATTCACATAGAGGTGACAGATTGATCGCAGCGGCGTAAAAACTTTTGCTCAGATTGAAATTGTAAAAAGATTAATGTCAAAAATTAAAATACAAAAAAGAAGAAGAAATCATGGTCATAAACTACAAGAAGATTACAGATATAACTATCTAATGAAAAAGATGAAACTCAAAATGGATAATTGGGCAAAGTCTTTAAATCTTTCTATGAAAAAACGAATTAATGAAGTGCTCAGACTTGATGGTTCAATCAAACTTCTTGAAATGCTCGATTTTTCTGAAGGTCTCTTAATTCAAAATGCTTTGAGTTCTGAAGTTCGTGATTTTATCGCAGAATAATTTGGTTTGCTTATCTTAATGTCTCACTTAATTACATTGGAGCTCAGTTTACTGAAATGCCTTAAAGTTTTTCATGCCATTTGAGTTTAAGGTCTTTTCTAATTTGGCTGCTCTTTTTGATTTTGTTCAATTAAACTTTTCTTCTTTTAGTCATTCTTCTTTGAGAGTTCTTGATAAACCTTGTTTGAGGATTCCTTCTTCATAAAGTTTGAGTTCTTTTGAATTGAGCTTAACTTCATTCTTCTTCTTGGTCTTTTCTTGCTCTTTTAGGATTTTTTTATGAGGCTATTTCTTCCTCCTCTTTGAGCTTGACATGCGTTGTCCTTTTTATCATTTAGGATGGTTTTATTTGGTGTCTTTTTTGTTACAATATGAACACTAAAGCACTTTTTTAGTCCTCTCAAGGGTCTTTCAAGGCTCGTGTTTAGGTGAAAATGGTATTTTCACTACTATCCAAAACTAAGCTTTGCTAGTCGAGCAAAGAAACATAAAAACAAAGTAAAGAGCCACTTTTAGGAAGCAGTGCATTTAGCATGCAACAAGCCTTTTCAACCCCTAGGTGATCCTAGAGGAGGTGAAGTCTCGAGGGTTTTAGGTACCCTAAACTTCTTGAAGTTAACATCATTGATATTATCAAATGAGCAATCAATGAGCGTTAGTTACTCTTGAATCAATGATGAAAGCAGAAAATTTGATTATTGTTTGCAGATTTAAACATTTATAAACCTCATGAATGTTTCAATATTTCCAATCTGTGAGCAGTCATAGAAAATCATATGTGTACTGAGAGCTCATCCTATGGATAAAATTAGGTTATAAGTCATACTTAAGGTGCTCAAGTTCCAACCCAAACACTCACACTCTCATCATGTTTTTGTTGAGGGGTTCATTTCCTCAAGCTCAAGAAGTTACATCTCCCAAATGGATCAGCATGAGCATAGGCATGATTCTTAGGCAATGGCATCATTGACATCTCTTCACCATAGATTGGGTCACTTCTTATCTCCACATGACTCACTCAACTTTGGATCACAAGGGCTTTTAATCTAGGTTTGTTTGTATGGCTTATGGGTGAAGTTTCAAGGAAAGCGATTTGAGCAGAGGTTTGAATTTGAGAACTCGGGAAGTCGAGGAGATGGTTCATGACTCCACCTTTTGAGTTTAGCTTCTTTCTTCTTCTTTTGAGATTCTCACATTCACATGATCAGTTCTTTCTTTGATCTTGCATTTTCAACATAAGGTCCACCTTTTTGCTTGCAACTTTTTTCATTGTTTGTCTCTTCTTTTCTCGGTCACCATATTTTGTTTTGAGGTATTTTCTCTTCATTTTCTTGATGTTGCCCGAAATGGTCCATCTTGATTCTTTCTCCTTTACCTCTGAATTCTCGAGTGAGGAAAGAATTAGTTCCATAGGTTCAGTGCAAGTACTTTTGAGTATTTTGATGAAGAATTGTAGGATTCTGACTCAAATGGGGTACAAACAGTGATTTTTCTTGGTTGGTTACATAGGTTCAAAATTTGTCAAAGAAGGCCTTGATCTTTTCCTCGTTTCATGAGTCTTGTTACTTGTTTTAATTTGGAGTTCCTAACTAGTGGATCTAATGCCTCACCAATCCTTTGAATCGGAAAAAATTGCCTCGATCACTCTTCAGCGAGATGGAAAATATATGGGCTCAATTTTCACGGTTATGGTTTTCCTTGAGCTTTTAAGTATATCTTTACCTTTTCTCTTTCTTTTGACTTACTACGTGATACGGTATGTTTTTATGGTGTAATCATCATGGAAATGTAGAATATCGCAAGGTTTAGAATGTCTAAATTTGGCAAAGGAATTTTAAATTTTCTAGTTGTCATGATTCTTAAGTAAATTAATACATTTCCTAATTACTTAGGTGATTCTGCGCTTATATTATTCCTAGGCGGACTTATGCATACACCCCCAAACCTATGAGGAGTGTCCTCCTTTGGTTCAAAATGGTGGACAATTATTAGAAGAAGGCAATGAAACAACAATGCGGGCGATTCTGAACATCGAAATTTGGATAGAAAAAAAAAGGAAAAAAAGGGAAAGGGAGTAGGGGAGGGTTGTAAGTTTTTACGAAATAGGGAGAGCAATTTGGTTAGCCGACTTATACGAAAAAATTGCAATAGAATAAAAAGCGAGAAAATAAGAAAGAGACAATTGTGTGCAATTAGACAAAATAAAAGATATATATATTGAATTGAAACACGGTACATGCAGTTTAGTAGCGGGATCAAAGTCACTATCATAAGTGGGTTCTATGAAGTGCAGCTAGAGTCATGCTGTTGGATTGATAGACTCGATTTTCGAGGATTTTGAATAGAGGTTTGGAGCTCATGTACTCTTGTCTTGATTTTTTTGGTGAGGCCTAAATGTTTGGTTAGGCTAGGATCTCTCTTCATTCTGAGCCAATTTGAGTGCTTCTTGAACTAATTGGGCTTGTAGCATGGCTACCTTATGTTTCTTTGACTAATTGGTAGATTTGTGAGAGATTCCCCATTTGTCTCTTTCAAATTGCATGAAGTGTTCCAATTTTGCAATTTTAGCTTCATAGGAAGGTCGATGTAAGCCTCCAAGTCTTGACCCCTTGAGGACATCTTCACGGATGTAAGGGTTGTCTTACATGGCCTTAGTAAGGTGGGGTATCTCGAGGGAATGGAGTGGTAGGGAACTAAAGGTGGTGTGGGGGGAGGTGGGGGTAAGCCAGTGGAGGTTTGGGTAGCTTGGGTGGTGGTGGAGGTGGAAGCAAGGACTTGAGTGCATTTGGGTTGCATGGGAGGCAACATGGAAGGTAGGAGCACTAGGGGTAGTTAGGGTTTGGATCGGCTCAAGGTGGCGGTGGTTTATACTGTTGGTTTGAGCGAGTTTGAATTTTTGGAGATAGGTGAGTATTTGGTGTATTCAAGTGTGGAAGAGATTTGTGTGGTGGGATTTGGGAAGTGGAGGGTTGGGGGGTAATGGGTGTGAAAGGGAGGTGGGAAATGGGTGAAAGGAGTAGTGAGGTGTGGGAGCTATCTCCATAGGCTCATAGAGGTGTTGCCTCTGTGGGAAGTGGGTGAGATTGAAGTGTGGGGAAAATCGGTGTATGAGCTGAAATTTAGAGTGGGGGAATGGGGGGCTTATGAGCGGAGTGGAAGGGAAGGGGCTAGTATGGGGGTGCTACCTCCTCTCATGAATGGGCAAGTCTGCTAGGAGTAAGGCAAGGTTGGGTGAGATGGGTGGGGTTTGAATAATAGGGGTGGTGGGTGTGGTAGGGTATCTAGAATGGGAATGATGGAAGGTGTGGATGATGAGCGGTGGGATGGGGGATGTGGAGGAATAAGGAACCGGGCCATATATGGGCTGTAGGAGGTCATGAAGAGGCTACCTCATGTGTGGACTAAGTCACAAGTGGTGCACTAATGGTCACCACAGAGTTGGGCTTATGGTGGTAGAGTGTTTGAGGCTCAGTGGTTGAGGCTCGGTGGTTGAGGCTCCCGGCAATTTCCACTTCTGACATGCCCACCCACACTTTCGGGGTTCTCTGTCATGCTTTCAGAACTAGCTCTGGCTCGGTGCTATGGGTTCAACATGGGTTGGGTCTCCTACCCTCATTCTTCTTAACATGGCACGACTTGTGGTCCGGGCTTTCTTGCCAAAGTTGTGAGGTGAGTACCTCAAAGGGCTCTTCCCTATCAATGTCAAACTTGGCTCTTAAGAGGCGTAATGAGTCTTCCAAAGGGAGGCAATCTTACATTCCTTTTACCTTGGCACTCATCGACCATTGCTTCGGGATCATGGGGCATTGAAGAATTGCCTTAGAAGTGAAAGAGGGCTTCTAAGATGGGGTTCGCCTCTCTTAGGTGTGCAAGTAACATAAAAACTCCCTGAGTATGGAATCCATCGATGATATTGCGAGGCGGATCTCTTCTCATTATTGATTGCCCAGAACCCACCATGCCCTGTCAAATGGGAGCCATATCTCGAAGAGGCAAAGAAGCGATCAAGGGTCCATCGAGATTTGAAAAGGTATCCCTAGGGCATGTCCAATGTCTCGGCGATCCTGATTACGTCACGATTGTATATAAAAATAACTAGGGTTGGCACATCTGTTCCTCTGTGACGGTGAGTTATACCATGACTTTGTCATCCTTGGGTAAATTTTCTCGGTAATGGAGTGAGAATGGTCTTTGAGGAAGCCTCCACGAGATATCTTAAAGATAGCATATCAGTTTGGAGGAAAAAGTTTCATCCACCAATAGCTCGGTATGAGCCAGGCATCAATGAATGGGTTAGGCAAAACCAAAGGAATGGGTAATGGGGATTTCGGACTGGGCTCGACGGAGGTGGGCTCCTCATGGCGTATTTTTTCTTTTCAACCCTATCTGCTTTGTCCATTGAAAGTTTTCTCTTCAGACTTCTTGGCTTTGCCTTTGGCTTTAGTGTTTTGGTGTCTTCTTGGTGAAGATTTAGGGAACATGAGAAGATTCTCGGTTTTCCCATATTTAAAATGGCCTCAAATGTAGCAAGTACAATCAGAAGAATAAGAGTAGAAGCGATTCATGATCGAGGTTTCCTCTGTGAGTTTCTTTGCTCTGAAAAGATCCTTGTATGATCTACACCTTTGATTTCAAGAGAAAAAGAGCGAAGATTAGAATAGATGGTGGATAATCGTGTGGAGTTCGACGGAAGAGGGTGAGCTAGGGTTTTGAAAAGGGGTTTTGCTTGGGAGGCGTTTGCGGATATCGGTGACTTTCAAAATGACCTAATATACTAACAAGTAAAATGTAAAGCACCCTTAAGTGTTGAAAAGGTCCAAAAGAGTCCTTTTCTCTATTTCGAATAGCAAAAGTGTCTCTCGAAAGGTAAAAATTCTTCAGAAAGTGCAGTTCGCAA
The DNA here is from genome assembly GCA_021018995.1 of Chloranthus sessilifolius. Taxonomy (NCBI): domain Eukaryota; kingdom Viridiplantae; phylum Streptophyta; class Magnoliopsida; order Chloranthales; family Chloranthaceae; genus Chloranthus; species Chloranthus sessilifolius. Next base: position 93,616,591 of record CM037592.1, read on the forward strand.
AGAACTGAGCTTCAGTATGTCTATTCGAAATGGATTTGGCTCAGAAGATCTTTTTCGCAAAGGACTTCTCCCAGTTTTCTATTGAAAAGAAAATTTTAACTATTGAGCGAACATGGTTCTTTTGTAGTTCATTCTGACTCAATCAATTCGAATAGAACTTTGAACTTTTCGAAAAGTACTTTTTACTTTGCGATTTGAACTTTAAGTGTATTTACACTATGCGAACAAGAAAAATAGCGAAGCTTGAAAAATCGGAAAAACAATGTTGTACAAACATATTATACACTTTCCTACCATCGATTTTTGGAGATTCATGATGATAGGTGGGCGTGCAAGGGCTCACAGGTGTTTTCAATGCATGGTTTGAGCCTCGACCATTTACCTTGAGTATTCTTCCATCCTTGGGATCTGAAATATCCACTCTCACGAGGAGGCCTTGATGACAGTGTATGGCCCTTCCCATCGGATCTCAATTTGCCAGGAAAGAATTTAAGTTTAGAGTTGAATAACCATACCTTGGATCCGGTATGAACTCTTTTCTCATGAGGCTCCTATCATGGAATGATTTAACCTTTTCTTTGTACAATCTGGAGCTAGTGTGAGCATCCATCTCGGTTCTTCCGATTCGGTGAGTTGAAGCTTCCTGTGGTTACCGGTGAGTGAGATCCATATTAAAAGTTTTGATTGCCCACAAGGCCTTATATTCTAATTCTCTTGGTAGATGGCATGCCTTGCCATAAACCGATCTGAAAGGACATCCTATAGGAGTCTTGTAGGCGATTACTGTATGCCCACAAAGCATCATTAAGC